>JAWWEY010000001.1:14715088-14780859 GCA_035582745.1 Loriotus luctuosus | reverse complement strand
ACAGCCTGTTGCATATTCATACACCTCATACATGATGCATAAATTCCATTCAAACACAGGATTCTGTCTGGTCATCAGTCAACTTCTTCCTCTGAATCCTAACAGTGCCTTCAAGGCAGGAAGAAGTTCATTTCTTCTGATAAGAGGGCAATAAATCCTTTTTCTCTGAAAGTTTTAGGTGTCCTGTGGCTGCTATTTCACTGCAAGTCCTTTCTTTTAAAAAAGTATCCTACATAGCATAGTTTCTGTTTTAACATTTTTTTATAACCCAAAACTATATTAACACACTACTTAAGAGAATTAATACAGCATTACTTTCTAACACAACATATATAATATTCATTTTAATATTTGCCCAAAGCCAATCATAAAATACACATTTTTTCACACCAGTGACAGGACCTGAAGGAGTGGCCTGAAGCTGAGTTGGGAAAGGTTTGAGTTGGATATTAGAAAAAGATTCTTCATCCAGAGGGTGGTTGAGCACTCGAATAGGCTCCCCAGGAAAGTGGTCACAGCATCGAATGTGGCGGAGCTCAAGAAACATTTGGACAGTGCCCTCAGGCACATGGTGGGATTGTTGTGGTGTCCCACACATGGCCAGGAACTGGAGTTGATGATCCTGATGAGTCTCTTCCAACTCAGCTTATTCCATGATTCTATGAACCTTCCCCACATCACATCCACTTGCCTCGCATCACGCCAGCCTTCTTCATAGCACATCCACCTGCCCCATGTCACCCCAACCTGCCTCATATCATCACCCCAACCTGCCCAACAACAGACTAACCTGCCCCTCATTGTGCCAACCAACCCCATATCAGACAAACCCTTCCCACAGCTCGTGGACCCATCCCATTCTATGCCAAGCCATCCCACATCAGGCCAACTCGCCTCACCTCATACCAGCCACGATGCTTACAAATACCAAAGCCCAATGCAGCCATCCCCTCAGCACCTACCTCCATCCCATCCCGCCCAGGCAACATCCATCCTGAACAGAGGAGACCATGCCCACCTGGAACAGCACCATCCCCACGCAGGGTACAGCTCTCGGAGCACCAGTCATGTGCCTGTGCCCATCCATCCCAGGAGCACTCTGCAGCACCTGCCTAGCATAGGTGGTCGTATTCAAGATACCCATTCCATCCCCATGGCACAGCCAGGGACCATCAGGGACTGAGCCAAAACACCTGACTGAGAACAGCACTCCTGCCATGCCTGCAGTGGCCCTAGGAATGCCTGTCCCTAATGCATGCCACAGCACTGGAAGTGCTTCCCTGGAAATGCTGCTCTGAAAGGGTTGAGTGTGCTGTGTGGTGCTGGAAAACCCCGTCCTCTGCTCCTCCTCTCCTCCAGTCCTCCTGTCCTCAGCACCAAGCACCTCCCACAGCATGGAGAGCATCCCACTGGAAGCCCAGTAAGCCTTCATTCACCTGCAGTACTCCTCAGTGTGTAATATTCCATGCTCCAGTGAGGTGCTGTAACAATGTTGTCTTCAGCACTTATTTTGGTCACTTTGGCTCAAAAGTGAATTTGTTAAAAAGAGGGAGTAAAATAAAAACTGGAATGGAAAGTCAAGTTTTCTGGTGTTTGATGGCCATCCTTGTAGCATGTAGTCATCTTCCATCCTGCTCCTTCCTTTGCAGCTGCTCACCGTGGTCTGCCTTTCTCCAAAATGCTTCCTAGTTAACTTTTCTTGTTCCCACTGGGCCGGGCAGCTCTGAAAGGGTTGAGTGTGCTGTGCGGCACTGGAAAACCCCATCCTCTGCTCCTCCTCTCCTCCAGTCCTTCTGTCCTCAGCACCAAGCACCTCCCAGCAGGAGAGAATCCTGCTGGAAGCCCAGTAAGCTTTCATTCACCTGCAGTACTCCTCAGGGTGTAATATTCCATGCTCCAGTGAGGTGCTGTAACAGCTTTGTCTTCAGCACTTATCTTGGTCTAGAGTATTCAAAAGTGAACTTGTTAAAAAGAGGGAGTAAAATAAAAACTGGAATGGAAAGTCAAGTTTTCTGGGGTTTGATGGCCATCCTTGTAGCATGAAGTCATCTTCCATCCTGCTCCTTCCTTTGCAGCTGCTCACCGTGGTCTACTTTTCTCCAAAATGCTTCCTAGTTGAAATGGAGATGCTAAACTTTTCTTCTGGGTGATTCCCTGGTTTATCCCATAGTAACACATCTATATGGACTTCTTTTCCCAAATTGTTTGATTCTACATGTAGGCATCAAATAAATTCGATACCTCAAGCTTAAGTTTTGGACATCCTTAAGCCTGGCGTGTGTGAGTACAGGATGTTGCTGTCTCCCTGATCAGGAAAATTAATTAAAAACAGTGGCCTTTTTTGGAAGCTCTTCTGGGGAAAAGTGTGTCTCCATTTATTTCCTTCTGATGAAAAAAACCTTTCTATTTCAGTATTTTCTACAGCCAGCGTTCTATTTTCAAGACTCCTGAGACATACTGAGATCAGGAAGTTCAAACAGTCATTTTGGACCTGTTGTATCAGTTTGATTCACCTCCTGGTTTCTCGTTCAGTACAAGACACTCGTTCCTTTTATGCATTCCATCTTCACCTTGGGTGACTGAAACTTTATTTTTAGGATGAAATCTGGGGGTTTTCTTTGCTCAAGGTGTGAAAATGCATTTAGAATCACAAAATTATCTAAACATCAAGAAATTTTGAGAATGCTTTCTGCCTTTGAGACTCTTGATATGTTTCATCAGAGAGCAAAACTAATTCTAGCTTAGACTTAGATATAAAATCAAAGAAAATCACAGCTGTAAGAATAGTTTTTTTCCTGAGATAAATCACTAAAAACAACTTATGGAAGCAATGTGAAGATGCCACTGCTTGTTTGCCCAAAATATAAAAAACCCAAAACATCCTTTAAAAAAAAAGTCCATCCTCAGAGGAAACATTGTGTTTCTGTGACTGATTTTCCCCTACTTCTTCACCTTCTCTTTCTATAAAAAGTATGTTATCAACATTTATTCTCATCCTAAATCCAAAACACAATCACATCCCAGCTACTAGGGAGAAAATTAACTCTATCACAGAGAACACCAGGACACTAATTTACATAGTGAAATTTGCTGAATTTTAAGTCCATATGTCATTATCATAGCAGGATTTTCCTACTTTTCTTCTTTTCCACTGGACCAGACTGTGATGATAAAATAGTGATGTTTAGAAAAGTCAAATTATTTATTTACCATAGCAGTTCACCTGCCGTGTACATGGAAATTGCATTTGCTGCTTGATGTAGACTGAGAGCTCTAACCCATAATTCAGGGACTAAAAAGTAAAATATTGCTCAGAGAAAAATTCAAATATGACCCCAAAACCAATGTGGATATATTGCTGATTTGTAGCAGTGGAACTCATACAGCTGCAAAGAAGTCCTGGCAGATTTCCAGCTCACACTAGCTCAAGCTTTGGTCTTATTCTAAATTTCAGATTTAATGTTAGGTTTTGTTATGTCAGCATGAAAAAGAAACATTTCCAAGGGCATTATAAAATGAGAAATTTGTAGGGATAAGGTTTCAGATTTACATCTGATTTTCATGAGTTTTGAGAAGTTTAGTGCCTGCCTTGTATAGTTCACCACAATGACCATTCAACACGGTGACAGCCATTTAATAACCCAGATTGTTCCTGAATTATAGGGCTTACAATAATTCATCCATTAATTAGGATTGTTGGATTATTTTAAGCAGAGTATGTGCAAGCTTCAGCTGGAGAGTGGTTTCTTTTGCCCCTAATTATGAGCAGTCACTGGAGGCAGTAATGCTGGAGCAGTACTGCCCAACTCACCCATGTATATGGCATCGCACAGGATCCTGTGTAATTTACCGATGCCCTAGGAAACTGTCATCTGAATCTTTCAACCAAATCAAAAGGCTGCCATTGCAAAAGCAGCCTGAGTGGTGTGTCTGCTGTGTAGAGGGAAGGGATGGTGTCAAGAGGGATCTGGACAGCTGGAGAAGTGGGTCTGTGTGAGCCTTGTGAGGTTACAACAGACCATGTCCAAGGTCCTGACAGCAATTGACGAAAGAGACGTGGACTCCATGGTTTGCACACATGAAGCCATTTATTGATTCACAAAGCTGAGCTTATATACCTTTTCAGCAATTACTAAAACCAGCACAACTATAACATTTCTGTAACTAGGTAACATTGCTTAATTCAGAACCTCCTACTAACCCATGCAGGTATGTGTTATCTCATAGAAGTTCTGCTTACCAAGCACACTGTTAACTTCTGCGTTCCTTCTTCAGGGTTCTGCTTTCTGTTGCCAAGGCTTGCAGCCCACTAAGGCTAACATATCCACTTCTGTCATGAGCTAGACAGTGCTCCCAGCTTGGTTTTCTAGCTGTATTCCTACAAGGTCCTGCACATGGGTCAGGGCAATCCCAAGCACAAACACAGGCTAGGCAAAGAATGAACAAGGAGCAGCGCAGGGGAGAAGAATTTTAGAGTATTGATGGCTGAGAAGTTCAGCAGGATGGACCATGTGTGCTGAGAGCCAAGAAGCCCCTATGTGCTGGGCTGATCCCACAGCAAGGGCAGTAGGGGAAGGGGTTCTGCCCCTCTGTCTGACCCCACCTGCAGAGCTGCCTTCAGCTCTGGGGTCCAACATCAGAAGGACATGGAGCTGCTGGAGCAAGTCCAGAGAAGTCCACAGAGATGCTCTAAGGGCTGGAGCCCTTCTGCTCTGAGGACAGGCTGGGAGAGCTTGGGGTGTCCAGCCTGGAGAAGACAAGGTTCCAGGGAGACCTTAGACCTCCTGACAGTCCCTAAAGGAGCTGCAAGAGAGCTGGAGAAGGACTTTGGACAAGGGCCTGGAATGACAGAATAATCCTAGTGGGTCCTTTCCAGCTCAGAATATTCTGTGACTCTGTGAGTCTGTGACAAGGGGGAATGACCTCACATTGACAGCAAGCAAGGTTAAACTGGATATTTCAAAGAAATTCTTCCCTGTGAGAGTGGTGAGGCCCTGGCACAGGTTGTCCAGAGAAGCTGTGGCTGCTCCATCCCTGGAGTGTTCCAGGCCAGGTTGGATGGGGCTTAGAGCAACCTGGTCTAGTAGAAAGTGTCTTTGCACATGGCAGGGGGCCGGAACAAGATGAGCTTTAAGGTCCCTTTCAATCTAAGCCAGTCTGTGGTTCTGTGATCAGTTTTCTTCAGATGAACTCAACAATCAAAAACATCACCAGATTACTGACTCTGTCTTGTGTTTATGTGTTGCCTAAACTCACAGTGGCAGCTCCTCATTTTGACATTATGAAATACCAGAAGGCATTTCTTCTGGACATTTTTTTTTTTGGAAAGCAAAACCAAAAGATAATTAAAATTGCTACTAACAAAATTCCAAAAAGCAATTTTAACAAAATCTGGTAAAGACTCTTGCAGAATGAAGTGTATTTTTAAAAAGGTTCTGGAGAAAGCTGGATGAAGTGCCAGTGAGGAATTGCCAGAAATTACACTGGAATATTTAATTGCCATTTCTGGAAGCACTACTTTATCAGTAGTCTTTTTGCACTGAAGTTGAGATACATGGACCTTCAAAATGACATACGGTGGAGAGATACTACCTGCAAGTTATTACAAATATTATTTAATAGACTTTATTGCAAATTTTGGCAGGGTAGCACCTTTGGGAAGGGAAGAAATCACCTTGTGGCTAACAATAATTGCTACTTCTGCCACAGAACAGGTCAGATATGCTTCTTATCGATGTATGAGATCATTGCAAAATCCCTCCAGTGATACTTCACTGATGGGTAGAAGCACTCCAAATGCAGAGCAAAATACTTGGAAGTTTGTGAACTTTTTAAAGAGAAAAAAGGACAAATTCTGCACTGAATGGGTATTAAATAATGTATTTTACAGTCATAGATGTGGGGTTAGAAGAGTTTGTTTAGCTTTCCTTTGAGAGGGATCAATCTTAAGCAATAGTTACTAAAACAAGACACTGGTTTTGTGGGCATTGAACTTTGCACCTGTTTGTGTCCAAGGTATTTCTTAGGATCTGTATTTCTAGTTGCAGCTGAATATGTTTGCTCCCTTCACAGAGCTTATTTTGAACTTATGTGAGACACTTGCAGATACCTAAGGTGTTCTGGTAATCCCTAGGCAATGTATCAGAAGCTCACAGTGAAAAGCACAGTAAAGGTCAGATCTTTTTAATGTAGAGGCCCTTGGTTTTAAATTAATAGTAATATAAGTCTTTAATGCAATAAACTCCAAGGGGGACTGTATTAATTTGCAACTGGCCATTGTTTGCACTTTACCATCACCATCAGCTACATAAATATGGGGGTGCTAAAACTGATTTAATTAATTTACCCTAAGTTTCCTGAGTGTCCCATTATAGATAAACCCCACCTCAGACAGAGACATTTCATTGTGTTTTTGACACACCATCAAGCTGTTTAGGTCACATTATGCAGAGGAGCAGAGGAGATCCACTTTCAGTAGAAGACATTTTCAAGTCAGCTCATAACCATTAGATAATTTCCATGCAGGACACAGAAGAGGACTCCTGGTGCTTTGGAAGGCAAATGATGCTTAGAACATCTGTTACTCTCCTGGTGCTTAGAAGGGCTATTATTTACATGGAAAAAACTTCCTTCTCAGACTCAAACATGTATTTTAAATATATATTGTGAATGAGATAGGGAAAGCAGTGAAAGGAGTAGAGGCCAAGTGTGACACAGAGCAGCTGAGGGAGCTGGAGGTCTCAGCCTGGAGAAGAGAAGGCTCAGGTGGGCTCTTCTCCCTCTCTACAACTCCCTGTCAGGAGGGTGGAGCCAGGTGGGAGTCAGGTTCTTCTCCCAGGGAACAAGGGACAGGACAAAAAGAAATGGCCTCAAGTTGTGTGAGGGGAGGTTTAGGTTAGATATTGGGAAAATTTTTTCATGGAAATGGTCATCCAGCCCTGGAACAACTTGTCTGGGGCAGTGGTAGAGTCCACATCCGTGGTGGGATTCAACAGATGTGTGCATGTGGATGTGGCACTTGGAGACATGAATTAGTGGTGGGCTGGGTAGTGCTGGGGGAATAGTTGGGCTCAATGGTCTCAAAGGCTTTAGAACTGAAATGATTCTGTAGTTCTACAAAATTAAATATATTTTAAATGAGAAGGCAGTTAAATGAAGGAGAACAGCACATGGGGTCCATCACACTCACCAACCTCAAAGCGGTTGCTACCTCTGGGGACTACATTAACGGCCCAGGTCAATCAACCAGAAGATGCTTGCTGATTTCAGTGGATAGATCAAGGTCAAAGGCTAGTGGTTCACAACTGAGCGTCACAGCTGGTCTGTGGCTTGGCAATTAATTCAGCTATAAATAAGGGACCCAGCCCAGTTCCATAAACCGGTCCCTCGGTGAGCAATGATAGGATACATTCAAACCCAAACAGGGACTTCACCTGATCATTCCATCCTAAGCCACAGACATGACACTGGTCAAAGAGCTGGGTGGTGCTAAAACCAGACCAGTTAGTTTAGGTGTTTTCAAACCCCCTATATAAAGAGGATCTGAACAATAAAACTCGTTGTTGTTGCATGGATCTCTGAAAGTATGTGTTGTCTCTGTCTCTGACCACCGACCCCACATAACACAGAAGCACTGGGACTGCAAGAATTGTCTTCCAAACAAGAATTGCAAAATTCCTAAGCTCCCATGTAAGTACAGTCATGAAATATCTCCTGGGACATTACCATAAGTCCCTGAAGGAAACTTATTTCTGAATTCTGCTTGAAATAAAGTCCCTCCCTTTACAGCACCTGCATTTTCATCTTGCAGAGGTGGTCATGTCATTTTATCACTTCATCTGATGTGTCATGCTTGTGCTTTCCACTCCAGAAGTGGTTGCATTTAATCTATGGGAAAAGTAAATCCTTCTTTGGAATATTTATAGAGACCTTTAAGGCCCTTTGAATGAAAAGTTTCTGCTGGATGAAAGCATTGATGAAAGCTAAATATACATAAGAAGAGAAAAAATCTGTATACCCATTGAACTGGAGCCTGCTGGCTGTTAAGCCTCCCCAGGACAACATCTGCACCAAAACTTTGTACTTTCATTGGCTGTAAGTGTCTCCCAGACAATATAATGCCATTATACCAAACCACCAAGACTTTCTCATATTTGATACTTATAGGGTATCATCTGTAAGTCATAATATTCTGACTGACTCTTCACTGATGAAAATTTTACATCTATTTAAAAAAGAATTTGGGATATCCAGACCTTCTGATGTGACAAAGGAAGAAGAATGGATGGGTTCTATGGTTGCTGATGTTGTACAGCCTATTTACATAAAAGTATAGAATCACAGGATCATTTAGGTTAGAAAAGACCTCTCAGATCATCAAGCTCAACCATTGCAAAGATCTCACACAATGGCAGTACGACATTTTGGCACAGAGGCTAATATTGGCTCAGTCAAATGTGGCAGGAGGGCGCCTGCGCTGTGCTGCCTTGATCAAAGCACAGCAGAAAGCACACCCCAAAGCCAAAAACCATTGGGGGAAAAAGCTCCCAATGGATGGCTAGCAAGAAGTGTGGATCAGATCTAAGAGGAATCAGGGAACCAGTAAATAATCAGATCATGGATGCAGTTCAGATTCCCACCAGGCTTACATTATGGTCTTTTACAACCTGTTAAAACACTCCAAAAACCCCATCTGAGAGAAAAAAAGATAATCACAAAGCAAAATAGAGAAATCCCTACATTAGCATTTTTTCCTGCCCTTTCAGCTGCCTAATGTGGTCCCTTGAATCCCAGGCATTAGCAGGCAAGAATATGCCTATTTTTGTGATAATATGGATTTTTCTTTAAATGGAAAAACTTCAATTATCTAAGCTGTTGCCAAACAGAACCATTTTCAAGGGGATCATTTTACAGCACGAAGCTTTGAGAATGTGCACTGTAGAAAAATAATTTGTTATTCCTTGTGGTACTGCTGCTTGGGCTAAATTGACAAAAAGTTCATTTAGAGGGTAATGCATCCATTTCTGGTCTCTGCCTCCTCAAAGGAAGGCTGTTCCAGTCTGGGTGAGTGATTTCTTAGCATTGCTACTTGGCGTTTCCCCAAAATGCTTGGGGGCCTTGTTACATTATCATGGAGTTACTGACAGGCACCTTATGGGGGCAGCACGTCCTTTCTCTTTGTTTTTTCAATCTCCTTCATTAGGCCCGGGTCTGCTTCCACATTGAATAAAAAAAAATCTGTGTACACTCTACAAAAAGCATTATTCTGCTTATGCTATGCTAATTAACGAGGGGCTCAAAGCAAGCTGGTGATATCCCACCTTTATAGCTGGTGCTGTAGGAAATAATGCTGCCCTGCTTCACAGAGGGGGAAAAAACAGCTGAGCAAACTCAGAGAATCACAAAGATTGGGAAAGCTCCCTAAGACCATTGAGTCCAACCATTCCATACAGAGCCCACTACTAACCCGTGTCCCCAAATACCACATCCACACTTCTGTTAAATCCCTGCAGGGATGGAGACTCCGCCACTGCCCTTGGCAGCCCATTCTAATACCTGACTGCCCCTTCAGTGAAGAATTTTTCCCTAATATACTGTGTAAACCTTCCCTGGTTAAACTTAAGGCCGTTTCCTCTTGTCCTGTCCCTTGTCCCCTGGGAGCAGAGCCCACCTTCACCTGACCTCACTCTCCTGTCAGGGAGTTGTACAGAGTGACAAAGTCCCCCCCAAGTTTCCTTTCCTGGACACTGAGCCTCCACAGCTCCCTCAGCCACTTCTGGCACTCCAACCCCTTCCCCAGCTGCATTCCCTTCTGTGGACATACTTCTGTCCCCCAATGTCTTTCTTGTTATGAAGGGCTCAAAACTGAACCCAGGATTCATGTAACATGCTCAGGATGCCCATGGCTAGCAGTCAAGGAAGGGATAAATCACTACAGGTGGCCTGCATCCAACTGCCATGCCTTTTCCATAAACTGAGCCATGTTCCCTTTTGTTCCGTTTGCCAGAGGGAGAGCTCTAATTTGAGGCAAAGAGGACAAAATAGGACAGCAGCTATGTTATATAAATAAACACATTAGGAAAAACTGGTGAAAGTGGCAAGTCCCCTCTTCCAGCCTGTAATGAGGGACAGATTTATCACGATTCTTGCAGGTATAATGAGGAATGTTAGGAGGACAGGGAGATCTTAAAAAACCAGAGGAGTATATTTGTACAATTCATATATCAAGCTAAACAAAAGCAGAGAAAGGGGAAGTTTCTGAGCTAAAGGCAAGACAGGTCTACAGGAAAGCAAAGATGCTCATTTCTCAACAGAGTTTGTAAGAACACCTTTATCAGGGCTGGTCTATAGTGGACAGCACCCTATCTCAGTCAAGGGAAGTGACCTAGATAAGGCAGCAAGAGCATAGCAATTCCATCCTGACACAGTCCCAGCAACACACAGCATAGTCAGAGAACCAAAGAATCACAGAACTGTCATGGCTGGAAAAGTCCTCTCTAAGATCATTGAGTCCAACCATTAACCTGGCACTGCCACCACTAACCCACTGACCACAAGTCACATCCACAAACTTTTAGAACACTCCTAGGGATCATGATTCTACCACTTCCCTGGGCACTGTTCCAATGCTTATCACCACAAAGTCAGAGGTGATAATTTTAACTCTTATTAGTGCTTAAGCTCATAGAAGCACAGAATGGTTTGAATTGGAAATGACCTTTAAGATCACCCAGTTCCACACACCTGCCATGGGAGAGACACCTTCCACTAGACCTGGTTGCTCCAAGAGCCATCCAACTAGATCACTTCCAGGCAGGGGCCAGCCACAGCTTCTGTGGGCAACCTGTGCCACTGTTTCAGAGTGAAGAACTTCTGCCTAAAAACCCTTCTGACCCTGCCCTTCTGTCACTGTGAAGCCATTGCCCCTTTTCCTATCCCTCCATACCTTTGTCCAAAGTCCTTCTACAACTCTTCGGAGCCCCTTTAAGCCCTAAGATCTCCCTGAAGCCTTCTCTTTTCCAGGCTGAAAATTCTCAGCTTTCCCAGTCTGTCTGCAGAGACAGGCTCCAGCCCTCAGAGCCTCCCTGTGGCCTCCTCTGGACTTGCAGGTCTGTGTCTTTGTGGGCACTCCAGAGCTGAAGGCAGCAGTGCAGGTGGGGCCCCACAAGCAAAGGGACCAGGTTACCTCTCCCTTGAGCTGCTGCCACACTGTAAGACCAGCCCAAGATGCGTTTGTGCATTTCTGCACATTACTGTATGAGACAACATGGGCTAGTACCTTGGGCATGAGCTGAGATCAGACAAAAATTCCTCTTTCACAGACGGCTAATAGCAAAAGAACAATGTTCAGTGTCAATCTCTTGTTACAGTCTTACCACAGCCAAGAATTCAGCAGAGCTGGTCCAACCTTGCAGTATGGAAAATCACAGGATATTCATTAGTATATCCCTTTTTGCAATGGAGCCTTGTCTGAAATAACTCTCTCCCTCCTCGGTGTTAGGGGGATTTTCAGTCTGCAGCTATGCTATGATCTAAAACTTGATAATCAAAAACACTGCTTGGAAAAAAGCTCTGCAAGAACTGAACCCCTCCAGTTCATGGAATCCTCAAACGTGAATTCCAGTGACATGTCACAAGTAGTTATAAAGAGCTTTTCTTGTTACTCAGTTCCAGAGGAGTCACTGGAAACACAACCTTCATGTCAGCTAGCAGAACACAGACACAAATCAATCCTACTAGGGGTGAGGAAAAGGGGAAGCAAGCAACACAGCAGGTTTATCTTCCTGAGCAGGAGACTAAAATTCCATTGGCCACACCTGAAAAGGGCAAAGAGTAAGTTTGGTTTTCACCGTGGAGAACAGCATTGTGAGGCTGTGAAAGTCAGCCAGCACTGATTGATTTCTTCCATGGTTCACAGGCCAGACCCAGCCCAAAACCAACAGGTTAAAACCTCCCTTGTTACTACAAGAGCCCACATGAACTTTTCAGCACTGTGAGCTATTTCTGCAGCACTTTGCACCTCCAGTAGTAGAAGTCTGGGGGCTCTGACAAGAATAATCACAGAGTGGTTTGAGTTGGAAGTGACCTTAAAGCTCATTTCATTCCAACTCCCCAGCCATAGGTCAGGGACACCTTCCACTAAATCAGGTTGCTGGCCTGGAACACTTTCAAGGATGACGCAGCAAGAGCTTCTTTGGGTAGCCTGTGCCAGGGTCTCACCACCTTCACAAGGAAGAATTTCTTCGCAACATCCGCTCTAGATCTCTTCTCTCTATGAGGTTTATTGCCTATTTATAGAAGTTATTATTTGGCCCTTGTCCCATCACTAAGCACTCTGTATGGAAAGTCACTTTTTTTTATGAAGCTTCCTTTAAAGTACTGAAAGAGGCTGGAAGGATTTTTTCACCTGAGGACCAGGGATGCAATTCAGCATTTTCTATTCTAGGCAGCAACAAAATCCAAAGAAATCTGCTGTAAGGGGCAATAGGGAATGTGCTTTTTGTCTCTGCTCAGTGGAGGTCCACAGATGGAGGCTGCCTCAGCTCCTTGTACACTCCCAGGCAAAACCCCAACTTTAAACCACAAAAATTTGCTTAAACTATCCTGGCTGCCCCATGTAGGGAGCATGCAGATAGTAGAACAGAATTACTAAGTTTGGAAAAGACTTAAGATCAAGTCCAACCCTTGACCTAACTCTTCCAGCCCTACCACTACACACTTTCAGAGATGGTGACTTTGGTGCGAGTCTGCTTTTGTAGAGACAAACCATTTTTTTCCTGTAGGAAAAAAGGCACAACTGCAATCATACAAATTACTGCTGTAATAGGCACAACTGCAATCATACAAATTACTGCTGTAATACCAGCCACAAACCCTGCAACACTGAAGGGACCAAAGCAGCCCACTATTTTTGCCCAAGTTTATTTCTAGAAATTTGTACAAAAATTGATACTCTGTAATACAATAATCTATCAAATATGACAGATGAACATTTGTCTTTCGAGGCAAGATTCCAGGAATGTGAAGTACCATCCTCTTGCATGGAAGAAAGGCACATTTTAGAGCTCAAGATACACTCAACTGAACGGTTGAAAAGGCAGGTCAGACATGCAAGTAGTGCAGTGTTTTGGGTTTATACATAAACAATTTGTACTCCCAAGAAATCTCACTACAAGCAGCATTAACATCCACATAAACATTTTATAAATACTTTTAAAAGTAGCTCACTTTAGATCCTATGTGTGCAAAGGCTACTCATTTACATTCACTGGATGGAGTAATTAGAAGCCATCTTCAGGCCAGAAGTAACTCCTAGATTTCCCCAAATACTTCTGGGATCCAAAGCACTTGCATCAATAGCCCCACTGCATTTTCCTCCTAAGGTCTACCCTAAAAGTCTGCAACACCCGGGCTACACGACTGCACCATCCCACTGCTCCTACAGCTTATCCTTGGAGTTTTGTGGCTATGAAGAAGTCTCATATTTCCAGCTACAAGCCTCTGTCTAGCAGCACCTGGGACATACCTGCTTCTGAACTGACATCTTAAATACAGTGGTGAATTTACAGCCACAAAATCATCCACTGCACTATGGATCAAGCTTCACCTGGCTCTCTCTGCACCATCCAGCACAGATGCCACACCAGGGGGGTTGGCAGCCCAACTGTACTTCCAGAAAGGGCTTTTCCAAAGCAGAAATACCCTTGTGCTACGTGAGCATGTCTCAACAGGGCTCTTGTGCAACACACCTGTAAAACTGCCACGCTGCTCAAATCAACCTGCTGCTTTTTAGACTGAAAACCAGATGAATCTTTCTCTCCCAAATTTGCTTGTGCTAGTGGGTACAGCAGCTGTAGGAATTTTTCTAATTCATTGCTGGTGATCCAACAGCATTATATAGCAGATTACAAAGACAATAATTTACCCAAATCCTCACAGCAATGGGGAGTTGTGCTTTTTTTTTTTTTGGTATAAAAAGATGTTTTAATGGGATTTCTCTAAAGCAAAGCCTTTATTATTTTTAGAGTGGTTTAGCAATACTTTAAAACACTTGCTTTGAAGAATACATACACCCACACAGGCTTTCAAGTACACAGTGACGACTTGGACTCCTGGAAACGATGTGTTGGTTCTGAGAGGAGGAGGTGCTGCTGAGCCAGTGCCTTCAGTTGACTTCCAAGACCTCAGTCTCCGGCAGGCCAAATCTGCTCTTGTATTTGTCAAAGAGCTTGATCAGGGAGTCCACATACATGCTATGGTAGAAGTCCACATCCTGCTGGGATGGATTATCAATTTTGGGGATGGTGATGGGCTCTCCAACTGATAAAAAAGGGACAAATCCACATTAGCTTAATTGCTCCTACAACCTAAGTTATTTGTCCTCTATGGACACAACTATGGTAGCTCAGCACACCCATTCTGGCACAGCACAGTTTGCCATTACAGCAGAGGTCTGCCTGATTTCCCACAATTTTACCAGGCTCTGAGGCACAACTGTCCCACAAGAAGGACACACCCACCACATCTGGAGCAATACCAGATGTGCTTTAGCTACACAAATGTGTCTACTGTTCAAGGTGGCTAGGAAGTCCCCCTTCTGTTTACAGCAGAGTGATAAATCCCTCCTCAATTAACATGAGCCAAGGGTCAGTTCTTCTTAGGTATTCCCCTATACACACCACAAAAGCAAAGCTGACCTTCTTCCCCTCCTCCCTTAAAGCCCTGCTGCTTTGGGTTAGAAGACTCAAATGCAAGCTTTAGGGTTGGCTTTACACACTCAGCTGTCAGACATGCATCCCAGTGGAATATGGGGGGCCAGATTGCTTCTGACTTTAGTGCAAGGCCAAAGAAAATAGAGCTACAGCCTTTTCCCCCAAAAAAGAGCTCTCTTGCAAAATTGCCTGGAAGCAGAACATGGATTGAAGGCTTGTAACCTCTGGAAACTATTCTAGCTCGTTCTCAGTTTTGCTGGAAGGTTTTTATACAGGAGGGAAAGCCATTCTATAGTCAAGACTCCAAGACCAAACTACAGCAGCTGTACAGCATAGACTCAAGTATTCTGCTATCTAGAGAGGCACACAGCATGTTTATACCAAAACCTTACCAACAGTAGTGATGGGCTTGGAATAAGGTAACAAGCCCCAGGTGTTGGAGGAGAAGAGGCCACGGCCATGAAAGATGCATGGAGCAAAGCCAATGTGCTTCTGGAACTTCTTCTGAACCCATCTTCCCCAGGAACCCTCTTCAAAGATCACCTGCTTGTACACTTCATTTTCCCCAAAGGAGTAGACAGGAACCAAGTCCGCTCTAGAAAGACAGAAAAATTCAGAACCCCACTCCCTGGACTGCAGCTCACAGGACAGCCCCACACTTGCTGCTGTGTGTTCTGCCAGGCTGCACAGCTGCTGGCACCACTGCCCAGAGCTTTTAGCAGCACAAGGCACTGACATAAGCCAGCCAGACTTGGCATGACATTACAGATATACTTTGAAGGCATACAAGACAATTGTACAAGAGACAATGGGCCTGTGGAACATTGTGCAGTCAGGTATTGGACATGCTTCCATATATACTCAACTCCTATTTTGGATGGCCATCTCCTTTCAGACACATGGGATCAGGGGGACTGCACAGGTCCCATACTGACACTGCCTCTCCTTGCCATGGAAGCCTCCTGCTGTCCCAGGGATCCCCCTACCCCTGCACCTTGCTCAGAGGCAGAAGCCAAAGGACACTCATGTCTGATGCTCTGGGCAAACACCCACACAACACAGCACAACAGCAGAAAGGAAGAATCCCTCCAAGGCACCAGCTGCATCAGGGAACAAAATCACAGAATGGTTTGGGCTGGAGGGGACCTTTAAAGGCCAACTAGTTCCATACCCTTACATTGAACAGGGACATCTTCACCTAGACCAAGTTGTTGAAATAAAAGCACCTTCCCCGTGGCAGCAGTCCTGCTCCAGCACTGAGCATGCCCTTACCCATGCCGCAGAGCCAGTTTCACAAATCCCTTCCGGTTCTTCAGCGTCACGGAGTTCTTCCCCGGGGTGCAGTTCAGGGACTCTGCTGCCCCTCCGACCACGATGATGATGGCATTGCCACTGCCATTCTTGGACAGGATGTAGTCTATGCTGTCACGGTTCACAGGACATATACCTGCATTCAGGACACAGACAAAGCTACAGGATGGGCTGGGGATTTCAGCATCTTCTCATACTTACAGCACAAAGTTTATGCCTCAATTGCAAGTTGAGCTGTCCCACCTCCCTCTGGTCAGAGCAGGCAGTGTTAGCAGGCAACCTATTCCTCAACAAGCAGTTCACAGACCTGGCAGCACTAGACTTAGTTGTAAACTCCACAAACATCAGCTCTCAAAAATTTTCCTTTACCAAAAGGCTTCAGCAAGGATTTTCTATATCTAGTGATATCAAAGGCACTGGTGTCAGACATCCTGCTTCCATGTAAACTTTACAGTAGGATTTGGTTTACCTTTAGAAAGGAAGAAAGCAGTTGTGTTATTTTGATGGATGAGAGTCTGATATTGACCAATTCCTCCGCAAAATCAGGTAGTGGAATAGATTGAGCAGTATGAAAAGAATAAATGGACAAACCTTTAAAACAGATCTGAAATAATATGAAGCTCTTACAATTGACAGGACAGAGCATTTATGTAAATCCATACTCTGAGGAAAGTGTCTCTGAAGGTCTTTCCCTCCATTCCACACTGTAAAGAGCAGGACCTCCCTTCACCTTTAGTAAGCAATCTCTGCCCTAAAGCACCAGTCCCCACTCCAGGGAAATGAAAACTTAGAGACAGCACCTTTAATTTCCTCTGTATTGCTTTAAAAATGTAAAGAAACTTGACTGTCTGCTCTATAAACTCTTGTCTTTATCCTACCAGTGGTGTCCAAGCTTGCTCCTGCCTCACTTTTTTTGGCCAGAATAAGCCAAGGAAAAACGGGATGCCATCACTTACAGTCCCATAACCCAACACATCTGATCTGAGTACTTTAGGTCACTGCCCTATTACACTCACAGTATAAATTGCTTGAGCCAAGAACTAAATGATGAACAGGCCCTGGGGACTTAGGACAAGTCTGCCAGCCTTGATGTCTGTCTGGGCATCATCACCTATCCCAGCTCCAGGTAAGAACAGAGCAGACACTTGAGACAGATCAGCTGGAATTGAGGATGAGGAATTAGTTTCTTTCAGCACAACTACATCTCTCTGACCGTTTTTCCTCTGAAAGGCTCAGGCCATACTCACTGCTCCATCTTTGTCCCATTCTCCACATGAAGGCTCAGGCTGGCTACACAGGCCTGGTAACAGATTTAGGTTCAGCTCTTTCACACTTGTTAGCAGGAGGAGATTACTGCTGCTCACAGCAGCAAATAGCTCCTTCTCACAAAGTGCAAGAAGACATGGAGACAAGTGGCAATAGATAAAATTCTGCTCTTCAGCACATTCACACCATGTATAGGGTTTTCTGGTCATGCCCCCATGCCTTATAGGATCCCTGCTGTACCTTAACCTCTAGTAGGCTGTAAAATTAAGAATTTGTACTAGTTGTAAACCAACTGTGCGTATTGGTACACTGTTAGGATTTGTTATAATTCCACCTGGAAGTGGTTCATGCACAGAAAAAAGGACTGAGGGAATTATCAGCCCTTTCCAAGTGAAGTTAAAGCCTTTGTATCAGCACACTTAAGTTCTAGTGTAGGAAAGTGAAGACAAATTATGGCTTTCAGAAGGTTAACTTCATGACACCTGCAGACTTGCTTAAATCCTAGGAAACAAAGAAGCACAGTTTTCCTCTGGTTTAAGCACAATGCTCAGGGACAGCCAAGCCAGCAATGATGTTGCTAATGCCTACTCCCACGTTCCTTCCAAAAAGGAGAAAGCAGCTCTGGCTGGCCACAAGACTTGTCTGCCAGTCATACCAAACAGATTAAAGATGGTTGTTTTAAAATATAAAAAGGCTGCATGGAAACTTCAGCAACACAACTAAATTTACAGCTGTGACAGACTGAAAAGCAGATCCCAACTTCTCCTGTACTGCTGTCCTGGGAATTCCCAAATTATGAGCTTCACACAGCAGCTAACATCAGTACAGGAAGATAAAAAACAGTTTGGGATATGCCCTTTCTAGATAGGGACAAACACCTTCTCTGCACCGGATGCAGTTAGTTTTTCTGTCCCTCATTTAAGACAGTAACCTCAGAAATAGTCAATTCTAACAAGTCAGTCAGGTACAGCTACTCCTACCATCTCCCCCAGTCGTGGTACTTACTAAGATATCTGTTTTGAAGTAATTTGTTGCTGAATCAGTTCCAGAAACAGCAAACAGATTACTGGATTGTTCAATTCAGAGTCTTTAAGTGTTACTCCCTCACCTCTATCTGACAGGTGCTCTCACTCCGAAAAGGAAGCTCAGCCCATGCAGGAACACTTTATTGGTATTTTAAACACTGTTTCCTCTGCCCAGTCATAACTTACAAGCCCTCCAGCATTAAAATCCTGGATTCCATTAAAATAGACCTATTAATGTAATTTGGCACACTTACATCACCGCATAATCCGTGGAATCCATCTACAGGAATACATCCAGGGAAGGGGGTCTGTGAACAGCTGGTATTATGCAATACTTCAGACCCCTGGCAGGCACCCAGCAGTGCAATTGGGTGGAGAGAGCATCCACCACCACCACAAAACACAAATGTGTGACAAGTGATGTGGTAGTGAGCCCAGGAGCCAAGCTGGCCATGGCTACTCAGTATTTTCAGTCAGTGCAACTTCTCCCTGTACCTTCACACAATAATTAGGAAAACTTGGTTCCATGTCTCCACCTTCCACAACCACAGTTGTCAGATATCTTTACTATGGTTTTGGACAAGAGCATCCTATAGTTAAGGATGAACACAGAGGAACAGCAGTCCCTGCAGCCTGAACCAGTCATATTCACAGAATGGTTTAGGTTGGAAGGGACCTTAAAGATCATCCAGTTCCAACCCCATGCCAGGGACAGGGACACCTTCCACTAGACAGGATTTCTCACATTTATTCACAGCTTCCTCTTGACAACCATATGAAAGCAACATTTGGGTGATGCTACCAGCAGGAAGTGGTTACATGAGCTTCCAACACAGCTTTTCACTTGCCAGAGGTGAAGACAGCTCAGAGCCAAGAGCAAAAGCAGAAATGGCACAGTGTGATTGTGCTTACCACCAGACATTAAGTAGTCCCTCAGTATGGGCATCCTGAAGTTCCCAGCCAGGGTAGCAAGGTATGGTCGGATCCCAGGGAATTTCTGGCCCACACCCGTGGCCTCTGTGCTGAAGTTGCAAAAGGCACCCAAGCCCATGATGCCATGTGGATGGTACCCAAAAATGTAATTCCTGGTGGTCAGCAGATTGTGGGTTTTAACCAGCTAGGAAAGAAAAAAGAGCTTAATTGAAGATGGATATTCTCAGATAGTAAATAAGAGTGAGAGAAGAAAAAACAAAAATCATATCCCCCCAGGTTTTGTCTCTCTTCCCATCAGGGAGAACTGCCTAAGAGCTCATGTACAGGCTCTCCTGGATTTCAGAGGCTCTGGAAGGAGCAGCCATTTAGACTTCAGTTTCCCAAGCAGAGGGAGCAAGATAAACAGGCTGATCTCAGACACAAGAAGCTGGCCAGCCAGGTAGGAACAGGGCATGGGTTGCTGCAGCCTGGGCCTTTTGCTTCTCTACTCCTTCCTAAAGTATTCTGACACACCTCTTGCCCAAACCAATCAAGCTCTTCAGTCCTGTAGCCACAGCTGCCTCCTTCCAGGCCCTCTCTCAGCACATTAGTGGCTCACATCCCAGTATGAGGCAGAAAGAACACAAACATCACTGTCTCACAGCAGAAGCAAGTTCAGCTAATGCCTGAAAAAAGGCAACCAGTTAATGGGCCTGTTGGCCACCTTCCAAGTGGGAAAATGTGCAGAAGGGTGGTAACCACTGGAAATTATCCCTTCTTTTAAGAGGTTCTGCCCGAGCCTACATGCCAAAGGGTCAGCAAGACACTTCAAAAGCCATCTGATTCCTGCAGGGCATGCACTAGGAGTTGTGATCATGTTGTTTTCAGGCTGTGCAATATTCCTAATCATTTGCTCCTCTGTTTACAGAACATGGACTCTCCACAGCTGTCTCAGCTAGCACAGAACAGCTCGTTCCCTGGTACCACTACTGCCAGAGGGGGCTTTTGTGATGCTATAGGTAGCAGCAGCATCCCACGTGTCAGAGCATCTTCCCCAGGCAGTACACATGCAGTCTGAGGAAGCACACAGGACAAAACACAGCAGGGCTGCTGCATCATCCTACAGAAACAGAGATCTAACTTAATTTTTTCCATCTGTTAGAATAGTTGGTGTTGGAAGAGACCTTAAGGATCATCCAGTTCTAAACCTCTGTCGTAGGCAGAGACACCTTTCTCTAGACCAGGTTGCTCCAAGCCCTACCCATCCTGGCCTTGAACACTTCCAGGGATGGGGCAGCCACAGCTTCTGTGGGCAACCTGTGCCAAGACCTCACCACCCTAAGAGTCCATAACCTCTTCCTAATATCTAATCTAAACAGCTCCTCTTCTCAGGCTGAAAGCATCAGTGCCACTTTTTGCCAACTGCAACACCCCAGCCGCTCTCAGACCTACAAGCTGAGGCTTTGGCACCCCACCCCTCAGACTGTATTTGCAAAGGCCACTCTGCATCAGTTTCCATAGGAAAAAAAAACTCCACAGATTTCCAAGATGTCACACCAGCATGTGCCACTGCCTTCGACAAGGAGTGTTTATTCAAGTTCTTTCTGTTGGATCACGCTACAGGGAGCTGAAGTACCATTGCAACACACTAAAGCAGCATGCCCAGAAACTTGATTCCCTTCTCCCTGTTCTCAGCCTTGTCCTCAGATGAAGCTACAGCTCCTGTGCTATTTAAAACAGTGGCTGTGATACAAGCATGATGCAGCAGCAGGTTCTGTAAGGTGACTGGCCCTCAGGTCATGTAGAACTCCAGGAAGAAGGCACAGAGGCTTGTGGTTGCAACAGCTCTGCAGAGCCCCACTGCCTCTTCATTCCCAATTAGTAGATTACCTTGCTTTCACCTCCCAGGATAGAAGGATTCTCCCCTTGATCAATTACAGAAAACAGGGGTCACAGACTAAAGACCAAAAACCCATCTCCAGGAAAGAAGCAGTGATATAGTAAGCAACCCCTCCATCTATCAATTCTTGCTCAGTTGAAGAGAGACTTCTATAACAGGCTGTCCAGGGCAGCGCTGGACCCCACATCCCTGGAGGGAGTTAAAAGCTTTGTGGATGTGGCACCTGGGCACACAGGTTAGTGGAGGCCTTGGCACTTCTAGCAGAATGGTTGGACTTGATGATCTTGGGGAACTTTTCCAGCCTAGACAATATTCTGACTTTTTGACCACAGGCCTGCTAGATACATACACACAGCTTGGCTGTACAAGGAGCAGGCACTCCTTCCTAAACACTCCTGTCAGAGCAAGGTAGCTATTTCCAAGCCTCATCTCTCACCTGCACCAAGCACAGCTCCTTTAATAAGAAAGGCAGCTGAAAGGAGGTTTGTCCTCATCCTTCTGGAGCACGAGGCATCTGCATGTTGAGCTTGGCAGAGCCACATACACAGAAGACACGCTGTTCTCCTGCTCCAGCCCCTCCACCACACGCAAGGACACCCAGATCCCAGTGGAGCCACTGCTTGGATACCTCACAGGAGCCCCAGCCTTATCACCGTGGCTGTTTTCCAGGAGCTCCCCTTATGGAGCCATAGGGTTGGCAACATCCATGACAATCAATCACTCACAGCACTGCAGGAGCTGGGCAAGGGGTGTGCAGGGATCCAACTAAACAAAGGCAAGGGAGAGTGCTGAGATTTAACCTCATTCACACATTTGTGCTTTTCCCCTGTTTGTCCCATGCAGGCTGGCACTGCCCTCTACACCTGTCCCACAGCACAGAGGCTCCCAGAAGGTAAACATGGAGGGTGCAGGTGAGGTTCAGCCTGTTCTCCTAGGTGAGAAGTGACAGAACAAGAGGGCACAGCCTCAAGTAGCATCAAGGGAGGTTCAGATTACATATTAGGCAAAATTACCCAAAAGGCACTGGAATTGTTGGACCCAATCTTCAAGGTCTTTTCCAACCTTGGTGATTCTATGTGTTCTTCCACCCAAGTCAAGCCAGGGAACCTAAGACCAACAGACATCAGACAGGGTTGGGCACTTCTCTGCAAGCAGAGATCCTGAATCTGCTAATGCACAAACTCAGCCCAGGAGGGGTATGACTTGCCAATACCTTCATCTCTCCCTAAATTTAATCTAGAAGCAGGAGTTTTTGAAGTAGTGTAAATAATGTATTTCTAGACTCAAGCAAGAGTGAAAATAGTGAAGTGCACGAGATGGGGCTTTGGAACAAGAATGCTTTTAAAGGTCCCTTCCAGCCCAAACCATCCTGTGATTCCATGCCTCTCTTCAGGAGGCTGATCACTCACTGCTGGTTCTTTGAACCCCTCCCCTGCAGAAGCAAACAGTGTTATCAGGCTGCCCCCAAGGAACTGCTGTGGCTGTCACTGAACATCACCACTGCAACTCTGTTCTGAACCTCCAGAGGGTTTTTCCTTTTGCCTCCAAGGTCTTGTCCATTTCCACACAGCTATTTGGAGCCTTGGTGCTCCCAGGATGAGGCAGAGTCAGCACATCCCTGCTGCATCTCAGCTGGACAACCAGTACTGGAGTGAAGATGAACCTTCACCCCACTGCACTAACACACCTGTTCCCAGCTGCTGTTAGAGACCAAACCTGTTTCTCTGTGAGCAAAGTCCATCCACCTCTCTAATAATAACAGATTTCTTTACACAGAACTAAGCCAGCCTACAGTAGCAATAAGACAGTGCAATAGTGTAAAGAAAATTAGTGTTAATATTTGAGTGCCAGCTCAAAGAACCACATTGCCAATTTTATTTTTAGAAACAGGGGCACATTCAGTAGTGGAGACACAGGACTGCAGAACCACTGCTGCTCAGCACCAGGAGCCAAAGAGCAGGAAAAAATCAGTTGTCTGGGTGGGAGCTGAGCAGCACTGACTGGAAGCATGCAGAGAGCACAAAACCAGAGTTCATCCTGCAGGATCCAAGCAGCAGGTCTCATGAGCATGTAAGCTTGCAAAACAACCCAAGAACTACACTTAGCCACACCACACCCAGCAACACAATGGAAGAAATTATCTTCCCTTCCCAGCAGTGCAAGCCAGGACCTGAAGACCCCTTGCCAGGCTCCCAGTATTACATATATGTATCACAAATTCACAAAATGGCTTGGGCTGGAAGGGACATTAAAGCTCAGCTTGTTCTTACTCCCTGTCATGGGCCTTCCACTACACTAGGTTAGGACAGAGCAATCAAACCTTTCTATTTCCATTCTGTAGATCACGTACAACAATTAAGGAGTTTTGCCAGGAAGCAAGCCAAGACACAGAATACAAGACTAACTGAGAAAAAAAAAAGACATTTTTGGCAGAAATTCCTGCTCTGGCCAGATGCCTACTCTCCCACTGCAGTGAGCAGGTCTCCCTGCACACACCTGAAGTGCTCACAGTCTGACAAAGGTAAGCCAAAGATCTGCAGCCCTGACTACCTGGGGTCCTACTGCATGTGGAGATGTTCACATGCTCAGGTGACAGCTTCTTCACCTAAACAAAACCTTTAGGTCATGGCACTGCCAGCATGACATCCTCAGACCAGCAGGTGCTTAGGAGGCTGCTGGGATCAACAGCATGGGATTGAGATGGTGTGTGCAGGTGAGTTGTGTGCATGAGATGGAAATGGTGTGTGCAGGTGAGTGTGTGCATGAGATGGAGAGGGTGTGTGCAGATGAGTGTGTGCAACAGATGGAGATGGTGTGTGCAGGTGATGTTTGCTCAGTCCAGCCCCATGCGCACACCTGCAAGGGCTTGGGCTTCACCTGCACTTCAGGTCCAGGACTCAGTTCACTGGAACACTCCTCAGCCACTTGAAGTGCTGCTTAGCTTAAAGCACTATTTACAAGGCCAGCCATTAACCAGCAGACAAACTTAAGTTTCTAGTGCCCTAAAATAACTTCTTATTGTCAGAACAGCTGCACGAAGTTCCAGGGAATGTGGCCAACTCAGCTCATGCTGAGTAACTGAGACAGATTCAGGCTGCTTTCCAAATCCACCTGGTATTACAAAACACGACCTCCTATCTGCAGGTATGGGTACAATAGTCCTGGTGTTTCAGGCTGGGAGGCACTGCTGACTCTAGTGAGACCAGCCTAATCAGCACAAACACTAGAGCAGAGCTTGATTCTCATGCAGCTGCTCTAATACAGCAAGCAAACAGGAAGGAATTCTTGTCTGTGAGGGTGGTGAGGCCCTGGCACAGGTTGCCCAAAGAAGCTGTGGCTGCCCCATCCCTGGAAGTGTTCAAGGCCAGGCCACACAGTCTGGCTGAAGCAACCTGGCGTAATGGAAGATGTCCCTGACCATGGCAGAGGGGAGGAATGAAACAAGCGTTAACGTCCCTTCCAACTGTACTGTGATTCTATGAATTAAATCTGAGCTGACAGCCCAACACAGCTGGTACCTGTGCAGGTATGGATGCAGCTACCACAGCTCTACATGCAGACTTTGCTGGAGGCAAGTTCAGCATTACAAGTGCCACCAGTGTGACTGCCACTGGTGTGATCTGTCCTTGCAGTGCTCAGCAAACACAAGGCACAGGATGAGATGCAGCAGAGGACTGTCCTGACAAACCATAAGCCTGGGGCACAAACCAAATCCACCTGAGCAGAGCAGAATCCAGTAAAAGTTATTTTTGCAGAGAGAACATTTAAACAAGTGATCCTCTGTAGACCCATCTCCCTCTTGGGCAAGAACAGGTAACTAGTTTAACCCAGGAGTTCCCATGCTGTCAGCAAGCCCCAGGCATTCTGGTTCTTGGCACCATTCTTAATATCCAGAGACATTATTCATTGTTCATGCATCAGTCCCGTAACTGCAGAAAAACACTTCTAGCACCTCTCTCGCCTAAGATCCCTGCAGCAGCTTTTCCCAACCCTGCAGCCAGCTGGCTGTTCCCCCAAAACACGTGCAGGAGTCATCTCCCAGCTGTCAGCACTCCTGTTCTGCCCTTTGCATGTGAAATACCAGTCGGCTCCATAAACCTTGCACAATTCCTCCCCCTTAGCAGCAAAGGAATTACACCCATAAGGAGTTCTCACGAATGGATATGTGAACTAGCAAGTATTTAAAAAAAAACTGCTGCCAAGTTTAGTTTATCTACCCCACCTCACCCCTAAACCTACCTAAACAACCCAGCTCTTTGACAAACTTTTAATATCCACAGTGAATCCAACCTGCAGGGCTTCTGCAGAACATATTTCCATGAAGACAAGGATAAATGTACTTCAAAGGATTGATGGAACACCAGAACCAGCACTACAGGTGACCCTTTGGAACAAAGTCCCCAGCATAAAAGAGCTGATTTCAGCAACATCCAAGGTAGCAGTGTTTAGTGCAGCACTAAGGACTTGGTACTAGAACACAACACATCTGAGACCCATCTTCAACAGCAGAGCCTGCTCAGCTCTGTCAGCCATGAGACCCAGGCTGACTTCCAGCCTGTGCAGGCATAGTGAATTTTTCTGTGTACACTTAGACTTGCCAAGAATTACCTGTTAACAACAGCAAGTTTCATGGTGAACCTGGCAGTGCTGGGTCAATGGTCAGACTTGCTCTTAAAGGTCTTTTCCAACCTAAATGGCTCTGTGCTTCTCAGAGTACAACAAAAGGCTTGTTCAGCAGCAGCACGTTCAGGTACCCTGAGAGTTCAAGTGACTTTGCAAAGGAAGAATCCAGTCTAAGCCGCTTTGACATCCTGCTGGAACTGGATTCCCTGTTCCTTTCTGAGGCTAGACTATCTTGGGGATAGGTAGCTCAAAAGCTCTATCAAGGTCCCTCCCTCATAGTCAAGCTGAGTAAAACTTGCCAACAACCTTACATAATAGTCCTTTCAGCTGTGTGCCCTTCCAAAGAGGATCGAGTTCCCTCCTAGCCGAATTTGACCCCTGCTCCCTTCCAAGTCATCCAGCTAATTCTGCGGTCCCAGAGCAGCCTGGCAGCCCTGTCCTCTTTCTGCAACATGTCTGAACCAGTAGGAAAAATACAAGTATGTGGCAAGCAAGTTACAAGCTGGAGAACTGAAGCTATTCCCACTGCTGGAAAATCCACTTCTCCAAAGCAAAAAGATCTGAGACAAATTTCACTGCCCCCTGTGAAGTGCTGACTTTTGGTGCACAGAGGTCCCAGATATTCTGGCCCAATACATCCCAGAGCAGAAGTGTTACTGAAAAACAGGCAGAAACTGAGCTAGATTTTATGATTTATGAGAGGGGAACAGTGTTAGGGTCAGGTACTACACAGGACACTGCAGCACAGAAGAGAATCACAAAGTGATTTGCATTGGAAGGAACCTTAAAGATCATCCAATTCCAATTCCTTCTCATGGGCAGGGACACTTTCCACTAGACCAGGCTGCTCCAAGCCCCAACCAGCCTGGCTTTGAACACTTTGAGGGATGAGGCAACTATCACTTGCTGGGACAACCTGTGTCAGTGTCTCCAGAAACTGGAGAGATGAACAAGGATGCAGACTGGCTCCAAGAATCCAGTAAAACCTCTAGAAACAGCAGCTTCTGGCAATCACATTGCCACCACTGGTAATACAGTTCAGATTTTCTAACCACAGCTGCCACAAGCAGTAGTGTGGCAATAGTAACTGAGCCATGTCCTGCTCACAGTTCAGCGTCACAGACAGACTAGCGCCAGTACAAGACACTAAAGCAGTTAAACCCCAGGGTATAGAGTTAAACTTTTACTTACTCTTATTGGAAAATAATCCCTGAAGTACCTCCATATAGCCCAGTTTCTCACCCACTGGGATCTTCTTCCCCCTGTTGAAAAAAATGAATCATGTCTTTAAAGCTCTTTCCACATGGCTGTCCATCAAAAAGCCTAAAGGACTCCAGGGTTTGCTGTCTCACTACAGGAATCAACACTTTCATTCCTCCAAATGGGAGACCTGCATCATTCACTGAAATCAATGCACATTCTGGAATACAAAGTACTTCAAACAAATTAAGGTTTGACTGCAAATTCAGGGTAGACAACTCTACAATTCAAACTAGAAACACTCCAACTCAACCTTCAGGGAAGGCCAGAATCTTGGATGGTTTCAGTCATCTTGAAGCAATGGACAACTGTGCTCATCTGGTTATAAAAGTAGTTGCCAAAGCTTGTTACCACTGCTGGTTCCCAGAGCTGGCTTCTACAGGTTTGGGATTTTTTTTCCTGAAATAAAGTAATCTGCTTAATTTGTAACAACACTGACTCCACAGAGGAGTTACACCTTGATAATCACATCACAATCTGAACCTGGTAAGAGCTGGACAGGACAAAAAGGTCTTGAATCTTTAGATCTTTCTGAAGTAAAGAAAGAACCAATGCCTTATAAATATGTTTGTAAAAGCCAGTAATGGCACAATAGCAGTGAATGTTAATTTTGTATTGCCCTCAGCATCAATGAAACCTGCAGTAACTGTTCATGCTGAGGGCTGACATTTAAATGCTTCACTGAATAATGCCTTTGGTCAGTGATTCAGCCAAGTCCCACTAAGAAGAGAAGTCATCCATTACAAGGAAGTGCTTCTTTGTCCAAATATGGAGACAGGAACACTTGAACAACAAGTATCTCTTCTGCAATATTTACCTTTCTTTGGTGTATTCCAGTCAAATACCAGCCAGGCTAAATAGAGAGCAGCAATCGCCCAGCAATCTGTGCACAGTATATACATGAGGATTAAAGTGCAAGCAATACCTGGAGAGGTGCAAGAAAGAAGAAAACAAGGTTGCAGCAAGTTCTGGTCTCCATTTACACCCCCCTGCCTTTTGACTCCTCTATGCTGAAATCTTAGTCTCAGTCTGATGTCATTAATCCTCAAATAAATTGGATTTGATCAAAAGCCCCTTATGTAGGGCTGAGGCAGCTTCCTCTAGAGCTCTGGAAAACCTCAACCTCCCCTTAATGGTGCCTCCAGGCATCTCTTGTATCTCCAGGTAGGGCAGTTGCTTCATCAGACTGGATGAGCATGAAGATTTCTCTGTGGCCCACACCAATGGGATTTTCCCCCACAGCTACATACATCTTCCACAGGTTACACCAGCTCTGTATCAGCCATCCCACCAGGGTGCCAAGGATCCCACCCAAAAATGCCACTGTCATTTCAGCACAAACTGAACTGGGAAGGTAGAGTGAGACAGATGCTGAGAGCAGCCATGCTCCAGTTCAATCGTTAACAATCCAATGGAGCAGAGCAGCCTGAGGTTTCACATAATCCAAGTACCCAGGGATAAACAGGCTTTACTCTTTTACTGGTCTAACACAAACAACTCTTGCTCATCTCTGATACCTCCTCAAACCAAGGGGAAGGCATTCCTGTTGCAATCACTTGCATCAGTTACCAGCCGCTTCTAAGAAATCTCTGTGGATATTCCCATGAGCAAGCCAAGTAAGACATTTCCAATTGTTTCAGCCTCATTTGCATGGTAGACACTGACACAAGCTAAACATCAGTCAGTCTTTCCATAGCTCTTATGATTTTCTAGAGCCAGGAAAAGTCATTTATAGTTGAAAAAATCAATGTAACTGGTTTACAATATCCATGTATCCCAGGAACTACACTGCTGCAGTACATACCTAGTAATTAACACTTATGAAAAAGTTAACATTTTGCATTAAAATTCATCCAGAATTACAGCCAAAACCCCTTTGCTTTAGGCCAAAATGTGTTACCCATGATAAGGAAAGTGAGAACCCATTGCAGCACAGAGATGATCTGGAGTTGTTTCTCTACTTTGGATTTCAATAGCCAGAACAAATCCTGCAGAGCAGAAAGAATGTTCGATCCCGTGCCTAAAGAAAGAAAAATAAAAGAAATAAAGTTACGTTTGCACACTGAGCAAAGGAAACAATATTTTTCCTTTGAAACAGAATCATAGAAGGAAGGGTCATCAAGTCCAGCTTATTTTAGTAAGAGGTTTCAGATAAACGTGCAGCTTGCTTTTACAGCAAGGCTTGCTAAAAGCTAATATTTTCCATGGAGTTTGGGCATCCTGGAAGAGGAAGGACTGCCATGTGCCAACATCCAGCTTTTTTCTGGAGGGGATTAATGAGTAATCATCAGTACCCATCCCAGCAAGCCTCTGTTAACCTGACCATAAAAGTGCAGAAGATGTTAACCCATGTTCCTACCACACACCCTCACCTCACAGTGGCAGCTCCTCAGAGTGGTGTTTGGTAAAAGGGAACCCCATGAGCTCACAGTAAGATAAAGATCTGCTGCCTCACACCACAGGCAAGCAGACACCTGGCTGTGCTGTGAGCTATTCTCATCCACCCCTCAAGGCCTGTTGCACAACTCCCAGCACTGTTCAAGGAAAGCTCTGTGCTCCAGCCTCCCTCAGCACAGCCCAAATGCTGGCTGAACACCTCAACATACAACCCTGAGGATCCACAGTTCTACGAGTAAGGGAAACTATCAGCATTCCCAAAGCAGTAAATAAGAAGGAAGGAGCTGAAAGCCACTCTTGTAGAAGTTTAAGATATTCAAGCGGGGAAAAAACCCAGAAGTGGGTAAAACACTGAAAACACTTGCTTTCTATATGAAGAACCACCCACTGCAGCTTTTGACAGTATACACAGCCCCCAGAAAGAAGCACTTGCAAGTGGGTTTTCCTTCACTTTTCTTCATTACTTTATTTACAAGCACCATAATAACTGACCAAAATACAAATCACTTCATGTGTATTTACACATTTTCTTTTGTATTTAAGGATCAGCCTGTTATTAGGACTATGAAAGAAGCTATTACACTGAATAGGTTCAGTTCTTGCTGACAAGATATTACCTGCTAGTGGTAATAGCATAGCAAGTGTTCACACACTCAGTCAAATGAAAGTGATTGAAAATAGCTTCTCTAGGTATGAGCAGGCACTAGGATTTTTGGTAGTTTCTACAAAGATACTCTCACTGGTGCATCCTTTAAATATGTAAAGCAACTGTTTCACAGGAATGAGGGTTAATTTAGATTAGGTAAGGAAGAAGTTTTTTTACTATGAAGGTAGTGAAACCCTAACATTAAAAAACCCAGAGATGCCTCATCCCTGGCAACATTCAGGGGTGAGCCACACCAAAGGTTGCAGCATGAATTTAGAGCCAGACCACCCAGTTCAGACCCTTGGTTCTGCTTAGTCCATGTTACATGAACAATCCCAGTAGTGCATTGGGCATTAATTACTCTAAGCAGACCAAGTTTTAGGCTGGGATAGATCATACCACTACAACTCTGAGTGAATGAAACCTACAGCACTAATCCAGGTTGAAACAACACCTAGAGCTGGAGGCAGTTCTTTACAAGATAATGCAGTGCAGTATTAAGAATGAATCCAGCAAGTAATTCTCCTGTTCCTGAGGCAAAACTGTCACCGTGCACTGGCTTGCCACACTAGAGTATCTAAGCAGTAAGACTCAGAAACCCCATGCAGCAAATCCCCAAATTTTGGGTGAGGGATAAACTCCACCCCATTTTTTACAAAGCCAGTTGCCTGTTCAAGGGTAAAAGAAATCTTTGGGCTTAGAATGATTTGAATTCAAAGAAACTTTTATAGCTCACCTCAATCCAATGCCCTGCCATGGGCAGGGATACATTCCACTAGACCAGGTTGCTCAACTCTTGCTGAGGAGCCACAGTTCCACGTACCCGCTACCCAAAAACCTTACAAAACTGCGTATGGACAGACTTGGTATTGACTGAGGATTACCAGACACAAGTTTAAAGAAAGCATTTAGCAACAGTGGTGTCACTGGACATATGTCTATGTCCTCCAAAAGAAGCCAGAAGTCTTCGAGATTGTGACACAATAAAAGCCCAGCCCCATGTAATTTTTTTCTTCCAGCACCCACATTTACACTACCAAACCTCTTTGGCTTCATAAACCAAACACTCCAGCCTTGAATCAGCTAAATCCCTATCCTCTTACCAAAGAGAATAGTTGTTTATCCCTCTAGATCAGAATTTGTACTTCAGCATTTTCTAGATGTTCAAACAAATTGTAGGCATTGCCAGCCCAGTAAATAGACCAGTATTGAGTAGTGCAAGTCAACCTGTCAGCTTGTTTTTCAAACCACATAAAACTCACATTCAACTCCTGCAGAGGGAAAGCAGTGGCTTGCCAGACAGCTCCAAGCACCTGCCCTTGGACAAGTGTCCTGGGTCAGTTATTTGCTGAAAGCAAAGATATCCTTCAAAGAGAACAGTATTCTTCACACAGGTGTCCCACACTGCGAGGCAATGTGTGTCTTCTACTTGCCACCTGTTAGAAGTGGGGCAGTTATCTTTTGTTAAGTGGGCAGTTTTCTTTATCTCTTCCACAAACCAATCCTACCCCCTGGGAGACATCCGCTCTTAACGGGGAAGGAAATGTCACTGCATGACTGAAAAAATTACAGCATCCCATTGTGAGATGCTCGGCCCAGATGGAGGAGCCAAGCATTCCTAACTGGATATAATCTGAGATTTTGGGATACCAGAATAGTCTTTCCATTGGATTCCCAGAGGAACAGTTGCCACTTCCACTGGATCTTCAGAGGAGGACTACACCCTTCTACAGGATCCCTGCTCCAGCAGAACCACACCTGACACTCCAGGAGCACTGCAGCCACCATTCCAATTGGACTGCTACCAGCACCCTGACCCACAGGGTGTCAGGTTGTATTCTGACTCTGTCAGTGTTGCTTTGTACTACTGAATTGTTATTTTTTATTTTCTTCTCTAATAAAGAACTGTTATTCCTGCTCCCATATCCTTGCCCTCTTAATTTCAAATTTATAACAATTCAAAGGGAGGGGGTTTACATTTCCCATTTCAGGGGCAGCTCCTGCCTTCCTTAGCAGACACCTGTCTTTTCAAACCCAGACACCAGGAAAGTCAGTAGCTAACATGGTCTGAAATTAGCATTTATTTCCCAGTTAAGAAATGAAAGATGACCAGTAGCAAAGGAAAGGACCATGGGAATGGTCAGTGGAACTGGCAAGTTCACCAGGTCTACCCTTGCACCAAACTGCACACTCCAGATTAACCCATTTCATCAACCAGGCATTTACAGATTTTAGTGCCAAGACAATCCTTTCCAGACAGTTCTGAGCTTCTCATTCATCATGTCTGACTGACACTGTGTATTCAACCCCCCAGGCAAGCCTTATGTCCTTTCAGCTTCAGGAGCCAGGAGGCATTTTTGGAAAGACCCTCCATGCTCTGGAGAATGACGCCAGTTACTAATGACACAGAGCAGAAGAGCTTTGACAAGTCAACAGAAATAGGGGGGAAGGGGGGAGGTTGGCACTCAGCCACAGAAGAATAACCCAACACTGACACTTGAGTTCAGTCCATTAGAGAAAATACTTCTTCCTAATGGCTCACCTGTGGGCCGGGCCCACACCAAGCACCTTCCACATATTAAAAATCCAAGGCATTTTCTGTAACTTTCAGGGAACAGATTATCCTTATAACCTACTTTAAAAGAGCCCAGTAGACATAACTATAATTTGTATACATTCCTATCAGTCTTTCCCCAAGGAAATATCCTGGATCCTGAAGAAACCCAAACCTCCATCTTCTGCCACTGAAGACAGTAGCCGATCCTGTGCTGGCCACATCGCACAACCCCTGCAGCATTTTCCAGGGCACCTGTCCCAGAACTGGGAAACCTGACTGAGGAGCCTTAACTAGACAATCATTAAGATCCTTTCTAACCCAAGCCCTGTTGGGGTCAGCCTTGGCAAGCCATATCCACACTAGATATAACCGACCAACAGCTCTCCTGGCCTCAGATGAGCTGTCTCCAGCTCACACTGCAGCCCATTCCCTGCAGTACTGATGGGATACTCCCTGCACTAAGCCAGGCATGGCTCCCAAGGACATTCCCTGTCACAATGGACAGAGTAACAACTTCTCCAGGAGACCTCTGTGCTGCTCAGATGGCAGTGATCTGCAGCCTTCCAAGGGAGCTCAAGGACATTAGCCAGCCACCCTGCAACTGGTGATGGGCTCACCATACTTGTATCATTTAGCTCCATTTAACATCAAACGCGGGAGTTGCTACCAAGGAGATCCTGGAATCAGCAAATGGTTTGACCAAGCATTTGATTCCTACATTACAGACTCAGCATCTGGTGCTCTTCTAGCACAGTTTATTTCAGATAAATTACACAAACAACATTTATCTAGGCAGGGAAGTAGAATCAAAGATCCCAAGAGTGGAAGTAAACAGGACTTCACATGTGGGCACCCAACTGACATGACTTAATTAACCATCAGCAAAGGAAATTAACTGAGAAGAAGTACAAGTGTTACATATGGTTAAAAACACACTGAAACCTTGTTAAACCCAAGCTTCATCTGCCACCTTTTCCACATAATTAGCATGTTAATTCTTGGTCAATAATTAAACTGCTTCACATGGCCTATTTAGAGGAAAACCATATTAGATCCATCAAAACATAAACTGCAAATGGACATTTTGAGCCACGTACTTTGAAGAGAAGCTGAAATTGGAACAAGATAGACAAGAAAAACAGACCAGCACTAGAATACTCAGAAGGACTTAGCCACCCATGCAAGAGCAGGAGCCCACACAGCTCGCAGGTACACCTGTAAAACCCCTTGAGCAACACAAGCTCTTTTGTGTCTTGGGTTTACTTGGGTGCCCCAAGCACAAGCATATTCACTCCAGAGTAAACAATTTGTTAAGAAAATAATGAGTAAACAGCACAGAGTATAGTTATCCTGCCCCGTACACAGCTTCAGAGCAGTTTGCTCCTGTCCCAGGAAGCTACTCAATTACATATTATCTGCAGCATGGTGTGTTTATGACTGGAAAATCAACAATATTTTGAACAGGGACATGCAAATAAAAATTTCTAATCAGCTCTTTTAGAAAGGAGCTGGGATTCTCCAGACCCAGGAAACAAATCTGTCATGATTACTCATGTTAGTTCTAGATTAACTCACAGCACTGAACTCAGCCCTCAGTCTCCACAGTCACAGCAGTATGTGTGTTAAAGTGATGTAGCCACAAGACCCCACTGTCCCAGAGCAGCCAACAAGCTTAGATCTCTAAAGTTAGCAACACTGCACAGGTCTGGACAAGAGAAAATGACCCATCCTACGACAGCTCATCAGTGTGCCCAGAGCACATGAGAGCTCTGAAAGAGGGGTTTCATATGAGCAAGCCCAGACCTTCACCTCCCAAGCAACTCTGTCAAGAGACAACACCTCATTGCAGCCAGCCCGATCCTGTTCTCCCAAAACAGGAGCTCCCAGGCTGCCCATCCCAGAGCAGAACTCAGGTCTGGTAAACCTCACATGCAGTGTAAGACTAACTCCAAGGTAAAGCTGAGCAAAATCATCTTCTTCATCCCAAACTTCTTAGCGATGAAGTAACATTAGAAAAGACATTTCAGCACAGGACAGCCTTCCAAGGTTCCAGCCACACTAACATCCTTCCTCAGGGGAGAGGGATGAGACAGACCTCCTTGCTGCCCTGCCCAACACAAGGAGGAGACCTCTTGGGCCTCCTATGGCCAAAGTGGGGCAGGTCAAGGTGAGGAGACCACAGCCCCTCCTACCCAACCAGGGGCATCAGAGCATCATCCAACCCTAGGCATTGGTCCAAGGTCTGCTCTGATTTTTGCAGTTATCAAGGAACATTCCTCTCCATGCATAGAGGGATTAATACAGAGGCAGAAGCCTGTGCTTCTTTTTTTTTTTTTCTTTTTTTAATAGGATGAGACTTAATTCAGTCAAAATTACCAGCACCAGAGCAAAATTAGATGCCAGGAAAACAGTAAGACAAAAGGACAGTATGAGCCATTCAGATGCTCACCCCAAAGTCAGCCCTTTGCACAAGCATGATACTTGGAAGAAAATATTCAGGGATGTAGGGAAAAAAAAATCTGGTGGGATTGTTCTGCACATCTTCTGTAGTGAGACACACTGTCCAACATGATCAAGCAGTACATAAGGTCTCATGAATGAGCCTCCACACCACAACACCTCTGCCAGTTTCGATCTGCAGGGTCCCACATCACTATCTCCATACCCACTCCAAGTCAGAGCTCCTCTGGGAGGCACCTGGATTCGGCTCTGAAGCCAGTCCTGTGCTTTCCTGCCCAGGCTACAGCACTGGCGAGGGGTTGGTAGATGTTGCAATCACCAAGGCAACATCCCTTGTCTCCCCAGGCAGAAACAAGTTAAATTAAGCTAAAAAGCACAAATATCACTGCAAAATCCCCACGAGGTGCCTCAGAGGAAAATTGACCTGAGGAGAGTTAAGACAGCTTTCCATCACTAATCAGGATTATCTAGAGATGAGGCCAATCACTGTCCCTAAACCACAGTCCATTTTGAATTATGCATGTGTCCTAGATCCATCATTAACATGCCAGTGCCAACAAGGTGGCTGCTGAGGTCTCAGGTCAACCCTACATATTTTACAGGTTTCCTGAATTATTTATTCTCTGCACTTAGTTTGCAGTTAACTCTCAATATAACAGTTCAATAATTCAAATAACCTCTCTCAACCGAAAATATAACTTGTCCCCTATTAGTCATGCAAACAAGCGAAGTTATTTTAAGAAACAGATCTGAACACAGGAAACATGCAGGTCTTCTCCCCAGCCAGTTCACAACCGATCCTTCAGATCAATCTAATATCCTGGCTGAGATGAGCACCAGCAGCTCTGCACCCAGGACCGGACAGGACAGTGCAAAATCAAGACTTCAGAGGTTAATTCACCAGGTTCATGTCCCTTCAGCTCTGCTAATACTTTGTTTAACCAGTAAAACATTTCACAGGTCTCTTCATCCCAGGAGGTATTAGCGGTTTGCTTTTTGAGGGCAAAAAGCCTTTCTTTCACAACACAGAGCAATCACTCAAGGATCCTCCACAAGTCCCAGGTTAAATCGCTGTCCAACTGCATTTTCACGCCAAGTTCCCCCGTTTGCAAATCCTTTCTCCAGACAAGCGCCCTTGCAGAAGGGATACAAAACCCTATCTAGCAAAACATTTAGACTTGCTGATTTTATTCCTGGAAGATCCTTTGAGATGCCTTTACAAGCAGGCAAGGTAGCTTGTGGTTTGGGATTTCCTATATTCTCTCCGCAGCCTTTAACCAACATGTTCCAGCGTGCAGGGAAGTGTTGGGCGTCTGCAGCAGCTCTGTCCACGATGGGTGTCAGCGGCTCACACCCGTTCCACTTCTCTCAACAAGTCACTCACCAGCAAGGAGGGCTGCTAAAGCAAACCTGTCAGGACTGGCTACCACCAAACTCCTGCTCAGCACTGAATCTTCACCTCCTCATTATAAGACAGCAAAAATAGCAACACGTTGACATTTTCCCCTTGATGAAGGTGTGGGGAACGCAGTATTATGAAACAGTTGGACTCGCTGAAGAGGCCTTTCCCAAGCTAAATGAAATTCTATGAATAGAGTGTTGAGAATGAACTTTATCCGATAAAGTGACTTCTCTTCCTAGCACGACAAAAGGAAGAGGTGGGTGGGGGGGGAGGGGAAAACTCGTTTACACTCAAGTGCCCCACGCCCACATTTTGCAAAGGGGCAAACTCACTGTAGTTTGCACCTCGGCAAAATGTACAAGACCCAACTAGAGCCGTTGCCAGCAGCCCAACGAGCGCACCCCGAGCCGCTAAAACACAGAACCTGCGCAGAGACCTGTAATCCTCAACCCAAGGAAAGCTACAGCTTCCTCCCCGCCATTGCACATGGCTCTTCCCCCTCCTTATTCCCCGTGAACAACGTTTCCGCGGCCAAAAAAAAAAAAAAAATAAAAAGGAGGAATATCATCAAGCGGACTGTTTCGGTGCTGCTCCCACCGCAGCCCCTGAAGCACCGGAAAGCTGCTCCGCACCGCAGCATCCCCTCCGGGCAGGAGGGTCATCTCCAGCCCTTCCCCCGTCCCCCCGGTACCTCGGAGCACGCCCGAGTAGGCGGCGATGATGGTCTTCATGGTGGGGGGCGCGCTCAGGGCTCGGGCACGGCCATGGGCCGGAGGGGCCCCCCACGCTCCGCAGCCCCGGCGCAGCCAGCGAGCAGGAGAGACTCGGGCCGCGGATCCATATATAGCGCCGGCAGGAGGAGGAGGAGACGGAGGGAGGGTGCAGGGGCGGGCCCGGCACAGCTCCCGGGTCTCTCAGCCCAGCCGTGGGGGTGAGGGGAAGCTCCTGGTCCCGGCGATGCCGATTTCTACATGGGATACATGGGGTAGGGATTAGGGAGTGGGGAGACCAAGCAGCGGCCCGGCCCCTGTACAGGCTGTTTCATGCCCTGTTTCATAGAATCACAGAACGATTTGGATTAGCACGGATGTTAAGACTCATCCATTTCCAACACCCTGCCCTGGGCAGGGACACCTTCCACTAGAGCATGTTGCTCTGAGCTGCATTCAACCTGGTCTTGAGCAGATCCAGGCATGAGGCAGCCATTGCTACACTGGGAAACCTGTGCCAGGGCCTCACCACCATCACAGCCAAGAATTTCCTCCCAATATCCCATTTAACCCTGCCCTGTGACAGTGGGAATCCATTCTCCCTTATCCTGTCCCTTCATGACCTTGTCCAAAGTGTCTCTCCAGCTCTCTTGGAGCCCCTTAGGCACTGGCAGGGGCTCTAAGGTCTGCAGCAGCTCCATATCCTTCTGCTGCTGCAGGCAGCACTGCAGGTGGGGTCTCACCTGAGTGGGGCAGAGGAGCAGAATCACCTGCTGCCCACGCTGTGGGATCAGCCCAGGCCCAGGACATGGGGGTTTTCTTGCTCCATATGCCTTTCTCACTCCATATGCTGCAATGGTATCCCACCCTAGATGGATGCATTAAAATTTAAATAAATAAAATAATAATAATATCCTTTAATGCTTCATGGATTATTACAACTGTCAGGAGTAAAGATGCAACCACCATAGACAGCCTCAGCCTCATCAGCTGCTTTGTGACTTGAAGTTGTAAATTGTGCCACCCAGTTTCTTGTAAGGAAGAAAAACGTAAGCTTCAACCTGATGTTACAACTGAGCCCCAGAACAGCCTCTACCTTCACAAGGGCACGCAGTGACACAATCAGGGGAACCCCTTTAAACTGAGAGAGGGCAGGGCTAGAATGAATTCTTGTCCGTGAGGGTGGTGAGGCCCTGGCACAGGTTGCCCAGAGCAGCAGTGGCTGCTCCATGCCTGTGTTTAAGGGCAGGTAGGATGGGGCTTGGATCAACCTGCTCTAGTGGAAGGTGACCCTGCCCTTCGCAGGTGATGGAAACAAGATGGGCTTTAAGGAACCTTCCAACCCAAACCATTCTCGGATTCTTTGACTCCGACTACTTGAGCAGCGCAGTGCAGTATCTCACTTCTTTGAAGAGTACTTGTCCTGAAACTTTTTTTTTCCCTCTCCCATCCCACTCACTGAAAATCAGCACACAGTCCTAAATAATAGATTAGAAATATCTTGGCTTTGTTCCCACAAGGATGTTTTTCCCAACAAGAAGCCACACACCAGGTGCTGGTTTGACAATGATTTCGGAAATATCCAGGACATGTTTTCTTGATGTTTTGGCTGATGCAGGAGATACATAACTTTGTCTGTTATTAACCTGTGTGTCTGGCATGATTATTCTTGAACAATAACATCTTTTCAAATACCCTACTATTACTTCACATGAGTCTGAAAACCATGGGCTACAGACAGAGAAACACAGATAGGAACCAGTCCTCCAGCTCTCTGCAGCCAAGAACAATTCAAAATAGTTTTAGACTCTTTTTTTTAAATACATATATTAAATTTTTAGGGCAATGCCTATTGAATAAAGCTTTTGAGAACACACACTTATTTTTCCCTTCCCACTTCTATTCAGAGACTGCAGGAATCGTTTGCAAGTTGTGGGGCGGATTTGCAATACTTTGAGTCAGAACTTGGTGTGCAGCTCTGTAGCTTTGTTCCTGTACAGCTACTTAGAGGCAGAAAATGCCCTGTTTCCAAAGAATCAGTGTTCAATGTCTTCATCCAGCACTTGCATGTATGTAAGATACTTCCTGTATTTGGCTTGTCAGGACAAGCTTACTGGGGAACTAAACTGAAGAAACAATGCAGGTTTAGGTGTTTGTGGGAATTTCATTCTTGGTCCTTCACTCCATTCCTTAGTCTTGAATTCATGAGCTTCAAAGCTCCCCTTGGTCTCTCCTGCTTCTGACTGTGGTTTCTGGTAAGATCCCTCAAGTTCTGTTTGTTCTTGTGGGTGGGTGGAAGTGTTCTATCACCCCAGGTTCACATCACCATGCTTCTGAGCTAGGTGTTATGATTTTAGGAGCCCAGACTGGTACTTTCCAATGCTCCATCACCAGAGAAGTGCCTGCCTGTGATGGTGTTTGAGGGTCCCCAGGACGAGGGAAGAGACAAGAATCTTGACTCCATGTCTCAGAAGGCTGATTTATTATTTTATGATATTATATTAAAAGAAAATTATATACTAAAACTATACTACGAAAGAGAGAAAAGAGACATCAGAAGGCTAGCAAGGAAAGGAATGATAATAAAATCTTGTGACTGACCAGAGTCCCAACACAGCTGCACCTGTGATTGGTCATTAAGTACAAACAATCCACATGAGATCAATCAAAGATGCACCTGTTGGTAAGCAACCTCCAAACCACATTCCAAGCAATCAGATAATTATTGTTTACATTTTGTTTCTGAGGCCTCTCAGCTTCTCAGGAGAAAAATCCCAGCAAAGATATTTTTCAGAAAATATGTCACTGACACCTGCCATATGAGCAGGCACCAGCCACACTTCAGACATGCAAAATAAGTGTCAAGCAGGGTACCTCTGAACCCATGAACAAATTGTGCATGGCCATTCTTTGCTGTACAAATGACAACCACTGATCATAGAACTATAGGACCATAAAAACACAGAATGGTTAGAGTTAGAAGGGACATTAAAGATCTTCTAGTCCCAGCCCCCTTGCTATGAAGAGGGAAAACTTCCTAGGTGGTTCCAAGCCCCATCCAACCTGGCTTTTAACACCTCCAGGGATGGGGCAGCCACAGCCTCTCTGGAAAGCACGTGCCAAGGCCTCATGGGAATTTCTTCTTAATCTCTACTCTAAACCTGTTCTTTTTTAGTTTAAAGCCACCATACGCTTTCTAACGGGAGCATAACAGGGCAACATGTTACAGATGCATGAAGTCATTCTGGGCCAGGTCATCGGCATGGTCCAGTGACACTGGCTTATGTTTTGCCAGGGTGCAAAGACAGGGTCCACTACCATGTCCAGAGCCAGAAAGAGCTGAGAGAGCAGAGATCAATGCCTCCCTCCCCAGGAGACCTCAGCAGAGCCCATGCTGAGGTACCTGTGGACATCTGAGCACCACCATGATCATTGAACTGGTTGACCTTTGCATATGGAGGATCCACGTCATATGGCCAAAAATTTGTCCAAGCCCCCAGCCCGTGGCTTGATTTTCAGCCAATTTGTGCTTTAAACCCTTCCTGTTCAAAGAGTTCGCTTGGAAGGGAATGTTTGCATGACAGAGCTTTGCAAATTCTGTTCTCTAAAGGGATTTCTGCAGCTAGGGCACCTTAGGAGTACATTGACACATAAAATCACAGAATCAGAGAATGGTTTAGGTTGGAAGTGACCTTAAAGATCATCCAGTTCCAACCCTCTGCCATGGGCAAGGATACTTTCCACTAGACCAGATTGTTCAAAACCCCTACCAACACATCCCTGGGACTTTTGCATCCTGGGACATGCCCAGGAAAGAAAGTATGGAAGAGCAAGCATTTATTTAGCTGGTGGGGCAAAGCCTGAATTTATCCAGACTGTGTTAAAAGCAAATTTGACTGATGAGCAGACCACTGATGCAAGAAAGGGACAAGCAGAGGGTAAAACCCCAACGAGCATGGAATCACAAAATCATTTGGGATGAAGAAGCCCTCTAAGATCATCATATCCAGCTGTTAAACCATCACTGCCACTAAACCCTGTTCCCTGTGCCACATCCACATGCTTTTCAAACACTTCCAGAGATGGTGATTCCATGACTTCCTGGGCAGCCTATTATAATGCCAGATAACTCTCTGAGGGAATAAATTTTCTCTTATTTCCAACCTAAACCCCACCTGGGGCAAATTGAGGCTGCTTCTTATTGTCCTGTCCCTTGTTTCCTGGGAGCAGAGCCTGACCCCCACCTAGCTCCACCCTCCAGTCAGGGAGCTGGGGAGAGTGAAAAGGTCCCTACTGAACCTCCCCAGCTCCCTCAGATGCTCCTGGTGCTCCAGACCCTTTCCCAGCTCTGTTCCCTTCTCTGGGCACACTCCAGCCCCTCAATGTCTTTGTTGGAGTGAGGGGCTCAGAACACCCCCAGGACTGGAGGTGCCTTGGCAGTGCCCAGCCCAGGAGGAAATGCCACATTTCTTCTATCCACCTGTTGGATACTGGTCCTGAATCCTTTCTGATGCCACACCACCTATTAGGTATTGTCTGGGGTAGGTATTGTCTGCAAACCTCCATGCTCAGTGTACACAGCCACTATTTTTGTAGTACTGGAACAAAGAGTATTTCCTCTGCAACTCACTGGTTAATGGTACAACCACTTCAAAGCCCAAAGCTGGCATCAGCTGTTTTCATAGGACTTGCCTTTTTTGTTCAGGTAGTTAAATGTTCAGGTAGTTAACATTTACAGAGGCTTTGAAATGTAGCCATTTCTTCCCCTCCTAAGCTGCACTTACACCTCCTCTTTTTCACAAGTGGAAGCAAACTTCAGGCCAAAACTGCAAGAGAAACACTTCACAGTGAGCTTTGTGTTAGAGGGCATTAATTTATTTTTTATTTTAAAGTCTCACCCTCATTTTTCCCCAGCGGACAGATAGGAAAATTTATGCAAGTCAGGGAGCAAAGATTTTGGCTGTTGGCAGCAAGTCATGGTAGAGCTGCCTAGCTGCAGTCTAAAATTAGAGCACCTAAAAATTAACTGTATGTCCAAAGAACTTTGGTCCTTGTGCTGAATGAGCACTACTTCAGCACAGGAGAGAGACCAGGTGGAGAATTACTAATAGACAGTTGACCAGCTCCACTTTTAATCCAATTGCAGGGTGTTTTGTAAAACAAGAATTGGCATACACAGACGAGAAAAGGTGATTTTAGTGTTTTTCTTAAATAGGTTTGCTTTCTTTGCTAAGAGGGGTGCGGAAGAATGAGACATTGGAAAGTGGTTAAATATAATAGGGGGAAAAAAGTCATTATTGAAGGGTGGGAGACTTTTATGATCTTTTAGGAAGCATCTTGCTATACTTCTTTAAAAATGAGCATTTTCAGCTCTTGCCCATGATGAAGATTGCATTTTCCTAAAGCCTTCCCTGAGAAATCCACAAACCCCTGTGTTTTTTTTCTGTGTTTGCAACCAGACAGCCATGGGACAGCACTGGTGGGGAAACTGAGGCACAAATCTTGGAAGGGTGACCAGCCACACACAGACCATGCATTTCTGGTGAACCAAGGCAAGTGCTCCTCTGCACCTCCCTGCTTTCATCCCAGCTCTCAGCCAGACAAATTCCTGGCAAAAGCATCATACACCCCCCTTCTCCTGGGCACAGCAAGGGCCAATAAGCAAGGCCTTAAAGCTATTAGCCAAGGTTGTCCTTCCCCCCTTGACCTTTCAGCCAGCCAGACCTCTCAAGGGCTCTCCACCACCCTAGGCATGACAGGAGTGGCCCCAAATCTTGTGGAGGATCCATCAGTCCCAAAATCATAAGGAAAAAAATGGATTTTAAAAAGTAGAAATTTACCCAACAGATCACTTGCAGTTTGCAAGGACATATTGAAGAATTGCCTCATAGAATTAGCACATCCTGTGCTTTCCAGCTTCCAAGGATTTTACCAATTGCAGCAAACCTCCCTGAGCGCTTTGGGGCCCCTCCAGCACCAGCACCCTTGCAGAGAAAAGCAGAGACTGGGAAATCCTCCCTTTGCTCCAGATTCCTGCAATCCTCCCTGCAGGTTCCAGCCATGCACAGAGCACAGGATGACTTAGAGCAGGGAAGAAGAAAAGATGCGCCCCAGCCTTGCAAAGCAGCCTGGTGTTATAGATGGATAATGAGATGATTGGCTCTTGCAATTAAGAGACAACTATTGTGTGAATATTAAGAAAAGCTTTAGTGATGTACAGTTATGTTATTGTAGTTTAGATGCCCTCTGTTCTCCCCACAGTTCCCTTTCCCCCCTGTACTGCTGCCATCAGACAGCTGGGGCTGTCCAGGACAGGCACAAAGAAGCTGCACAGGTGTCCCTTGCCTGGGGCAGTGGGGAATGGAAAAGCTCAGGGGCTGCTCAGGGGGTGCAGCATGGCAACACCTGACCTCAAATTGAGTTACAAGAGAGCAGTGTCCACTGATAAACGGCAAAGAAAAGCTGACTGACAGACTTTGGGAGGGCTGGGCTGGCTGATGCAACCCCCAGGGGTATCTAAAAGATTGAGCATCCATCTTGAAGATGAACTGGACACGTGGTATCCATGAGGGCAGCTCCTAGCGCTGCAGCTTTTTCCTTATGTAGTCCTTTGTTGTATTTTTGTTAAGGTTCAATAACCTTTTTAAATTTTCAAAGCGAGCAGCTGTTTCTCACATAGAGATAACACAAGATTTTGGCTGGGGCGTCAGGTACTGGGCTCAAGCTCCTCACTCTCTCTCTCTCTCGGGATCAGAAGGGAACAGTCGAATTGCTGCTACCATGGGGAGAATTCACTGCCAGTCCAGGCTAACCCTTTGGTTCTTCTTCCTTACCCTGGGTGAGCCTTTACTCATAAGAGTAGCTGTTGAACTGGGAACTTATTAACACCCCTCTTCTCATGGGAAAGCACCCTCATCATCTGCTCAGGTACCTCAGGGGAAAAACCAGGACCCCAAACCCCTTCCCCGAAGGTGTCTCCCGGCTGCTTGTGGCAGCTGCTTGCAGAAACCCAGCAGCAGCCGCCCAGCCCCACTGTTTTCTGCCGCTGCCTCAGGCTTTTTTCAACACTTCAACTCAACATCAGGTTCTGCTCCTGGGCACCCCAGGGCTCCTGACAGGGCTGCGAGTTTCTGCTACATTTTGTTTGTCACCCAGTGTGTGCCCACCTCTGCCATTCCAGGTCCAAGGTTCCTGCTACAGCCCATTTCGCCATCTGGAAGGGCACAGGAATTGGCTTCCTGACGTAAGTTTGTAAAGGAATTCCCTTTTCTCTCTCTCTCCCACCAGCCCCGCCCATCATTACCACGGGCAGGAACGGCCGAGCCCGCCCCACAGCGCCCCCTGCAGGTGCGGGTGAATCATCGCACCCGCCCTGCCCGGCCAGGAGCCACCAGCGCCCCTGCTGGCCGTGACCGGAACTGCACCCAAGGGGAAAGCGCTCAACGGCCGCGAGACGGCTGGTACTGATTTTCTGGTTTTGTTTGTTGTTGCTGCTGTTTGTTTGTTTGCCTTGTTATACATATAGATCTATATATAAGTAAAGAACTGTTATTCCTTTTCCAATATCTTTGCCTGAAAGCCCTGTAACTTCAAAGTTGTAATAATTTTGAGGGAAGGGGCTCATACTTGAAGGGAGGTAGGGAGGTTCCTGCCCTCCTTGGCAGACACCTATCTTTCAAACCAAGACACTTCAACAAGATGATAACTTCACAAACTGCTAGAGTAATAAAGCCCTGTAAGCTAGAGTAATAAAGCCCTGAAGAGTCAAAAAACATTTTCAAAGACTTTTTTTTTTTTTAAACCAGATGCAGAAGCCAGTTTTACACTACATAACCAAGCAGCAAAATGTACTTTTCATATAACCTAATGTGCTGGGGTGACTTTATGATGCTCGTATCCCCATTCACCTGTTTAGCCCAGAAATAAGTTTTGCACCTTTAAGACTGGTTCTGAGAGCGAAGGGAGGAGGGGGAAGAAGAGCATACAGCTTGTTTTCAGACACTGCACTCACTCCTCCACATTTCTGCTCCTGGACTATCTTGTCTGTGGACAGAGAGGTGGCAGGACAGAGCTTCCTTTGATCTTAGTTTTTAGCTAGCTAAGACAGAGAAGTTCCCTGGACTGTGGTTTTTATTTTTATTTGGACCTGGTTAAACCGGTTCTGGACTGAACACCCAGCAGAGCACCAGCAGCTCACACCTGTGGCCCACCGGGCTGGGCCTGGGCTGTGGCATTTCCAGCACCAGAGGGACTGATAAGAGACTGAGTGAGCTGAGCTACAGCCCACAAAGGGACTTTCTGAGTTTGTCATCTCTTTTGGAGTGGCAAGAGGTTTTATTGTTTAATATTGTTTGGGGTTTTGTTTTTGTGCAGGTGAATGCTTTGCCTGTTAAATAAACAGCTTTATTCCACTTTTCTCCAAGGAAATATATTCCTGAACTGGCTGGAGGAGGGGCCACTTCAATCTGCTGTCTAGAGGAACCCCTTAAGGGGTTCTCTCCCAATTTTGCCCCAAACCAGGACACCGAATCTACTTGTTTTATGAATAAATTACTGCAAGTAATCACACTGTGATTGACAGAGGCTGTATAAATAATGAGATTCCAACACATCTGGATCTTTCCAACACCGTGAATGCAGTGTTTAGCAGCATACATTAATGGGATAATGAGGCAGAGCCACTCCCAACCATGCACTTCACACAGCACAAGTTATCTCTAATTCCCCCTTTGCCACACCTTGCTATATCCTGTATGCCATGCCCACGTAATGATCCACAAACACCCACATGACTGAGCTTCTCATCTCTATCCAGGGTTCAGGATGTATTCCACCAACACAAAATGAAATGTCATCTATTCAGAAATGCATAGCCACACATTTATCCAAGGTATTAAAATAATCACATCTCTGGGATAAGGATGCCTACTCCCACAACCAGCAAGGAACATGGAGTGAACTACTTCATTTCATGGGCACACTGCACAAATTAACCATCTGCTTTTCCTCAGGCAAGCAGTGAAGAGACGAAAAAGTGCAAACTAGAAATGTTTTTTGCCCACGCTACCCCAACAGGGGCAGAAATCCTGTCCTCCTGCTGTGACCACCAGCAGAGCTCCCACCAACACTTACATGGCCAGGTTGGTGGCCATGGTATTTTCCCAAAAACAGTTTCTGTAAAGCAAAGGAGAAATCATTGGTTTCTTGACACTGTCTTTAGCAACCCTGCAAGCTGAGCCACACAAGTGGTGCAGGCACAAGGGTGGTACACACACCTGATACAGGGAGAAGAGAATTCTGCAGATCTTCACTCTTCCACCAGCACATCTCACAGCTCATCTTTGCTGTGTACCCAAACACATTTGTGGCTCTATGTCAAGCACCACAGTCCTCACTCAAGCAATGTCATTTAACTCTTTAAGATTAGATCCAATTAGACCATTTTTAGGGAATATTTCTGTGGTCAATGCAAGGACACATGCCTGACTCAAATAAGGGGCTTTTGTTTTGTCTTGTTTAAACCACTGTTTTTATGCTTTAGTTCCATTCTCGTAAGAAAATATGAAGCTGTGTAATCTAGTAAATCTGATGCATGTTACTGAAACACACAGCTAATACAAAGAACTGCTGTTACTACTGCCCTGCTCAAGTCTCAAAGAGAAAAAACTGCTGAAACAGGCAACGGCTGTAGCGAAACGGGTTCTACACATTTGAAAGCCTTGGCTGATGATTATGATGCAAGCAGACTGTACATCAAAGATGCTCTGGCCTGAAAGCAGCCAGATTTCTGTCACTTGCTCCTCAACTGTGAAAAATACTGTCAAGATGGAAGAAATTACTGGGCTAGTAAGTATCCTCAGAGCAATGCAAAATTAAACTCAACCCTGCAATCAGCTGCCCACTGACAAACTTTCTGTTGGTATCTTAATTCCTACCAGATAGATTTAACAGTGGTCTAGGGCAAGGGTCTGTTTGCACTAAAATTACAGAGGAATGGGCACAGGCAATGCCCAACTTCTGACAATGTCCACTAACACCTACCACACTAAGAATAGCTGAGGCACACACAGAGCTGACAGGCAAGATGCAACTTTTTAGAAAATTATCTTTTAATACTGAAGAAGTACTAGGAGGAGAGAAAAAATTTTTAAAAGCTCTCCAGACACCTTAGATTTGTACAAAAACATGATTTAAGAGAAAGTATTCCAAGACAGACATGGTACGCAACAAACAGAGGGTTGGTTGATGGAGAAGTTGCAGATTATGGCTACTGCCCCCATTTTTCCTCCAGAGGAAGTAATTATCTGGCCACCTATCCCCCAGTAGACCCTTGGGAACATCAGTATCTAAGGTTTATTCTAGTCAGGGTCAAAAGATGAATGTCAACATATGAAAATGATAACAAACACAGTGTGTCAGACACAACTACATAAGCCTCAATTACAAGGAAATCGGAAAAAAACCAGCATATATGGGGATTTCAAAATAAAAATAGAGGGCTAAGGGCTAATGGAATGAAGTGCTTAAACATCTTTAAAATCTCTGCATCCAAACCTTGTTACCTAAGATAGCAACCATACACCTTGCAATGATTTTTCTTTCAAAACTGCAACTCAGGGAAGGCACCTTAAAAGTCCAAGTCTCTATATGTAGTTCCTCACTCCTGCAAGGCACTACATATAGTCCTGTCCACAAATTTATGAACTTCCTTCCATGTGATTAAACTTCTTACTCTTTAACCAGATAACTGTTGGAGCTCCTTATGCTGGCAGATACTTCCTTATAATTGCAGACTAAATGTATCCATAGCCAATTTATATTCATTTGCTCTTATGATGACATAGTCTTTTTGCTTAAATTAAGTCATAAGACTTCCAGGGCACTGACCAAATCTACATAGAGAGTCCTGAGCCTAAGAGTTCCCTTTCCTTAATTTAGAGCTTTGCTTGTGGTGACAATAAAATAAATAATAAAATTTAGTTTTTATAGTTCCACTAGTCTGATGTTCTTCCACTGTATCTCTAATTAGTGCAAGTGCACTCCCATGGAGTCTGATCCAATATACGGTGATGCGCTCTATGTGAGACTGCAGCTCTGCCTCATCTCTGACAAGTTCCTCATCTGGCTTTAGACATACATTAAAACTACAAACTGATGTTTCTATCCTGACTATAAAAAAACTAAAGAAAACACAGCAACAAAAGGGTAAAAGAGCACGTCCCTTTTAGTAGTAAAGCTTGTGGTGGAACTGACCAACTCAACTCATGTCTGGAAAAAGACAAAAGCCAGCAGGTTCCTTCCCAGAGTCAGAATCTGTAATTCCTAGAGGCAGGTTCTTCTCCTCACCAAAAGTCTTGAATTTGGGTTCTCCTGGAGGACTTTTGCTCAGAATAAACTAATCCCGCAGAGTCTGAGTAGCATTAACAATGATATACTACAGGTTTAGAAACACTGATTTTATATCTATACAAACAAACATCAGGTCTAGAAACTTGGCCAAGCAAAAAAATTTCCCTGATACTTAGCACAGATTTTATACACCTGCTGTTTTGGCACTTTTGACCACACAGGTAGCATTTCTGTTAGTTCCTCTTCAGTCCCAGCTTTGCTAAGGGCAGATTGTGCCCTGTGTTTTACCTACTCTACACAAATGAACAAAATTTCTAGAAACATTGCATATTTAAAAAAAAAAGTTTCATTATTTGCTTCATGGAATAACTGGTCTGAGTTGGCTTCTATGCCTTTTAGCTGTCCTGGCTTACTAGAAAAGCAAGTTCCAACTCTGAACTCCAGCATTTATCACAGTTCAAATGGCAATGGTAAAACAACATACTTAAATATGGAATAATATAAAGAAAATGTCGTGCCTAGAATGTTAATGAAATTGGCAAATCAACAATTCTATTTTCTAATACAGACAAAAGTAAAGGTTAGCAAAAAAATGAGGGCCGAAACATCCCTTTTAGTTGATTTAAAGCACCAAGGACACAGGAGAGAACAGCAAGCAACTGCTACAAAAATAACATTGAAGGATAAAATGGGGAACTGTATAAAGTATCTTTTGTTTTGTTTCAACAAATACAGATTCCCATAGTCTTTCATGGTAAGAGTCCAAGTACTAGATATTCAAAAATTAATGTGAAAAAAGAAGGGTTTAATTAGGGAAGAGCAGGAGTACTTTCTTTGTAGATAATGCAGTCCCAAAGGACTGAACAACTGGACAAAAATCCCTTCAGAAAAGAAAATAACACTGAGGTATAGAAGACATTTATGCAGATTTTCTGTCTTTCTTATGAAGAGATTGAAAAAAAATAGAGCAGGAAAAAACAGACTAAAACTGAGTCACTCACCCAGACACCTGTAGGGAACCACGATATGCGGGTGACCATTGCACTGCTTCCATCCTCTCTTGCACCAATTCTGTATCGTAACTGGCTGGTTGGCTTCCACAACATTGGTGATTTGCAATTCAGGGTATACCTAGCATTAAAAGTAGAGAAAAAGACAAATGTTAGCAGAAGTATGTACTCTGGGTCACTGTAACACATTTGTAACAACACAACATTCATCTTCTCTCTCTTCTCCCTCTTCTGTTGTGTAAAATATTTATGTCATGGTATGACTGCGTGCATCTGTCTGGAAAGCTGGTGTGTCTGTTCAACAGTAAAAACATGCAGCTGCCAGTTCAGAAAATGAGCTGAAAGTCAAATATAACTAGGCAAGTCATAGTTTTGAAAAGTTAAGGATCAGTTAATCATAGGTTAAGTACCTTCTCCTCCATGTCTAGGCAAAACTCCATACACACGGCATATTCTCCATACAACTAAGCTTAATAGCATGCATGCTTTTATGTTCATCTCAACCATTTCAACAAACATCATAATTCCTGCCTGCTGCAGTCTGCCTAGTACTAAAAGTCTGTTGAAAAAGTTATTCATATTTAGGTCTACATTATCAATTTCTAAATTGCTGAGATTGAAATTCTGTCTGCTTTAATACCACAATACACTTCTATACCCACAACCATCACACCAGCGACTTTGCTGAAGAATTTATTGGCAAACCACAACTTTGGCTTTTTATCTCACTCAGTCCCTTTATCCCAGCCCCTTTTTCTATTTTAGCACAGCCTATAGCCCTCACTTTACATTTTTCAAATTGGCAATCTACCAGCCCTAACATGAAACTCAGAAGGTACTAATTTTCCTTTGCTTTTCCTCAAGCAATCCTTACCAATTTCCAGCTGTGTGAGGATTTAAGTGCTCTGAAAACTACGGTCTACTCATATCTACCAATGTAAAAGAAAAACAGAAATAGGAACAAGTCTGAAGTAACTGGAGATGGTCCAAAAACATCCTGCAGAGAAGTAACATAATTCCAAAAAAAGAAAACTAAGTTAAGATGGGATGAATTTTGAGTCCGAAACTGGTGCTTGGAAAAGTACTCTAAGAATCTTGACAGCCCCGCCTCAAGTAAAAAAAGATTTGTCTCAATCATGGATCTCCACTGAGGTAATGGTATCTGAGAGGCAGTGCCTCCTGGCACTCTCCTGATTGAAGGTTTAAAAGATACTGATGGCAAAAAATGAAGAAAGTAGCTTGAGCTAAAGTCTTAAAGCTTAAAAGATGCTAACAAATGACAGTACAGCCTTCTCAAATTTGAGATCAGTGGTCTTTAAATGAATGTGGCCTGGTCCATACATCCATACACATGGGAACAACCAGAAAGCAATCAAAGCATAACTGGAAATAATTGGAAATAATTTCTTACTTTAATTAAGGGACATGAAGGGGCTGTTACAATTTTAAAGTTGAACTGTATTAACAGCTTAATGCACAAAACAAGGGCAGATACAATAACAATGCCATGGAAATGACTACAGAAAGAAACACTGCCTACTGAACAACACACTTTATGCTAAAGAGCTTGAATATCAATCCTGCCTCCTATTCAAAAATAAAATTTATTAATCAGATACATCTTTCCTTGAGCAAATCCTTCATAGAATACTGTCACCGTTAGGTTGGATGTGACATACACACACGTGATCAGGGTCCTAGAAGAAAAAAGTTTTTATATTCTGTGTGTTCTCCAGCTTACATACTCTTAACAAAGCGTGATCTTAAGTCATTAACTACATCACAATAACTTATTCTATTCATTGGTGTAAAGCAATTAGTGTCAATATAATTGGCAAAAGTTTTATAGAAATCTAATAAGCCACGTATACACATCTACTTAGGCACGTCGTCTAGCGTACAAAAATTTTCATGTATCTTTTCTAATCTGTTTCCATGCTGATGGCCTTGTCTTCTTCCTTGCTATGGATACACTCAAAAATCATCAACTGTTATTTCTTCTATTAACTCAGCTTTGCTTGCAGGCCAGCTGTCAAGCCCCTCCAGAGAACACATCTGTCAGATCTTTGCCAGTTTTAACAGCACCCTCAGCTCAGTACAACTGATGACTGAACAAACACAGAGGTTGAAGGTGCAGCCTGGGATGTTAACATAGCATACAAGATACAGGGATCTCAAGAAAGCCCACAGGCAGAACTGTAAAGTGACAAAGGTTCCTACACTCAGAAGACTGAAGCTTTACTTTCTTCCTTTGGTCAGCAGGTGGCCAAGGCTGATGGTCACCATCCAAATTACCTACAGATGCCCATTTTCACTGCTTGCAGAAAGTGGCTGCAGAGGAACTTGCTGCTCCCCCTGCTCCATCAGTGCTTCAAATACTGAACTCTGCACTGAAACAGCAGGTTCAGGGAAAGCCTTTGCACATGCTCATGATCCCTGTAACAGCACTGCCAAAATGGATTAGCAGGAAACTTCACGATTTAACTGCTGTGTAAATATTACCCTGCAAGGCTCCATAGCTGCCTCAAGAGCTATCATGCATGATGCAAGAGGAAGATTTGTTCTTCTTTGAGTACTTCCTTTACTTTGTCATGCTGAACTCTTCCAGTTCATGCCTCTACAAATGTCACACTCATGTAATTAGAACCCATGGTTAGATAATGCTGGATGCTGTCACAAGCCATGTGCTTGATACATCAGTGTCCACTGACACGTTCTTATCAGGGACCCAGGGTTAAGTGTCACCTGTCATCAGCACCAGAAATAAATGCCTTAAATGAAGACAACTAAGGAAACTTCAAAATTGATAGACTGGGATGTTTAAAAAAGGAAATTAGGACCAAAAAGACCATTTATTTACCCACATGAATGTGTACATAGCTTTAAAGTGACAGAAGATAGGATTCTGAGCCACAAAAACGAAGATACACTTCACTGCTTTCCCTGAGATAATTTCTAAAGAGTAAAAGTGCATTATTACTGTAGGATCTCAATGAAAGAATAACAGTAGTTGGAAAAATAAGTTCATATATTATTTTTTATTTTTACTATTACCCAAACCCACCATTTTAAATGCTGGTTAGTAAAGGGGACCAAATGCTAAGTGGTTAGCAGTATTTGTCAAAAGTACACAAGGACAAAGAAATACAAACAAACCTCTTCTTTTGTTACTACATCACTTACTAAACTCCTAATTTCCACTGACAGCTCACACAAAGCCCAGTCCACCCTTTAGGAGAGAAAACAGGCTTTGAATTTCATTAATAATAGGTTAATTTCAGTGTATGTGCCAAGGAGAGCTCCCCTCACTAGACTTATATAATGTATTTGCTCTGAATTGAAGTGGGACCTACTTAGTGGCACAGAAAAATGAGCCTCATTTTTATTTATAGTGTCCCTAATGAACTCCTTCTAGAGTGTCAGTGTAAAGCAGAGCTAGAAAGTTGCAAGACAACCAAACTTTCAACATTATTATAACTTGATGTAGAGAAGTTCCATTAATTCATCTTAAAAGAAACAGTGGAGAAAACAGAAATCAATGTAATCTAGAAAATTTAACTGGCAATCAAGAGTTACAGCTACATCTTCATTTACTTCCATTTTCATCAGCAAGTCTCCTTATATACTAACTGCAGAAAAAAAAAACTGAAAAGCCACTCAGACTATTCAGAATTTAATATAATCTTGCTAAAACTCATGTTTACCACTACCAGCTTTGATGCCACATAGATTTAGGACTAAAATGTAGACGTCCTTAATAAAAGGAGATAAAATGGGATGAGAAAGCTTTTGGGTTGAGATAGAAAATATTTACCAATTACTATTATAGGCAAGAGACATTCAACTTGGGGAAAATATTTTTTCATTCCCAATTAAAAGAATTAAAAAGGGGACACAGTGGGACAAGCACTGATCTCTTCTCTCTGACCAACAGGAACAGCATGAAGCTGAGTCAAGGAAGGTTTAGTTTGGGTATTAGGAAGATTCTTCACCCAGATGGTAGCTGGGCACTGAAAAAGGCTATTTCTATTCCTTTCCAAAGTATATATAGAATCTATAAAGTTTCTGCTTTCCAGAATTTTGCATTAATGAGCTGAAGAGCAGCAACAAGCAGACATGCTACATTAATTTCCAACTGTTTGCATATCCATGAAGAGGAAAGATAGGATAATTATTCCTGTATGTCTATGCACAGTGTCTCTGCAAGCTTTCCAACATATAACTTGGGAAGCAGCAGCAATGCAGAGTCCCAGATTAGCAGCAGCAGGAGTAGTGTCACATGAGTAGCTCTGACACAAGCACCATCAACCCCAAAAGTCTTGTCCTCAGTCTTGCAGTCTGTGTCCAGAAAATAGACAGCTATATGCATAATAAAGTTACTAAGTATCTGATGTAAAATATCCTAATTTATTTCTATTTTTTTAAAACTATTCTACATTACAGTAGCTCCATGGCTTTCCCTGTGGTAGCCCCCTGCCCCATCACCCCTCTGATCCAGAGTGCTCCCATCACCAGCAGAACACCTTTCCTTCTCTTTCACATCTCTGTGGCTTCAGCTGTGTCCTGTCACGTCTGACCAGACTCAACCACTTTCTCCTGGCTTCCTCAGCCATCACGTCCTTCTACACACAAAAGGAAGGCTACAGGGCTAGCTGAAGCTGGCACCCAAACTTCTCCTGTCACTCTCTGTAACCCAAGCAAAGCCTTCACTCAGTCAAAGAGAATTATGAGAGTCAAACCCAGCATTAGCAGCATTGGAGCAGTTTTGAAATTCTGTATCATAAGCCAACATGAGAAATAGCAAGGAAACCAAGAAGGAACAGCTCTGCCCCTGCACCACAAGTTCCAGGCATCTACTGCTGCAAGACAATCAGTATAACATCTTGGGTATTTGCACTAATTTCCAGCAGCCCCCTGGGAAGAGTGGATTTAACCCCACAGTTTTAAAGAAAAAGTTTAACAGCAATCAATTCCTAACCTAAAGCCTGCACCCAATTACAAACAATAAATAAATAATCCCAAGTTGAATGTCTTCCAAACCAGCCAGGGAATTTTTTCTATTAATTAAATCCTGAGGACAAATTTCCAGAGACACACTACTTCTTATCTTCAGCCACATCCTCTTGTATCCATTCAAAACATCATTTCAAGTTTAATAGACCCAGCCTCACTAGCTAACGGAGTCAATCCTCAGTCTCACCTAGGAGTTTCACATATTACTCTTTTAAATTACTCTTTTAACTACTTCTTTAGGCCCATGTAATAAACCACCCTTCTTTCCAACATCTTAGCTGCTTCACTGTTACATATAGAGTCGCTCTTCAAGAGTTGCCTGCCACAAAACTCACCCATATTTCAATTTCTTTCACCTCAACTCTTGCCTCTCCAGTCCACTCATCCTCAAGTTTTTTTAGTTCTCATTTCCAATCTCTCTGCCCACTCAGACACTCTTAAGTTCCATGCTAAGATACAAATGCTGTCCTCTTTTCTTTAGTCCTCTTCCTTTTTTCTCTAGGCATGCAAATTCGGCAAACATTTCAACACTCCAACTAGTTTCCTTCTTCACTGATCTTATCCTATGGAAAGGAAAGCAATGCAAAACTAAACACGCAGGTGTGAGTGTATGTGTGAGAACAAAATGGCAGATGATCAACCTTCTAGGCATTAGCCACAGATCGGGGGAGATGGGATCAGAGATCAAAATGGTGCTGCAATTTTTACTCCTGGTCACGACAACAAGCACTTAGTGCTTTTCTCTGTGAGCAGAGTACATACAACAACCTGATACATCATTCCAACTGCCTTGGGTATTGAGAGTGCTAGAAACATGAGCTGGTTTTAGTGCAGTGACCAATAGTTCACCCAATGAAACTTCATACAAACATGATCTCTTCTCTTAAAATTCCCTAACGTGCTTTCATCTGGAACTTCATGCATGACCACCACTTCCTCTGTAATTCAAGTGTTCAGAAAGGCTGCCAGCCATCAGGCAGCCGGCTCAACCCTAAACCATGCACCGGACTCCATAAACTGAGCACTCTCAGTTGGCTTTCTCTCAACTTTTTTTCCGCACATGGGGAAGGCAGAAGCCTATGAAAGCAGAAATAAGGATACAAGGTCAAACATATCTGCCTCACTGCCTTTCAAGTACTTGGTTTTATAGCACAAATGTCTGTATGCAGTAAGAAAACCAAACCAAAACTTGAACCTTGCCAAGAATTTTCTGTTTACCACATCGGGATTTCTAAAGCCTCTCTTGTGTAATTGTAGAGGATATCCAGCTTTTCATACTGTAAAACCTCAGAGTAAACAGGGCTGGAGTTATAGTCTCTTCTAAGCTGCTTCCCTGTCCACTTTAAGCAGAACAAGCACTTCTGCTTCTCCATAGGCAAAGTATTTTATTCACAGTCAACAAAGTCTACTTCTTCATGTCACCACTAGCCTGTTCACATATTCACACTCCTTGAGATGAAACCTCATCTGCCTCCTACTCTACAGCATCACCAGAAGCAATTAATGGTTTGGGGTGTTGGTGGTTTTTTGCATTTTTTTTGCTTCTGTGCTTCCACTTCTGAATTAAATTTCTGCATGAATAAGGTTAAACATTCGAGCAGTGAGAGAGAATAATACCTAATCAAGCTAATAGGGTATTTTTACCACTAAGTAATATATTATGTGCAAAGGACAACGACTATTGTCCTCCCAGAAAGCGTGTGGAGGGGAAGGGGGAAAAGCAGCCAGAAGTAATTTAAAAACGATAATAAAAATCAACAACAATAATAAAACCTCCTCATTTAGGCATGATACAATATTTTTATCTGCCCACTTCCCTCTCTAAGGGTGTGATAGGTTAATCTGGCTTTCAGCAGGGGTGAAGAAAAAAAACCACAGAGACTGCTTCTGGGAGAGGAGCTCCTCAAAAGTTCTACTCTGTCCAGCAGAGCCAATCCCTAAAGGCTCTGATGATTGACATATTGGATGGCCCAATATGAACCACGTGACCAGCAGCGAGAGTTATGGGGAACAATGCCCCAGTGCAGAGCCCAGACAGGATCAACTTTTCAGTTCTGCAGAACTCTATAAAAACTTTTCAATTGATAGAACTTGAAAACAAACGAACCTACAGACACCAATTCTCTCCCGAGTCAGAGAAAAGGAAAAGGTCTCCATGTGAGGAGAACAACATGGCAACACTAAGGTCAGTGCAAAAGACAGAAGGGGAAGAGGAGGTGCTCTGAGCATCGGAGCAGAAATTCTGCTGCAAGCCATGGTGAGGATTATAATACAACAAACTGTTTCCCTGTAATTCACAAAGTGCATGGGGGGGATGCAGGATTCACTTACAGCCCATGAGAAAAAGGCACTCACACTGCAGCAAGTCTATCTTGAGAAGCTGTGATCTGGTGAGAGGCTTGAACAGAGAGAGAGAAAGAACCCTCACTCCCAGAGATAGAAGAAGAGGACCTTTGCTTTTATACTAGAACAGCTCATCCTTAGAAGACTGTAACCCATGAACAAAATGGCTCACAAGACAACAGTTGTGGGAAGACTGCTTTGCCCATGGGAGGGATCCACACTGCAGCTGGTTCAGGCAGGACTGCTACTCGTGAAAATTAGAGCTGGAAAACCACATTGGAAAAGTGTTGTCATCTAATTGCAAAAGTTCCATACCTTCTTGGTGATTTCTCATGGGCAATTCCTCACAGCACTAACTACTACTTCTTTACAGCACAGCCAACAAACCCCAACTCCCTTCTCAACCAGTTAACTCACTCTTTCATAGCTCTCATCCTCATTGGACACAGCTGTGGCCTCTTAAGGGCAGGATTGTTCCTAATCTTTGGTGATTACTGCAGCTGCAACTCCTCAGGTGTGAGACTACATTCTGCACTATCTTTATCTTCTTACATTCCATCCTCCCACAGAAAAGTTCACAGAGAACTGTGTCCCGTGGGAAGGACCCCATGGCATAGCAAAAGACACTCCTCTCTCTAAATGAAGATTCTTTTCTTTTTAGAAGTGACAAACTGACTAAAAACCCATGTTTTGCCTCCCTCTGCTGAAAGTGAGAAGGAAAAAAGGGTTAGTGGAGGGAAAAGGTGTTCTAAAGGTGCACTTTAGTTCTCATTACTCTCTTTTAATTCCCTTTTTTTTTCCTTTATACCTTTTAAGGTTTTGAGGCTGTTTTTCCCTAAAGTGTTTCTTCCCAATCCTTACCTCAGCCCATGAGCCCCTTTGATATTTTCTTTCTCCCTCAAAAAAAGAATAATTTTTTATTAAAATAAATGAAAAAAAATAATTTATTCATTCTTCTTTGCTGCTAAACTACAGTAAAGGAGAATGAATAAATTATTTTTTCATGGGTCCACTGGCGTTTGGCCAGCATCAAGCCCATGACGAAGGGTTGCCTCAGGCACTGTGGAATGAAATCAAGGAAGATGGGACAGTATAAACAGCCAGCGAGCCTGGGTCTGGTTTTCCAGGTTCTCCTGCAAGCTGCCATCCCTCCAACAGCACACACAGTCTGTGGAAGGAAAGTGAGGCATAGTGCTCTCCTGGCAGGAGCTCCTCAATCACATCAGTACAGGGAATGCCAGTGATCCGCATAAGACAACTAATACACAAGGAAGATGCTTAAACAAAATTCTGTTGGCTACTGCACCAGCATCCTGGAGACTGCAATAAAGGCTCAGCTACCTGATGTGGATCTGCAGAAGCAATCTTTACTATTCTTTTAAAAAAGCAAATATGAGAAGAAAAAAATAAAAAGAAGGGGGAAATAAATTAAAAAAAAAAAAACCACAACAAACCCCCAAGGAGCTAAACAACATCTGACCTTTCTTTTTGTGATTATCATAATTTCACCTTAGGCATGGTACGTTTCAAAAAGGGCTGGCAGGGAAAGAAGCAGATCTTATGCCAGCAGTTTCTGCCCAAGGATGGGGTACCATTCTGAAGGCATGAAATAAAGAATGTAACCGTTTTGTGAAAATCACTACATGCACAAAGTTATTTCCTTCTCCCCAGAATTTCAAAGAAAACATTAATGAAAGGGGCTATAATATGCATATTTTAAATCATCAAATTACCTACCTGAAATACTTTCAGAAACCTTACTGAAAGAAACTTCCCACCTTTCTATAGAACAGAAAATTATGCAGCTGAGTTGCTGGTTTTGTTTGTTGAGGAAATGACAGTACAAAATGAATGTAAGCTGTAGCAGAAAATCTGTGAAAACATACCAGGAAAAACCTAATCTCTCTATTGAAATATTTCCAAGCTCTATTGCTTACCTACTTTATGTCAAAGCTGTCTTCAAGGCCATGCAAAACCTGTCACAAAGTAAGAGGCCCATTATGATTTTTCATATTCTAATTAATTTATACTTTCTTGAGTTAACTGCAGATATAGTCAAAGGGTAATTTATTAATCTAAGAACCTAGATCCATTTGTATGCATGCCCCAAGAGACAAACAAGGTTGTGATTTCCTTTTTTATGAAATCAATTTCAGGCTCTAGTACCAAAAATGTGAAGTGGTATTACAAAGTCATTTTCTAAAACAGTGGTTGTACCCCATCATCTCGGACACAAGAAAACCGTGCATGGTTTAGTCCAGTAGTGAAAGTTGTACAGAAAAAGCTGGGGAAGTCTGCCAATTAAAATGGACTACCTGATATTCTAAAACAAAAGTTGACCTCAAAAGGAAAAAAAAAAAAAAAAAGAAGAAGAAAACTAGAAATGGAACGCAAGAATGAAGAACAAAGCTATAGGGAGGGCATCTGCAGAAAACATTCAGAGCAGTAACATTTCCTGATTTCCTGTTTGTGAACTGTATTCAGTGTCTTGTATTTCCGTCTCCTTCAATCAAGATACCTACAAGTAATTACCTGAGTAGCTGTAAGATGACACAGCATTTTTCTTTCTTTAGAAATCAAACAGCAATGTTTTTTCATGATTATTGTTCTTGTGAATGAGATACACATTATACAGACTATAGAGTTTTTACACTGAGAATATTTAGTGTCAAGAAAAAGATACAATAAAAAATTTCCTTTCTAAAGAAATAAAATCAATCCTTCCTTGACAAATATTTAGAAACATGTTTTTCTCCAATTCTTTCTCATAACTTTTTTTGTCCAGAATAATCAGAATTGCCTCACCATTGCCTTGCACAGATAACAATTCAGCCTGAAAACTGCCCTCTTAGGACACACACAAGCACAAGGTCTGTAATGGCAGATTGAGTAGGGCCTAAGTCTGAAACAGAAGCACGCATGAAGCATCCCCCAGGACAATTATGCTGTTTAGCACTCTTTTTTTGTGAAATACACTTTCTTTTTTTTTCAAAATGGAAAACATGCAGCACAAAGTTCCTCTCTGTTGTTGCACTACTGCATCAGATCCGTCCCCCTTGGTTTATTTTCCAGCAGTGAGAACAGGCCCACAGTTCACCTTTGCACCTTCTCAGCAATCCCCACTACTCACAGGCTCCAAGCTGGGCACAGAGCACAGCAGAAGTTAAGGGCCAAAGTTTTTGGGTCATTTTTTCCACTTACAGGTAAGAAACACTGCTGTAGAGCTGGCTACTGAACTTAGTACACACAAGGAAGGAGAAAGGCTCTGACAGAAGCTCTGAACAATCTCCATGTGCATGAAGTTGCCAGTCACCGGGCTGCCCATAGGCATCTTTGCACTTACCAGAAGCAGCTCAGAAGCCTGTAAATCTAAGAACATCCTCTCTCTTAGTGCTCCATTCCCCACCAAAAAAGAAGCTGAACATTTTCTTGCCAGCTTTCTTCCTACAGCAGTATGTTCCCACACAGATGGCAAACCATTTTTTGAAACTTGGTACTGCATGCTCCACTGAAGTCAGCAGAAACTCTGTGATGCCTTAGGATTTAGCTTTTATATTTTTCAGATCCTATACTGCTTTAGTGTTTAACTCTAAGACTCCTTAGCCTATCAGCTACTGTTCTCCCATTATATTCAGACAAAAAAATTTCTCAAGGACATCTTACTGTCTCAGGCCCCAAAAAATGTCACAGCAGTGTATTGGGGGGGGGGGGGGAAGGCACAAACTTGGAGTAAATTGCTTCATTACCCAAAGCTATAATTGGAAGATTAACCCATGATATATAAATGGACCAAACTTTTATCTGTATGAAAAACAAGTGACCATCTTCCATCTTGGGTGTAGCTTCTTGGAGGCTTCTGACTGCCCAAGGTGTACCTATTGAAGGCCTTTAATAAATACCCACTTTTACTCCCTCTATCTTGTTTAGTCTGTGTTCTAGGTAGCCACTCTAAGGCATCACCCGGCACCAATTTCGAGAACAGAAAGATTGAATTCAACTCCAAGAAAACCTGAAATATGAAAAATTTAATTTTTTTCCTCCTTCCACAAAAGGCCAGTCCCAAAAGGATTAGGATGGATACTAAATGGAGAAACCACTTCAAATTGCTCCCAGTGACTCAACTGACCACAGCGATGTCAATCCCTAGAGAACATTCTTGGGGTGCAACAAAGTCCAATCACATCCCACAAAACTTAAACACCAATATATTGAAGATCTCATTCTCAGAAATGGGATATTAATTTTCAACTGCTCAAAGGCACACTGAGCAAAGATAACATCAGAATAAACTGAAATCCAAGTAAATTATGAATCTTCTGAGATGTGTTCATTCTGAATTTCAAGGGACAGAGTAAGGACTGTGACCCTGCATCAGCTTTCCAATATAAACCACTGCAAAGCTGCAACATGCCCATGAACATGTCCCTCTGCACCCTGCATCTTGCCAGTAGATATCCCAGCCTACTCACAGAATCATCAAGATAGACAGTTCCTCAAAATCTAGAGAGAACTTCAATATTAAAAATAATTATGATAATTTATTGCATGAGTCTTTTTTTTTTTACTTTTGTTTCACAGTAAGGCTGGCAAACAATACATTTAAATTAATATGATCTTTGGCACCCTTTCTCCAACAAGAATTAAGTTCATTAATTGGACTGAAGTTAACATAAATAAATCAAGTATGACCATTCAAATCAAGGACTTCTGGATTGAAAGGATTCAGAAATTGCTGAAAAAAACAACCAAGAAATCCTTAACATTCCATACTGCTTTGGTTCATCCTGCAAAAGAGAGAGATTACTTCTTGCATCTCAGAACTGCACCTACGCTTCTCTTGTAACTTTCAGAAACAAACAAAAAAAAGCAGATCAAATTTTTAAATGCTCTTATCAGGATTATGTTTTGATGCAATCTTTTACTGCGCTCAGTGGCTTACAGTTCCTGTTGTTTAGTGGGATAACTGAGATAAGCTTTACTTCAGCACTCATGAAAGTTAAACATTAACCTAGAATGAAATTCCTTCTCCAAAGATTAATCTAAGCAAGTAAGGATTGCACAGATTTCTGTTTTTAATTTCCAGCACAGTGCAAGCACTTTGGCACCACTCTGTTTTCACCACCAGTGAAAAATACCAGGCTGACCCTCTGACAGCCCATAAACCAGAAATTCTATGACACAGCTACACATTATGATGAATTATTTTGCAAATATCAAATCCATTTGTACTATGGAAAAGGCAATATTTTAGTTCGCCGAACAGCAACAAAGAATCCTTATCATAGAAACCAGCATGTGATACTGATGCTCCTCCTGTAACTCCAGCTGCAAAACCCTGGCAGAAACCAAAGCTACAGCAAAATCAGCAGCAATTGGGATTCTGCACTTGAGATGGAGGGTCCATATGTTTTTTCTCCAAAACTTTATGGCAGGTCTGTGGAATCTATGGAACTGTTCAGCAACTGACCCAAAAAACCTAAATTTCAGATCAGATAATCACTACAGGGATACTGAATCACATAAAATTTCTCAGTCTTACATTCACCTTTCAATTCTCCCCTGTCCTTCCTGCTGTCATCACTCTGCCTGCAAATACCAACCTTTTCCACATTTCTTTATTTTCACCTGCCTTTCCTCTCACTTTCTGCACAGATTCTGGTATTTTTTAATACATTTGCTCTCCGCTCATATTTTCTGCTGCTAAAATGAAATTGTGGATCCACATTTTCATCTCTGATTAACATGTAGCCTACTCTTCATTACAGACTTGATTTGACATCTGTCTCTTGGACCTAATAACATTGGGACTTTTTCTGCTTTCAAATTGCTCATGTTGTCTTTTTCTATTGCCCGAGAAAGCTTGCTGGCAAAATTTAGAGATTAACAGCATATGTTCTCTTGAAAACACATCGAACTAAGTGGCACGAAGATGTAGTTCTTCTAGAAATATCTAAAAAGTTTCTCTTCACAGGCTGTTCAAAGAGCATAGCAAAGCCACCCTCTGGTCAGCTGTCATGAGAAGAAATCCTGCCCTCACATCTCCTCCAGCATTACCAATCCAGTTCATCTGAGGAGAGGATCAAAGAGGAAACTCGCCCTTTTTCTGTTTGCTGGGGTTTGCTTTGTGCCATTTAAGCTCCCTAAACTTCCTTGCTGCAAGATCTGCTAAAATTCAGCAGAGAAGAAATGAGGAGGAAGGAGAGAAGAAAACTGACTGTTTCTTCAACAGCATGTACTGCTTGAGCTCGATACTTGTGCCAAACCACTCTGTAGCATCTCTCCTGCTAGAAACTCTTAAAAAATCAGCTTGCAAAATCTGACCATACCAGATCTGGCTAGAGACCCTAATCTACAACAGCTCAAAACCTATAAGCTGAAAGTCTGCAAAAGCAGGGTCATTCAGGAATTTCAAGCCTGGCTGAAAACGGGGGACTCCTCAGTCCTCTATGTTGCTCCAAACTCCAAACCAGAGCAATGTCTCGGTTTAAGGAGCAAAATTGCTAGGAACACATCATACTCAAGAGTGGCTCCAATCCAAGTGGCTCCAAAATATTACAAGTCATCTTTCAGACTTAAGCAAGTAATTGTTTGTTAGCACATCCACAGATATGCTGTCAGCAATAGCTTAAAATTAATTTCTATGACAATCACCTCTAAAATACTAAAAAATATACACATATTAACTTACATGGTATTACAAGTTTTGCTTTAATAAGACTAATCAAATCCTCTTAGAGTCCTTATTTAGAATCATAAATGCAATTCCTGCTTCTTAGATGAAACCTTTTCTCTCCTTTTTTTGTTTTTTGCTGTCCAATGGAGTGTACAGACTGGTCAAATTGTGTGGGAACTTGGAAAAGCAACATTACCTGCAAAACTTTATAGATGTTTAAAGAAACACTCATCAAAATAATTTATTTTTTAAAGTTTGTAATTAGCTTAAACAATGAAAGAAAAAAAATATTAAAGGATCTTTAGAGTGCCTTAAAACCTCAGAACCTGAATTTACAAGGAAGCATTTATTGACCACAACTCTGGCAGAGATGTCTTCCCAGGCTAAGTGGAAATGAGCAATGAAGGGACAAATCAGATGTTTTATATATGCCTAATTATTACTGTTCTTCAACAAAACCTGTGATTCAGGATAAGAATTAAAAAAATAATTTGCATTGGCTTGGAAACATTGTGTGGTTTCTTCACGCAGCTGGAATGGGACATCTTGAATATAATTACATTCCTATGGGATTAGTACTTTTCTAACCTATAATCATACTTATAGGAAGAAATTATGCTGGTAAAACAAACATTACATTGGATAATACTGGATAATATTTCCTCACATCCAGCATTCATGTTTCAATATTCATGTCTGGGCAGAAGAAAAAAAAATTAAACACAATATTGTCATTACTGTACAAATAAGTGTTCTTATTTTCTGTTTATATATGCAACAGCTATTGGCACTCACAAAACACAAAGCTGATGTTTAAAAGATACTGTGATGCAGCTTCTAAACACTACAGTGTCTTTCTAGTAGAAGCTCCTGTCTCAGTTCAAGAGAAGGAAGAGTTTCGCTTCCATACAAGGATTCATAACAACTTCGAACAATCTTAGAGACTTAAATCCAATGTTGGTTTTGGTTTCAACACCAAGCCAGATGCCTGTTGTGGGTCGATGCTAGCCAGATACCAGGCACCCACAAAAGCCACTCACTCACTCTCCTTGGTTGCTGGACAGAGGGGAGAAAATTTAACAAAGGGTTTGTGGGTTGAGATAAGGTCTGGGAGAGAGATCACTCATTAAATACCATCATGGGCAAAACAGGCTCAGCTTTGAGATAAAAGGTGAATTTATTACTAATGAAATCAGAGCAGGATAATGAGAGTAAAATAAGCCCTTAAAAACACCTTCCCCCCTACTCCTCCCTCCTTCCACCCAGAAGGCAGGGAACAGGGGTTGTGCTCAATTCATCACCCACAGCTTTTCACACTGCTCTGGAAGAGGAGCTGTTCCCACACTGCACCATGGGGTCTCTCACATGGGAGAGCTCTCCCTAACTTTTCCCATGTGAGTCCATGTCCATCTCTCAAACAACAGCTCTCTGAACTGCTGCAACACGAGTCCATCCCATGGAAACGTTCCTACCAAAGCTGCTAAGGCGTGGGTCACTCTTCCATGGGGTACAGGGTCATCAGGGATTGGTTCTGCCAGACATGGTGGAAGCTTCTTGCAGCTTCTCACGGAAGCCACCTCTGTGCCCCCATGCACTACCAAAAACCAGGCCATGCAAAACCAATACACTGTCTGTTCCAGATTGCAAGGCAAGATGTTTTGTATTACCATCTATATGGCAGTTATCTTCTGTTAAGTGGGCAGTTTGCCTTATCTCTCTCTCTGAGTGATCACAATCACTCCTCCCTCAGGAGGGGACCTCTGCTAATAACAGGCTATTGAATGTCACTGCATGACTGATAAGAATGACAGCATCCCATTGTGAGATGCTCCACGCAGAGGGAGGAGCCAAGCATTCCTACCCAGACATAATCTGGAGGTACTGCAATAATGCATGGTTTCTCCACTGGATTCCCAGAGGAACAGCTGCCTCTTCCACTGGACCTTTAGAGGAAGACTACCCTTTTCTACAGGATCCCTGCTCCAACAGAACCACACCTGACACTTCAGGAGAGCTGCAGCCACATTTTCAATTGGACTGCTACCAACACCCCGACCAACAGGGTGTCAGGTTGAGTTCTGACTCTGTCAGTGTTTTTCTAGTGTATTGCATTGTTTTATTTTACCCTTTTATTTTTCTTCCCTATAAAAGAACTGTTATTTCCTGCTCCCATATTTTTTGCCTGAGAGCCCCTTAATTTAAA
>JAWWEY010000001.1:14677998-14714988 GCA_035582745.1 Loriotus luctuosus | reverse complement strand
GCAAAGAAGAGCTGACTGACAGACTTTGGGAGGGCTGGGCTGGCTGATGCAACCCCAGGGGTATAAAAGACTGAGCACCCATCTTGAAGATGAACTGGCCATGTGGTATCCATGAGGGGCAGTTCCCAGTGCTGCAGCTTTAGGTTTTTAGAAAGGGAGGAAGGATCCCTCCTATGGGAGGATGCTTGTGGCCTTTTGAAGATGTTAGGAAGAGTTCTTTAGGACTGCTAACTGGGAGGTGTAGTTTGGAGGCAACAGACTGATATAAAATTTCAATAGCCAAACCAAATTTCATTTTTATATTTTTATATTAAAGAAAGCAAGCAGGGAGCACTGGTGGCCAGGGAGTCACTGCTCCACTCACAGCACACACCACTACAAGTTCACCAGAGTATATATACCGGTTTTAAGGCTACAAAGCACTTTCCAGTGTGCTTGTGTTAGTCCAAATCAGCAAATATCAATAAGCTGGGATCAGCAATTTCATAATCTTTTCAGGTGGTCCTGTCCTTCTTACACTGGTGTCTGCTACATGATTTTGTCAAGTGCATCAAGCTTTTTATTTTACATAAGCATTTAGTTGCTTTGTTGCAATATCCCTTAGCTTTACCACAACTTACTTTATTCTAAGCATCAGTCATCTTGCTACCTCATCTCTTTTACTCTACTATACTTCTTTTATTTCGATGCTTTATTTGGCTATTTGGTCAGAAAGTTTCAAAACCGTTCTTTGCGTCTATTTTCAACACAGCAGATAAAAGCATTTGCTGATTCCATTGCCAATTGACACGAATCACAAACACATTTTTCACACAGACTTTGGTTTGTTATTAAGCTCATGTCTACATTTAGGGTTTGCCTCAGTGGGAGGAGAGGAGATGAAGACTGCACATGGATGACCCTTGGCATGTGGATCTCAGAGGAGAAGGGGAAGGGGATATGCATGAGCACAGGAATAGGGGAGATCTTCCCTATCTTCCAATACTAAAGGGAGCTTCCAATACTGCAAGAGAGCTGGAGAGGGACTTTAGCCAAGGGCTTGGAGTGACAGGACAAGAGGGAATGGCTTCACACTTGTTGGGGCTTGGTTTTTTTCTTTTCTTTCCTTGTTACTTGTGGAATTTTTTCCCATTGAGATGCTAAGAAGCGCTGATGGCTGCGTGCTTGAGACTGGCAGGAGGGGGAACTCCTCTGGTTTTTTGGGAGTTTCTCTCGGGTGGGGGGCGGGAACAGAGATACTGCAAGAATAGAGGCAGGTAAAAAGACGAGGGCTGGAGAGCTGGGAATGCTCTCTCTCTGCCGGGCTTCGGAGGAGGACGGTCAGACCTGCGGCTTTGGGAAAGGAGTTCGCTGCCACCACCATAACCCAGCGGGGAACCTTTCTTCTGCTGCTGGGCCTCGCATCCCCCTGCCCTGCCAGGACATCCCACAGGTTCCAGCTCTTTGACGTGGAATTTCTGATACATCTGATATGTCCACCGCCCCGGGATTTTCTGCTCATCCCTGCCGTTCCAGCCTGCTGCTTCCGAGGGTCCTGCTGGGGCACCGGGATCGGCCGCCCCAGGGTCTGTGGATCAAAGCCTCTCCTCCAGCCCTTCCCCAGGGTTTGTGGATCAAAGCCTCTCCTCCACCCCTTCCCCAGGGTTTGTGGATCAAAGCCTCTCTTCCAGCCCTTCCACAAGGTTTGTGGATCAAAGCCTCGCCTCCGCCCCTGCCCGTGTGGGGCGAGCCGCCATTGCCCCACGCTCCCCCAGCCCGCCCCGCAGCGCCCCCTGCAGGCCCGGGGGGGATCCCAGCCCCGCCCCCCGGAAGCCGCCAGCGCCCCTGCTGGCCGTGACCGGAACTGCAGCCGAGGGGAAAGCGCCGCGGCCGGGATTCGGTTCGGGTTCTGTTTGTTGTGAGTGCTGTCGCTTTTGTTTGTTTGCTTGCTTTATTATACATACTAGTAAAGAACTGTTATTCCTCTTCCGTATCTTTGCCTGAGCCCCTTAATTTCAAAATTATAATAATTCAGAGGGAGGGGTTTTACAGTCTCCGTTCCAAGAGAGGCTTTCTGCCTTCCCTTGCAGACACCTGTCTGGTAAACCAAGACACCAATGCCAAAGGGTGGGGTCAGGTGGGATACTGGGAGGAAATCCTTGGCCGTGAGGGTGGTGAGGCCCTGGCACAGTTTTCCCACAGAAGCTGTGGCTGCCCCATGCCTCGAAGTGTTTAAGCGCAGGTTGGATGGGGCTCTGAGTAACCTGGTCTAGTGGAAGTGTCCCTGCCCATGTCGGGGGGGGTGGAATGAGATGAGATGTAAAATCTCTTCCAACCCAGACTATTCTATGAGCCCATGATTCTGTGATCCCAGCCCTGAAATGTTGATGCTGAAACTTCTTCCAGTCTGAGCTGCCCTGGCCCATCTTTGGTCTGCAGGACCAGACCTTCTGTGAGCTTTGTGCTGGGGAGAGGTGCAAGAGAAAAAACACATGGCCATCTGCTGCACCATTTTCCCCATTGTGTGAGATGTGGCTCTGCCCACAGGCTTGGGAACACACTGTCACCCACCTACCTGTGCTCTGTGGGTAGTGCAGAGGCCTGCATTAGTCTGTCCAAGCTACCTTTTGAGGTCTTGAACAAAATAGTTTCTGCTGATGAGGGGCTGGAAGCAAAACAAGGGGAATTGGGAGGGTCTCAGTCTCAGTGAGTCTCCTTCCCAAGAATGCTCTTCCTCCCCAGGCATGTTGGAAGTCTGATTTCACCATTTCTACCAGAGATTTAACCTTTTTCCCCCTGTATTTTCATGGATTTCTCCCATTGGCTAAGTCTGGCTGCAACTTCCAGCTACAAGACAGGATTGTGATACCAAATCAAAACTTACTGTGATACTCCTTAGACCACGCATAAGAAGCTCTTGCAACACAGATCAGTAATAATTATATGAAATATAGCAGGGCATTCAAAAGAGGCCCCAGATCTGCTGCAGATGCTCATTTGGAAGCCTTCACCTTTGAGAACAGCTGCAATGAAACCCCTGCTTGCTAATTATGCCTTGCAAAGATTATTCTGCCTCCTTTCACCCTGTCCCAGAGCTCTCTCCTCTGAATGCAGGACAGCATCACTGTCAGTGGTCTGGGACACACAAATAGCACAAATGCTCTTGCCCTGAAGTACCTCTGTTTGTAGAAAGCTGCATTTCTATGCTACAGAAATGGATGGAGGAAAGTTTTAGGGCTTGTTTGCAATGCTTTAGTTTGCTGTTTTAGAGCAAGTGTGCTCACCAGCCACCACAACAATTAAAATGGAGGGCTATTTTAGCACAGAAAAAAAAAGTTAGATGTTCAATTACAAAATTGGAAATGCAGATGCAAAGAGACAAAGCCTAGAACTCTTAGAGCAAAGTGTTGACCTACCTGATTTTCTCCTGATGTTCCTTCTGCAGCCTGGTTTCTTCTTCAGCACTTAGAGTCCTGAAGTCGTACAGTCATAGAATCCTTTAGGTGGGAAAAGCCCTCTAAGATTATTGAGCCAAACCAATCCCCTGGCACTGCCAAGTGCAACACTAAACCATGTCCCCAAGTGCCACATCCACACACCTTTCAGTTTCAGGAATGGTGATTCCACCACCTGTTCCAATGTCTGACTGCCCTTTTTGGTGAAGACATTTTCCCTGAGATCCAACCTAAACCTCCACAACTTGAAACTGTTTTCTCTTGTGCTGTCACTTGTCCCATGGGAGAAGAGCCCAACCTCCACCTGGTTCCACCCTCCTTTCAGGGAGCTGTAGAGAGTGAGATGGTCCCCCCTGAGCTTCCTTTTCTCCAGGCTGAGCCCCACCAGGTCCTCCATACACTCCTCATAAGACTTGTGCTCCAGTTCCTTACCCAGCTCCATTGTCCTTCTCTGGACACCCTCCAGCACCCCTTGCTACTAAAAGAACCCAAGAGACCCTGATTGGCAGGTCTCTGGTGCCAAAACACCTTTTTCTCTGTGTCTTTGACTCATGCATGGTTGGATATTCTATGCTGGCTCTTGGATTTCAAAGCACATCTCTAGAAGCCATGCATGGTTGAAAATGCCTCCTCATTATAAATGAAAAAGGATCTTGCAGTAGGAATTCCTTTCCTTCCCTCAGGAAGGCAGCTAACACACCATCCCCACTGCACTTTGCATGTTGCATGGCAGAAAGGGTTTGTGGACAACCTGTGGGAGGCTGAATCTTAATTCCTCCTGGGTCAGCCAATCTGTGCAATAACCTGAGCCTTCCCACTGTGTTAGAATAGCTTAAAGTGTGGAAAGCACATAATTTCCATAATATTTTACAGCCCTGCTACTGCAGGAATTGATGTAGAGATTACATGTTATGGACTAGAGCTGCCAGAGTGCACCATGCTGTTAAATTTAGGGGGTCGCATCACAATCAAATATAAAACTATAGAAAACTAAGAATTAACAAAGTCTGCAGGAAGAGGTGCCAGCTTTATTTCCCAACTCCTGCAAATCCCAATAGGGTTGTTCCACATATGCAAGTGGACTGTAGGCACCAGACAGACTCAGTCTTGCAAGCCTTTATTCAGCAGGGAGTCATGCTGAGTGCAGCCAGACTGTTTCTGCTCCCTGTGCACTCCACAGCGGCAGGAACAGGCCAGGAAGTGCAGAATAAGAGTGGTACTTCTTGGTGCCATCTATGGGCTGAAGGACAAAAACCTAACCTAGTCACCTGAGGTTGTCTTTATTCTCTACAGAGCCTTTCAACGACTCTTCATCTCACCCCACATTTCTGGAATGTTCTAAGAGAAGTTTATTGTGGAATCAGGGAATGGTTTGGGTTGGAAGGGACCTTGAAATATCATCTACTCCAACTCCCCCTTCTTTCATGGGCAGGGACATTTTCAACTAGACCTTGTTGCAGGTCTTTTTGGTGATCTGACACATGAGAAATTTCTTGGCCAAATATGGACCAGTGTTTTGAGGACACCCAAAAACAGATCAACATCTTTGGGGTATAAATGGCAAGAAGGGAAATCCTCCTTTCACAGGTCATTTTCTATCAGCTCTTTTGTGCTGGAGTACTTTCAGACTCATGCAAGTCCTCATAACCCTGTGTTGTCCGATTCCAGAAGTTGAGATGATCATCAAAATATCCAAGTCTGTGTGCACTCAAGCAACCATTCTGACAGCTATTATTATGGAGATTTTAGTGGATCCAACTCATCAAATAAACATGGTTTAGCCATGGTTTAGCCTGAAAAACTGTGGATTGAGGAGACATGACATGTGACGACATGAACACAGACAGAGAAGGGAATAACCTTATCTTCATTCATATACTGGATGGGGGTAAAAAGCCATGAGCCAAAGTACATCCTTGAGAATTTGAGTTACAATTTGCATTAGGTATAAATTCTTTGGGAAGGTTGTGGCATCTTTATCATAGAAAGTCTTCAAGAGCATATCAACACCACGTCTGCCTGGTGACATATGACATGGATGGACTTGATCCTTCCTTGGGATAAAGGGCATGCCCCCACTGACCTCTTAATACCCCTTCCCAGCCCTGTTTCTCTGTGACTGCAGTCCTGGGAACTGTAACATCAGCTACATTGTCACCTCCACTGCTCTAAGAGGATTTCCCTCAGGATGTGCCTTAGCTAATAGGCTTCGGAAGGTCTTTCGTGAGGCCAGTTTTAGCATGACCTGCTAGGATGTGATGAATATTTCTTCGTTCTTAACAGGCACCAGTGTCCAATGGCTTTGCTTGTTACTGGGTTTCATTACTTCTAATGCTTCTGACACTCCTAATGCTCTGCACTGGTCAATACAAATGAAAGTGAAGTGGTAGATGGCCTCCTTACCCAAACAAAGCTTTCAACAAAGATTAACCTTTCCTGCTGCTCCAGCCACAGCCAGCCCTAAAGTTTGGCAAGGGAGAAGCAGCAGCACATCCTGTTATCATCAGTGTGGTGTGCCAGGGCTGCACTGACCTCTGTGCTGCTGCACACATGCGAGATGTGAAATCCATTCCATCTCAGTCTTTGGCCAAAGGATGTGGACATCCCAGACAGAGGAGGTCTGATGCAACATGATTGTAAGTTTCTACAAGGGAACTGAGGCCAAATAGAGTAGCAGGCTAAGAAGGAAGGAGAAGAGAAATGGAGACTAACAGAGGTGGCCACTGGAAGAGGAGGTGGGGCTGTAGGGACTCCTGAGACATGGGACTATAATGTGGAGAGGACTTTTCCTGTGTCATATGGACTTTCCAAGGAAGGGAATAATTTTTGTACCTAAATCCCTGTCAAATCTGGTCGTCACTTCTTTATTTCTAATTTTTAAATAATAATTTAGCCATTCTGCTTTGCTTGCTTTAAAATAATTGTAATTTCAACTTGTTTGGCCTCTTTCTTCCTAGATTTATATTCTTCTTTCTTCCCCTCTATGCTTAACTATAAGTATTCATAGAAAAGAGAATTGATTCAGATTAGATATAAAGAAGAAGTTTTTTGCAATGAAGGTGGTGAGCTATTCTATGATTCAGGAGGATCTGGGTCTCAACTTTGCTATCGTCTTCCTCTGACCAGCCACAAATCACATGGAACTAGATGGTCTAGGAATCTGGGCCACAGGTCGTGCTTATTTTTGCTCTCTGGCCTTTTGACGTTCATGATCTTGGGTTGACAGTAGCCCAGCATCAACAGAGGGGTTAAAGTAGCTCCTGTTCTACCTCTCCAGGGATTATGGATCCTATTTACTTGTAAAGTGCTTGGCAGTTCCTGGAAGCAAGGCACACTGTGGGATTTGTTTGTAATGTCAAAAACACAGCATGGAAAACTCTGGCACCCAGCTCATTCCCTCCTCTGAGGGACACACTGATTCTAGCGAGTGAGCATCTCTAGATTTTGAGGTTGCTGATAAGGAAAATGAGGTGCTTAGCCTTCCTAGGAGATCCTGCCAAATGACATCTTAGAGGATCTCCCCCTCAGAAGGTACAATCTAAGCACTTTGTAAATAATTCTGAAAATCCTGACCTCACAGCCTGTTTCCATGCTCTTGACAATGCAACACTGCTCTCCCAGTTCAAAGTACTCTGTGATGTGGATGTGAGTTCCTCAGCATCCACATGCACCCTTGTCCATGAAGCTTTTGTTTGCAATGGGCAGCCAAGTTCTGTCCTTGCTGGCAGTGGTGAAAATAAAAGCACTGCTTGCTAGCACTTGTTCCCTTTCAATTCTAGGGAATCAGAAAACTTTGTTTACCAAGAATAAAGCATGAATTTTTTTCTTTACATTATTTTTCTTCTGTGCATGCACAATTTTCTGTGAATGCATGATATTCTTTGCATTCATAGTTTTCTGCAATCATTTCACAAACCCAAGTGATTTAAAATGCTTCCTGTAGTGCTTTCTGTATGTAATTTTCTGTGTGTCTTGAATTGCTCATTAAAATCATGTTTGGGCTGTATTTCGTTGGCTTCTTATAATCTAATGAAATATGAATCCTCTTAGCTCACAGGAATTATTTTGTATGCTGACACCCAAGATGCTGTCTCACAACTACCTGATTTTATAGGTGCTTTCCCACCTGATAAGAGCATTCTCTGTTCTGAAGGTCATGTGTTTCCTGAAACACACAAACCCCCTGTGCCCCAGAGACGTGGTGGCTCAGTAGGTTGCCAGCCCAAATTTAATGGCTTAGCATCTCCAAGGGGGCTAGGGTCAAGACATGAGTAGGAGTAAAACCAAGCACAAGCTTGAAAACTGGATAAATCATACCAAATAATTTCTTAAATGCAATATATACCCTCCTGCCTTGTTGGTCATTGTAGATGATTTCTTCACTGATGGGTTTTTATAATGTGAACAGGGTAGTTTGCCAAAATGCTGTGTGAGATGTTTCCTCCAAGAGCAATTATGTCAAGAGGTGAGCTCACATGATGGGAGATGCAGAAGAGAGTTCATTGGTTACAAGTCAGACAGAACTAACAGATTATCCCAAAAAATAAGTGTCAATATTCATGAGGAGACCCACGCTTTCTAAATGTTTTAAATGTTATTGTTCCAAATGTTTAAATTGAAAAGGAAACAAAAAAAAAGTAATTTCTTGATTTGGTTTTGTGTTTCTTTCTTTGTTTATTTTTTAATGCAAAGTGATGGTTTTCAGATGCATTTGCAATTTTATTTCCTTTATTGAAAGGTATGCCATAAAGGAAGGATGTTTAGCATACCACATTATGGGACTTTATTGAACGAAGGGCAGCAAATCTTTCCCTGAGCAGGAAACCACACGTTTTTCTGCAACAGCAGAAAACCTTTTAATTTTGTTTGCAACAGCAGGCAATCTTTTAATCCCATTCTCAGGGCAGTAAAACAACTTTGCAGCACTAGAGGTGCAGAAGGGCAAAAAAGCATTTTTTACTTGGCTTTCCTCCTCTTGAAGAATTAGTCCATATTTTGTATTCATCAATCATCAGAGGTTTTCTTCTGAGCCTCATGATCTGAACCTGCTAAGTAAGGCAAATCCAGATTAGAGCCTCTCACAACAGAAATACAGGAGAGATCAGGAGGGAAGAGGTGGGAGGAAGAGACAGGCAGGAGGGGAATACCGAATCACCACTTTTATTTCTTACTGTATTTTCCAATTCAGAATTTCCACAGAAGTCCCAAAAAGGGTGAAATTTGACATTTCTGCAAGAAAGGCAATTGGATATATTTCTTCTCCTTGGGCTTGTTTCTCAGATCAAAACCAGCTGAGTAAGTAGGGAGTGGACATGCTGGAAGAAGACGTACAGTATTGTTTTAGCTTTAAGTGGTCCTTATTTTGAGTGACAGCTTGAAGGTCCCTCAGTTGAGGGTGCCTTGGAGGCAACTCCAATTAAGCCAGTTTCAAGCTGAAGAGTCAAATCTAAACATTGTTTGGTTTGGTTGATCTGAGCACTTTTCTTTCCTTTAGGCTTCTCCTGCCTTGTGTAGCATCAGAGGAGTTTTAATCCTCCAGACAGCTCTGTGTGAAATATTCACCCTTTTTTGTGCTGAAATAGCAGAAAGGCTTCTTGGCTTACAGTGTTTTGCTCAGAGACAGCTCTGGCTTCTTGAGATGGGACCTCTCATTGTGCTGAGCTCCCTGAATAGTCCTGGCTGCAAGGATGCCTATGAATTATTGTTCTTATTGTTATATTTAACACAAGCCCAGGCACTGACCTCTCCCTCCTGGGTTATATAGGTCCCTGAGGCATCAAGGGTGTTTTCCAGTCTGTGAGATAAAACTGGCCTTGAAGGAAGCCAATCACATACAGCCAACACTCTCCTCTGACTCCTCCTCTCCAGCACTGTGGTCTTTCTTCACCTTTGGATCTCTCTGACCAGCCCAACAACTTTCAGACAGCTCCAGCATCCTGCTTCCCATGCCTCCCTGAGATTTTTTTCCTGACCACCCATTTTCTGCCTTTTCTCTCTTTCAGAATGGCATCACAAGCCAGGAAGGTGGTGGGCCAGCCCACCTCTCACATAGGTGTGTCTCTGGCACAAGGGGCATCACTTCAACAGCCCCAAAAGGGTAAGACCGAGGCCCCTGGGGACAATTGGGAACACATCTTCTAGCATGGCTTCTCGGTGAGGTAGAAGTCTCTCCTACTGACCAAACCCCATCCTTATCTGTGACCTTGCATCCTCCCCTCTCTATTTCCTACAACCCCAAAATATCACCACATCTCACAAATCCTCTTCCTCCCCTCACTGATTTCCACCCCAACAGCAACACCTTCACTCTTTTTCCCCTTGCACTGAGATCTCAGCTCCTCATCCTCACCTCTGGAGACCTCCCGCAACCCCACAGCACACCATGCTGTGACTCTGGAGACATCCCCATCACTTCCCTCTGGCACTGATCTCCACAGGGATGCTTCCATAAGGTCACGGCAACATTCCTGAGATCTCTGAGTGGATGGCCATGTAAAAGGAAAGGCAGAAGAAAGGATAGAGAAAAAAACCTGGAGCTAGGGTAAAGCTTGGATGGTGATGAGCTCCAAGAGAAAAGGGTGGGAGACACATTTCTTTTTGTTTCTGGTGCAGAAAATCTTCCTCCTGCTTGGGCACCTCTGTCCTTAACTAAGAGCAAAAGAAAAAGAAAAATAGAAATCATAGGATGTGACCTGTTTTATTGGACTGGATTAAGTGTGGGATTATAGGAGTGTTTAGAATGTTGAGCAGGGTTCTATTAAATTCTTCCTTGCTGCTGCTTGTTTTCTAGGAACGGGAGGGATTTGCAGGGGGTTATTCAGATCAAGAATCCGGTGGAATCCTTGCAGCCTTGGTCAGGACAGAAGGGAGAAAAAGGAAATAAACCCCAGTGCTGACCTGGTATTGTCAGTTGAGACAGAGTTTTCAATTTTTTAATAAGGTTTTCTTGTTAAATGCACTTCTTGCAGTTTCAAGAACAAAAATGAAGTGTGTGTGATCTGCAGGATTTTTGGTGGCTCCTCGCAAGTGGGGAGTAGGATGTGAGGAAAAGAAAGAAATGAAGGGAGGGAGAAAGAAGAAGATTAAAGTATCAGGGCTTTGTAAGGGTGAACTGAGCAGATGGCTTCCTGCCACCTGAAACTTCCACTCTGCAAAATACCATAAAATGCACAGTTTAATGAAGTTCTGGATATCAAAAAGAAGCAGCTATATAGAGCCTTGATCACCTGCCAAATGTGGTTCCCTCAAACCCCAATGGATATTTCCAGCCCAAATCCCATTTCCCTTTCCCCATGTCCTATTCATGCTCCTCTTTCCTAAGAAAATGGTCTCATTTGTAAAACAAAGTGCACAGTGACCCTGCTGGTGACTGGTCATGTTCCTATGCAGGGATGTCTGGGACTAAACTAACCAAATTGGAAGCAGGACTCCTAGAGCCCAGGTATGGTGAAACCTTTGGATGATTCCCTAGACATTACAAATTTATTTCTAATTTATATTTCTGAGCTAATTATTAAAGAACATATTCAGAGCAGGCAGCAAGCAGCTGAGGGGCAGCTGAAGTGCCAGGTGTAGTTGTGTCACAGACATCCTTTATGAAAAATCCTTTCCTTAGGATTTTTCCTCCTGAGAAGCTGAGAGGCCTCAGAACAAAATGTAAACAATAATTATCTGCTGCTGTGGAATGCAACAGGTGGATCTGTGATTGGCCCATGTTGGTTGTTTGTAATTAATGGCCAATCACAGTCAGCTGGCTCGGAATTTCTGCCCGAGCCACAAGCCTTTGTTATCATTCTTTCTTTTTCTGTTCTCAGCTTGCCTTCTGATGAAATCCTTTCTTCTATTCTTTTAGTATAGTTTTAATATAATATCTATTATAAAATAATAAATCAAGCCTTCTGAAACATGGAGTCACATCCTCATCTCTTCCCTTATCCTGGGACCCCTGTGAACAGGGTCACAGAGATGGAGCTCTGGTGGTAAGAGCTGGAGGCAAGAGGCAAGAGCTGACCCTTGGCAAAACAAAAGGACACAGGGACCTGTGGCACAGCCTGGCACATGGACACTCCAAGACACAGCAGGAGCCAAGGACTCAGCAAGAAGAGCCCAGATTTTCCCACACACTCAGATAATAAGGGCACATAAACCAAGGGTTTCCTTTGTTGGAGATTCCTTCTGGAGGATCTCACCCCAAGCTGTTATTTTGTTCTTATATGATTAAATTGTTTGAAGGATCCAGATGTCTGAGACTGTGCTGTGGGAAACCAGGGGTTGAGCTGGTAGGGAAGCCCAGTCTGACTGAATGTGGAGTGTGGAGCTGCCAAGGCTCAATCCCAGCTCTGGTGGTGTGAGTGTGACTGCCAGAGTGGCTCCTGGTTTCTTTATAATAATTAGAAATATGTTATAGTTCCAATGCACATTTCTAATGGAATTTATTTAATTTCTTTTGTGTGAGAGGGCTATGGCATCATGCTGCTGAGGGTGCTTGGCATCATGCTGGACTTTTCTAATAAACTCTGCTTCAGCTGGTGAGAAAAGAGCCCAAAGCAATTAAAAACATGAAGAGCACCAAACAAACAATGTTCATTTATTGATCTAGATGAATTATATTTTAAAAAACATATGCCTTCATCACAAATTATGGTTCATTGTCCCATTTCAAAATGAAAATAATGCAAAGGAAATAATTTCAATAATTCAGAACTGCCTGGAAATATCTGTAGAAAATGGCATCCACACCAGGCTGGAATGTTGTTTTTGTGCTGAGGAGTTTCAATTGTGCTATCCACAGATGAGATTTTTTTTTCTTCTCTTTTATATCTTTTATGCCTTCTACATGGAGAAAAAATGAAAAACCTGGCTCTACACCCATGCAAATACTGGGAAAATCAAGCTCTTTTCCCTATGCTATATAGACTGTGTGCTAACTGTGACTATGTTGAGGTTGTGAAGTAGTTCCAGAGAAGGGGGAAACTTGGAGCTTGGTCTCCAAGGTTTCACCTTGCTTAAGGTACTCTATATAAATTCCAGGTGGCTGTCTTCTGGGATATTATATTTAGCTTTGTGCTTCTCAAAGAGCTCAGACAACTCGTGTAGGTATTTTTCATGGAGTTGATCAACTTCTTCCTCAGAGGGTTTGTGCTTCTTCTGCACTGGAATTGGCTTCCCAACTGGAAAAGAAGTACAGGAGTTAGGAGGAGCCAGTGTCACTGAACACTTTGCTCACCCTAGCACAGAGCTGAGGTCAGCCTGTCCAGGATGGACAGGTCAGCATGACCAGGTATTTCCTGGAGAGATAGCACAGCCAAGGAGGGATGCTGGCTCAGATCCTGACCAAGCTCTTGGTCTCCAGGATCACACTGGTCCTTGCCTCAGTTTACCCATCTGCAAAGCTGGCTAATGTCAAAGACCCTCTGTGTAGTCTCCTGAAGTAAGAAGTGCTGTATCCCAATGCAGTGCCAATAGCTGCTTCTCACATCTCAGATGTGCTGCAGATAAACACAATGTAAAGACAGGATAATATTTGGGTTGGGTTTTCCAAGTTGCTTCCACATGGCCCTGGGAATCTGCATTGCAAATGGGGAAAGTGAGGAACAGGGGAGCCCCACAATATTTAAATACACTTGCATTGAAGTTGCTTCCACTTTGCTCAGATTAAAGATTCTGTGAAATATCTGATATTTATTAGGAACCAGGAACTTACTTATCTTTTAAAAATCACATTAATCTAGTTATTTTGATTCCTGTCTTCAGAATAGCCTTTCCATCTCCCAGAGCTACCAGGAGCAGGGGACAGTGAAGATCCATGAGGTACTTCTTTTGCTCTGCTCTCTTACTCAAATTATTTTTGTCAAGTGACGGAGGGTTTCAACATGTTATAAGGCTATTCTTCATCCAATTAGTGAAGAGCCCATGTGATACTACACAGCCTATAAAACCATTGAGACAATCCAAACAGGTTCTAATACAATTAGAAGTAATTGCTCATTGTCAAACTTCATCAGTGGTGTAAGCTCCAACCATTCCAAACAGCATTTTTAATTAAATTAATTCACAGAGCATCAGCCACACTGGGGGACCAAGCATGGAGATGTTGGAAAACTTATTCAAAATCAAAGATTTTCTTGAAATCTGGTCTCCCCATGGACATGGTCTCTGGTCGAAAGGGTTCATCTTCCTCACATGCAAATAGGTTTGGATTTGCAGATTTGTCTGCACAGGACAGTGAACAAAGCTGCAAACCACTTGAGTGTTTGGAGAATCACAGAATGGTTTGGTTTGGGAGTGACATCAAGATCATCTCATTCCACCCCCCTACCTCGAATAGGGACACTCTCCACTAGACCAGCTTGCTCTAAGCCCTGTCCCAGCTGCCCTTGAACACTTCCAGAGAAGAGGGGCAGCCACAGCTTCTCTGGGCAACCTGTGCCAGGGCCTCACGGCCAAGAATTTCTTCCCAGTATCCATTTAACCCTGCCATCCAGTTACTCCATGCCCTTTTCCAAAATCCCCCTTCAAATTCCCTTCAAATTTGCCCTTCAAGTTCCCCCTTTCTTGGAGGCCCTTTAGGCACTGGCAGGGGCTCTAAGGTCTCCCCAGAGCCTTCTCTTCTCCAGGCTGAACATCCCCAGCTCTCCCAGCCTGTCTCCCAGATGCTCCAAGCCTTTGGAGCATCTCTGTGGTTTCCAGCAGCTCCCCATCCTTCTGATGTTCTTGCCCTAGAGCTGGAGGCAGCACTGCATGAGGGGGTCTCACCTGAGTGGGGAAGAGGAGCAGAATCCTCTCCCTTGACCTGCTGGTCCTACTTGTGCTTGTAAAACTGCCTTGGCAGCCATTTAATGCAACCCTACTGCAGTGTTTTTTGTCACCACGTTGTGGTGTTGGGGCTGTCTGCATCTCACAGGAGCGATGAGCTTGGCCACATTTGCTCTGGGGCTTTCCACAGCACAGCCCAGATGGGCTGGGATCTGTGATGACATCAAACCAGATTGCCAAAACAGTGAGACACACGAACAGTTTGGAATGCTGCTTTGCAGCACATTTCTAGCCTACCACTGCTTGTGCTCTCTGGCACGAGGCTTCAGCCTGGCAGGAGGATGACACAACCCAGGGACTGTCCCTGTTTCCCCAGTTTGGCCAGCCTGGGTGTGTCTGGCATCACGTCAGAGTTCTGTGGATTGACTCACCCACGGTGCAGATGGGCCGCCGGTAGGGTATCACCCCAAAGCTGTACTGGAAGATGCCTCGTGCGTGGAAGAGGGGGAGGGAGATGCCCATGATCTGCTGGAGACAATGCTGAATCCTCCGCAGCCAGGAGCCCTGGGGATTCTTCACCTGATCAAAGACATCATTCTCCCCAAAGGAAAAGGCAGGGATCAGGGGGGTGCTGCAAGGAATCAAAACCAGTAGGGTGTCATGATTAGCAAAGCCCATTGCAAACCCCCTTAATTCTTCTCCAAAACAGAAACCCCCATTGACCAGCCACAAAGCTGAGCACCCCTCCCTCATTGTCCCTGGACTCCCGCCCCTTCCTCACCCATTCTGGATGGCCAGGCGCACAAATCCCTTCCTCTTCTTCAGCAGCAAGGTGAAGGATCCTGGACGGGCGTCCAGAGCCTCCTGTGCCCCGCCAACAATGATGGCCAGCAAGTTCCCACCCTCTGGCTTCTGCAGCACGTAGGATGCGCTCTCCTTGTCAGAGGGGATGAGGCCTGGAGAGCAGAGAGGAATTAAAAGTAAAAGCCACCTGTCTCTGGTTTGCTCTGCACCTTTTCCCCCCCCATAATCCATCTCTGGAGAGGTGCTAAAAATTTTATTTTCAGAGCTGAAAACCTCAGGTCAACTCCCTTAAAAGGTGCTAGATTTGCACACAGCTCTGCTGGGTGAGTACACAATTATCTAACTGCTGTCTGGCAGAAGTGAGAAGTGAGGGGAAAATTTAGGAAAAAAAATAAACACGGAACTAGCTGCACTTGAGTCCTAGAAAAAATCTGTTTCACTTTGTTGTCAAGTGAGACTATGTCCAATTCTGAATAATTCTGATGTCAGAGAAACATTTGCTTTAGGTCAAAACACACATTTCAGTGGATGGTGCTAATTGAAAGTGGAATTTGGTGAAGGTATTTGGTCGTCTGGTGTTGTTTACTTGAATAAGATAGAAATCTTTAATTCAGAAATGACAAAGCAACATTGTTTTGAAAATATTTTTTTAATTAAAAAAAATCCTTGTTTCAGGGGCTGAAATAATTTGCACATTAAAACCTCATTGTGAAATGGATTCAGCTGACCTGAAAATTAGTTATGCATCCAACTCCAACATTACAGTGACTAGACCTTCCTTCACCTGGGTCATAAGTGTATCATAGATCTTACTGTTTGGATTTCTCACTCTCCATGTAAATACTCTAGCAGCAGGAGCCAGAGTTTATGAGGAAAACAGGGTAATGGATGCCCTGGGGTACATCAGATGGAACTGGATGCCTGTGTTTAGCCTATTGAATTCTACCCACATTCAGCTGGAGAAGTGACCATTGCCAAGCCCACTGCTGAGAGATGGAGGTCATCCTGGCAGTGTCCAAAAATCTCTCAAAACTCCCTTTCACCCCTCTCAGTTTAATTTTTACCTGTTCCTCTTCCTATTCCTTTCCACTACATCTTTCCCCCGCCACATTCCATTGAAGCAGCACAAGTCACTATTTTCATCCTCTGTCCCTGCATGCTGGTTCCCTGGAAGCAGCAGATATTTCAGAAAAAGCATCTTTTTCCTCACAATTTCAAGTCTGAATATAATTTTTATGGAAAGAAATACAGGAACATCCTGGCCTGCAGCTCTCAGCATTTCTGTTCACAATTTACTCCTCATTTTGTTATTCCACAGCACCTGCACAGTGATGCCCTGAGCACAGACACCATTTATGGAGTTGAACAACAGAGAGAACAGCAAGGAGGGCAATTTTTAACTTCAGAGGTTTTGGGTTGCCATCTCAAATAGCTATGTCCATGAATGGGATCACTGGCCCCAGATGAGGGAAAAGAGACCCTTGACTCCTCCTCCCCGGGCATTTTCACTCCGTGTTCCTCAAAAAAGCACCCACACATACTACTGCTGGCCAGAGGCCCATGCTCCTTACCTCCACTCATCACATAGTCCCTGAAGAACGGGAAGCGAAACCACAGGGAAAGCATCATCAGGTGGGGGGTGATGCCTGGGAAGAGTGTGGAAAAGCCAGATGCCTCTGTGCAGAAATTGATAAAGGCTCCAGCTGCCAGGACTCCGTGGGGATGAAATGCCACCAGGTAGTTCTGCCGAGGGTCCAGCTCTGCTGTCTTCACCAACTGGATACAGAGATGGAGCCAAAAAGTGGTCAGAGTTAGTGCTGTAACCTCAGCAGGGAGGAACACTGGCTATGAAGAGCAGATAAGGTATTCCTGGAGGGGAGTGTCTTGCACCCACCATGCCTTTCTATTGGAAAAGGTTAACTGGAACAGCTCCCTCATTTTTCACCGAGATGTATTTCATTGCCCATATTTCCATCTCCTCCTACCCATTGGCCTAAAATGACTTTTCTAATGGCAAAGTCCCTTATGTTGCCTTGAACTCATCTAGGTGCTATTGGGAACCAATTTTGTTTAAAATGTTCTCCAATAAATTTTCTACTATGGGGGGGGAAGCAAGAAAAGGGTTATTTCTTCTACACAGTACCTCTTGATCCCACAACCAGAACAACAGAGAGAGTACATAATCACTCTGGTAGACCCACTACACAGCACAAGCATGTGTCCCACCCAACAACTTGGTGTGGATCAAAGGTTTATCCCATCCTGAAGCATGTGCCAGGTGATTCCAGGGTGTTTTCACACATGGTAAATTGAAATCTTAATTCCCAGACATCTAACGGAGAAGCTGATGGTTTCCTTGCCACTGGGAAAAGCCTGAAGGATGCCAGATGTTTGTTTGTGCCTGTGTTGGGTGCCCAGGTCCATCAGAGAGCAGTGGGTGTCTGCCCAAGGCTGCTGCAGCTTTGGCAGGAGGGAATGGAGGGTGCCCATGCCCAGCATTTTAGGGAAGGGCAGCATGGATTGCAGACACAGTGCAGCTCATGGTCAGCCCTTGAGGGCTGGCTAAGCAGCTTGTTAAAATCCTCAGCCAATCTGAAAGTGATATTCAAGCCTGGGATATACCACATGGGAGAATGGGTACCAGAGAACAAGAGGGGATGGTTAAAGGGAGATAAGGGTCAACTGGGATTTGATCTCCATTGCACTTGTTATGGACTGCCCAGGGGAGAAGAGCTGGTGTGACAAACCCAGCCTCCAGCTCTGGCACCAAGACCTTGCCATGCCAACATCTGTGACGGTGGCCACAGGGGTCTTAGGATGAGGGAAGAGACATAGATCTGACTCCATGTTACAGAAGGCTTGATTTATTATTTTATGATATATATTACATTAAAACTACACTAAAAAGAATAGAAGAAAAGATTTCATCTCAGAAGGCTAGCTAAGGTAAAAATAGAAAGGAAAAGAATGATAACAAAGGCAGCTGCCTCAGACTGTCTGAGCCAGCTTTGCTGATTGGCCACTAATTCCAAACATCCACATGAGGCCAATCACAGATGCACCCGTTGCATTCCACAGCAGCAGATAACCATTGTTTACATTTTGTTCCTGAAGCCTCTCAGCTTCTCAGAAGGAAAAATCCTGAAAAAGGATTTTTAATGAAAATATGTCTGCGACAAACATCAGCCAGCATAGCCCAGGCAGAAGCAGGCAAAACTGACTGCTGAAATCTCTGCACCGTTTCTGTGGATGCTGAATGCTCACAGCAGCAGGGAAGGATGAATCTTTCCAAGGTTAGTCATCGCATCATTTCATCACTGAAAGGGTGGTCAGACATTGAAACAAGATGACTAGGGAAGTGGTGGGACCATGATCCCTGAAATTGTTCAAAAATATGTAGATGTGGCACTTGGGGACATGATTAAGTGGCATTTGTGACAGTGCTGGGGAACATTTGGACTCAGTGGTCTTAGAGGGCTTTTCCAAGCTGAACAATTCTGTGATTCTGTTATCAGGCAACTTTCCGGACAACTCAAAGGCATTTGTGCTCAAGAACAACCAAAGCCCTATGCATTTAAGTGTCACCCCGCCAAGTGCCCTGATTCCATCTGGACTCACGGTGCAGTTAATGGCGTATGTGTTTTCCTAGAAGCTGCCAGAACTGCAGGTTAATCATGAGAGTATATTTTACTTTCTTCCATCGTGACTCATTTTCCGCCTGTCTGGGAGCACTGTTGACTGTACATGTGCCCATTCAAGCTGCTCCTAATGAGGGGAATGGACAAACCAAGTCCCACTACTGCCCAGGTGCAGAGGTCTCTAGGCAGGAAAAGAGGCAGATGGCTGAATCACTAAGTGCCCACCATTTGCTCTTTTTTGAGTAATCTCAGCCTGCATCAATGTTTCCTGCATTCATCCTCAGCTTCCAAACAACATTTCATCTCCAAGCAATTTATAAGCAGGGAAGCAAGATGTTCAGGCATGTTAGAAACTGCTAGATTTCTGGCTCAGTGCGTGCAGGGAGACACAAGAGGGCAGCCACTGAGCAGTCAAATTGCCTTGATGGGAGAGTTTGCCTGTGCTAAGACACCACACATCTGTAAAAACACTCCCTAAGAAACATCCAGCTGCTGTCTCGGTGCTCATCCCAATGAAAGAGGAGAGAGGACAGGAAAGGAAAGAACAAAGGATAGTGCTTGGAAAGATAAGACAAGGGAGAATGGTTTTAAACTAAGAGAGGGATGATTAAAACTAGCTATGAGGAAGAAATTTTTTTATTGTAAGAATAGTGAGGCCCTGGCACAGGTTGCCCACAGAAGCTGTGGCTTCCCTATTCCTGGAGGTGTTCATGGCCAGGGTGGATGGGGCTTAGAGCAACCTGGTCTAGTGGAAGGTGTCCTTGTTCCAACAAGGATCAATTTTAAGGCCTCTTCCAACCCAAACCATTTTGTGATTCTGTGGTAAGGCATGGTCCTTGGCAACTGGCTCTGAGTGGCCCTGCTTGAGAAGTGGGTTGGGCATGTTGACCTCTAAAGTTCTCTTCCACTGTCAGCCAGTCTTTGAATCTGTGATTTTTGACACCCTTCTCTAAGCCATGGACAGCTGGAGGGTAGCAGTTGAGTCCCTCAAGTTTTGGTGGATCTGGGTGATGTTTCTTCAAGTGCTGTCCCCTGCAGTAGCCCTGAGGAAAGAAGGTCCTCGTTTTGTCACAGAGCCTGCTCACATCTGGATGATTGGGCCAAAACTCACAGAGAAACCAGAGAGCTTGTACAAGACTGAGAAGGAAATCTGTAGCAGAGGAAAGGCTTAGGAAAAGTCTCTAGATACCATAGGTCTAGACTCTACACTACCCTTTTCCCTCTGGAAACTCTTCAATACAGAAACTCCATCTTCCCTTCTGGATTGTTCCCACTGTCTCACTCCTTCCCCCTATAAATACCTGTAACCCTCAATTATCAGTGTGCAGTTGGAGGGGAAACTTCCCCCACTGTACCCAGCACTGTATTGCTCATACTTTACCACATTAATTAATAAATTGATTGCTGCTTGAATATTGGCCTAGTAAAGCTTCTCATTTACAACAGGGGGCTTCTCCTTCCCCCTGCCCAATGGTTGCAGACAACTCCCATGCGATAAAATCCCGGCACCGTCCCAGGGCTGCTTCTGGGGCCCAGTGGGCTCAGCTAGGCCCTGGGCTGGGGGTGTGTAGCCAACAGCCAGATGTTAGCAAGGCCAACCCCATCCAGCCCTGGAGCACCCCCTCTCCCTGCCCAGAGCAGGCGTGGGAAGAGGGGGAGCCAGCAGGCGGCCCGGGGGAAGCAGGCCCAGCCCAGACCAGCCCAGCCCAACCCAGCCCGGGACAGGGCCCGGCAGGCTGGGGGCGTTGCCTTCTTGCTGTCTGGGAAAGAAAGTTCCTGGGTTTCTTTGGTCTTTAACATACGCTTTTCACAGAGGTCTGTCCAGCCTCTCAGTGGTTCAGCAGACTGCCAGTTATACAAAAGGCTTTTGCCTCACTTCCCCAAATTCCTCCCGTGTCAAACTATGACACCTCTCTTACTTAAGGACACTCCAGAACAGAAAGGAGAGGGACAACACACAGGACAGAGAAGTTCCTCAGAAAAGGATAGCGTGGGGGCTTTAGGCCATTTGGCCATGCTTTGCTTTTCCCCGGGCAGTCTCTCTTCCAGTCAAAGGAAGGAAGTAAAGGGAACAGTCAACACCTCTGGAAATCAAAAATTGTATTTGATGTCATGGGCCGTGGCACAAGCCCTCAGTTACAAATAGTACCACTCTTCTGTGAAAAGAAAGGAAACATTCCTGGCAAGGATTGGTTCACATTAACTGGAACTGTCCTCTCTACAGTGCCTTGCAATTCCTGAGAATTGCAACACACTCAAATAACCTCCGTCAGCGTTTGTGCCATTGTGATATATGTTATACAATAATTCGTGCTAAAGGAAGTTAAAACCACAGCATCTTGTGTACCAAGCCAGTGTCCGGCAAATAAAGAATGGAGATTCAAACATGAGGAGGACACTGTCTCCTGGGATGTATATTTCAAGAGATTTTTTCATCTGACAAGACCCCAGCAGGAGGTATTTGATAGGCATCATCAGAAGTTTATGCCAGGAAGTTTTCACCTGACAGGATTCCAGGAATTATCCACCTTTTCCGGGAAACAAGGCAGCAAGAAAGAAAAACTATGATAATATGCTAAAATATGCTAAAGAGGAGCCCCCTTCCAGAGCCCAAAAGACTGTATAAAACAGACCCCTTCAAAATGACATTTTGGAGACCCACAGGGACTTTGGTGTGATAGAGGCCAAATCCTAAGTCAGCCTGACATTGATCGCCTGGCTCAGAGTTGATTCGCTTGTGGCTTTTTCCAAGTTTATACTTTGATAATTTAATAAATTTCCTTAATTGTTAAATTGGAGTATTAATTTATAGCACCATGATGAGAATGAATGAGTCATGGGGTGAAGTCTTCCCAAATTACTTCCCAAAGCTTCAAGGGTTTAACGAATTCTCCAGTAACTCATTTTAGTTATGCTAACAAAAACCAGTAACACCAACAAGACCACAAGCACAATGACAGAGGTTTCTGCAGGCAACAAGGTCCACCTGAAACTTAGATATAACCCCAAGACCTGTAAGAAATATCAGGGAGAAAACAATGTGGGAAAGGCCACAGGGACCTTCCCTGCACAGCATGTTCTTTCCAGGCTGCCCTGAATAAAGCCGGCATGATTATCCCTACTGGGGTGCTCTGAGTGATGACAGTAGTTGAAAACAAAATATGTCCCTGTCTTGATTTAAAAGACAAATGTCTGCCAAGGAAGGTGGGAACCTTCCTGGAATAGGAAGAAAACACCCCTCTCTCCAAATTACTGTAATTTGAAAATTATATGGCTTTCAGGCAAAAAAAAAAAAAAAATTTAAAAAAATTTAAAAAGAAAACATAGAGGGAGCCATGATCTCCTCAGCCGCCACCGGGAGGGAAGGAAGGAAGGAAATTGCTCCTTTTGCAAAAGCAGGGGCAGCGTTCGGTCTCAGCATTACCAAGGAGCAGCTGGCAGAACCAGAAGCAGGCAGGTTCGACCTAGTGCCAAACTGCAGCGCAGCAAAGTCCTGGAGCAGAAGACACAAAGTCCCTCAATGCCCTTATGGAAGGAGGACAGGAAGGTCGGACCCACCCACAGCAAGTCTCGGGTCTCTGATCACAGCTTGTGGTGGGTGGCATCACGCCACAACTCCTGAAAAATGCTGAATGGAAAAGCCCACATCCCCAGCCAAAAACTCCCCATCCCCACAAAAACTCCACTGGAATGCCAGGAGACTTCCTTTTGTGTCTTGGTGGCTAACTATTCACCCAAAAAGCCACCCCCTACCCCTTCCAGCGTCTCCCTGATAACAAAGGGAAGAAATTCACCAAGAAACCTAAAAAACCACAACAGTCCTCAAAATTATCTGAGACCTTAATTTGCTAGAACGGACTCATAACCCAAGTTGTGTGAGCCAAAGGTGAGATGTCTTGCCTAAGCCAAGCATCCAGCCCCAATTTTCAGTGACTTCTGTTTGAGGACTGTGGTAAAAATAGATATTGTCAAACTTATGCTTACACTTTCCCCATTTCACCTTCCTCATCTGAGATTACCAAAGCACCATGGCTGTGTGAGGGAGAATGGGATGGGACTGGTGAGAAAAAGCAGCAATGTCCGGTCACTTGGCATGGAGACAGAATTTGTTTTTTCTGTTAAGCTGGGTGTATCCTTCATTGTAAAGACACACTGGTAAATGACGAGGAAGGGGTTATGAAAATGGAGATAGGGTTTGGGCAGCAGCAGACAGATTTCTGACTGGTTTTGAACATAGCATCGATAAAGCAGTCCACAGCATGCAAAATTACTCTGTAGGCAACATCACAGAGCAGGCATCACAGGTTATCTGTTCAGACATACTCTAGATTAATTTTAGACCTTTGGTATATTTTCCACAACATTATAATGCAGCTGAGTTCAGTCATATATTGGAATTGAAGAATCATAGATTCATTTAGGATATAAAAGCTCTCTGAGACCATCAAGTCCTACCATTACCCTAGCACTGCCAAGGCCACCACTAAACCATGTTCCCAAGTGCGACATCTACATGATTTTGAAAGAATTCCAGGCCAATTGAAGGACTGTAATGAGGGTATATTTAAAAATAAATAAATGAATAAATAAATAAACAGATGAGAATATGTTTAAAATGCAGGGAAATTAAGCAGAAATACTTCCCTGGGCAATGCACTGGACCCTGACAATTTCTCACTCATCCCACTTTTCAAAACACTCAAGCTCATTCAGACCCGCCTAACTCTGATTCTCAAATCATAATTAAATTACAGTCAGTTCCAAGGGGGATAAATCCAGCACCAAAGTGGTACTTGTGCAGGGGTGGTATGGGCAGAAGGTGCACCTTGCACACACTGCAGTGGCCTGGCTCAGCTCAATGCTGGCATGCTCCACGTACCGCAGCACACTGCAAATTCACACTGCCCAGAAAACACATGCTCGTCCCAACCTCTCTTTGCTTCCACGACAGCAAACATGCACAGGGATCCCTTAAAAGCAGTGTTTAAAGCTGTTTCCCAAAATAAGACAGCAGGCAGCGCTTGCTGCCTCCAAACACTTGACCATGCTAAATCTGCTGCTGGGATCTGGTAGATTAAGATTAAGTCATACTTAATCTTCCCAGAATGCCTAATTCTCCAGGGCTTAACAAACTCTGTCTATACACAAAAACAGTCCAGAGTCCTGGATATCAACCCAGTCTGTGTCCCCAGATATCACTTCCTTGTGTCCCTTGTGCTGGGACTTTGGGCAAGTGAGGTTGTTCAGCCTGAGGAAGAAAAGGTGAGACCTTAGAGTCCCTGCCAGTGGCCTTGGCTGCATGCTAAAGGGACTCAAAGAGAGCTGGAGAGGGATTTTGGACAAGGTCCTGGAGGAACAGGACAATGGGAAATGGCTTCCCACCGACAGAGAACAGGGTTAGATGGGATATTGGGCAGAAATTCTTGGCTGTGAGGATGCTGAAGCCCTGGCACAGGCTGCCCAGAGAAGCTGTGGCTGTCCCATGCCTGGAAGTTTTCAAGACCAAGTTGATCAGGATTTGGAACAACGTGGTCTAGTGGAAGGTATCCCTGCCCATGTTAGAGGGGTTAGAATTGCATGGTCATTGAGATCTCTTCCAACCCAAAACATTTCATGATTCCATAATTCTATGACTGAAAAAATATTTTGAAGAAATAGTATTATGTGATTGCTTGGTTATAATGCTCTCTATATTATATCTTTTAAATTTTTCTGCAGTTCTTTTGTGTTACTTCCTCTGTTTTCTCCCAGAGAAGTGGGGAGAAAGGCTCCATGGAGCCCTCCGGGCCCTCACCCAGGGAGCTGCAGCCAAACTCCATACCATGCTCCCTCTACTGGTGCTAGTGGTCCTCCTACAAGAAAGGATGGACACGGAACACAGTGAGGCATTCAGCGGGGTTCCGTGTTCTTTAGAAAGGGATAGGAGAAGGGTCATTGCTGGGCTGAGCTGGCAGCTAAATTTCAGCAGAGAGGTAGGTCCAGCACTTCACTAAGTGGTGGGTTACAGCCACAAATAATTCACAGAATATGTACTGCATATAATTACTGCAGTCACATAAATAATTTAATTACTTTATGGTTTGGGTTGCAATGTGATAAATAACATAAGGAATAGAAATTTTCAGTTCCTCAGAAGTTGCTGAATAGAACTCAAAGACTAACTACAAACAAAGATAAAAGGATGTAAAGGTATGCACACTGGATGATAAATGTTGCTTACCAGTGGAAGAACAGATAAAGAGGGCTACATTGGTTTTTTTGCAAATTAGGTAACAAGAAGCAACAGCACATGCCCAAAGAAAAAGTTCAAGGAAAGGTCATATTTGAAATTGAAATATTCACTGAATAGGATCACCAGAGATCTCTTTAGAGGACCTTCCAGGATCACAAAATAATTTCCAGTAGGAAGAAGTTGCATGCAAATTAGTTCTAGGAAAAGTGATATTTATGTATTAGCCAGGAGACACACTTTAATGAACATATATGATTATAATGTTGTAAAGCCTCACCACACACATTGAATTAAACAAAATATCCTTGCAATGTGTCCTGCACAGGTAAAGAATGCCTGCTTTCTAACACTTCAAATTGCATTAGAAAGTTTATTTTATGGCTCATTTCAGTATCAAAGGGATCTTAAAATTCCACTCCCTGCCATGGGAATGGACACCTTCCACTAGACTGGGTTGCTCCAAGCCCCGTCCAGCCTGGCCCTGGACACTTTCAGGGATGGGGCAGCCAAAGCTTCTCTGGGCAACCTGTGCCAGGGCCTCACCACCCTCACAGCCAAGAATTTTTTCCCGATATCCCATCTAAATCTACCCTCTTACAGTTTGAAACCATTCCCCCTTGTTTCATCACTATAGTTCCTGATGAACAGTGTCTCTCCATCTTCCCTGTAGGGCCCCTTCAGATACTGGAAGGTGCTGTGTGGTATCCTCACAACGTTCTCCAGGATAAACAGCCCTAACTTTCTCAGCTGTCTCCATATGCCAGGTGCTCCAGTCCCTTTACTGACTTTGTGGCCTCCTCTGGACTTGCCCCAGAAGTGCCATTTAACCTTCTTATGATGGAGGCTCCAGAACTGCGCACAATGTTCCAGGTGTGATCTTATGAGAACAACCAAGAGGGTTATTTCTGTTTGAGCAGCAAAGCTGATGGGCATGTCATCTCTGGTCCTCACTTTGCTCTGGCTCCCCCTAATCCTCATCCCAGGCCCTACTCCATGCAGGATGGACTCTCAGGCTGGGCTCTTATTTTTCCCTTTAGGCTGGTGGGTTCTTTGGCTTTTTGGACTCCCAACTTCTCTATCCTGGACTGCAGCACTCAGCTTCTGACTCCAGGTGATCTCTGACCAGCTGGGTGCATCCCATCTGAGTTCTCTCAACAGGCAATGCATTCCTAAAGGAATTACCTTAGAAATTCCCGTTGTCTGGTCTATCCTTAAAGCTCTCTTCCTTGAACAACCCATGAGCCCTTCTCCTGCATTGCTCAGATTTGTACCAACTTGTGACAGGTCTGAGGCAGGACTTGCTGCTGCTCCATGTAGGAAAGACATTCTGTGCTGTTCTTGTGAGCTTGCAAAGGCCTTCTGAAGATAAGGAAAGCCCTGTATCTCTCCTGAGGAAGACACCAAGGTTGTCACCATGGCAACTTGATGAAGGGGAGAAAGTTGAGAGATATGGACTTTAGCTGGCTCACAGAATGACGTGGCTCCCTGATCACCCACCGAGAACTTTGTTTCTTTCTTATAACCAATAGACAGTGAATGTGTACGTTGAGTGAATGTAAATATCTTGAAAGAGTATAAAAGCTACATGTTGCTATAATAAATCTCTCTTGCACGCTTCTGAGGGAGTTGTGGTACTTTGTGCTGTGCCATGCTCTATAACAACAGCTCCATGCATCCATACCATGCCAACAGACACCAGATAAAAGAGTACGGGCAAAGACCAGCCACATACATTAAGTAAATCAGGGAACGTCACAGAAGTCCCTCTCAAAAGAACAGCAGCTCTGAGACCACCCAGTGCACCCCCAGCTTTACCCATGCATCCCCCTCCTCAGCAGAACGGGATACTGACACTGCAGACCACCCAGGATCTCTTGGATTTTGGTTAAAACTTGTCCCTATGCCCACTGGGTAAATTCTGAGCAACCTGAAGGGCAGGAATGTTGCAATATAGACATGGAAAACAAAGGTGAGATTTCCCTAGCAGCTGGCATGCAGCAAGATTAAATAGGCATGGAAAAGCCAGGTGATTGAAGCATGCGGTTTGTAAAAATGGTAATCCCCATTTGTTACTGTGTCTTTGAGTAATCTGCGAGCTGGGAAGATTATCCTCCAACACCAAGCTCCCAGTGCCCCATGCCATGACTGCTGGCCCCAGACTGTATCCAGACTCCAAGGGCAAAGCTGGTCCCTGGAACACTGCAGAGCCGATGGCCCGGTGGCACTTACCGTGACAGGGAAATAGTCCCTCATGTACCTCCAAACGACGCAGCTCCGGAAGACGTGGATCCGCCGCCCACCCTTGCGGGGTTTCTCCCTGTCTATGAACCACCATGCAGCATAGAGGGCACTGACCAGCCAAAAACGAGTGAAGAAGAGGGCGATGAAGACCGCAGTACAGCACTGTGCTGAAAGAAAAGCCAGCAGTGACTTGATAGTTGGATTAGGTGGACTTTGGGAGGAATTGTTCATTTGGAGAGGCATTTTGGTCCTGGGATGGAGCCTCCACTGGGCTTGCTGCTGAATTTATCAGTGTGAAGGCACCTCTCATGCAGAGGTGGTTTCTTTTCTATCTGCCCCAGGAACATGAAAAGACACCAAGCACCTTCCTTGTAGCAACCACCAATTTCTCCAAAGGCCACCATGTCCCTCTCTTCCCAAAAGGCTGATGAATCTCACTCCATTCACAGTGTTCTCATGGATCAGCTGTCTATCCCTTTGCTGTCTTGCTTTTCTCTGGAGTCAGACTGATCTCTGCAACGATAATGGCCTTGTTTCACCCCAAAACTCCTGCTAATACTCCCTGATGACACCTGATATTTTACAATGGCAGCAAAAAGGGTCCTATGTCCAGTCTGTACAGTCCCCAATAGCTTTATCTTGAGCTAATGATTCCCCATTTTAATTGTGTCCATGATATATACCCATAGATAAGATTTTACTCTTTAGTGAGTTTTATATTATTGATTTTGGACCCTTTCCTCCACTTTTAATCTTGGACTCCACAGGATTTTCAGTTCTTTCCACTTGGTGTCATAATGGATGTTATAAGAACGCTCTATTTCATTCTCTATGACTTCCATGACTTGGGACTGTCTCCAGTTAGTGCCAGCTTTGACCTCTACCTCCTGCCTCACTTATACTCTGTGTTTTGGCATAGAAACAAGAGAACAAAAGCATTTGTGCAAACAAACATCACTTGGTACATAAATTCCCACCCAAGCCCAACACTGTGTGTCTGCAGATACTGGAAAGTGATGATGGCCACCAAGCTGCCACCTGGCAAAGCAGATGTGCACCTGGGAAGAGCTGTGTCCTCTCCATCTATCCCTCTGGAACCCTTGGTATTGCTTCTGAAGGGAAAGACTGAGCTGAAGAAAACCCGAAGATTCATCGAAGTCCTTTGCCTTCCCCAGCTCATGGATTACATGATGTTTTGTATACTTTGTTCTACTTTGGGTCTTCATTTCAGATTTTCCACCCAGGGCTGGAAGATATGAGGATGGAAATGCCCTGCTCAGCTTCAGCTTCAGCTGTGATACAGATGCATCCACACCCTCATGCTCTGAGACATCTTTTCCACCTTTGGGAGCCACCTGATACCTGCTCTCTCCACGTCCTCTCAGCTAAGGCCTGTCAGAGACATGGAACAGGATGCTCCCATCTAATACCTTCATATACTCCCTGTTTGCTTTCAAGATAAATCAGTAGATCATGTTTGTAGCATTTTTTTCATGATAAGTCACCCTGATTACAAAACTTTGCATGAAAAAAAGCAAATCCTTGCCCTTTTTTAGAACACTGTCATGATGGTTCCAATAATTCCTATGGGGAAAAAAAAGTGCAGTAATCTAACAGGATCCTAAATCCCCTTAAAGCTGAAATGGGATTGCATGTAGCAAGCACCTGGGTAGGCACTAAGAATTTTACAGTGGGAAAAAACCTGCAGCTCTCGGCAAAGCAGCAGGTCTAACCTGTAATGCATCGCGCAGCTCAAAGCACCACTACTCAAACCTGGTGCCACACTTTTAATGGCAAATTGGCCTCAAATCTGGCCTTGGACACTTCCAAGGATGTGGCAGTCACAGTTTCTCTGGGCAACCTGTGCCAGGGCCTCACCACCATCACAGCCAAGAATTTCTTCCCAATATCCCACCTAACCCTGCCCTCTGGCAGCGGGAAGCCATTCCCCCTTATCCTGTCTCTCCAGGCCCTTGTCCAAAGTCCCTCTCCAGCTCCCTTGGAGCCCCTATAGCACTGGAAGAGACACCAAGGTCTGCCTGGAGCCTTCCCTTCTCCAGGCTGAACACCCCCAGCTCTCCCAGCCTGTCTCCAGAAGAGAGGGGCTCCAGCCCTTGGAGCATCTCCGAGGCCTCCTCTGGACCCGCTCCAACTGGAGTCTCAGAAAAGTGGAATGGAGCCCTCAACCTGCTGCTCAAATACCACAGACACAGACTTTGTAACTCTCAAGAACTGCATAGAACATGAGCTGCAGCTCCAGGGTCCACATGATAAATAAACACAATTTTACTCCACCTAGGAGCCCGGTCATCAGGTCTGCTGCAAAACTACAGTGCCTAATTCTCTTTTTATCATACTGTGCAAAGCTCAAAGTACATTCTGCAAAGTGGAGGAGTAGTTCTGAACCAAATCCATGCTTTATCTCACAATTATATAATTATTAATTTCTTCCTCAATTCATTTGCAATTCAATTTTTTTTCCCCAGAGCAAAATTTGCACTCAGTGACCTTCACTCAATTTCAAGATTTGGGGGTTTTTTGTCCTTTTGAAACCTTTTGGTACACTGTGGGATAGGGGCTCATTCCTGTCCGAGAATGGACTGTCATTCTGAAAATTACTGTGGATGGCACCAAAGAGACAGGAAGTTTCCAGAAAATGTACAGTCATATCTGCATCCAAACGAATTCCAGCCTTAGACAGGCACCTGATTATTTATGGTCTGTAATTTGGTGAGGAGGAACAACTCCATACCACTGTCTGGACACCAAAACTTTGTGGGCCACCAGTGACTGGAAATTTTCCACAGAGCTCTACTAGTGTGTTCCAAAAGTCAGGTCAGGTCCCCAGATTAAGTCCACCACCACTGCTCCCACTGCTCAGAAGAAATGGGTAGGTTTGAATTGCAAAGAGGTTTGAGGTTGCAAACAGACATGATCCTCATCTCCTCCTTCTGCAGGTCTGGATATAGCTCCTCCAGAACTTTACACCAATACTTACACAAAAAATTTTGGAAGCAAATCAAATCACATCAAATTTGATCCCTTACCGTCCTGAAACACCCTTGGAACCCCAAGAATTAGAGTTCTTGGGTTCTGTGAAATTGGATTTTTGTGTTGATTTTAAATGCACAGATGGGAATCAGTCTAAAAATGTTTCTCCCTATCACCCTGTGCAAAACAATTAAACTTTTTGCTGCAATTATACTTCTGGCAGCCTTTCTAAATCCAGTAATGCCTCTGCCCCTGCAGCTGCCAACAGGAATGTTTTTGTTTATAAAGATCAAGCCTGAGCCCTTTAGGGTTGGAGTTTTTTAACTAAAAGATTCTTTTTAGGATAGGTATATATGTGATAATTTTGATAAGAGTTGTATTAATCATGATACCTTTCAGTCTGTGCACAGATTAATTACTAAGGCCATTAAAGGAGTAGTTTTGGTTGAAAGGAAAGGGGGAGATGTTGGGATGTTGGGAGACACGAGACAGATGATGGACTTTGGCCCTGGTTAACATAAGAGATTTGATAACAGGATGCCTTGGCAAAAGCACATGAACTTTGACAATTAGACCTAGATTGCAAGAAGATTCAATCAGACTGGTTTACCAGAAAAAGCAAATCTCATTAAACTCTGCAAGCAAGAGATGTTGTGATATGCATAACTTTGTGTATGTGATTTTAACCTAATCACTGTAGTACACATTACTAGGCTCCCCTAAAATAGTATATAAGCATTTGTATCCCACCATAAATTTGGATTCTGATCACTGAATCAGTCTTCCCCATCTCTCTCCATCGCTGACATCTGGACTCTATATATGGGTGCTGTAGCCCAATGGCAAATGCTAAATTGCTATAAAATGGCTTAAGCCCTTACACAGAGCTCTTTCAAGGCAGACAAGGGCTGTAAAAGCAGGGTTAAGGGCATCATGCAAGTCATTGCAGATACATCAGTTCTGTTATCTGAAAACAGATAATCTGGGCTGGGCTGAGATTAGCTGCTGCACTGTCTACACTGTCCTGGAAAGTGGAGACTGCTTCAAACCAAAACTAAAACCAAAGGGTCCCTGGCAAGAAGGAATGCGATGTGCAGACTCTAAATCTTGCACTTTCTGATGAGGGCAGATTCAGGAAGGTTTCTCTGTAGTTGTCCATAGTGAGGTTTGGCTCTGGATGAAGCATTCATAGGATGGTCCTGGACTCTGCAGTGCACCTGTTGAGCAGGGGTGCAGCAACTTTTCATGGTCTAGGACCCAGCATCTCACATCTCCATGGCTGTATGAGACTCAGCAGACATATCCATGTGTATTTGATGGTTTGCTTGTTTATTTGTTTGTTTGTTTTCCTACAGGTCAATTGGTTTCTTGGGCTGGATTCCTTCAAAGAAGCTCATAGCTTCTTTGCTTCAAAGAAGCAAAAATGAAGCGGTGGGTTTCTTATGCTGAGTTTTGCTGCGAGCTGTAAATCCCTCTCTGGACAAGAAAATGGCCATATCACAGAGAGCACAAATGGGCTCCAAGTAAGCCATGGGTTCCAAAGGAGCCACGGGTTTCAAAGCACATGGAGAATTTCTCTGGCTAAGCCTAAGGCAGGGACCATGTCCCATCAAAGTGCTCCTAACCCAAAATTTGTTAATTCAGCCTGAAATAGGGAAAACTGCAGCCCCTCTAGAAAGAGATTTTTGTTATCACAACAGCCCGAAAGTGAGTCAGATTCATGCTGCACTTGCCAGTAGGGCTTGCAAGATCACTGCAGAATCACAGACTGCACTGGGTTAGAGGGATCTTAAAGACCATCCAGTTCCAACTGCCCTGACATGGGCAGGGATAGCTCCCACTAAACAAGGTTGTTCAAAGTCCCATCCAAACTGGCCTTGAATGCTTCCAAGACGCACGTTGCTGAGGTCCTCAGTGCCAGCCTGGAGTCCTGATTGTGGCCACCAACACAGATAGTGCACCCTTGGGCACAGCTGATGTGGGCAGGCTGTGGACTACACTCAGCTGCCAGGGAAGCCTGATCATGCTGGCACCACATGCCCTTTGAGCCAGCCCTGATGACTCGAAGGTTCAAAGTCTGGGTGTGGTATGCTGGGTCTGCAGAGGCAGCGTGCCCAGTTCTACTGGCCCTGCACTGGGATTGTTTGCCATGGTTCTGCTCTGCACTCTCAGTTCTGCTTGGTGTATCTGGATGGGTGTCCATGCCCAGTGGAGAGTGGGAATGGGAGAGGCAGAAGGAAGCAGTGCAGCAGGCTTGGGCACCAGCCTGCTGATTTCAGTTTTCTGCAGCAGCCTGGTTCCACTCCATTACAAGGAGGCACTGGTCAGTGCTCAGATCATGTACTGGGAAGGCAATAGGATCCCCACTCACAACCTGCACTCCTCCTCCAGCAGCTGTCAGCCTCTGAAATAAATAGAACCTTTTGTCTCCATGCTCTTGTCAGGAGCATCCTCAAGAAAACCGGCAGTATGGACAGCACCTGCCTGTTGCAAGGGATGCTGGAGCAGAGCTCGTTGCCGGCACTGGGCCAAGCTGCTGCCCTCACCCGGCATCCTGCAGGGATAAATGAGTCTCTCCCACCGTGCTTGGCTTCTCAGGGGATGCATTTGCACAACCATGGCAACAGCTGCCTGCAGTCAGGGCTGCTGGGATCTCTGGCCAGACGGGTGTTTCAGAAGCCCTCTTCTGGCAGCAGAAGCACAAACAAAGGAGCAGCCGACAGCTAAATCCTGCCCACAGAAATTCTGAGCTCTGTGCCTGAGGATTACAACAGTGCAACAAGGGGTGTTTGGCAGCTGATGGGATGAAAATAAGGGTATCTCTTAGGATCAAGCTTATGCAGTTGTTAAACTGGGATATTTTGGGTGGAAAGCTCCAGGCTTAAAGAAACTTTGTAAAATTAACCAAACCAGCTGGAATTGCTTCATAAGGTTTTGTTATCACCTTTCTAGTGCCCCTCTTAAGAGCATTTCTCAAATGCTTTTGGTTTCAGATTGTATCACCAAAAGAAACCCAAACCAAACACCAAAACTAACCAAACAAAACATGCAAAAACCCAAACCAACCAACAAACAAAAAACCTGCAAAAACACACAAAAACCCCAAACAACAAATCAAGTTCTTCCTGGGAAAGACGATAAGCTCTTGAAGGTCAGCCGTGGGAGGAGGAATGGGTTTGAGTCTCATCCTCATTCAGAGCAAACTGCATTTCCCTGCAGGAGGTAGAGACTGTGTTTGCAAGTAACTACTACAGCTGCAGAGGATTCCTCCCTCCCAGCCATTTCCTGTCATTCTCCTGGCTCTAGAAGTTATTTCCATCTCTGGAAAGTCAAGTGCCAGCTTGCTCCCAATACCAAGAAGGGAAAAACCTCAAGTACAAATTGTTTTATTGGAAAACATTGTTGAAGCTCCATAAGCCCCAACTGCATCCATGCTGAGAATGGGGATGTGCTGTTGGAGCACCTGTTCACACTGTGACCACATCTCTACCACATCCCAACTGAATCATGGACTGTGGAAGGAAATGCCAATGCAGGGACAAAGAGGGAATCATGGAGCACTCCAAAATGTCCCATTCTGGCCAGTTGTGTCCAAGACTGCATGGCTCTTGCCAGATTTTCATCTCTTGCCAGGATATGTTGGTGTCTCTTCCTGCCAGGTGTTCTCTGGTGGCAGAAGGTTGATCACATGTGGGATCTGTCCTTCACTAGAATGTTGATCACAGGTGGGGTATCTTCTGCTCAGGGAGACCCCAGGGTTTATAACACAAGTACACAATGGCACCAAGGATGGCTGTTTGGCACTTCTCTTCCAAAAAAAAATGTAGCTTCATCCATCCTGGTGACCAGCAATGGCCCCTGGCCTCTTGATTGCACAAATTGGGATAAGGAGTAGTTCAGAAGAGTGATACTTATGAAAGGAATGAGGGATTTGTCTTTACAAAGAAACAGTGAGTCTGCTAGTAGATAAAGCTGAAATAAAAGCAACTCAAATGCCTAATTCACAACTATTTGCAATTCTTGCAAAACTTTTTGAAAGGGAAATCAGTTAGTAATCAAGGTATATGATGATCTAATTAGAGAAAAGTGGTCAATTGATGCATCCCTGTCTGGAGGACACCCAAAAGTGAGGAAAAGATGGCCACCTGAGCGAATCATGCAACACTATGGAGCAGACACCTGGAATCCCAATGTATTAATATCAGATGCCAGAGAACCTATTTATAACTTAAATTGGATAATTAGGTTACAAGCTGTCTTTGAAATAATAAGCAACCAGGCAGCTACATCTCTTGATCACCTTGCTGACAAATCCACTCTGATGAGGAATGCAGTATTTCAACATCAGATGGTATTAGATTATCTGTTAGCAGAAGAAGGGGGAGTGTGTGGAAAATTAAATGACTCAAACTGCTTTTTGCAAATAGAAAAGTGGTGAAACAAATAACAAAAGGAATAAGAAAGTTAGCTCATGTACTGGTCCAGATGTGGAAAGGATGCGAATGGGACATGTGTTTGTGTTTACCTGGTGGAATATGGGTTAAACAAATGCTTTTTTCCTCTTTTGTGCTATAGCAACTCTAATCTTTTTACCAGGCATGATCCCTTCCTTAGTGCAACTTATTGAACATGTGATCAAAGGGATGCAGGTAGTAGCCATGCCCACTGATGCAGAAATGGCTACATAAGGACAGAAAATTATGTCTCTGCAAATAATTGCAATACCAAAAGAGATCCAGGAACAGAAAATTAAGTAAATTATAACTAAAGTTTGTAAAGACAATTATTGAGAAAAAAACCCAGGAGGGATTGACAGGAATGAGGGATTTGTCTTTACAAACAAGCTGTGGGTCTGCTATTAGATAAAACTAGCACTGAGAAATAAAAGAAACAATGGGAAAGATTCCACTGATAGATAAACGGAACGAGATAGATTTGTCTTCACAAATAAACGGTAGGTCTGCTGATAAATAAAATTAGATAGTGAGAGATGAAAGAAACAATGTGAGAGATGAAAGAAACAATGGGAGCAACCATAAATTCCATAGGAATTCCCCCAATTGATACAAGTCAAAAAAAGGGCTGGGGGAGTGTACATTAGAAAGGTGTCTCAGGCATTGGGCATTTCAGGAAGTCTGTACCTCTCAAGTACCTCAGCCAATGGGGAAAGAGAGAGGGAATGTACCCAGGAAATTAGGATAAAAAGGATGTCCTATGTCCTCTATGTTCTCTAAAATTTTGAGAGACCCCAGGGATAAAGCCCCACGGCCTCTCCCTTTATTCAAATAAAGTTACAGGACTCCTCTGTCTCCTTTTTGGACATAAACCTCTGGTGTTTGTGGAGTAATTTTCCTGACACTTAGCATGAGCCAATCCTACACCAAGAAACATTTGAAGAGCTACCATGTCTGGACCAGTATTGCACAGTCCTCTGGTCTATCAGGTACTGGCACAAAGGTGGCCATTCAGGCTCAGGTCTGTAGCAGATTTTGGAAGGGCCCATCTTGGAAACTGAGTGGGAGTCTGAAGCACAGCCTGTGCTTTCTGTGCAGGTATAGGTCTGAAAATGTTTGTGTACAAAGATCTGCTGTGTTTTGGGCTAGTCAGCAGCTGTCTTGCCACAGTAAAGGAGGAGCTTTACGCACATCCTATCTGAGATTCACAACTGACATAACAATGGGAAGCTCTGTGATGTTACCTTTCAGCTTGGCTCCTGATGGGCTGTAAATGGCCCCAGACATTTTACACTGATAACCTACCTCTGATATATTTATTTCCATAAAACTAGGAAACATTTCAATGTTCCAGCCTGATGGGCTGTAAATGTCCCCAGGCAGTTTTTCCACTCCACTGATAATGTGCCTCTGTGTCTCCCATCATCATTTCCCTGTGCATCCTATCCAAAACAGCACCTGTGTCATTTCCATCAGCACCTGATGCCCTCCACCAGGCAGTGACTTTGTCTGCATCTCAGTTTGCTGATGTGTCTTTTCCTCAAACTGTTTGGGTTTTCTTAGAAAAAAGACCTTCTAGAATGTGCAGGGGCATCTGTAAAAAGTGAAGTGTCTGTTCCCAGGGCTACAAAAGCAGAGTCACCAATACTCCTGCTACTGTACCATTCCTCAAGCATAGTAATTCTATTTCTCATTCCTAACACCAAGCAGAGCAACAGCTTAATCCACGAAAACTCTAAACCTAAAGAGCAAGAGAAGTGGAAAGCCCACCCCAGTTTAGATGCTGCATAAGACCTGTAAATATTCCCATGCATGGGCAATCAGCCATACCCTTCCTTAGTGCCACCCTGCTCTGATCAGCTGCTGAGAAGAAGCCAAAAACGCTGGCACAGATTGCTCAAAGAAGCTGTGGCTGACCCATCCCTGGGGCCCTGTTCAAGGCCATGTTGGATGGGGCTTGGAGCAACCCAGTCTCGTGGAAGGTGTCCTTGCCCATGGCAGGGGGTGCAACAGGATGATCTTTAAGGTCTCTGTCAACCCAAACCACTCTCTGATTGTATGATCACGCCAAAGGTACCATGCTGTGGTACTAACCAGAGCAAGAGCAGGATTTTGCAGCCCCCAAAATCACCCCTGACTTTGAGCAGAGCCCCAAGCAGTGGTTCCTTGTCAAGCACCCCCTGTGCAACAATAACCAGGATGTTTTGGAAGCTGATTAATCAAGGTACCTGATAAACCTTCTCCTCCTGGCATCCTCACATCAAGCCATGGTCTCCAGGGACATTTTTGGTAGCTTCTCCTGCATTTTGTGATGGCATGAAGAGCAAGATGACTGGCAATGACAATGTGAGCAGATGTTTCTGCCTCTGCAGGATCTGATGACAAAGGTGGACTGGCCTCTTTTCTCACACCACCAGCTGACATCTCATCATATGCTGTCT
>JAWWEY010000001.1:14662207-14672728 GCA_035582745.1 Loriotus luctuosus | reverse complement strand
CAGAACCACACCTGACACTCCAGGAGCACTGCAGCCACCATTCCAATTGGACTGCTACCAACACCCTGACCCACAGGGTGTCAGGCTGTATTCTGACTCTGTCAATGTTGTTTTGCATTACTGCATTTGTTTTTTTTTTTATTTTCTTCCCTAATAAAGAACTGTTATTCCTGCTCCCATATCTTTGCCTGAGAGCCCCCCTAATTTCAAAATGAAAAGAATTCAGAGGGAGGGGGTTTATATTTTCCATTTCAGGGGAGACTCCTGCCTTCCTTAGCAGACACCTGTCTTTTCAAACCAAGACATATGGCAAACTATTCTTTCAATTAGTAATTTCTTTTTGATCAAAAAGTGCCTCCAGCTGAGGGGACCCTGCAGCGCTTTGCACACACAGTGTGCACATGGATACACTGTCGGTGCTGTGGTGAGTTGGCTGCAAGCTGTGCTATTAACACTACAAACTAGGTTTTGGTGCTGAGAAGGTGGGGAGACTGTTGTTCTTTGAGAAAAATTATGAATGTTTTTAAATGTTATAAATAAAACTTTACATTTTTAATAATTATTTTCAAAATATAATTTAGTTATTTTATTTTTAAACTGGTTTTTAGTTGTTTGAAGTTTTTTGTTTTGGTTTTGGGGGGGGTGGGGTTGTTTGGTTTATTTTTTTGGTGGAGCTGTGATTCAATCTTCTCTGGAGAAGAGAATGTTGTGTGGAGACCACCTTGCAGTGCCTGAAGGGGCCTACAAGAAGCCAGAGGGGCAGTGTTCATCAGGAACAGTAGTGACAAGATAAGGTGGAATGAGTTCAAATTGAAGTAGAAGAAATTTAGGTAAGATACTGGGAAGAAATTCCTCCTTGTGGGGGTGGTGAGGCCCTGGCACAGGTTGCCCACAGAAGCTGTGACTGTCCCATTTCAGGAAATGTTCAAGGCCAGGTTGGACAGGGCTTGGAGCAACCTGGTCTAGTGGAAGGTGTCTGCTTGTGGCAGGGGATCATAATGAGATGATTTTTAAGGTCCCTCTCATTCCAAGACGTTCTGGGATTAATTAATTTGATTAGTTAGTATATAGCTTCACTACAGAAGGACATTGGGTTTTTTTAAGACCACCACCTTCTGTTTTTTCCCCTTTCTGAGCAGCAAAGCACCTGCACAGCATCACATATCTTTAACCCTTTTAAAACACAAGAGAAAAAGAGCAACAGCCAAGCACCATTAGTCAGGCACCAGCAACCTTGCAAAGTATTCCAGTGAGAAATCTCTGTCTGTTTTCCAATTCAGCATCTGCAAGGCTGGCCAGATGAACACCCTGTGAGAGCTAATAGTGTCTTTGTGCTGGATGAATGGGAAAAGGAGAGGTTATCCAGATGCAGGAAAAGGAATTTCTTCAGACCTGATTGCTGAGCTTCAGGCTTCCTCCCAAATTTCACTTTGCCTTTCACCTTGAAGGAGGCTCAGGCCATGGGCAGGGACATCTTCCACTAGACCAGGTTGCTCCGAGCCCCATCCAACCTGGCCTTGAACACTTCCAGGGATGGGGCAGCCCCAGCTTGCTTTAAGGGAGAGGTGATTTCCTGGTGTCTCACAGAAATTCTCCCATGGCTCTGTGTAAGCCACAAGGCTGAGAGGGCCTGCAGCATTTGGCTGGTGGGAATTCTGGGATGACACAGGACAGGTTGTTTCAGCCATTCACTGTCTGTAGCAGAAAGCCAGCCAACTTTCATAGGAGATACAAGGGTCCATTGCCCAATCCTGATCCCAGAGCATGGGATGAATTGAATGTGTTCTTGAGATTCTCCCCAGCCCCATTTCCCAAGATTCTCTTTCATGCTTGTTCTAGGACTGCTTACTAACATGGCATGCTGATCCCTGTTCATCCTCCCAAGAGAGATTTCTCTTTTGTGACCAGTTGCAATTTGTCTCCCTGGCTGCTCTGAAAACTGGAAGCACATCTGTTGCCTTAGAGGATGATTTTCTAGTTGGGTTTCTGCTGGTACCTCTAGTCACTGAAGTCTTGGCAGTATTTTGGTAAGTGTTTGCAAAGCTCAGCTCTTTGAGTTATGTAGTTTGGGAAAGCCCTCAGCTTCTTCTAGAACAAAGATCTTACAGGGTGGTGCCATGTCCAGAGCTGGCAGTGAATAACTGATAGATGTTTCTTTAAATTTAACACACTGTGGTTGTGAGTTGCAGCCAGATGTGTCTGTCCAGCTCTTCCTATCTCAATCTTGGGTCTTCCTGTCTAGTAGTCCCTCAGTGGTGACATACATATCATCATCTTTCTCACACCCTCTTGCGCAGTAGGGGTGCTCCAAGGAGTTGGTGCTGGGGTCTAGTAACCAGGCTTTGGACTATGTCACACTGATGTTTGATATGGAAATTGGGTGGGAAGTCAAACTGGATGATTGTGTAAAATTGGTCTTTTCATGTCAGTCTTAGGACATGATGCAAAATAGGAGGAAACAGAGGCTTGTCTTGTAATTATGGCCTGGGAAGAGTGAAGATGTGAAGGGGGTGCACTGCTGTACCCCACTTTGGTACCCATGTTGCTCTAATGAGGGGAGCTGTAAGCTGTAGGCTGTATTTTGTTTTAATACTTGTAGACAGTTCTGATTTAACCTGGTCCCTAGTCTGGATTTTATTAAACATCACATTCCAGCCCAGAGAAATACTACTGGCTGCTAGAGTCTGGCAGTGTCCAGGTTCAGGGCTATGCTCCTGACACAGAAACTGCATTCATGTGCCATGCAGAAGGGGAAATGAGGGGAATCACCATGACCTCAGTTGCTGTGCACAGTGCATCCTTCTTTGCAGTGTGTAAACATCCCGTGGGAAGCTGCACAGATGCTGGAAATGTGTTCAAGCTTCCACAGGAACAAATGATCAAGGATATTCTACTGATGAAATATTATAGGAGATTACTGTATAAAGTTCAGTGTAAGATCTTGTGGAAGGAGAAGATACTTGTTTATAAAATATATAAAAAACTAGATTTTTCCTCTTTTTCCTTTGATTTCATTCATTTACACTCACCCTGCAGGTAGAGAGATGTCCATGTTCAGGTGATCTGATAAGGATCACTGGTGGACAGCCTGAGGGACACCAGCTTTTGAGTTCTTATGTCATTCCTTGGGTTTTTCTCAGCTGATGACTACAAATTCAGTTTTGCACGGGTCTTTCATATCACTTAGGGGTCATTTATCTCAGATTCATCCTTGAATACCCCATCAATAGGACTCTGATGCTGAACACATCCAAGGATGGGGCAGCCACAGCTGCTCTGGGCAACCTGTGGCCAGAGCCAGACAAGGAAGAATTTCTTCCTCATATTCCATCTAACCCTGTGCTCTGGCAGTGGGAAGCTGCTCTCCCTTGTCCTGTTCCTCCAGACACTTGTCCAAAGTCACTCTCCAGCTCTCTTGGAGCCTCTTTAGGTGTAGGATGCCTTAAATATCCAATAGGCAATTTACATTTGCAGAACTATGTTGCTCCTGTAATTCTAATTCCTGTACTTTGTATAGTGGTTCTGGTTTGCCAATTTCAGATTTCCCCAATTTTGAGATTTCCCCAATTAATGTGCTGATGAGTGTGGTGGGTTCAGCACTGGCCAATCACCAGTGCACTCACTTCCTGCTGTGAGACAGGATTAGGAGAAAGGCAAAGCAGGCTCAAAACTTTAAAAGGGTATAAAGAAAATGTTATTAAAAGTAACTAAAAGGAAAAAGGTAGTAAGAATCAAAACAACCCCTTCAGAACACTTCTCCTCCCCCCACAATCTTTTCTCTCCCACTGACAATGTAAGGAAACAAAACCTAAAATTTCCAGTCCGTTTACCACCTCTAAAATATTCTTTCTTCAGTTCACTTAGGGAGAGGAGCCTCTCTTGTTAATGTTATGGAGACTTCTCCACAAGAGCGAAGAAAACAGTCCTCTCTTGGCTCTCAATTTCCTCACTAATAGCAGCCACCTGGGGAACCCTGCCATCGTGAAGTCCTTCCCATTGCCACAAGCCTTGCCACAGCTTGTTGATGGGCTGTTGACTTATGGGGTATTGCTTTAAAGATGAGCTGTTCAAAGGCAAAAGTTCTCATTATCTATCTCTAAAATCATGTTAATCCCTGGGAGCAGAGATCTTCTTCTCCTGGAAGCACAGGAATACTATTCTCTCTTTCTCTGTTCAGACTTCTCATAGGATCCCAGCCACTTCAACATCTGCTTACTTTAGCATGGAGGCCTTCACTCGATATCAATTCGAACACTTTCATCTCCCTGTGGTTTCATGCATCATAAGGAAAAAAGTCCTTTCTCCATGGCTTACAAGAGGATTCCAGCTCCAAAAATAAGGCATCTCCTCACCCTTCCCATCTGGGACTTAACTTCTTCACTGACCTCCATGTCTTTATGTTCCTTTACATGCTTGCATCTTGTTCCTTTCTCTCACTCGGGGGAGTATTGAAGCATTGAAAGGGTTATCTTTGTGTGAAAAACGCCAATCACTTGTGTTAAAATTTTAGAAGTTTAATAGTAATAAAATAGTAATAAAAATTAGGACAATAAGAATTTGGACAATCAAAGGTAGGACAACAAAAGACAATAAAAAGTAAAGAATTACAGACATCCAGGTGGTTTTTGCTCTCTGCCACAAAAGCACTCTTTGCTAACAAAGAATTAACCCTTAAAAGAAATAGCCTGTTGCATATTCATACATCTCATCCATGATTCAAACATTCTTTTCAAAAAAAGGGTGTCTCCTGCTTAATTTCTGCTCCCGTCCTCATCTTGTAAATCAATTTCTTGGTTCCTAGAAGTCTGGATTGTCCAGATAGGGAAGCAATAATTCTTCTTCTGCAATATTGATGTCTTGTTGCTGTTACCTTTATGTGAAGAATTTCTTGGTTATCTTATCCATTCCTTGAGCTAGTTACAAAAAGTATCTTATATCACATAGTTTCTATTTTAATATTACGCTCTAACCTAAAAACTATATTGACCACACTACTTAAAAAGATTAATACAGCACTACTAAAAAAATTAATACAGCATTAACTTTCCAACATAACACATATAGTATTCATTTTATATTTGTGAAGTGCCAATCATATAGTATGCATTTTTCACACTTTGCACCACTTCCCTGAATTTCCTCCCATTCCAAACCATGACATTTTATTACAGGTAAGAGATTTATAAGGGCAGAATGTGGGATTAGGACCCTACCACTTCAGAGCCTGTCCAGAGTCATATTTCATCCACGTAATCTTGTGCTGAGTCCTTCACTTATGTTTGGCTAAATAATTTTGCATGAATTGGAATTCAAAGAGATCTTGACATATTGAAGAAATCTCTTGAAACAAAGAATCAGGAGTTTAGGAGAGGTGAGGGCAGGGTAGAGGTAGGGATCAGCCGAGGTGCTGGTGCAGACGGGAACAGCTGGTGGAGGAACAATTCTGCAGGGAATCACAAATCACATGCCAGTAATTGTTACTTCATTTTAAAAAACAATAAATTAAGAACAAAAGCACTCCAAACTGAATACTTTGGGGCAAGCAACGTGCTGAGATACATGGAGAGGATGTGACATCTTTCCACATTAGTCAAGACTCAGGTAGATTTTTTTTTTGTTCAGGTTTTGGTTTTGTACTTCAGCAGTCATGGACCAGAGAAGGTTCTGAGGATACCCATTAGAGAGGCCAGGAGTGCAACAGACATGGTCATTGCAGGAAGCTGGAAAGTATGGAATGGTTTTGGAAGAGAAAAATGTATTATTATCTTTGTATCTATGAAATGTAACAGTGGGTTAGGATGCTCAAACCTGCTGTTGTCACAGCCCAGAGGAGCAAGACCTGCCTGTCAAAAGTTAAAATGTATTAAGTGCATTGCTGGACAAAGTTGAAGGGATATTGTGCATCTCTGGAGATGCCAGGAGCATATCTCCACAGTCCCTCTCTGTGAATCTAAGAGAAAGAAAAATCATTATCACTCATTCTCTGCATTGATTTTTTTTGTCTGCAGTGACCTTGGTGCTGCTAGCTTTTTTTTATGCTCCCCAGGGCATAGGCTAGATCAAGCAATTACAATTTTAATAAAAGCTGCCTGGGTGTATGTGTGGTGACACTTGATTTCTATTATTTTGATGGCTTCTGCTGATCATCAATCATTGTCCCACTACCCTCTCTCCTCCCTGCCATGCTCTCTCTCAGTCTTCCATCCCATGTTGGGGTCCAACTGTTGGAGTCTTACCCCGTGGTGAAACCTTGTGTATTTTTGCAACCAAGACAAATAAGCTGTTAGTCAGCTCACAGCCTCCTCACATTCATGTTGACTTGAAATAAAAGGCATCATTGCTTGACAGCAGAGCTTAATGTGGGACCACTGAACCTGCCCTGCCTGGCTGGAAAACACTTCATGGTGTTCAGAAAGTGTGTGGATGTGGCACTTGTGGTCATGGGTTGATAGTGGGCCCGGCAGTGCTGGGTTAGTGGTTGAACTTGATGATCACAGAAGTATTTTCCAATAGAAATGATTCTATGATTCTGTGACTCAAGAGCAGGCTTCATGTGGCTGTGGCAGAGATCAGTGGAAAACCCTATTCAGGGCAGGATCAGGATTTGACCAAACAGGACAGAGTACAGCCAAGAATGACCCCACTGAATTGCTTTAGCAGTGACAGCTTCCAAACAATCATTTTCCCATCCTCCTTTGGGTTGATTTTTTTTCTTGGCTAGCATGTTTGGGGTTTCTTTTTGCAATGCAAAATTGAATTATTGCTTAATATAAACATTTTATGAGCTGCTACAGGAGGTGAATTATTTATGGGAAGGGAAGGAGTGCTTTTTCTGAGCCTTTCTGCTCTGTCAGTTGCAATCAATCTGAGAGTGTGTTTAAAGCTTGCATGCTCTGCCTGGGAGACAAGAACTCTGCCTTTTTCCATCATCTCTTCTCTCAATTAAATACTTGCTTAATACATTTGTCCCTAGCATGTTTTAGTTTTTGATTAAGTTTGGAACAACTCCAAAGGAAGAAGTATTTGTAGATCGCCTCATTTTCAAATAAGACAAATAATTTACCCAGCAGGATACAAATGGCTTGGAGAGACTGTAAACATCTGCTGTGTGCACAAAAGTGCATTCTAACAACAAATCCACCTTCTAGTTCTTCACAGAAGTCTTATAAAAGTGGTGCTTCTATTTTTTAGTTCTTAAATTTACTGCCTGGGAGCTGTTTTTTCTTTAAGAAAGGGATTGCTGTGCACACTTTTGTGTGCCGGCAGCTGGGTTTGGCAGGTAGGTCTGGCATAGGTGATGCATGCAGTGGAGGAATATTTTTATTCAGTTCTATGTTAATGGTACCTTTCTTGAGAAGTGGGTTTCTATCACCCAGGTATGTTTTTAAGGCTATTTACATCCACATTATGATGGCACCATCATCTAGTCCGTGTGTCTCTGGCCACATGAGCATCAGTGCAGCACTGTCTCTGAGCAAGTGGCCCATCTGAAACCTCCTCCAGATGTTTCAGGCTGGGCCTGGAGGTGCCAAGAGACCCCAGGACAACAGATCCCTGAGTGGTAACATCCCATCAGCTTCACAAATCATGACAATGCAAGATGCTCCCCAAAATTGGAATAGGCTCTGAGTCTCTTGGGTGTTTCTGTGGTTTTCTCCCAGCCTGTGCAGCTCTCCAGGCTTTGATTGCTGCACACAATATTTCTGGAGCACCTTTGCTGGCACAGGCAGCTGTGCACATAGCCTAGGACTTTTTTTCTCATTCGTGTGTCAATGGTGTGTCTCCCTGATATTTTTGGTGTGCTCAGCATGATGCTTTTGATAGAGCACAGTGGGGCCCTCTAGACATGAGCACCTTTGATATAAAGACACAGCCCATTTGCTCTGAGCTTTGCTTTCAGAGCTCTACACTATGCAAACACTGGAGGAGCCCTTGAAAATGACCAATTCATTATCAAACAACTTTTCTTCCATAACATGCTTTCTCACATAAAAAGTTTTCCATATAAACCTTTCCTACTGTCATCCTTACCCCTTTTTTATTACACTGTGAGAGCTTTGGTTTGGACAGTGTGGTACCTGCAGAGACCACTAGTTGCTTTGTTCACTCATATCACTTTGATCAACTCATACCAGTCCTTGTTTTTAAGCAGTTAGGAGGAGATTTCACAATAGAGCCATCTATCTATTCCAGTGCCTTCTGCTGTCTCTTCCCCATACTCCTCCAAGGCAGCTTTGGTGGTCCCAGTATTTACAGATTTGGTACCATGGGACTAATCAGGTTCTTACAGAGCTGGAGTCAGTGAGTCCTCCCCATTACATTATTGATTTCTAAGTGATCCTGGCAGTTTCCCAAGCTTGGGGTAGAAAAAGGCAGAGCATTTTTTCATTTCCTGCAATTCATCTGACTTTTGTGTCTCCCTCTGGTAGGGGTAGCTGCTAAAGAAAGATACGTTAACTGAAGTGGAATTAACTGAGTATTACACTGTTAAAAGTTATAAACTTTAATGGCCCTTATTCTGCTCTCCATTACACCAACACAGTCCCAGTGACTTGTGCTGGTGTGTGGTATGGTTTCCTAAAAAAATGCATGGGCATCCTAAGCTTTGTCTCTTGCCAAAGAAGCTTTCCCAGCTCCTAGTTCTCCCACACTGCCCCCTGAAACTGTCTGCTCATCCCACCTCAGTCACAGAGTCACAGAAGGGTTTGGGTTGGAAAGGACCTTAAAAGACCACCCAGTTCCACCCCCTGCCATGGACAGGGATGCTTTCCACTAGACCAGGTTACTCCAAGCCCCATCCAGCTTGGTCTTGGATGCTTCAGGGATGGGGCAGCAACAGCTGCTCTGGGCAGGGCCTTATCACTCTCACAGAGAGGAATTTCTTCCTAATATCTAATCTAAATCACCCTGCTTTCAGTTTGAACCCCTTCTGCCTTGTCCTAGATTTTCATGGTGCTTTCTAGAATAACTTTCCTCACAGCACCCAGGGCAATTTCAATGGAATAATCCACATTTCCTCTCCAGTAATTCCACATATGTTAGGCAAACTCTGTGCCTTAATGTCTACAGCACAAACCAATTTTATAACTGGATTTTGCAGCCTTTGCAATAACACAGTATGTAAGGGTAAAGATGGGAGGGGAAATCCAACTCAGCCTTTCTCTTAGCTCAGTAATCCTTTATCTTAAAATCTTTGCTCAAGTCCCAGCTCTCTTCTTTCATCTACTTAGCTCACACCCAGATCTGTTATGGTTGTTCCAGTTAAAAAGAATTACAACCTCTTAATTTCCACTACAGAAAGATTCAGTGGTGGCATTGCACAGTAAGGCATCAATTGACAAGCAGAATTCAGTCAGAGCCAGTGACTTGTCACTTTAGAATGTTAAAAAATACTTTAGATGCATTATATATATAAAATTTTGTAAAGAAATAGGACAACCTCAAATACACACATGTAAGCATGGCAAAGGCAGATGATTGGACCAAATGTAGGTTAATCTGCATTCATCCACATCTGTATTGCATTATTAAAGGCTGTGTTGTTGTCACATTACCTATGTCGTGTGCAGCCTGTCTCATTGTCCCTGACATGTGTTACACACTTGGGACATGGTTGGAAATGGGGAAATGCAGCTCATCAAGCTGCAGAAATGTTTGCTGTGGAATAGTTATCTTCTTGGACCTGTTAGACAAAGTGGACAGATTGAAGGGTTTCCTGGGGAATAGCTCTTGCAAAAAATATTTGCAACAATATTTTTATTACTATGCATTTTATATAGTATATGTTAATATTTATCTAGAATATATACAAATGTATGTATTTTAATAGTATTATGGGGTTTAATTATTATTTTATTTGTATAATAAATATAAACAATTACCTGATCTGGGCAAGCTGATCTAGTTGAAAATATCCTTGCTCATTTCAGGGAAGGTGGACTATGTGATCTTTCCCTTCCAACACAAACTATTCCATGATTCTATGATTTTAAACCTCTGCACAGTGGGACTACCACTAGAAGATATGCCTTGAGGATGGATAAAGCATCACAGATTTGAATTCTCCGTCCATTTCCAAGAACAAGATATTATGGACACAAAGCATACATAAATACAAGAAGTTTGGATTTTATGTCTGTATTTGACTTTATACACTAAAATGGGATAAAATTGGGTGTCTTTGGACCCTCAGCGTGTGTGTGTGATTCGCTTTCACAGGAGGTACTTTTGGCTTGGAGGCTCTAAGATGTTAAAACATAAGATCACTTATGTGGTACCGGGTTGTTACAAGAACCTCAAGTTCAGTGATGGAACAGAAAACAGGAGGTTTTCCTGGCTGCCTGGTCTCTGAGCTGAGCTGCAGGTTTGTCTATTCTCTAGGCATCTGTCACGGACATATTTTATGAAAAATCCTTTTGTTAGGATCTTTTCTCCTGAGAAACCAAGAGGCCTCAGAAACAAAATGTAAACAATAATTATCTGCTGCTGTGGAATGCAACAGGTGCATCTTTGATTGGTCTC
>JAWWEY010000001.1:14641172-14660507 GCA_035582745.1 Loriotus luctuosus | reverse complement strand
TTTATTTATTTATTTAAATTTCTGAATTTAGACGAAGTCAAAGGGGCATTTACAAACCCTGGTCTGCCCCCTCCTATGGGAACCTCTCTTAATGGAAATAGACCAATCCCTTTATCCCATTCTTTTTGGATTTTTATCTTCTATAGCCTTTCTGCTGTATTTTTAGGAAGTATCAGGAGAGGGCTTTCTTTTAACTGAACTTTCAGTGTTTCGATAAGGTGATTCCTTTAAAGAGAGAGAGTTCCCCTGACCAGCCAGAACTGTGGTTATCAAGGGAATGGAGCTCGGGGCAGGACAGGTGGGATTCAGCATAGCTCCGAGTCGCGGTCCTCCAAAGGCAGGGTCTGCAGCTGGAATCGCCCGAGGGGAATCTTCCGGTGCAGACCGAGCTGGAGCGTGGATAGCTGTCACATGGTTAATGGCAGCTGATCCGGCAGAGACAAAGAAGGCGACTGACCCCGGTAGCAGTGGCGGTAGCCGGCCCGGGCAGGGCAGCTGGCGATGGGACAGATGGGGCAGACGGGCCCCCTCCCCCGGTGTGGTCGGCATGGTGACCACGGACCACATGGCAGGACCGACTTCCACCCCCACCGGCACGGCCAGCGGAGCAGCCGCGGGCCAGGCAGCCAGGACTGGGGCAGATGGACTGTGCCAGAGCCGGCACAGGGGCTGGGGGGTGCAGCCACGAACGGATGTGAAATAAATAGGGCAGGAGATCTTTCTCCTTTTTAATGCCTTTATTAAAAATCAGCTTGGATGGGGAGAACCGACGGGTCCCAGGAGTGGCATGGAGGAGGAAGAGGAGTGCAGCTGTGTCCGCTGGTATGCTGGCAGAGCTGGGGCTTCTGTCCTCACAAGAGTACCAGGAGATTCCCAGTTTTTCAGTTTGACATTCGAGGTCCTCTTTCTAGCTGACATCTTTTTAGGTTAGGGTGAAAAGTAAAAAGGGTCTTAGCAGACACTGGATTCCATTCCTCACCTCTAGACATCACTTAGATCTCTTAGTTCCATGGTGGCTCATTGTTTATGGGTTTTTCCTGCTAGATTTGGTGAGGTGTTTCCACATTTGCATACCAGTCTCGATGTCACCTCCTCCTCACAGTCCTGGGTGCCATTTTCCAGGAAGCAGCAGGGTGATACTCGACTAAGAGGGATTTCTAGCTATCAACAACAGGTAATTAAAGAAAAACTATTAACAACAGGTGATTACAACATGAAATTATTAACAACAAATAGTTAAAAATCCAACTCAGCAGCAATTGGTTTAACCTGTTAACTCTGCAACCTTTAAAAAAAATGGACAACTTTTCTATTCATAACACCATCTGCCTGGGCGCCTCAGGGGAAAACCGGGCTCCCATCTCCTCTCTCCTGGGAGAGAGCACTTCGCAGCTGCTTACTGGAGCCTCTGGGACATGTGAGAGCCAGGGGAACACAGAAACACCCCTCACCCTCCGCCTTCTCTCTTCTCCCTGGGCCGCCATCACCCCTGGGGAGGCCCAGTGCCGGCTTGGGCCGCCCCCTGCCTCGCCCTGAGCCAACAGCGCCCCCCGCAGCCGTGGGGGAGTCACTGCAGCCTCTGCCCCAACGGGAGCCAGCAGCGCCCCTGGCGGTTGTGAGCGTAACTGCACCAAAGGGGCAGTGCTCGATGGGCTGGAAAAGGCTGATTTTGGGAAATTTGTTCTGTTTTGTTATTGCTGTTGTCATTGATGCTTGTCTGCCCTGTTTTATATTTATATATATATAAATATATATATGTGTATATATATATGTAAATAAATTTATATATCTATAAATATATATATGTATATAAATATAAATATGTATATCTATTTTAGTAAAGAACTGTTACTTCTTTCCCCTTGCTTTTGCCTGAGAGCCCTGTAATTTCAAAGTTACAGTAGTAAGAAGGGGGTCATATTTTCCATTCCAGGAAGGTTCCTGCCTTCCTTGGTAGAGACCTGTGTGAAAAAAGCCAATCACTTGTTTTTATAAATTTTAAAAGTTTAATAGTAATAAAATGGTTATAAAAATAGTGATATAGTTAGAGAAATAAAAATTTGAACAATTGTGATTAGGACAATATGAGACAATAAAAACAAAGAGCTATGGAAGGTCAGGGTACCTTTTCTAGGCAAAACAAGCCCAAAAAAGGACACAGGTTTACGGAGGATTAACCCTTAAAAGCAATTCCCTTTGGATATTCATATACTCCATATGTGTTGCATAAATTCCATTCAAACAAAGGATTCTGTCTGGTCAGTGTCAGCTTCTTCCTATTAATCCTGACAGCCTCTTCAGGGCTGAGTGAGGCGAGAAGAAGTTCGTTTCTTCTGATAATGAAGCAATAAATTCTTTTTCTCTGAAAGATTTAGGTGTCCTGTGGCTGCTATCAGGTGCGAGTACCTCATTACTTTCTTAAAAATATATCTCACATGTATAGTTTCTATTTTAACATTATGTTATAACCTAAAACTCTATTTAACCCACTACTTAAAAAATTAATACAACATAACTTTCTAACATAACACATATAATATTCATTTTAATATTTGCAAAAAACCAATCATAAAATACGCATTTTCACACCTGTGTTTTAAACCAGCACACCTAGTAATACAGACTGAAAATGAGTAATACAACCCAGAAGTGGTTAAGTGGAACAGGCAGGAGGGCCAGGGTCTGTAACTTAAAAGGGTTAATGCCTTGGAAGTCCTGAAATTAATACAAGACCTTGGAGCAACCTGTCTCTGCCCATGGAGAGGGGTTGGAATGAGATGAGCTTTAAGGTCCTGGCCAACTCAAACCATTCTGCACTTCTGTGATTTTCAAGGAAAGCTTACCCCTTTGCAGAGGGCTTGGATCAGCACTGGTAGGATAGATCCTGGCTTGCATTGGAGTTTTAAGGATCTAAACACTCTCTTGGTCTATGTCTGAGCACAACCCCCAAGTCAGCAACCCCTTTAGGGTTTCTCCTTCCCCATTCTCAGGTGAATGGTGAGTTTTAGAGAGAAATTGAAATGTTTTCCTTCAAACCTGGAAGGTTCTTGGTGTTGTATTGGGAAGAAACCACAAAACAGAAGAGAAGGAGGCTGTGGAAGCAGAATGTGTCCAGAAGACACTGATCCTCACTTTTAACTGTGTTTGGGTTTTTTTCTACCAGAAGCTTCAGCTCTGTCCAAAAGAAATGAAAGACAGTATTATTTTTTCCCTGTATTTCAGGAATCCACTATCAGTTAATAAAGGGAAGCCATAGATCAAAATATAGCTGATAAACTGCATTCCCTGCTCTGCTTGAGTTTACATCTTACTTGGTATTGTGTTAATTAATTATCTGTTGGTCCCAATTATTTATCTGTTAGTATGGAATTAACAAAACTTTTCTGTCTAATAGGTGCAATGTAGGTGGAATCATTCCAATTTCTACTTACCGGCATGGCTAACGGCTGTCCAGGACTGACTGATTTTAACAAACTACATTTCATTTGAATTTCTCATAATGTGTCAAGAGGTTTTGGATGAGGTAAAAAATGAATTGTTGGGAGACAGGTTCTATGTAAATCTTATTGGATGGAGGCAAAATCCTTCCCACATGGACTTGGTTGATCAATGCAGGACTCCATTCCCATGTTATCATTGCTCTCCTGTTGTTTTAATTCCTGAACCCTTTTCCTTTTTGATCTGTAGAAATGAGTTCAGACCCTGGATAGATGTCAAGCCCGTGAAAGCGATAAAAGCAAAGCCCCAGTACAAGCCACCAGAGGAGAAAATGACCCATGAAACCAGTTACAGTGCTCAGTTCAAGGGGGAAACCAGTAAGCCTTCTCCAGCTGATAACAAATACCTGGAACGCAGAAGGATACGCACTCTCTACTGTGAACCCTACAAAGAACCTCCAAAGGTGAGGAACACGGCGGAAGGGACACAGGGCCATCACTGCTCCTGGTGGGACATGTCCAAGGCAGTGAGGCTGGGCTGAACACTGCTTGCTGTCACTCCCCTTGTGTGGTGTCCTCATTCCAACCAGCACCTTGGGATCCACCTTGGCGATGGTGGTGAATAAAAAGCTAAACATGTCCCAGCCATGTGTGCTACCAGCCCAGAAAGCCAACAGGGTCCTGTTGGCATAGACAGGGAGGTCAGGGAGGGGATTCTGCCCCACTGTTCCATTCTGCCCCTCTGCTCTGTGAGACCCCCACCTGCGCTGCTGCCTTCAGCTCTGGGGTCCTCAGCATGGGAAGGACATGGATCTGTTGGACTGAGTTCAGAAGAGGCCATGGAGATGCTCCAAGAGATGGAGCACCTCTGTTATGGAGACAGGCTGGGAGAGCTGAGGGTGTTTATTTAGCCTGCAGAAGAGAAGGCTCTGGTGAGACTTCAGAGCCCCTGTCAGTGCCTAACAGGACTCCAGGAGAGCTGGAGAGGGACTTTGGACGAGGGTCTGGAGAGGCAGAACAATGGAGAATGACTTCACACTGCCAGAGGGCAGGGCTAGAAGGGATATTAGAAAGAAATTCTTGGCTGTGAGGATGGTGAGGCCCTGTGGCTGCCTCGTGCCTGGAAGTGTCCAGTGCTAGGTTTGAAGGGGCTGGGAGCAGCCAGGTGTAGTAGAAGACATCCCAGCCTATGCAGGGGGTAGGGAATGAGATGTTCTTTAAGGACTCTTCCAACTCCAGCTGTTCTATGGTTCTATGGGCTCTAGGGCAGCTTGAGGCACTTTGGAGACAATAGTGCCCTACATCAAGTGAGGGTAGGGCCGAGATGAAAAGGGTTTTTCTGTTGACATTTCCTATGTGATTATCCAGGCAGCTTTTTCTTCCTGCTTCCAAAACTTTAGGAGCCCCACATACATTTTATGCTGGGAGCCAGACACCTGCCTTTAATTCAGAGCATTACACAGATTTTGACAGTATGCACTTCTGGCTTTGATCAGATCGAGAACATGTATTGAGAAGGGTCTGAGCTGGAATGTTTTCCAGCCTTGTTTTCTAGGACCAGCAGAGGATCTGCATATTAAAGGAATCAGTCTGTGAAGTTTTAAACAGAGGACCATAAGTTGTTCCCTGAGTTGATGAGTGCTTAGATCTGTGAGGACTGAGAGGGATTGCAGGGTGAGCATGTAGGAGATGAAGACTTCTGTGCTCCCTTAGTTTTTGTAATTGTCCTTCCTATTTTGGGGGTGTAGAAGAAAGATGTTGTGGAATTTTCTCATGTACCAATTAGTGTTCTGCACCTCAGGTATCCCAAGGTAATATTCCTCCATTTTGGGAATGTGTTAAGGACAAACAAACAGAGGAGTCCTCTTCTGCAAGAAAGATGGAGACTTATAGCAGCCTCTTTGCCCTGAGCATCATTTCTCTGCTTCCAGAAAGACAATCCTCTGTGGGTGTGCAAAACCCCTCCTGAAATCAGAGAAAGATGCAGAAATTGATAAAATTAGTGATAATATTCCCTCTCCTGTTCACCCTGCTCTATCCTGATCTGGATACAATGGGCTCTGCTGGCTCCAGGGGCACAGACTTTAGGGCATTCTGAAAGGAGCTGGCCATTTGCCACTCAGCATAAGCTCAGCTGGTCCCTTGCCTTTGTGGCAGGGCAGAGATGAGCAGATAAGTAACATTTGTGCTGTTTCAGCTCTGAATCCTGTTTTCCGCTTGTCCTTGTGTCTCTCCTTCTCTCTTTCTCTCTCTCTCTCTCTCTATCTCCATCTCTATGTCGTTTTGCCTGTCGCTCTCCATGCAGGTGGAAAAGCCTAGCACAAAGCCTTCCAAACCAAAAAAGACCACAACAAGCCATAAACCCTTGAAAAAGGCCAAAGACAAGCAGATTGCATCTGGCCGGGCTGCCAAGAAAAAGAGCGCCGAGACCTCCAACGCTGCAAAGCCAGAAGATAAGGAGAAAAGTAAAGAGATGAACAATAAACTGGCTGAGGCAAAAGAGTAAATGTCACTGCACTTCTTTCTCATTTTTTTCCTTTTCTTTCTTTCTTCCTTCCTTTTTTATTTTTTTCCCCTTTGATTAAATAAAGGCCACAAAATTAATTAGAGGCTTCTAATCTGCTTTTTGTTCCGATTGTATTAGAAGCTTTTCTGTTTTATTTCCAAGGAGGATTAGGAAATCCTTGTTTCTGAGGTCAGGTTGTTCTGCTTTGCCTGCACGGCTCTGCACAGAGTGAGGGATGTGAGAATGGGTAAGTAGGGTCCTAAGAGAGGAAGGTGATGGATCAACAATGATTACATCCAACAGCTTGTCCCTTTCCTTGGGCTTGGTTCTTCAGTGCTTTGACAGCATGGAAGTGCCCATTGAGCCAAGGAGGGGCTGTGCTCTCATCCCATGAGGCCCTTTTGGGTTGGCCATTGTTGTGTCATCTCCCACTGGCGTCACCTGGTAAAGGGGTTTGGAGGCAGAGAGGATCAGGTTCATTCCTGGTGCCATGGATATGCTGTAAATACACCAAAATCAATGGTGTGGCCAAGAATGATTTCCCCTTTTGACACTGATGGGAATTTTGCTCCAAGAAGCAACAGGAAAGGAGATCCCATGGAAGTAAAGGGCCAAATCCTCCCCAGGGGTAGTTGGGAGTACATCTAGCTGCATCAAGGCAACTTCACTCATCAGTACCACTTGAAGTCCTTGATTTTAAAAAAATAAAAAAATTGGTGAGGGAAGGTGCAGTGAGCAGTGAAGACTTTCCAGTCACATGGCAGGTTAGACTAGGTTGTCAGCAGGTTGTTCTTCCCTGTTGTTTCCCCTAAGTTATGGATCTTATTAATTATTCCTGTTTTGCTTTGAATCTTGATCTGCTTTCTTCACTTCTGGGATGCCAATAGGCAGAGCTAGGTTTCAAAAAGTGGTTTAGTTTGCAGGCATGACCTTCCAAGGGGTAGAAAGAAATGTGTCACCAAGGTTGGCTAGAGCTGTCAGCCCTCGTTGTGTCTATTTTTCCAGCTGTTTATGTTCGTGTTGGCTCATGGGCAACTCAAGAGGGCCATTAAAAAGTTTCTGGGATCCCTAGACTCCCCCCAGACAAGATCTCAGGGTTTCAGTCCTATTTACTGTGCTTTTACACTAGGAAATCCCCAGGACCAGTTTGGAAGCCCTAAACACAGCAGGACCATTTGTCAGCCAGTATGAACTGGCCCAACAGAATGGCATTGCATGCCAGAGAATCTGGGTCACTGGATCAGTGGGAGAGTTGTGGTCCCAACCCAAATTTATGTGCCTAACTTCTGGATTGGGTCCTAAATACATGAGGATTAATTTTTGTCCCACCAAACGGAGCTGTTAGACTCTCCCATAGCACAGTGGCTGCAAATTAAGATACAGGTTTCTCATTCCTTATTTTTGCAGCTCCAAATATTCTCTCCTAATGTGAAGTCCAGCTTGAAATTTCCAGTGGACAATTGGGAAGCATGAAGACAGAGATGGGAAGTAGAGTGGGGAAGTGGTGTGTTGCTGTAGAGGTGATGGTCTTATTGCTAGGGGTATTTTAGAGATGTGAAGCTATCTAGCAGGAAAATGGATGGGTTGGGAGGGTGAGGAGTCCCTTTTTTGGGGTTTCATCCCATTAGAATTAGTCTTTTGGAAACATAAATGAGTGGTGGGCTACAAGGTTGAGTGAAATTTTCCAATGAGGAGGAAAGCTCTGTGATATACAGATAGTGACATTTGCTGGCCTTAGTAATGAATAAATGCCAAGTTCAGTGTATCATGTGATGTGTCCTGTTTGCCTTGCGCTAACAGCCTAAACCTTTGAGTATCAGTAAATGTAGTGTTCTGAATTCAGTGGTGTAACCCCCAGCTTAGCTGTGTTAGAACTGTGTGCTATGAGCTAGTCAGGTTGTGTATGTGGAAAATATATATTCATATATAGAAATATATATAAATATTTAAACCTCTGCTGTTTAGGAGGAAACCAGGGAAAATCCTCCAGGAAGTAAAACTGTGGAAATCTTTGTGAATGTAGTGCTTTTTTTTTTTTTTGCCTTTTTTTTTCTTTTTTTTTCTTTTTTTTTTTTTAATGCGCATGCCTCATGGAGACGCTGACCTGTCCATACTGATCATTGCTTTTCTGAGTGCTCAGAAACCCCTGCAGCACTGCTCAGCTCCGTGTCCAGAGCAGCTTGGCACAAGGCTTGTGTTGAGCTCACGGGGAAGCATGCTGCCATGCTGCTCACAGCTCTTCCAACCTGCCACATAAGGGACACCTGGCCAGAGAAGAGCAGCTCCCAAGACTTGGTGTGATTCCTTGGCTTTTAAGATGCTTCATGTATCTTCACACTCCTCAGTAATGTCCCTTCCTACAGAACGTAGCATAAGCTGTGAGGATGGTATGTCACAGCAGGCAGAACACATCACGAAGGCACTAGACAGTTCAAATGGCTCAACACACCAACCTTACATAAGGACAGACCATGCAAAACAATTATTCCTATTATTTTTCAGCCCTAAGTTTCACATTTAAAAAGATACATCACACTTACCACTGTTTCATCTGGAATTCAATGAGAATTTAGCCCTTGACTTCAAGGTGAACTAAATTTTGACCAAGGAACATCACTAAGATGCTCAGACCACCTAATCCAAGCGTCTCCATGGCGCTGGATGAACTGCTGAGTATCCAGCTTGGGATGATTTCTTCTTAATGAAGAGCATCTATCACAGTGTTTGAAACATACACAGTGAGTGGTCAAGATATAGCTTTCTGTTTCCATAACACATGAAGTCTTTTGGTGGCAGAGGGCTTGGAACTAGAAGGTCCCTTCCAACCCAAGCAATTCCATGATCTCACTACAAAGCTAGGTATGAAGTGTTAGCCAGTGGTTTTAATTCCCTCTGTGCTGAAGGAACTTTCCAAGGACCATTGAGCTGCCTGCTTCTGACACCTGTCTTTGGGTGGGATGAATGGTCCTTGGAAGGTTTTCTTTGCAGAAAGAGCCTGGGAGACTGGTGAGGCCTGGATACCTTCCTCTCACATCAACAAAATAGGAACAGAAATCCTGGCTTGTGTTCCATATGCACCACATCTGCAGCATGCATCCAAGCACACACACATGCAAGCACATGGGCTGGCACTGCACTGAATACCAGGAACTACAGCAGATGCAAGCCTCAGGGTGAAATCCTGCATTGCTGTACCTTCCACAGACTCTATGCCCATCCAGCCCACTCAGGTTTATCAGAAAGGAGACCAAATCTCTGCCATTTCAAATTCACTTTGGGCTCTGAACTTGTCAATCCCACTGGGAAACAGTGCTCTGCTCTTCTGTGTTTCCAGCTACCACAATGCTGATTCTGTTCCACTGCTGATTTGTAATATGTTTTACTTTTCTTGTAAAAAGAAAAAAAAAGAAATGTTTTGCTTTTTACCCTGTGAGAATTCCTGTGCTGTTGCTTGCTTTCACATTTTCACTGTATTGTACTGTTACTCCTTTCTGCAAAATGGTGCTAATTGCTGACTGAGCTCCTGTTTTCTGACTGCTTTGCACACTGATCACTTGCTTCTTCATTTGCAGCACAGCCGGTGCCAAAACCTGGTGCCCGTGCATTCCACAAACTCTTGCCTCTTGGAGGCAGATAGGAAGTGTCTAATTAATATTTTGTGGCCTGGGTTTGGTTGCGTATCACAAATTGTCTCTTGTAAACATGTTAAGCACACCTCCTTGTGGTGCTTTTTCATTGTTGATATTCTGATGAGAGTCACACACACAAACACACACACACACACACACACACACACACACACATTAATGTACCGCCAATTGATTGTGATGTGCTTGTGATCTTTGCTTGCTCAAAGGGTTCTTTTTCCAATGATAAATAAATGCTGAAGACAAATACCTCCTCCTTGATCTTGTTTTCTCAATCAGAAGCACAGTTAAGTGAAAGAAATGTCTGTCCAGCCAAAATGAGGTTGTGTTGCTTAGAGTTGCCGCTTTCATGCCTGCTGTGGGGACAGCTGGGCTGGCACAGTCTGACTCCCTTTAGGTGGCTGCTAATCTCAGACCAGGCTGGCATGAGCTGTAAGTGTTTGCAAATGCAACGATGGACAGTGAAGTCATGTGGGTGGCCCAAGTTTTCTTTTATTTATTTTCTACACAAAATATCTTTGAGTGGAGAGTCTATGCAGTGCCTTGCTCATGTCCACCTTGTCCTGGCCCAGGGAGCAGAGACCAAATCCCATTGAGAGCTGGAGGGAGGGTAGATGATGTGTATTTACCAATGTTAATTACACTTTTTTTCAACTGCCTACAGCTTTTATTTTTTCCCTAAACCAAACCTGGAAAACTTGGTCTACTGGAAGGTGTCTCTTCCCATGCTAGGGGGTTTGGAACTAGATGGTCTTTAAGGTCCCTTCCAGTGGAAACTATTCCATGATTCTATGATTTTGAAACCTCTCCTCCACCTCCTCCTCCTCTCTGTGGACATCCATGGGCCACCAAACCTTTTCTACCTTCCTGTTGCTGAGGGTGCTATTTTGCCTCCCTGCCTTGTTTACAAATCACTTTCCTGAAGTTATTCCATTTGTGACCACATGCTAGTAACAATGCTGCTTTCTGATGTCCTCTGTTTCACCCTGCCTTCCCTTCTCCCTTCCCCACCAGTTCCATCCATTCATGAATCACACCTATCTATAGGATTTTTGGAGTGTTTCAGCTGGGCTGTAGGTTGCAGGATTTACCATTTCACTCTGTACAGCTGGTAGTGGAGAAAATGCTGATTTCTAAAGGATTGGTTACTACTGGGGCTTATCTATGACAATCCATGATGGGCAACAAAGTGCTTCTCCCATGACACTAAGGCACAGGGTCTTTTCCATGCTGCAGTCTTCATAGGTAATCCATCTCCTCCCTGCAGCTGCCCAAAGTGAATGCTGGAAAACACCTTGGCTGCTCTGTTGATCTCTGAACTCACTCAGCCTTGCAAAGCCCAAATGCAGAAAGGGATGCAGGATGCATTTCAGAGGAACAGTAGGAGCCATCCCTGGTCTTTAACCATCACTACCTGAGCCCACTGGTACTGACTGACTCCTTAATCTTCACCAAATCACTGGTGACTGGCATTGCCCACGTCTTTCCAAGGGCTGTGCTGGAGGGCTTCACTGAAAATGAAGTGCTTTGTCTTACAAAAGCATTTAGTGGGGAGATGTTGAGGCACTGACTGGACATTTATTTGTCACTATTAGCATCTGGGTGAAGTGGAAAATAAATTGAATTTTGAAAGTCTAGTGTCCCTCTCAAATACTTAATAATAGAGTGTTTTAGAGGTCTTTCCCAATCTAAATAATTCTGTGATCTGAGAGTGATCAGAGACTTTGCAGAGGTGTCGCTTTGATTGTGATGAGCAGTCTCATGAGGAGTTGCCTCCCTGCTTCCAATTTTACTGAGCTGCTTTTAACTACATGGTGTCCACTCATCTGGAATCCTTGTGCATGGGTGGATGAAGAAGTTTTTCCTTGACACTCTCCATCCTTCCACTCCAGCTTGGGCACAGAACTGAGCTCCCTTTGAAAAGCTCCGTTGTCATTTTTACATCCCTGACTGGTAAAAGGATGTTTCACCAGCTGACATATCAGCTGTTACACAAATGCAGCCTCTTGTGTCATGATATTCTTTTGATTTAGGGTTTATTTAGAGATGTGCCAGTTCAGGAGAGAAAGAGACTTTTTAAGAAGATGCTTCTGACATAGCTTGTACCTCCTAACATCCAAGGAATAAGAACCAACAGTGACATCAGATGAAGAAGAGGAGCCACACAGGAAGGAGAAATTCCCTAGCATAAACATGATGATACAGATGTGCTCAGCTCCAAGAACAGTATCTTTTCCACATTTGGAAAATATTGTGGTGTCCAGACATGGGCTTCTGCTCTGCCTTCTTCCAACAGTGTCACGGTAAGTTTGATTCAGTTGGGGAATTGGCACCTCACTTCCATTTGCCCTTATTCACCTGAGCTTTCTGGATTGGGAGCAATTCCAGTAATGCCACTGGGCCTACTTCCAAGCTCAGGGGTGTGTGCTAAGGGGTAACACAGCTCTGAGTACTTCAGGACTGGTGGTCTGTCATGAACTCTGAATTGCTTGTAAAAACTCTTAATTTCTGTTGCAGGGTGCTTTGGGAACAACTCCCTGATCGTGACTGTCATGGTGGAGGACATGTGAGGCAAGAATAAAACAAAATCCTACTAGTGGATTGAAGGCATCTTTATGCTTTCTAAAATGCCAGCTTGCCCTTCAGGGGAAGGAAGTCTACTCCATGGAAGCCAATGACAAGGACCAGCCACCAGAAAAATGATGGATGGTAGTGGCAGATCTTAGTGATACATGAGAGCCCTGACTGCTTTCAATGTGTTTCAATGTGAGAGATGGAAGGGGAGAGCATTTCTGGACCTTCTTGGTTGTCCTCTGCCCACCCCAGCCTAGCCTGTGGCATGCAACAACCCCAAGTCCCCAAACAGAGCTGGAGACACCGCTGTGTCCTCTCTAGCTCTGAAAGAGGTCTGGAGAACTGGGTCACAGCAAGGAGTGAGGAGCACCCTGCATGGCACATGGTGGAGGGAATCTCACCACATGATGGGTGGCAGATGGGTCTGTTCTTGTCAGTTAACAGCACTTATAGGCCCTTGATGGTTCCAGTACCAGATGGTCAAGGCAGGAAAATTCAGTCCCTGGCCATTGGACTGACCTGTTCCTTGGCCTGGTTCAGGATTTAGTACCCAAGTGAAGACAAGTTCAGCTGTGGCCACCTTGCTTGAACCCGAGAGATTTGCCCAGAGAAGCTGTGGCTGCCCCATCCCTGGAAGTGTTCAAGACCAGTGTTGTACTGGAGCTGGAGAAACCTGGTCTAGTGGAAGCTGTCCCTGTCCATGGCAGGGGGGTTGGAACAACAAGGAGGGTCTTCAAGATCCTTCCCATCCAAATAATTCTGTGATCCTGTGATTTATCAGCACAACTCCTCAGTGTACCCTGAATTTAATTAAACAGATAGTGCATTGGAGCTGCAGGACAGTGAATGTCTTTGCCCCCCTTGCCCCTGCTCTCTTGCCTCTCCCCAAGGTTCACTGCTGATCAGAGATCTCTCCCTGTTGGCTCCTTCCCTTGCAGTCTGCAATGCCCTCACCTCCCCATCTTGACCCCATTTGCCCACCACACCACCATTCCTTCTTGCCTTCAGAAGAATTCTCCCTCCATCCTCTCTGCCAGCTTTTCTGTGTCTGTCCCACAGCTGCTTCTCCAATCCTTTGCTTCCCCCCACCTCTCCTCCTCCAACACCTTTCCCCTTCACATCACCCCAAATAGCCAGCTTCACCAAGGACCTTCTCCTTCCCATCCTCGCTCAGATACTGTCTCATGTCCTGTCTCTCTTGGACTGTAAGCCTTTTTCTCTGTCTGTACTGTGTGATATCACTCACTGCTTGAATAAATGATACCTCACCTACCAACTGCCCCTTCTCTCTCTCTCCTTTCTTGGTGTGACTTCACTAGATGTGTCTGCAAGTGCCTTGTGTGTCTGTCCTGGTGGCCAGTCAAGCAGTCAGTCTTGCATCTGCAGATCTGTCTGCTTTTAGGATGACCCTGCTCATGCTTTTGTCCTCTGGTACTTCTGTTTCTTTTCTTTTACAGCCACAGGAACAAGCTTTGTTGTCAGTGTAGGAGCCTGGCACATTCAGAGCCGCAGGATCTTCTGGCCCTTGCCATTCTGGTGCATCTGATAGAGAGGTTGGCCTTTCTCCAGCTTCCTGCAGAGATGCCCTGTGCTGCCAGGTGGCTCACAAAGGCAGCAGCCGAGGAGAATGAAGGAGAAATCTTGTAGCCCAGAGCAGAAGCAGCTGATGGTAAAGGAACAACATTCCCCTGTGATGGGAAGCAGTGGGCAGAGATGTGTCAGTGGAAATCCAAGCAGATCCATCTCTCAGGGGAATCAGCAAAAACTGGCTTAGCATGTTTCAGAGATGGATGCCCAGGAGGCTTCCTGTGGCTGAGAAGGTGCCCTGGACATCTGCTTCCTTCATCCCAGGCGAGGACTAGACCTGTCCATGGTCCCTTCTACCTGTGAGTACATCAAGGACCCAGTTGTCACTCAGTCTCACATGGCTCCTTGCTGCCTCCTTGTCCTAATTTATTGCCTCAGAGTGCTAGTTTGGTTGGTGCTGGCTGGAGCTGTTAGTGTACATGGAAATGATGCTTCTTCCAGGTGCTCCTTATAAACATGGAAAGTTGCAGGAGCAGCCCAGCTCCTCTACCCTCCCAGTGACCCTCACTGCCTGTGGCGTGACACCAGCCTGCCAGAAAGCAATGGAGCCTCCTGGTCCTGCTGAGTGAGCTCAGAGCATGGGCACCAGTCTGGTTTCATGGGCCTTCTGCAGGAGTTAGGTCTGAGGACCCAAAGAGATGCAATACTGGAGCAGTTTTGTGGACATGGATGGGAGAGGGATCAAGCAGTGCTCGGTCCCCTGGGCTTCTTTCAACGCCTGTTCCTGTGCTGTCCTGCCTGCAAGAGCAGACAGAAGAGGTGAAATGTGTGAGGACCTCAAATCCTCAGTGAGAAGCCTGCAAATGCCATCTAGGACAAGCAAGACTTGCAGCTGGGTTGTGCCTGACATCTCCAGGCTGAAGGAATTTTGGTGTAGGTGCTGGAAAGAAGCATTGGGAAAGAGGATCAATCCCTTGATGAAGGTGATATCCTGCATCCTTTCCTATGTGCCTGCATGACTTACTTCCACCTGCCTTGCTTCCACAGTGCTGCTGCCTCCTCCTCCAACCTGTAGATTCCACCAGTGAAAAAGCACTGAAAAAAATCTCAGCTGCAGTTTTAGGGTCTGACCAGTGTTTAGGACATGATACTCAGGTCCTCATCTCACTTTAAGGTATGCAGAAGTCTTCTAATATCTACATTTCTGCTAGCAGAGCTCTGTGAGAGCTTGCCCCTCTGCTGCTTTGGTTTGAACTCTGAAGGGCTGAGTTCCTTGTAGCTCATCCCACACCTGCATCAGGCCAGATTTCACAACCAGGCACCTCCTTCTTCAGGCCTTGCTGGCCCCAAACAGGTGCATGTTTCCAGGTCTCACACCTTTGCAAGGACAGCAACCCCTCTGCCTGCTGAGGTATAGAACAAGGCTAAAATTCTGCACTTCCCTGATACAACTCACAGTGTTACATCTACTGCTTGATGTGCCTTTTCCAAAGAATGCAACTGAGACCAATTCTGATGTACCATGTTAAGACCATTTCTCAGTACAAAAAAAGTTTGCATTTTTGTTGCTGTTTTGTAAAGACAACAAGCTTCAGTGCACAAAGGGCAACACGGATGCAGAAGACAGAAGTGACTTGTCATAACCTACTCATAATCTGACTGGGAATTGCATTTGCCTAGAAATCAATGAGTTTCTTTCCATCTTTTGAGGAACATGAACCTCCTGGATAAGGGTATCAACCACAGACTTGTCTCCTCCACAGACAAGAGCTGTCTCCTCACCTGAATTCTCTGGGAAAGAAAGGACAGACTTCTTATGGTTTTTTTCTTTAAAATGTTCCTTCAGCACCAAAGTTCTGTGCCTGAGGCTGTTTGCTGTTTCTGAGCCACTGATTCAGATAGAGGATTCCTGCTGCTTCTAGTTCTCTTTAAGGCAACTTTTAATTTTCTGTGTGCCTATACAGACTCACAACAGCTCCCAAATAGCTAAACTGCTTTAAATTAAAGTAATTTTGCAGAGGACAATACAAGTCATCAGCTCATTTTGATATGAGGCCACCAAAACATCACAATGTGAATTCATAGAGGAACAGAGATGAGATGTGAGCAGGTCCTCCACATCTCTGAGGAACAGGATAATATTGCTGGAGCTGTCGGAGGCAAGTTTAGACCCCAAGTCACAAAATCCCAGCTCCATGGGATTTTATATACCAGGACCAACAAAGAGGAGATGGTGCTATGTGTGCTCATGGTGGCCCAGGAACACCCCTCGTTATTTCCAGACACCTTGTGCTAACTCTGGGAAACAAATCCCTGCTGAATTCCATACTCTTTCTGCACTTCTCTCAGACATAACAAGAGGAGAAATCTGTCACCTGCAATTCATCTCTTCTACATTTCTCACCTTCTCGCACAACAATTTGCCATCAGCAGCCCTCATGAGGGCAAAGATCTTCAAACTCTTTCCTTGCTTGGCTTAAACAAAGATAATTTATAAATGTTACTGCATGTGTGTTGGGGATTGTTATGTTTCAGGATCAGGCTTTCCTTTCAGTTCTCCTATTTGCACCCTGCCATCTCACTCTTCCCAAGGCTGGTGCCTAGAGCCAGACCTTGCTGTGCAGCCCTGCAGGGAACAGCCATGGTTGTTCTCTGCTGTGCCTGCTCTGTTGTTTCTGAACACCAGCTCTGGGGGGAAATAACGTAATTACCTACCACTCACACTCCCTCCAGTTTAAAACAGGTTTGGATGGACAATCACACAATTGTCAGTATTCATGCAACAAAGGGGAAGCCAGATGGGACACAGTCTCTTTCTCCTCCTCAGGCCTGAAATCCATGGCTGAAGGATGCACACAGTCATGGGAAAAGAGCAAGTAGATTAAAAAGAAGAACACACACTGCAGGCAGCAGCTTTCTGACTGTCTACAGGGAGGGACCACCCTAGTGCTGCTGGGATGGAGGAATTTCCCTGGTGGCCCTGAGCAAGGGCTCAGGAAAATGTTGGTGGATTGAGAACAGTTCATGCTGCTTCAGGGAGAGATGATTTTTTACTTTCAAAGCTCTCCTCTGAAATGCAGGGTAACAGCAAGAGCAGGGTTGGATACCAGGGAAGAGGTGGGATGGCTCTGGTGTTGACCCACCTGGATTGGGTTGAACCTGGATCATCATGTACACACTGGCACAGGACAACCTGAGACCATGCCCCATGGTTCCTGCATCCTCCCTCACTTAATGAGGTGTGAAGATGTACTTGGTACCTGCAGTAGTTACTGATGGCCTTCAAACTGCAAGTGCAGGTTCCATTGGGCACCATTTCCACTGGCAAGGATGTGCAGGCATCTCCAGCCTTCTGCCTGTGCATCAGCAGTATGGACCTGGACTGCCCTGACAGTGGGGCATCTTTCCAAAGAGAAGCTGCTCTGCATTTTCCTTTGATTTGTGGTGCTGGGCTGACCTCATTCCCATAGGAACTACTGTGCTGAAAGAACTCAGCAGATTTCCTACCAGCCTCTGCCAACAGCTTCTGCAGCAAATGCCTCTTCGTAGTAAGCAAAAAGGGCAAGGTGAGGGTGAGTATTTGAGAGAGAGGTGTCCTGCCAGGGCTCCTCACGTGGTCCTGCCCCACGAGCCTCTCACACAGAAATGGGTTTTCTCATGTCTGGGTTGGGTTGATTTCATAGACCAAGAAAATGGTAACGAGCCTCTCCATAGTGTCAGCCCCTCCTTCCCTTTTCTAACCTGGAACCATTCCCTGCACAAAAATCATGCAAGACTGGGGGACAAATGGGGATCTCCACAGCCCCTTGATGCAACCACCATGTAAAGCTGCCCATTTTAAATCTTAGCAGGTTTCTTGTGCATCATCAACTGCTTTCTGCCTTTCTGCATCCTCACAGACCCGTTCCCATCCATCCATGTCTCTCCTCATCCCCAGAGATCTTCCTCCTCTTTCCTAGTGAAGACTGATTCCCTTGTTCCCTACAGGTCTTTCCTTCCCCATCCCTCCCTCTGTGCTTTCAGGACCCAGCCTTCCTTCCAACACATGTCCAGAGCTTCTACTGGCAGCATCTACCCTAACTCCAGGCTGCCTTTGTTCTCTTTTGTGCTGCCATCCAAGACTATCCAGGTACAAAGCTGACCCTGCCAGTCATCCAGTACCTTGGTGCCACCACCTGCTGGTGTCTCCTGGGAGTATAGAAGAGAAAAGGGGTGCTCTCAAATTGGGGCTAGGATATGTTAGCTGGGCTTACTTTCCTTTGGTTATTTTTAACAGGTGCTTCCTGAGTGGCACAAGAGCTCAGCTCCACTGTGAGAGGGCTTTTACCACCCATCATGAGGGAAACAAACTGCTTCTTTGAGAGACACTTTTACAGCAAGGTGTTTGTTCGATGCGTGTTATGATCAATTGGCAAGTATTTTTTGTAGCTGATGGTGGACATGATCCTGGTCACAGTTAAACCAAGGGCTGGTCCAAAAGTCCAGCCTGAGCCCTCACATGTTTTGTGGACATCCATGAGTTTTGGAGTAGTTCCTTGCAGGGAGCAAGGCCACTTGCCAGCCAGGCTGAGGACACACCAATTGTGTGGTTGCTTGGGGAGCCCTGCAGACCCATTGGTCGTGGGGCAAATTCCACCTCAGGGGTGGCATTTTGTTTTCAATGGGTCAGCTGACTGCTGATAGCTTTGCAATGATGCTCTTTCTTCTGCTTCCAGGACCCCTGAAAAAAACACTGGTGCTACAGAGCAAGAACCAAGTACCTTAGTGAAGGATGAATTGACATGAAGTCGGGAACCTTCGTCTGAGCATCAGCTGGAGCAAATGTATAGTTCGCATGAAATGTGTATTGTCTGGCTGGCATAAAATAAAGCTGATTATGAGAGCTGAATGACAACTTCTGTTGTCCTTCCCAGCACTTTGAAGTTATTGTGTGATGCAGTTAGCATGTCTGTGCCTTGATTTATGTATAGTAAAGTTATAGGAAAAAATGGGTCCGTTCTCCCTTTATTCATAAATGGGAAGCAACACTGGTTTTAAAGGTCTCTCTATTTTATGTGGGCAACAGAGAGATAGATTGATATCCATAGCTTGTGGAAGGATCACCCTGGATTTCAGAGATTATGCCAGAATCCTAGTTGATAGAAACGACAACTCTCTTCAAAGATCCTTGGAAGATTTAATACATTATAAATTCTTAACTACTGTCTGGAACTTGTGTTTGGATATTGCCAGGTGAGACCTTGTGCAACATCTGGCAGACCCCCTTGTCACTGTGCTGTAGTTACAGACCTTCTTCTGAGGCTGTTAATATTCAACTGACTGCCAATTTGGGTATCACTTAAAGCAAATAATAGAATTATTTGTGTTGGAAGGGACCTTAATAGATTATTCAGTTCCACTGCCCTGCCATGGGGAAGGACATATTCAGTAGACCAGGTTGTTCCAAGCCCCATCCAGGCCCCTTGGCCTTTAAGACTTCCAGGAATGAGGCATGTTGGGAAGGATGAAAGTTTGACAAGAAAGTCTCACAGATATGTGTGCTTGGCAGAGAGATTTTTGAATGTAGAACCTGAGAATGAAATAGAGATGGAAGCAAGTTTTGATATAGAAGAAAAGAATTGCTGAGCCAGTCTTACTGGATAAC
>JAWWEY010000001.1:14614709-14641072 GCA_035582745.1 Loriotus luctuosus | reverse complement strand
TGACCAGCAGATCAAAAAGTCCTGCCAACTGGCCATGGGTGAAGAGTTCACCATGAGGAAGATGGCTTTCTTCCTCCCATATGCCCACTCCCTTATTTCAAAATCCCACTGACCCAATCAAGGGAGTACAGTTGTGCAGCCATAATGGATATTCACTGATAGTAATACAAAGCAGGCAGGTAATGATAATGTATTATGTGTCTTTAGAAACTGCTTGGATATGTAAAACCTTTCCTGTATAAATAGACAGCAGGAGTCTGTGACTCCTTGCACATGTATTTGGAAATGATTCTCCGTGTGTCCAGCGTGCTGCAATAAATACCCTTCTTTTCAACTTTATTTAGTTGAAGAGTTGTCTGTCTGTGCATCAAAGACTTTGAGATGGTTAAAGAATCCGAATTTATTGTGGAGTACAAAAGCTTACATAGTTTTAGGAAGGCTAGTAATGTTTTACTACAAGGATTTGGTTAATCATCACATAAACAAACATATATTTCACAATATCTCTTGCTTGCAGAGCTTGATGTAATTTTTATTTTCTGGTAAGTCTGATTTAATATTCTTGCAATCTTGAAAACTGTCTGTTCTTGCCAAGGCATTTTGTTTGCCACTAACCAGGTCCAAAGTCTATCGTCTGTCTTGTGAATCCCAATGGGAGGGTACTCACAAGATGGTGAGATCCCATCCACTGGGGGCACAGTGGTCAGGCCAGCAAGGCAGCAGTCCAGCTGCTGACACCATGGGGAGACCAGGGGTGCTGGAAGGGTTTCCAGGATTGCCTTGGGCACAGGTCCACTGCCAGCAGCAAGGGCAGAACCAGCAGAACACACAAGGGATGTGGGAGCAGGTGTGAACAATGACTGCCTGTAGTCACCTGGGAACAGAGCAGGCAGAGCTGGGACATTGCTGGGGCAGTGCTCATGTGTCACAGCTTGGAGCAGGACTGGGGCTCTGGGGATGGAATGTCCATCACCAAGAGACTATTTCATACTCATAGAACCACAGCATAGAATCCTACAATGGTCTGGCTTAAGAAGAATTGTCCAATTCCACCCCCCTGCCTTGGGAAGGAACACCTTCCACCAGACCAGGTTGCTCCAAGCCCCATCCAATCTGGCTGTGAACACTTCCAGGGATGGGGCAGTCACAGCTTCTCAGAGTACTTTTGACAAGTCTTCACCACTTTCATACTGAAAAGTAAAGATAAAACACAGCAGAACCTTTTCCCAGAGCCTTTTCCAAACAAACGTCTCTGGAAAGTCTTTTTTGGGGATACAAGCCCATTCCACCTTCTCTTGCACTTTATTCTTTATTGCACTCTATTCCTTCAAGCCTTAAATCCAACCATCAGTACCAGCTCCACATGTTTTGGTCCAACTTTATCCCTTCCAACCCAAAACCCGCCTCCTCAAATCTATCCTCAGCACCAAATCCACACCCCAGCTCAAAATCTGCACCCCCTAGTTCCAAATCCACCCTCCTCAGACTCAAATCCACACTTCAGCCCCAAATCTACTCCCAAATTCCTCCCCAGCTCCAAATCTGCCCACAGTCCCAAACCTACTCCCCAGTACAAAGCTACCCCTAAATCTGCTTCCCCTATCCCCCCAAGCTCCAAGTATGCTTCTTTAATCCCAAATACACATCCTAAGCCCCAAATCCACCCTGTCCCATTGGATGCTCCTCCCTCCCAGCCCCTCACAGAAGCCTGTCCCAGCCCAAAAAGCAGACATGTTGGCAGTATGGAGTAGCAGGTTTATTCTCCAGTTTTCTTTCAGAGGAGTAGGGCAGCCATGGTCAGCAAGAGGCTGGAGCAGGAAGGGAACTGTCACTGGTGTCAAATGGTGCAGTTCCCCTCTCCATAGCGCCGGCACTTCATCACCTTCAGGTAGGTCTCCACTTTGTGCAGGTCCTTCTTGAAGCAGGAGAGCAAGCCATAGTTCTGCAGCAGCGCGTCCTCGCTGCGCAGGTGGATGTCAAATTTCTCATACGTGGCTTTGAGGATCTGGGGACCCCGGGGGCTGCGGTCCTGCAGCTCCTGCAAGAGGATTGCGAGATGCTGGGGGAGGTGCTGGGGGCCTGGGAATGGCACGGGCCACAATAACCTCCTGCAGTGCCCCAGGCTGGGGCACAGTGGCTGGGAACGGCCCTGAGAGGCTGAACGTGAGCCCATGTGTGCCCAGGTGGGCCAGGAGCCCATGATGGCACCTGGCTGGGCAAGGAGCCATGGTGTGTTCAGCAGGGCCAGGGCAGTAAGAGCCCCCTGGGCACTGCTGGGGTACCTCCAGTCCCGGGGGCACTTCTGGGCCCCTCCTGGCAAGAAAGACATGGAGGTGCTTGAGCATGTACAGAGAAGGGAACGGAGCTTGGGAAGGGTCTGGAGCACTAGGAGCAGCTGAAGTAGCTGGGGAGGCTCAGACTAGAGAAAAGAAGGCTAAAAGAAGGGTGGACCTTCTCACTCTCTATAACTCCCTGATGGGAGCATGGAGTCGGGTTGGGGTCAGGGTCTGTTCCCAGGGAACAAGTGACAGGACAACAGGACACAACATCAAGCTGTGCCAGAGGTGTTTCAGGTTGAACACCAGGAAGAATTTCTTTGCAAAAAGGATTGTTAAACATTGGAAGGGACTGCACAGGGAGGTGGTGAAGTCACTGTCTCTGGAGGTGTTCAGGGAATGGCTGGACATGGCACTCAGTCCTCTGGTCTGGTTGACAAGGAAGTGGTCAGTCTTGGACTTGGTGATCTTGGAGGCCTTTTCCAACCTCAGGGATTCTATGATCTTCCACAGGCCCAGTGCCACAGTTCCCATTGAACTTTAAATGAGGTTAGGGGTTTCTCCCTCAGTCTTAAAGAATATTTCAAACATATTTTTGAGTGTATGTGTTTGCAGGAAGAGCAGTGATGCAGGGGTGATGCTACAGTGAGAAGGGAGTGGGCACAGGGCTGCAGGGAGGGAGGAGTGTGTCTTTGGGGTTTTAAAATAAATAGGAAGTTGTATGGTCTCTCTGTACCTCCTCCAGTCAAGTAGACGGAACCAGGCAAATAATTCTCTCCTTTCTCCCCCCTTGCCAGACAACAAAGCTCTAACCCAGACCCAAGCCATGTACATCTGAAGCTGAGAGCTGCACTCCTGCCCTGCTGTGGTCACCAGCTGCCACACACAGGTAAGTTTTGGTTAAGGAAAAGGAGCTTTAAACGGGTGAAATATGATAGTTTGGCTGGTTTCTCTAGGCCATTTCCTAATACCCAAGCACATCCCAAATGGGGACCAAAATCATAGAATTGCGAAGTGCCAAACCGGTTTGGGTTGGAAGGGACCTGAAAACCATCTCATTTGAAGCCTCCCTGCCATAGGCCAGGACACCTTTCACTAGACCAGGTTGCTCCAAGCCCCATTTAACCTGGTCTTGAACACTTTTAGGGATGGGCAGCCACAGCTTCTCTGGGCAATCTGTGCCAGGGCCTCACCACCCTCACAGTAAAGAATTTCTCACCCACACAAAAATCTGGATGTGGTACTGATGGCTATCCCTACTTTCTCCTGCTGAAGTGCCAGGACAGAAGTCTCTGTTTACTCTCTGAGTCTGACTTTCAGAGTCATTTTAATGCTGGAAGATGTAAACAACATTCCAGACTCATTTCCCACAGCTGCAGGTCACAGAGCTCTAGCTACAGGGTGAGCCTGCCAGATAAACTTAATTACAGAATAAACATAAGTGAAAAGGTGTCCTGGAAGATAACACACAACTTCATTTAAAGCAACAAAGCAAAAATGAAGTAGATTATAAAGGAAACTTAGGGCAAAGGTAGAGAGTGACTTTTACATGGACAGATAGAGACAGGACAAGGGGGAATGGTTTTTACTAAAGGAAAAGAGATTTAGATAAGGTATTAGGAAGAAATTCTTCCCTATTAAGGTGGTGAGGCCCTGGAACAGGTTGTCCAGAGAAGCTGTGGCTGCCTCATCCCTGGAAGTGTTCAAAACCAGGCTGGATGGGGCTTGGAGCAACCTGGTCTAGTGCAAGGTGTCCCTGCCCATGGTGTGGGGTTGTAAGGAGATAAGCTGTAAGGTCCCTTCCAACCCAGACCATTCTGTGAATCTGTGATTAGTTTTTCCTTGAAGAGGATCACCCCACAGCTTTCAGCTCTCTGGATGCTGTACTGGTGTATGAGAGAAACAGCAGAGTGCAGGTTTCCATCTGTATACAGATGTTCTTATAAAATATTGTGAATCATCACAAAATTTGCCACATTTTGAAGTATTTTACAGGGAGATGTAGCAAACATTATTTTGCTGTTAGTACAACTTAATAGTTTTTTGCTGCTGGGTTTGGGAAGACTTTGTGTGTGAATTATTCTCAGCAGTATCCCTTTGCAATGGGTGTCAACATCTGTTCTGTGTTTTCTTATCCTCCCTAGTGATGAAACCCAATGTGCAGTATCAGGATCTCATTATCTAAAGGTAAACAAAGTCCTGAGGATGCCACTGGTCTTCAGAGTAGAAGGTGGTGAGATATCTCAAGGACCTGTGAGAGCTGAGTGCCCTCTGTCTGGGAGATCTCTGCAATTCTATAGTCATGCTACATGCAGCGACTTACCCTCATCAGAGCTTGGATTCCTTCTTCCAGGTCCTTTAGTTTTTCATACACTCTGTCTGAGGTGCCAAAAACCAGATTGTTCGTGAACATCTTGCTTAGGTACTGCACCGGGGTCAGCCAGGATTGGATGAGAACCAGGGAGAACTGAAGAAGCTCCATGTCCTGAAATTAGGACAAGTAAGGGTCAAAGCTGTTCAGGGGTATTTGATAGCAAGTCCTGCTCCCTCTGGAACACCTGGAGATGTGCCACCACTCCTGCAGCTTCAGCAGACACAAAGCTTTCAGGCTGAAGAGCACCACCCACACCTGTGTCCTGTGCAGACAATAGTTTTTCTCATGCTTGGGGTGGGAATGTGATTTACAGTGTAGCCCAGAAAAGTATTTCTTTCTTTATGCAGGGTTCAAGTAATCAAAAAGGTAGGAGAGGGATGAAGCACACTCAAGTGTTCACAGATAAAACACTCTGTTCCTGCAGTGAAGCACAGCTGGGCTCTTCAGGCAGGTCTGTGCTTGCCCTGAGGGTGAAAAAAACTTACTGATTTCTGCTGAGCATCATCCTTCTTCACGGGAGCAGGGATGGTTTCCGAGTAACAAAATGCTACCTGGGAATTCTTGTTTGTGTGTCTTTGTTCCTCTGGAATATAGGTGCGTTCCTATGGAGACATCCCAAACACACACAGATCTATTGCCCATGTTCTGGAGAAGACCTCAGACACTTCCCAAGCTGTTCTGAATGGTTACTCTTTGCAAGAAATAAATTATGAGGTTCCTTTGGACAGGGTTGGCATATTGTGTAGGCACAATAGCTACTGGGCCTAAAGGTCTTCCTAAGCCAAGGTGTTGAGGTGAACAGAAACCACATCTAAATCAGCTTCTCCCAAGGAGTAAATGACCCCAAAGGACAGCTCATGCCAGCTCCTGTCAGCAGAAGAAACTAGATAGTTTTAAGCACTCAGATTGTCCCAGGGCCAGAGGTGACCAACACAGGAAAGTCTTGTCACATATCTGTACCATGTCCCAGCTGATCCCGTGCACCCATAGTCCTGGGAAGGGGAAAAGAGCAGGATCAGAGTAGGGGGGCAGAGGGCTAAGAGGAGGAAACAGGGTCCAGTCTGATGGGACATAACCTGTGCTATCCTGTTTACACCCTCTCTCCTCATCAAAAGAGGACAAAGCAGACACCAGTAGTTGAAAGGTGTCTGTTACACAGTCCTGAAGCCATCAAACCAAAGCAGAGGAGAAGACCAGAGACCACAGCACTTACAAACTCCTTGTATGTCTCGGCAGCCAGGAGGTGAAGGTGCTGAGCCCTCAGCACAGCGTTGGCAAACAGGCTGGAAAGGGGCACGGTCGGGAAGGCGGCAGCTTGCTGTGGCCACTGCAGTCCCAGGGTGATCATGGCAATGGTGAGAGGAGAGAGCCATGACCCTGCAGCAAAGCACAGCAAAAGGTGTTAGCTGTCCTCAGGAAACCGGGTTGAGGAGGGAGTGGCACCTGGGAATTAATTCCCAGTCTCTTCTGTCTATGCTGTCTGAAGGCTCATCTTTCTTGGCACCAAGAGTAAGCTTAGCCTTCTCCAAAATTTTTTTAAACCCTTTCACCAAGACCTGCCCCCACCAAGAGCCTGTGCTTCTCCTAGTGCTACCAGCAGTGTATTCCTGCATGGAGTCATGGCTGCTCCATGAAAACTAGTATGTGTTCCAATGTTTTTCCCTGATACACTCATGGTTTTCCTTTTCTCATGAGTCCTTGCCCATGTGAAAAGAGCATGGTGCACTCTGGTTACATGAGCACGCAGGGGATGACGAGTGCCAGGTGAAGGCCTGGGAGCACCTCGGGGTAGCCGTGGTTTGTGCTGCACTGCTGATGTGATGCTGGCTGTCTGCCTCACTGGGGTGAGAGATGGTGACATTACCTGTGCTCTGAGTGGCTCTCTGGGATATTACTGCAGAATTTGGTGATCTTTGTCAATCTTAAATGTTTTCAGCCTTTGACACCTGACTCACACAAGTGTCTGTCTGCTGCGAAGAACACAATCTCAGACAAATACCCCTTGGAGGAGAAATGCCCTGGAGTCTGTAGGACTTGGCCTATTTAGACTAAAGATTAATTCATGAATTAAAGTCACATTGCAGGGAAAGGTATTATTTTTCATTGGTTTATAAATTGCCATACTTTAAGTTAGGGCTGTCACAGAGTGTGTGTATCCCACCACATACCACCCCATCATCATCTCCTATCACCCTACACACATGGCAGCACTGACAAATCCTTTAAAACTGTAATAAAAAGTACCTGGAGCCATTTCTGCCTGGTGAGTTGCTCAGGTGTTGCTTGACAGTGAATATTTCCTCCTTTCATCTGTCAAGGGGAACTGTTGAGCCACCCTTTATATAGCAGGGAGTCTGTTTAAAATGGATCTGTGTGTCTACGACCACAACAACCGTGCATCTTCTCCGTGCATAAATGCACAGCTGTTCACAGTGGTGTTGCTTCATTGCAGTAATTTATACACAAATGTACAAGTTGGGAAGGTTGTTTGCCTCAGGATAAAGTCAGTGCTCAATGATTTTGCCATATCCTGCTGTTTATCGCAAATAGATGTTCTCTGGTCATTGGAATACCCATCCCAAGTCACATCAATGCTTTTATATGGTGGAATTTGCTTTATCCACCTGCTCTTTCCTGTCTGGCTCTGCAGCCTTGGCTCACAGTTCACAGGCCTGACTGACCATTTTGGGAGATTTCTGACTTAAAGCAAATGGCAAGTTTTGCCATATTCAGGTTGGATATGAGGGAAAATGACTTCCTCAAAAGGGTTGTACAGCCCTGGCACAGGCTGTCGTGGGAGTGGTGGAGTCCCCATTCCTGGAGGGATTCAAAGCTTTGTTGATGTGGCACTTGGGGACATAGGTTAGTGGTGGGCTTGGCAGTGCTGGGGGAACAGTTTGACTCAGTGATCTCAGAGGGCTTTTCCAACCTGTGATCAATTCTGTGATCCTATGTTTTCCCCTTTATTGTTAGTGAGGATAGAACTGGATGGATGTTGTCAGATTAATCCTATTTCTTTCAATTTCTACAAAAAATATCAAATATTCAGCAAATAGTATTGCTGAGTTGGTTTGCTGTGGGTGTGACAAAGAGCTGTCATGCCTAGGCACTTGTTTGGGTTCCAGCCTACCCACTGCAAATCCAACTGCCAGGGCTCTGGGAGGTTTCTCTCATTCTCAGTCTGTGAGGAGATCTGGATTTGAACATCTTCCTGCTCCTAAACAGACTAAGCAGAGGGTTGCTGTGGAAAGGAGGTAGAAGAAATAGGGAAGAAAAGGTGGGGAAGAGAATCATAGAATCATGGGATAGTTTGGGTTGGAAGAGACCCTAAAGCTCCTGTCATTCTAAGCCCCTGCCATGGCACACCTTCCACTAGACTGCGTTGCTCCAAGCCCAGTCCAGCCTGGCCCCACAGCACACCTACACTTTCTTTTGAGCACAATGAAACAGAACCTCAGATGGGCAACTATGGGGCTTAAAGGCCTTTTACTCCTCATAAGGCACTGATTACCCCAAACCACACTGATTTGAACTTTTGTTGGGAGTTCAGGGTCTATTTCTTTCTGGTCAAGTGGTGATTTATCTTCCATGCCTCCCACTGTGTGTCCAGTTTCCAAAAGGCAGCGTCATCCCTGGTGCAGCTGGAGCATAGGGTGGAGAAGTGGTTAATAAACATGCTGTGGAGAGCATGGTCTGTTCTGAAAAGCCCCTGGGGTGGAGACGTGGTGGTGTCACAAGGTAAATGTCAGTCCTTGCACAAGTGGGAATGGCTATCAGGTATCCTGTCACCCGAGAGCCAGCAACATCTGGTTGTGTTTTTCTAGTCCAGATTATGTTTAAATAGATCAATATTTGTCAGAGATGAGCAGAGCAGCAGCACCTCAGCACAGCCCACGCCCTGCTGCCTGTGAATGATGGTCATGTACCCCTGCAGCACCTTGCACCCATGTTCTGCTGCCTCTCGCTGTCACTGGCTGGCTCTCTAGTTCTGTTAGTGAAAGCTTGGTGCTCAGTCAACATTTTTAATGTTGTACCCAAGCGTGGAGATGCTGGGATGATCAGCCTGTGCAATTCCCCTGAGCCTTGGGTTGTCTCCAATAATTTCTGGGCATTAAATGAGAAAGAAGTATTGTGGGGAAGGCGGTGTGACTGAAGTGTTGGGCTGGGCACACCACTGGCAAAACTATAGTTGCATAAGCTCTTAAATCTCAACTTAGCATTTTTCTACATTTCAGACACAGGCATTTGCAACCTAAAGCAGTATCTCTGAAAATCATGTGTCATTTCCAAGTTCCTTTTCTTTTTTGAAAGAGAGAAAAACCCCACTTCTCTTCAGCATGTTCACACATCCACCCACCTAACCCTGAGCATCACCTACTCTAACAAGTTTCACTAAAGAAGTGAAACGATCCTCCTTTCAGGTTTATGTGCTCCCTGATTCCCAGAAACCCTCCATCTTGGGGTGGCCTTGTGGAGAGGACCTTCCCAGCCTGGCTTCACCTTCCTACCCCAGCCTTCCTTACCTGGACCTTCCTGGGTGAGCACAGCTGGTAAGTCCTGACCAAGGAGCCACTGCCAGCCCACAGCCTGGGCTCTGTGCATTGGAGGGCAATGACATGACTGACAGAGGATTGAAGTGGCAGTTGATACCTCTTCTAGCTCATTGCTCGGAAGGTCAATTCCTTCTGGAATTTATGGATTTTGCTTACTGGAGGTAGGACTGCACAATTTCCCGGAACCCATTTGGAAAGATTTTAGAAACATAAATTCATAGAATGACCAGGATTGAAAGGGATCTTAAAAATTATCTTGTTACAACTCTTTCCACTAGACCAGGTGGCTCCAAGCCCCATCCATTTTGACCTGGAACACTTCCAAGTGGCAGCTTCTGTGGAAAACCTCTGCCAAGGCCACACCACCCTCACAGCCAAGAATTTCTTCCCAATATGTCATCCAACTTAGCCCTCTGTCAGTGTGAAGCCATTCCCCCTTGTCCTGTCAGTGTGAAACCATTCCCCCTTGTTCTGTCACTACACTGCCTTGTAAAGAGCCTCTCTCCTTCTTTCTTGTAGTCTCTTTTATGCTAAAGATGTCCAGGACTGCAACTCAGTCTATGCAAAACCAGCCACCCTTGTTCAAGCAGCCCTGATTCCAGTTTCCAACACGTAGAAATGTATTTTACAATTCTTTTTTCTGAAAACCCTCATGTTTTCTGCATCCATAAATGTTGGTTGGAGGTTTTAGCCTGCTTCCTTACTAACCCAATCTAAACCACGCTGTTTTTCTGCTTTACCAGTCAGCCTGGAGGTCTGCTGCTCATGCTCATTTGCCACATGGACCATTACCTCTCTCTCCTGCTTCTGCAATTGTTTTTCCATAATAATTACCCATAAGAAAAATCATATACAGGGAAGTGTGCAAAAGCAGTCAGTAAGACTGCTATCTATGAAGTGCAATTTCCCTGTGACTGGCTTGGGGCTGCAGCACAGGAACCAAATTAAAGGGATTTCAGGTCCTAGGAATAATCCCTACCCTTGTCCTGGGGAATGTCACAGTCACTGCCCGTGCCTCAAGTTTCTCCATTAGTAAAATGATGGTCCTGACACTCATTAGCAACACAGCTGGAAAGCAGGCAATGATTGCAGAGACACAGGTAGATTAAAAATAAATCTCATCTCTTCTGCTGAAAACAAAGCAAAGTCAGTCAATTTTACCCCTTTCCAGTGATTTTTTAGTAAGTCTTTTAAATTTTAATGCAGCAACAGCAAGTTGTCCAGGAACAGGCAGCAGCAGGGACTAAAAACAGACTCTGGGAAGAGTAATTCATTCCCATTTTTTTAGCCTCTCTCTCCACCAGTGGATCTGACATCATCATGTGTCTCCCAGCATGAGCTGCCACTCAGGAACCATCAGCCTTAACCCTCCTGGGCTGAATTGCTTGGTCACTGCCTCTCCAAATGAATGCACTGTGCTAGGGGATGCCAGTGGGGTGGAGAGGGAAGGTGCTGAGCTCAAATCCCAGCTCTAGCAGTGCCACAGTCCCATGGAGATTCCCAAAACAGTTTCTGCTGAAGGGTTTTCTGTAGGGTGGAGAGAAGCCATCCCAAGGTGCACAGTATGAGGAGGACTGGAGCCTCTCTACTCTGAGGATAGACTGTGAGAGGTAGAATTGTTCAGCCTGGAGAAGAGAAGGCTCTGGGGACAACTTAGAGGCCCTTCCAGTGCCTAAAGGGGCTCCGAGGGACCTGGAGAAGCACTTTGGACAAGGGTATGGAGTGACAAGGGGAAATGTCTTCACACTGACAGAAGGCAGGGTTAGATGGGATACTGGGAAGAAATTCCCATCTGTCATGGTGGTGAGGCCCTAGCACAGATTTTCCAGAGGAGCTGTGGCTGCCCCATCTCTGGAAGTGTTCCAGACCAAACTGGATGGGGCTTGAAGTAATTCCAATAGTGAAAGGTGTTCCTGCCCATGGCAGGGGTGCAGAAGATGATGTTTTTTAAGGTCCCTTCCAACCCAAAGCATTCTGTGATTCTGTGGCTTAGGGTGTTCAGCACAAGATGTCACAGATCTGCTGACTGCTGGGTGCTCAGTTTTGGCTTGGTCTTGGTGGCTTCCATTCCAAAAAAAGCACTTTTTACTCCAGTGGTGCTACTGGGGGTGGTCACCAAATACGGAAACTGCCAGCATGGTTCAACTGCAATTTTATAAGTCTGCAAAAGGGCTTACATAGTTTGTAATTTAATTTTGGAAAAGCCATCTTACTGCCTGCCTCAGTTTCCCCACGTATGAAAAGGGGTTTTGAAGAGGAGTCACTTTCAGAAACATTCCCCACTGCTTCAGCTCCCAGCTGGCAGAGTTAGGAATAACCCTTTTCCTAGGATGCTCAAGAGGTGAATTGGACCAGCTCTGAGATGGAAAGGATGTTGTGTGACCACATACCTGACCTCTGTGCATTTCTCAACCCATTTACAACAACAAGCTCAGAGGTAGTCATATATTACCCATTTATTAAAATGTACATTTTCAGGGAAAACCCACAAAAGTCAAAGATTTGGTCCTTCAAACTGTGTTCTGGGTGGACTGCTTCTTAGGGTATTGGTGTTGTGATTCCTTCCCTTTTTGTTGTTATGGTTCACTAATGCATATTCATGGTCTAATATCTGCTTGGTTTTGTGTTTGAATTTTCTTCTTGCTTCCCTGCATCACTGTTTTCAATCCGACTCCATCTCATCAGACAAATTAAATCTGAAATGCTGGAAAATGTTTTCAAGTGAATTAAAAATTTGATTTATTTGGTGTTTCTGCTGCCTCAAGAAAGGCCATATATTCTCCTGATATTATGGGGAAATTGCTTTGAATTTATGAGGAAGCCAAGCTCAAATTATGGTTATTGAATATTTCCATTAGCAAGACTCTCTGCAACTATGAGATTTTTTTTCTTCTTTGCTTAGGGAGAAGCTTGAATGAAAACCCTGGGCTGTTTAGAACTTGACATACTCAAAATTTGGCCCTTCCTGGCTCCTCAGAGTTCTCATGCACCTAGCCAGACCCCGTGCAGCAAGAACTCTCAATTACTACGCTCTTAAGGCATTATTTATTTATTACATTTAAATCCTTAGCTGAGATTTCCAGGACCCTTAATTGTCTTTATTTTTGCTGAGAGTTTCAACCCAATGTTTAACCCATTCCTCGTTTAACCCATTCCCCAGGAAGAGGCAAGGAAAACCTCCTGTTTTACTGCCTTACACCTCCACCACCATTTCCTGAACTGCTTTCCTCTCTCTCCCTTGCACATCAATATTTCAATGTGCAGCTTCAATTTCAGTACTAAAATCTTGCAACTACAACCACTAGTCTCCCCAGGGAAAAGCTATCATGACACTGGCAAATTCTTGGGGCAAACCCACAAGATTGCATCACTCAGTGAGGAAACCAGGCTGCTAAATTCTTCTAAGATGTCATCTTTGAAGGAACCATGGAATCACAGAATGGTTTGGGTGAGAAGGGACGTGACAGTTCATCTCATTCCAATCCCTGCCATGGACTGCAGCACCTTCCATTAGACCAGGTTGCTCCAGGCCCTGACCCACCTGGTCTTGAATACTCCCAGAGATGGGACATGTGCCATGGACATGTCCTACTCCCACTGTGAATCCCCAATGCATGGCTCATTTCCTCTGGACACGACAACAAAATTGCTTGGGGACTTTGTGCCACTGACTTCTTCACCTATTGATCCCTCTTTTAAGCCCTGACTGTGACACTCAGGCTGGGTGGAAGAAGGTGCTTCGTTCAATATTTTCTGCAAGGGCATTAGAGATTTCCCAGATGTTTTTCAATCTTAAGAGCATCCAAGCAATTTGGAGATACACTGCACTTTGTATCTGCTGTTTGGCAATGAATGAAATAGTCTGGATGAATTTGGGGAGAATAAACAGAATATTCCTCCTTGGTGGAAATGAGCTTATTGCTCTAGAAAAGCACAATTATACAGTGATGACTATTAAAAAATAATTAAATAAGGATAATTGGTACAATTCTACATTAGCTTTCAGATACTGATGATAGTCAGGACCAGCTGCTGATGATGACTCCAGACCTCAGCAATGTATTAATACACAACACACGTGGTTTCTGTTCTGTGAAACACCTCATGGTTTTATACCTCACTAGTGGTCTATTGACCACAGGTTAACACTGGATCAGTGCAGCAGAGCCCGTGCTTTACCACATGAGACACTTCTGCTCACATCTGCTTGTTTCTAGGGTAATTTCATTGATGATATGTCAGAACAGAGTCATAAAGCCATCCAAATGCTATTAAGCACAGCTGACACCTTTATGATGCTTTTTGCAGTTGATCACCCACAGCTTTAATGACTGAAATGGTCATTGCTTTTATAGTCTGGATTTCCTCTCCCTTTGAAAAAGAGTCTGAGTTGCTTCTACCACCACAAGGGAAGGCAGAAGGGAAGAATTGACCCGGTAGAGGCTTAGGGAAAACCAAGAATCTAATACCTACATTTTTCCAGAAAAAACATATTACATGACAAAGCAGCGCAGGATCTTCCCAAAAGTGAACTTGGCCCTTGGGGCAACCCCAAGCTGGGAGCTGCTGGTGACTTGTTTGTGCATCCAACATCTTGTAAATGTCAGACAGTGAGCAAATGGAAAGGGAACACCAACACACATCCAGTGGCTGGAAAGTCAGGGTGAAACTGGATTGTGCTGTCTAAACATTTCCCCAAAGAGCCTGTATTCACAAGGTTTGTCTTTTTACAGCAACAGCCATGAATAACCCTGTTCATTCAGAGTGGAAATTCATTTAACAAGCCCTCTGGTTTGGTTGTGGACCACATGGCCTTTCCATCCCCATCCCCTAATACAAATCTATTCAGATTGTGTCAGCTGCTTAAGTATTTGGTCATTTCTGCTGACATAACTGTCTAATTGTCCTCATTTATCATGGCTCTTCTGGATGGGATTGCATTGTGAATTTGTAATTCAGCGCATCTGTCAGAAGCTGGGGGAGATGAGTGTCAGATGGGGAATGGACAGACCCATAACTGGCTGCAAAAGGAAGTCATAATTCATTCCCATTACAGCTTCTTGGCTCCATCTAGGCTGGGAGTCTAGGCAGACAAAAGATCTAGAAAGATCTCCCTTCTAGTAAAACCTGCATCCTCATCAGACAAATTACTTTGTTGCATTTAGCAATTTAAGCTTCATCTTAAATTAGATGGATTTTTCTAAAGGCTAACACCAGAGTTGCAGAAAGTATCTTTTTCGGGTCCAAAGAAATCCCTCCAAACAGGATACACAACTCTTATGATACAGTTATTAAAGTTAAATTAAATGCCTTTGCCCAAATGAAGGTGCAAATGAGACCATATGCCAAAGTCCATAGTATGGGGTTTATTTGATAGTAAATATGAGAGAACACCTCTCTGCACCTCTTGGGATGCAGCTATAGAGGCTGGGGAGAAGCAGGCTGGCACAGCATGGATCAGGATAGGCTGCGACAGCCCAGCATGTTCCCCTTGGCATTCCCTGGTAAAACACCTTCCTGCAAATTTGGATCCTCTATTTAGTCCAGAAATCACCTCTTGGCTGCAAGAAACCAACATCTGCTTGCTTTCCTTGCCAGCTCCACCACATCCTGCCAGGGCATCTTGGTTAGTGAAAGGAAAGGCTTGGGCATCACCAGTGCAGTACCTGTGGGTTGCAAGGCTCCTGAGATTTTGAATGCATGGGAGGTCTGTCAGTGCCCAAGATTTGCAGCTCTGGGTCCTTGTGAGGCAGATATCTGCCAGAGTTGGCCCATAGCCACTCAAACATGGTCTGAGACAGCTCACAGGGGAAACAAAACATGGTACAGCTTTCTTCCCCAGAGGGCAAGGATCCCTGTTGCATTTTTCCATTCAAGGACAAGGACATGCTTTTGTCCAAACCCAGTTGTGTCATTTACTCTTTGCCCAGAGTTTGCTCTGTCATTAGCTTTAAGAGAGGACCAGGCAAAAAATGCCGTGTTGTGGAGGAGGCTGGTCACTCAGAGACAGCAGGCACAAGGACAAAGTGTGCAGCCTTTCCACAATGCAAATACCCTCATTAATCATCATTACAAAATCCAGGCAGTCATGGGGACCATTGAATGTGACAGAATAAGAGAAGGAAGGGGAGGGAAAGCAGAAAGTCAAGGAGGATCCTTGCTCCAAGGCTTCCAAACATCATCGGGCTGGCCTGGTGCTTTTCTAGTAATATTTGGGGAGTTTGAGGTAATACATGCGCTGATCTTCCTGTTTCATTTTCCCTTTTTCTGATCACTGTTTCTAGGTAGATGTGCTCAGGGCATCCTCTCTGTTTGAGGGATGGCACTGGAAGATCCACATTCTGCTATGGAGCACTTCTGAGCTTTCCTTGAAAGCCAAAGGGTCAAAGAAATAAAGAAATGTTCCATTTTTTTCTCTTTTTTTTTCCCCATGAGAGGGAGAAAACCAGGAATTGTATATGTATTTGAGTATTTCCAACCATCTGCTCCTTGCCAGGGACAGTAGTCCAACACACACCCAGCTGCCCAGCATGCACTGCCTCACCTGCCTGCTCAGGGTCCTCGTTCAGCTGTTTCCATGACAAAAAACAGTGAGATGTAATTAGAGGCTCCTCCTTCCCAAGTCAGTGGGATGCTGATGAAAACAGATGCAGATGCCATGTCCTGAGATACCTCCCTGCCTCTCTCTCTGTCCTGCAACCCCTCCAACCTCGACTGTTAGGGGGTTTATTATCATGAAACCTCTATGATAAACAAACTTGAGGCTTTTTTCAAGGAAAGAGGCTCTGTTGAGCTATAGATCCTCTTCTCTGTGAGATGCTTACATGCTGCTGTGACAGTCCCTTTTTTTGCAGATGAGGACCCATCTGTAATGAGGCTGAGAGTTTTGACCAGGGTGAGATTTGTAGTGGAGCTGGGTGATGAGCCTCAGTGCTTCTCCTAGGGGCCCAAAAGCCACCCTTCCTCCTCTCCATGTACCCCTCGTGTTCACCTCTATGTATCTTTAGACAGATGTAGTAACCAGAGGTGAACTTGATTTGGTTTTGGGAAGGAATCTGGACCTGTGTTCAGCATTTGGGCTGTAATCAAACACCAGCTTTGACCCCTCTTTTTCCCACAGTACATCCATGCTCTCGTTGCATCCATCTGCTACAAAGCAAGGACATAAGTCTGCTTCAGACTTTTCTGCTCAAGGTACTAAAATGATATACAGAGAATTCTGTACAGACAGCACAGGGCACTCATGAAGGGTTTTAACATTCACATGTAGACCCTTTTCCATCACCCAGTAATCTGGATTAAAATAGACTCCAGTGTCTTGGCCACGTTACTGGTTCTACTTCAGGAAAGCCACCTCTGACTTAAGTTTGTTTAAAACAAAGCACATCTGGGATTACAAAAAAAAACCAAAAAAACCAAAAAAACAACCCCAAACACACTCTTTTCCCCAGTAGCCATTTCTAGACTTTTGCTACCATTACTGTGAGTTTTCATCAAATCACAGCATGGTTTGGGTTGGAAGGGACTTTTAAAGATCCCCCAGTTCCAACTCCCCTGCAATGAGCAGAGACACCATTAACTAGTCCAGATTACTCAGAGCCCCAGCCAACTTGACCTGGAATATTTCCAGGGGTGGGACAACCACAGCTTCTCTGAGCAAACTGTGCCAGTGCCTCACCACCTTCAGAATGAAAAAATTTCTTCCTCATATTTAGTCTGAATGTGTCCTTTTGCAGTTTAAAACCATTCATACTTGTTCTATTACTGCAGGTCCAATAAAATCTCTGCCTCCATTTCTTACAAGCCTCTTTATTCTCATGCTCCACAAACCCAGACTGCTGGACCTCTGCCTGCATTTGCAATTTTAAGGATACTCATGGCAGCAGGGAAAAGAGGACAGCACCTTTTCAAGAAATTCCTATTGGAAAGCACAGCAAGAATAGACTGAAATACAGCCTGGATAAAGCTACAGAGTCCAGGACTGATGGTTTTAAGATGACACCCAATGGTGTGGAGCAGGACTGCAGCTAAGGTGCTCTGGCCACCAGGCCAGGAATAACCTTAAGTGTGCAAAGTGTCCTTAAAGGATACCAGATTTAACTGGAACATCAAAATAATTTTTTTTAAAAAGTGAATGCAGGTGTAATTTCAGCCTGTGGCTGGTCTGGAACTGCCTATCCCTTCCATCTTCAGAGATGTTCATGGTGGTTTTGTACTGATTTTTACTGTATTGTATTGTATTGTGTTGTGTTGTGTTGTATTGTATTGTATTACTTTATTTTATTTTATTTTACCATATTTTATTTTATTTTATTTTGATCAGCGGAACATTTAAAAGACCTAGGCAGGAACAATGGAATAATTGTCCTCACACTGTCCAGTGGGGATAGATGGTCACCCTCTAGTACAAAATAGGGATTCCTGCTCCAGAAATGCTATAAGCAAGGAGAGAACAAGTAACCAATTGTGCATGGTTTAGGAAAAAAAAAAGTAGGGGAAAAGAATGAACCATTAAAAAACATCGAGAGGGACAATATTTGGGCAACCTTGTCTAGTAGAAGGTGTCCCTGCCCATGGTAGGGAGGTAGAACAAGGTCTTTAAGGTCCCTTTTAACCAAAATAACTCAGTCACTCTGTAAATACTTCCATCAGTAACAGCTGTAATATGTGAGCCCAGGGAGATTTTTACATGCATGGGAATGTCAGCATTCAAAGCTGATTTTCCAGATCAGGGAACAAACTGGACTGAGGCACAGGGGGACCCAAGCAGAGGTTAAACCCATAAAGTTACACTTTTGAGACTATCTAGGGCTTTCATGGAGTGTTCTTAGTGGCCAGCTGGATTCCACGGCCCCCTGTCTGCTGCACAAACATACCATGGGCCAAGTAGAGCTTGTCAGCATTTGTGTGGCATATTAAGATGCTTAGATAAGTGGATTTTGGAGCTCTTTAAGATTTTTGAGAACTAGAGAAAATGTTTTCATTCTGAGGCGATGTGCCTCATTTTCCTATTTGAGTTGTATTGTGACGAGTTGAAGTAGAATGCTTTTCTCCACTTTTTCTTTCTCACAGAGAAATTCCTGACCTCCTCCAAGTCAGAGATGGGACCAATCTTTGAGCTGCACAGCCAGATTTCACTCGTGTCCCCAGGAAGCTAATTGTGTGCTTCCAGCCCAGCCAGGCAGGCAATTTCCAATAATGCAGATTTTTACCCCAGAAACCCCCTAGGTTTATTTGGCAAAAGGAGAAGTTTAGCATTCAAGTCCACTTTGACAAAGGGAAAGGAATGGAAGGCAAGGCAAGGTTGCAGGAGGCAAGGAAAGGAAGTCAAATGAGAATGTTGCAGGGCAAAGCAAGAAGAGTGTAAAAACAGTAAAAAAGTACAGGTCGGGGATAAGTGAGCAAGGCAATGCAAGGCAAAGGAGTGGTAGGAGAGGTGAGGGAAGGATGCCTCAGTGTTGATAAGGCAATTCAAAGTTGGGGCCAGCAGGTCAAAGGAGGAGTAGGCAAGGCAAGGCAGGACCAGGCAAAAAGAGGTAGGAAATCAAGGTGGGGGCCAGGTGAGGAAGCCAGCTGGGGGAATGTTAGGCAGGAAAAGCGTAAGTATGCAAGGTAAGGGATGTGCTAGGTAAGCAAGGCACTGGGTGTCCTAAGAGGAAGAGGCAATGCACAGTGGGGTGAGGAAAAAAGTGGTAGACAAGTCATGGTGGGGGATAGGTGAGCAAGTCAATGCAAAGCAATGGAGTGCAACGAAGAGCACAGGAAAGACACCGCGGTTTAGTAAGGGATTGCAGGGTTGGGATAAACAAATCTAGACAAACCTAAGGAGGGTCAGGCAAGGGAAGAAAGGGCTAGGAAGGTCAAGGTGGGGGAAGGTCTCTTGAAAGATAGAATTTGCATGTGCTTTCCACTCCTCAGAGGTGGTCTTCTGAAATCCTGGCAGTGCCCTTACCTTGGACAAGGTAAGCACTCTCCATGCTCGGTCTTGGTATGCAGCTGATATAGGCCTGGGGGCAGGGAATGCTCAGTAACAAGTGTTCTGGCCCCTCTGTGTGGGATCAATCCCTGGAGGTTGACAGTTTAGGAGGAGGGTATGCCATTTCCTTTGAGAAGGGCTTTGAGAAGTTCCCCTCTTTGATGGATGCAGTTGGATGGGTTTGGTTGAAATTGTAGGTGGCAAGAGCTTTTTCAGCTTTTTCATATTTGTGAGCTGTGTTTTTTGCCTGATATGTTCAAGTTTGTAACTGACTCTGTGAGAGTGAAAAGATTTATTAGCCCAAAGGAGTTCACGTTGCTATTTTGCTGTGGTGCAAATACGAATCTGCACTTGGAAGGGGAAGATCAGCGAACTCTTTTTGTCCTGACATAGTTGATTGGATCTGCACTTGGCATGGATTACAGCTAGGCGAGGTGCATGTCCCTTTTTTCTTTTTTTTTTCAAGTAGACAGCGTCATCATGTGGTTGTTTTTATGAGTGCTCATAGTGCCCAGGAAAAAGCCAAATGTTTTTCTGTCCTGTTAGTGTGGGAGCAGTTAGGGTAAGATCTCTGTTGTGGATCCTGGCTCTTTGAGACTGAAAGAACGTGACTGGGTGTAGCGCTGGGAAGGAAAATGAATAATTTTATTGTTGGCTGTGCAGCTGGTAGGCTGCAAAAAAAAAAAAAAGGGAATTCTAGAATTCTAGCTCAGCTCATTTTCTTCTAGGACTTTTATCTGTGGGACCAGCTGCTGAATATTTCTACTTTTGTAACTGCTCTTTGGCCTGAGATGTGGATTGCTTGTCCTTGGCCCCTAGAGAGAAGGAAATCCCTAGTGAGAAGGAAGTCCCTGGCTAGAGGAGGAATTGTTTTGTCTACTTACACACTGAAGAGAGCTTACTAACCCCTAATATGAGGCTCAGAACTACACACTCAAGCAGTATAGAATCTGAAAAATATAAAAGCTAAAACCCAAGGCATCAGGCCTACCAACTGAATTCACCGTGGCAGTCATAAGGATTAAAATTCACCAAGAGTTACTTGTGCTGCTACCTATGCCTCTTCCAACCCCTCTGTGGAACAACTGTGCCTACCTTTAGGTTCTGAGATCCAGAGAACACAATGGTAAATGCAGTGGAGAAGAGAAGGACAGGCGAGTTTGGTGTGGTTTACGTGGGGCACGCAGAAGGTGCAGCCCTGCACTGGCTTTTACTTCTAGAGCTTTTTTCTGTTAGAGTAGCTGCTGAATGCTTGCAACAAAGACATGAGAGTGAAAAAATGTGACGGCAGGTCTATCTGGGAAGGAAGATTCATTGTATGTTTCTGTGTCAGCCTTCCTCTTAGAGCAGCCAACAGCAGGAAACCTTTTATGAGCGAAAAAACCTGTGGATGTCTTTCATTTTCTGTGTGCATATTTCAGCCTTCCAAAGCACATTCTTCGACCTGCAGCTCTTCATGCAAAGTCAGAGCTAACCCTTCTGATTTGTGAGACCACAAAGCAAATATTTTAACCTCTGGGCCCCATCTGTGGAAATTTTTACACGGGGGTGAGTTATGGCAGCATTTAAATGGTTATCAAAAATCACTCCTGAAGAGCACTTAGGAGCATTGTTCTGGCCTGGGCACGGAACATATGCATTGCTGGGCAGTACGGACGAGCCCGTCTGAGGTTTGGGAACATGCCACAGCCCCACGGCACAAACAGGCCATGCCTCTGATCTCAGGTCACAAACAACATGTGAAAAGTGCATATTATATGGCTCTACGCAGATATTTGTTGTATGTGTTTTGTTGTATCGATTAGTAGTGCTGTATTAACATTTTAATAGTATGATAAATGTAGTTTTGTAGTTAAAAGGTAACTTTTGTAATTAAAATAGGAACTATGTAAGTGGGATACTTTTTAAAGAAAGGAATGAGGTACAGTAGATAGCAGCCACAGAACACCTAAATCTTTCAGAGAAAAAGAATTTATTGTTCTCTTATCAGAAGAAGCTGACTTCTTCCTGCCTCGCTCAGGATTTAAGACGCCATTAGGATTAAGAGGAAGAAGCTGACACTGACCAGACAGAATCCTTTGTTTGAATGGAATTTATGCATCATGTATGGACTGTATGAATATGCAACAGGTTATTGTTTTTAAGGGTTAATCCTTTGTTAACGGGCGTCCTTTTTCAGGTTTATGTTGCCCAGAAAAAGGTACCCGGACTGCCCGTACTCTTTGTTTCCATTGTCTCATATTGTCCTAACCCAAATTGTCCAAATTATTATTACTCTAATTGTATTACTATTTTATAACCATTTAATTACTATTAAACTTTTAAAATTTTAAAAACAAGTGACTGGCGTTTTTCACACAACCACAGTTTCAATCCCACTTTAAAGATAATCTCGACTTCAACCGCGGCAGGAGCCCCCCTCGAACGCCGCATGCCCAGGGCAGCGCAAACACCGGCGCCGCCTTTCACATCCCTCTGGTGGGACACCGGTACCGGGTCACCCGCGGCTGCCGAGCAGGACAAAGGCGGCGAGAAGGCGGAAAAGAGAAAACCGAAGTCAGACACAGCCCGCCACCACTCCAGGAGCCGCCGGCCGCGCTCGGGGGCGGTCGCAGGGGACGAGGGGCCCGCCCGGCTCCGCCTGCCCTCCTCCCCCGCCATGAGGCCGACCCGCCCCCGCCATGAGGGGGATGGCGGCTCTGTGCTGCAGCCGGCATGGAGCGGCTCGGGAGGCGCGGCCGGACGGAGAGGTTCCCCACCTCGGGGGTGTTATTCCCCCCTTTCATCATCCTCCTCCTCCTTCTGGCAGGTCAGCGGACCGGTGTGGGGCGGGGGACGGGCGCGGACCTGCGGGCAGCGGGTGTGAGCGGGGCCGGCGAAGTTTAGGTCCGATGTGGAAGCTTTTCCGATTGAATTGGCATAGGGAGTTGGAAGGGGGTCCCCGGGGTGTCCCAGCAGAGCGGGAGCCCCTCTCTGGCTACAGGGAGAGTAAACCTCGAGGAGACGGGACTGAGAGAGGACCTCATTAATTAATATCTGTGTATCAATATCTGAAGGGGGTGTGCCAGGAGGATGGAGCAGAGGCTCGGCGGTATTGAGCAGTGGAGCGGGGAGGGGGGAAGGAGGGCAACGTGCAGAAGTTGATGCACAGGAAGTTACACCTGATCGTAAGGAGGAACTTTACTGTGAGGGTGTCCACACACTCGAAGAGATGGCCCAGAGTGGTTGTGGAGTCTCCCTGAATAGAGATAGTCAGAAACCGTCTGGATGCAATCCCGTGCCACATGTGCTCTAGCAGTTAGGAGCAGTCAGGTTGGACCAGATGATCCACCGTGGTCCCTTCCCACCTGAGCCGTTCTATAATTCTGTGATTCTGTGAACCCACCTGCCTAGGATAGACCCATGATATGCAGGGTGAAGCCACCTTGGAGCTCTCCCGCCAGGGCAGAGCCTGGAGGTGGGCTGGCATGGCACAGCTGGAGCCATGAGTACGCATGGTGACATTGCAAACACCTGGAGCTGCTGGCACAGGGGTGTGCCAAAGCCTTGACATGGGGTGTCCTGTGTGGCAGCCCTGCCAAAGCCTTGACTTGGGGTGTCCTGAGATGGCAGCCCTGCCAAAGCCTTGACTTGGGGTGTCCTGAGATGGCAGCCCTGCCAAAGCCTTGGTATGGGGTGTCCTGTGTAGCAGTTGTCCTGCATTGCTGCTTCCTACAGAAATGCCTGTACTACCCCTGGCCTGCTGTTCTCCTTCTGGAGATGCTATCCAGCTGGCTGCCCTGATTTCACTTGATGGCAGGGCTGGTTGGCAGGATGATGGGTTGATTGTTCTGGTTTTTTTCATGTGTTTCTTTAATCCAGGGGTCATCTCACAGGGTTAGGGTGCATCTGCCTGGGCTGATCCATGTGCTGTGTTGCACAGGCCTCTCCACCCCGCGCTTGGTGCTCATTTTCAGAGACCAAGTGTGAGCCGGTTCAGAGAGCTGACCTGCTGAAATCCTGTGAGCAGTCAGGCTGTGGGATGGGTCAGCAGCAAGAGTCAGTGAGCAAAGGAATCTCAGGGCAAGGTGGGAACTTTTCACCTACTTGGGGCAGGAATGGGAGTGTGGCAGAAGCTGAGGTGAGGAAGGGTTGCCTGGACCCAGCACCCCAACCAAGAGGGTCAGCACAGATGAAAGGCAGTAATGGCAGTGGGAGAACGAGAACCTCTCAGGTGAGTTGCAACCCAGGAAAGGGGAGCTACAGTGCACTGGGAATGCAGGAGCATGGTTTGCCATTGTTGATTTCAAGTCTCTGCCACTTCAGTATGTGACCAAATAGGTCACCAAGGGTGATGGTGTATTGGACATAGAGCCTCTCTGAATTTATCCAGGCTGCAGGGTGATGGTGTATGGGACATGGAGTCTCTCTGAATTTATCCAGGCTGCAGCTGAAGCCTTGACTGTGGGGATGGTATCCCCAATAATGTTTTTACAGTGCAGTGGCAGTACAGTGTCATCTTCTTGGGGAAACCTGACTTAGGGCTTTGAATACACTAAATGTCATGAGAGCACCAGAGATAGATACTGTTAAAATAACTTCTCATAGGAATAAAAAGATAGATGCTCTCCCGTGTTTCTTAATTGTAAAGAGCTCTCTTACTGTTGTTTCACAGATTGCTTTGTCCAGTAGAGCATTGTGGCTGGGAGCACTTGTGGCCTCAAGTGTCCTCAGCGGGGCAGAGAGGGCACTGCTGGCCCCTGTGCCAGGCACTGCCCTGGCACACTGGCCATGGCCCTGGTGTTGGAGCACAGTGAGGGGAGCTGCTGCCAGATGGCAAGGGATGAGGGAGCCCCAGGCTGGGACTGGGCAGGGACTGGGAGAAATAGCCTGTTCTCAGACAGCTGCCTTCTCTCCTGCCAGCCTCCAAATCAACAAGAAAAGCAGCCCAGACTCAGGTTTCTTCTGGACTCCTTGCTGGGTTGGAAAAAGTTGGTCTGTGGTGTCTTGGCATTTCAAAATGTTCTTTTTCACTTTAAAGGATTAAGTATAAGGGGAAACTGATATGGCCAGCTACAGAATACCCATATGGAAAGCACCTAAGTCTGAAATGCAGAATGAGTGGGAATGGGCTGCCATTAGGATTACAGAGTCAGATCACACCTCAAGGGCAGTGCTGTGATTGTATGAAACTGTTAGACTGCATTTTCTTCAAAGCTGTGCTGTACAAGATTTTGATGTTTGACATCATGAGTGTTATTTTTATTCAGCAGAAGATTGTTTGGCTCAGTGTGATAATGACTGCAAGGCTTACTGCTGTGATGGGACTGCTCCCTACTGCTGTTCATATTATGCCTACATTGGGAATGTCTTTTCGTGAGTATATTTGCACTTAAAAAAAAAGGTGTGCTGTGTTCATGAAGTCAGTGTAAGTTTGCTGTGGCAAAACTATGTTTTGGCAATAAACTGAGGCAGTGTTTGGGTTTTTGTTTTCAGTTTGGTTTGTTTTTTTCCTTGCTGACAACAATCTTTGGTATTCCTTTGAGGTCTCATGTTACCTGTATTTTTGAAACATACCAGAAAGCTTGGTAAAATTGTGGGTTCTGTCCTTAGTTTGTGTACAATAATATAATTTCTGGAGCTAAGCTTTAGAGGTAGTGAGAACTTAGTTTCAAGCTTGAGCTGAAAAGATCTGTGAATAGAAATCTTGTATGTTTTGTTGAAATGGTTTCTCACACTGAGTCAATAGTGATTGAGTAGTAATTCAAATTACTTAGATTTGAAATTCATAGTGCTTTGAGTACTTTTTTTTTTCATTTTCACTTTTATTCACTTGTTTGTTTTTTGTTAAATAATGTTTTGGCTGTTGGTGGAATTTATTGAACAAATTCTAGGTGAGAATAATCTGACCCTTTAACAATGTTGTATGAATAGCATGTTTCACAGTGCTTTAAAAAACACGGCAGATGAAATCAAGTGGTTACAAATATTTTCTATCTGGAGAAAAATACAGGAATAAACTTTTGATTAAAAAACATAGACTCTAGTGCAGCTGTTTGTCTTTGCATTGGTGAGGAAGAAGAGAAGCTTGCCTGCTAATGGACCTGACTCTGGCCTTAGCTAAAGTCACATGTGAAAAACGCCAATCACTTGTTTTTAAAATTTTAGAAGTTTAATAGTGGTAAAATTGTTATAAAAATGGTAATACAATTAGAGTAATAATAATTTGGACAATTTGGATTAGGACAATATGAGACAACAGAAACAAAGAGTTATGGACAGTGTCTTTTTCTGGGCAGCATAAGCCTGAAAAAGGACACACGTTAACAGAGGATTAACCCTTAAAAACAATAACCTGTTGTATATTCATACACCTCATACTTGATGCATAAATTCCATTCAAACAAAGGATTCTGTCTGGTCAGTGTCAGCTTCTTCCACATAAGCCTAACCCTGAGCGAGGTGGGAGGAAGTTCGTTTCTCCTGATAATGGGGCAATAAATTCTCTTTCTCTCAAACATTTAGGTGTCCTGTGGCTGCCATCTCAGTGCGAGTCCTTTCTTTAGAAAAAAAGTATCCTATATAGCAGTTTCTATTTTAACATTTTTTATAACCTAAAACTATATTTAACACACTACTTAAGAGAATTAATACAGCATAACTTTCTAACACAACACATATGATATTAATTTTAATATTTGCGAAAAGCCAATCATAAAATACACATTTTTCACATCACATCTCACAAGTCGTACATTCATGTGCAAGGGCAAATCTAAATAAAACATAAAATGTGAGTCTTCATGATAGGACATCTTGTTTTCTCTTGCATCAATTACACTAGTAATTTCCTTAGCCTTTAGCATACAGTCTGTGACTTATTTTTGGTTTGTGAGAAATGGCTACTCACTTTTAATAATTTTGGAAAGGTTTATTAAACCTTATCCAAAAATACAAGAGAAGACTGAATAGAGAAAATGTTATGGCGCCTGGAGCAAGGCATTTTTCCCACCATGTGCTCACCCACACAATGGAGGTTTTGCCTTTTAACCCTTTAACCCCTCCCAAAGATCTGTCCATTGACTCCTCCTTTGCTGTCCAGTGGTGGAGATCTCTTCCTCAGACCCTGACTGGAGGTCAGATGTCACCATAGTGACAAGCCAGCCCTCCCAGATGTCCCAACCCAGCTGTCCCTTGATAACCAC
>JAWWEY010000001.1:14553586-14576990 GCA_035582745.1 Loriotus luctuosus | reverse complement strand
TTTTGCAAATTAAACAGCTCAAGACGCTCCTTCAGTAGTCCCGTCCCGTTCGTTTTGTAAATAGTTGCAAGACGCACATTCCAACCCAGGCTATTCTCTGATTCTGTGATCTCTTCTTCCAGAGCCAGCTCAGCCTCCAGTGGCTTTGATTTGATATGACAGATGAGATCTTGTCCCCGAACACAAGTTAAGGCGCCACAGCAAGCATATTATAAGGATTTAAATATAATTATAATATAGTTTCTATCTATTTTTTCTTAATAACAAGAATGTTCTCTTAACATTTTTCAAGGAGTACCTACATTGTTATTAGCTGGTATTTTCTAAAGAGCAAAATGTTGTGTTGTTACCTCTAGGCAGCAACTGTTTCTCTGTTGTACGAAACTTTGGAGAAACACCAGGGTTAAATAGAAGTTCTAGCAGAAGCTCTGTGTTTTAAGTGGGCACGAGCAAGCCTTGCTCACCACAGGGGAATGGAAGGAGTGCCTTTTGCAGGGCAAGGAACAGATGCTGTACAGCACAGTCTACCTCCCAGGCCTGAATAAAAACCCAGTGTGTTTATTTTACTAATCTTTCCAGGAGGAACAGTTAGCTCCATGACTTGAAAAAAAGCACTTCTAAAATTCAGAGGATGAAGAGTTTCTTTCATGCTTGACCCTATTCTTGTCACCTGATAATAATGGCGCATTTCAGGATCTCTGCAGAGCCTGGCAAAACAAAGAGTTTTTCAGCTAATTAAAAGGAGAGATATTTCTGTAAATGCTACATAAACATGAGGATTTATCCCCTCTCTGCATTTTGGAGAGAAAGTTAATATTTCAGAACCTTCTTTTTAATTTTTTCTTTTTAAATATTGATTCCTTGTAATGTTTCTAGGATAGCAGGGATTCTTAGAAACAAACTGCTAATGAAGCTTTCCTTGACTACACCCACAAGGACAAAAGTTTTTGGTGTGAGAGTTGGCTGGTAGTGTGGTGCTCATCTCCTTAGCCCTGATCCATCATAGCTCTGGGGTCAACATTTCTCTCTGGCATTAGAGCTGGGGCTGCCTGCCTGCTTCTACTCCTGATGGTGTCTCCACTCCCATGTGGCACCCCATCCTCAGAGAGGTCCTTCATTTCTCCCACCTGCTCTTACCCTGGTGCTGGGCCATTGCTCCAAGACCAGTAATCCTCCTGGTTACCCATCCTACATAGGTCATGCCTCAGCAACATGACCCCTCTGAGGATTTGTGATCCATTCCTTGCTCTCCTCAGCAGACCAGAGTATCAAGTCAAGGTTGAGGCATTCAAAGGCACGAAGGTGGAGTCACTGCTGGGCTGTTGGTGGCTTCAGGAGGGGCTTGGGAAGGCACACGAAGACTGTCAGCACTATGGACATGAATTTTTTTGCCACCCCAGAGAAAACAACTTTCTTGAGGCAGCCTGCAGCAAATTCCTCCAGAGCCTAGGGCCTTCACAAACTGTTTCCATTATGGGCAAAACGTTTCTATGTTAAAGAACTGGCTCCTAACAGGCAGTATTAGCCAAAGAGCAGAATGACCCAGCTCTGGTAACACTGTCTCCTGCTACTCTGTTGAGGGCTCTCTCCTGATCTGCACAGGAGAATGGCAGAATTCACCAAAATTGGTGGAAATACTCTCACCTTGGTCTTTCATCTATGAGAGCTCATGGTTATTGCATTGCTTTCTTGATGGCAATTTTATTTTACATCAATTATTTGAAATGTATAATTCCCCCAGCAGTAACACACTAAGTCCTTTCTCTTCGGCATGCCATTTCTCAGCATTTCAGATCAAATACACTTTTGCAATAAAAAAATATTAATTACATATGTATTACATGGTGATGTGAAGCCTAATTACTCTGCAGCACTGAAGAGATGGAATAGTTAATATCCCCTTGCTCCAGGAAAGGCTGCAGAATAATAAAATGGGAAGTTGAAATAATCACTCTGCCATCAGTAGTTCTCCCCTGGGCCTGCACACAAGGAGTCATATGGAGAACTGTTAGAGGCAGGCATCACTGAAGATTTCCTGCTCGTTTTACTGCCTGTAAAATAATTTGTTTATTCAGGAGATGTGTTCTATCTTCTCTGTGATTCAGAAGAATCTTAATCGCACATGATTGCTTTAATCCTCTCACCTCAGTAATTAATACTGCAGTACAAAATTGGAAAGTTACTCTTTATTGTGAGCAATATATTATGAAGTTATTCTTTTTGCTCAAGAAAGCATAGGTTATACGTTTTTATTATTAGCTCTCTAAATCTGCTTTTTCTATATCATAATAATAGTGTTGTCTTGGAAGATGGTAGTTAAATGTCTAGATTTTTGGGGTTTATTGCAAAAGAAAACTTGGTTAAAATGGGAGCAGGAACAGTCTAATTAATTATTATTATATCTATAAATATATTAAAAAGTATAATTAATATAGCTATTTAAACACAGCTTTTTTTTTTTTTTAGTTTCAAAGGTGTCTGTTGATAACCCTATTTATGAGATATCCAAGGGACTGTGGCTCTAGTTCACTTTGCAGGATGGCCAGTTCTCCTTTTCCTCTTTTCTGTTTCGGTTTTTTTTTGTGTGTGTGTGTTCAATTTGAGTTGGTCTGAGTTTTTCAAACCTAAGTGCCTGAAACTGTGAGCTGTTTCCCCAGAACAAAAATCTGAGTCCCAGAGCCTCAGTCTGAGTTAAGCAGCGCCTGGAGCTACCTATGCTCACACTGTTCAGAAGCAGCTGCCCAGGGATCAGTGTTTAACCTATTTATGGGACATGCTCTCAAACCAGTAACCAGAGGTTTTTATCTCACTGTCCTCTGTGTCAAGTGTTTCTCCCTCATCAAGTAGCACTTCCCATTCCCAAATAACTCCCATCTACTGCAGCAGTAATAAATTATGAAAACGTGCCCCAAATGCCAATTTAGCTATGCATCAGGGGACACTTTCAAGCAGGTAAAATGGAAAGCAATTGCCTGGTTACGCAGTAAAATCAGTAGAATTTTACACAGTAAAATTGATCATAAATCTTTCTTTTCCATGGTCCCTTTCTTTCTATTACTATCTTCTTCCCTCAATATTTTACCCTCATTTTCCTCACCAAATATGTGATTGTTAATAGGATAGTTGAATGAGTAGGACAATCACCTGGGATGTGGTTTGCCTTTGCTCATAACTCTGCTACAGCTGGGATTTTCAACAACTAATCTTTGCCATGCTTCAGTTCCCTGGCAGGGATGGCATCTGAACTCTTTTGAGTTTTCAAGGACCACTATTTTTCTGTTTCTCTGCTACCAAATTAGGCTCATAGAGGTGAGAGGCCAGTTTGCAGACTTCTCTTGAACAGTGCATTCCTTTTTATGCAGGTTTTTTCAGGTTCTCCTAGCTTTTGGTGAAAGGCCATCTTTTCTTCTCCTTCCTACTGAGATTTTCAAAAGAATTTCCAATAAAACAGTGCGAACAGAACTGCAATAATTATATCTGGCTTGGTAAAAATGAAGGGTTGTTTTCTGCCTTCCCCAGAAAAAGTGATAAACTTGATGCCTTCCTGGAAGTTTGTGATCATTATGCATCCATGTATCCTTGACCTCCCATTTGCCCTCAGCTGAAGATTGCTGAGACTGGAATAAAGAATAAATAATTATTTTTTTTAGGTGTGCAAGTACCTGAAATGCTCCTGCCACAAGCAGCCCCCAGAGAAAATACTGTGACAGGAAAATTTTGCATTACAGTAGATTTTATTTAATTGGCATAATTCTTTGTACAGTTTAAGCAGGGAGTAAATAATTGCAGAAGCTTAATTCTAAGTAAAGCATGGCTTATATTTGCATAAATCTTTCTTTCCTGGGATTCCACAAGTTTGTGTTCCTGCTAGTTTTATCTGTTGTCTTCAAAAGAAGACAAAATGTCCTTCCTTGTCCCTGACTTGTGTGGCTCAGCTGATGTCCCCACAGCTAAATTACTTCCCAGTGCAGGTCTGCCCTATCCTTTCCGTACCAAAGGCTACCTTCCCCATAAAACTGGGAAAGAAGCCAACTTCTTCCTTCTCTTTTAGATCCTTATTAACCTGAGCATCACTTAATGGTTCAGTTGTATGTTTATGCTGCATGAAGGTTAAACCAGTAAAAACTCAGCTGAACGGGGCATTGCCTGCCTGCACTGAAGCTGTGTTTGCAACTTTTTAATGACTGCGGTTTCATGTTTTGGCAACATTAATTAATAGCAGTGCTGCCAATGGAAGTGGCTATAGTTAATGATGTTCCTCTTGTTTTGTGTTTTTTTTCTTCTGATTATCAGTCCTGAAAGACTTCTAGTTTTCTTTACATTAAAAATTGTCATGTCTGGACTCTCTGAAATTTCATCAAGATGAACCTTACACTATAATTTGTCAGTCTTTTTGTGAAGAGACGATTGCTTTCTTGGGGACACAGGGACAGCCAGGCTCTTGACCCCTCTATGGAAAGGCAGGCAGACAACAAGATCCTGGTTCACACTAAACCAGGTCTAAAAGCCAGGTCTCAGATTTATCTCTGTGGATCCAGAGGACATGGACCTGGTTAGAGCAGCTCAGGAACCTGGACTCTGACAACCTTCAGTCTCTGTACAACGCCTGTGGTAGAGCTGATGTACTGTGTGAAGTATTTTCTGATAAACCAGATCTAAACCTGAGCTGCTCAAACTCTGTCACTTGAACTGTCATCTGAAGAGAAAGACAGTGTTTATGTGACTTCTGTTTTGTGCCATAAATTAAAACAAGACGAAACTCAGATTCTCATTGCCAAAATGACACACAGGATTTGTAGTATTCAGTAGTAAAGAAAACTTTGTTTCCTCATTTTTTCCTTTCTTGTCTGATTCAGGGAATTCCATTTTGGAAACTTATTATATTAAGTAGCTTAACTTCTCATAGGCCTGAGGCTGAGCAAACATATATGAGTCCAATATCCAAATTATACTCAGAGAGACAATCCATTGTGTCAGCTAGTGGTCAAAGTGTGTATTTATATTTACCATGCTATATTCAAAATTATTTCATTTCAACATCTTTTTTTTTTTCAGCCAGAAATGATTATGTGATAAACAAACTATTTGGAACCCAAAAGAGTAGAATCATGGTAAGTATCTCTCCTTATCTCAACTTACTTACTAAGGAATGTTGAAAATATGGGAAGTGATGACACAAAATGGTTCCTTTGGCTGCTTAAGGACGAGAAATTATATAGGATATCTTTACTACAGATTTTATATAGGCTATCTTTTACTAGATTTTTGAAGAGACATGTAAAGAAGGAACAATATTAGAAGGAATCCTGCTGTTCCCTGTCCTCCCTGAAGTTGTTCTCCAAACGTAGGCATTTTTGTATTTTTGCTTTATACTCTAAACCTTGTTTTAAACAAACAACCCAAGGAACCAAGAGCTCTTATGGCCAGCCTTTGCTTTGTACAGTCTCTTTAAAATAACTGGGCCTCTTTTCTGAAAAAGATTTCACATTTATAGCAGAAGGCATCAGTCTTAAACATTGCATTTCTGTGAATTCTGGGATAAAGTACTGTAAAATAACACTGGCTCTTTCTTGGCTGTTTCATGGTTAAATGAAACACCATATTTCCAAAAACCATCCAGCATTTTTTTAGTCTAATAGCCAGCATTTGCCCTCAAATCCCAATTTCAGTAAGAAGAAATCAGTCAGTACAGCTCCCACCCATGAAAATCTTTTGTTGGCTGGGTTGGTATTCTTGTGCTCACATGTAGCCAGAGCTGGGATTATTAATGTTGAACAGGAGAAGCTATAGAAAGACTAATGAAAAGTCTTCAAACAACCCAAAGCCCTCTTGAGATATGAGCACTTCTATAAAATATTGAAGACAAATGTGTATCTTTCTTCAAACTAGCCACAGGTTTAATTCAAAATTTAATTTTTTAATCTTATTTTGAATCGCTAAAACCAAGGATCGTGGACAAAGACTCTCTAACTAGTTAAAGTTAGAAAATAGTTATGTTTGTTACACCAGCAGGCGGCACAGGGGGGATGTCATCCCCAAAATGTGTGACCGCACTGCACAAGGTTCTTTGCCTTCTGTTTATTTCCCAAAATAATACAAATGCATAACCCCAGCACCTCCCACCCCCACTTTGTATTAAAATGGAGTATGAGTCCTTCACGTGTGTGCAATTCTTCTCTTGAGTTGGGTTGGTGCTCTCAAATTGGGTCAGTGGTCTCAGGGATGAAGTCAGGAAGGTCTTCATCACATCTCTGTGACCCTCTGGCACCATCCAAGGCCCCCTGCTTCATGATGGATTAACAGAGTCCAAGTGTTGGGTATTCTGTTGGTTTCAACATGTTCCTATAATGGTTCACTTGCTCCACTTCTTTCTACAAATAAGCTCATAATATAACAATCAGCTTTAGCATCTAATAATTATTAACCTATCATTGGTATACCTAACTTCAATATGAATTGGTTCTAACCCTCAGCTAAAATCTTAACCCTTTAAAATCATGATTCAATTTGTCATCTCTGACTACAGACAGCATCTGTGGTGGTTTTTTGCTGGCTTCCCATCAGCTGTGGATGTCGGAACAGTGATGCAGATTTTGGGTAGTGCCAGTCTGAGTCTCAGGTTGTGCAGAACCTCCTGTTTCCTCACCATATAGCTCTCTACCATTTGTACAACTGGATCCTCATTTTCCTCAGGAGAAATCTCACTGCTCGGTTTCCAGATGCTTCTGCAAGAGCTTCCTTGCTCCTGTTGCAGATGTGGAACTGCTTTGAGACAGTCTTTGTAGGAATGGGGAACAAAACCACATGGACCTCTTTCCTTGCTCTGAAGAAGATTGTTTGTTGCAACAAACTGGGCCCTTTTGTGTTCTAAGCTTGACCCAAAGAAGCACTCATTGGCTGCCTGCCACTGCAGTGTCGCTGTTCATGCATCTCTTTACCCAATCAGCTCTCTGATCGTCATGTCCATTGTCTCCTCAACTAATCACTGTCTCACCCACACAGCACGCATGTGCCAGCCATACAACCTGTTCTCTGGTTACATTACCTGGTTTTTACCTCTCTGTTAGCTGAACCTTTCTCAGAGGGCTTTCTGGTGAGCAAGAGTGAACAGGATTTTGTTAATGCTAATTTCTTTATTTTTAGCATATGGTGCCATAAGCCTTTGTTTGGTTTACCTTAACTGTTAAACAGATACAAAATGTGTGGCAATATCTTACCTTATTCCTTTTTGAAAAAAAAAAATCTCTTGGAACATTATTCTTTCCACTGACTATGTCTCCCTCCCGAGCTCAGCAGGAGGGAGTGATACTTGTGTAAAGCCTTGCAGGAGTCAAACCTGCATGTTCCCAGTGTAAGCTTTACTGAGGGGTTTCTCTCATGGATATTGATTGCAAACGATATGACTCTGGGGAAAAGGGAAAACACTGAGGAACTGGAAAATAACAAAATTTTAATTCAGCTTTTCCAGCAGTGCTCATGAGGCTGAAGAGAAGAAGAATTCCATAAAACAACACCTAAAGTAAGTATTTTATCATTATGTTAACCCTTCTTACAGTGGATTTTTTTCCCAAACACCATAATATTTTAAAAGGGCTCAAAATCCCAAGCAGCACGACACAACACTCCAAGGTTCATGTGGCAACAGCAAAACTTTATTTTCCACAACTCCCATTTATGTGGTTATCAAAAATCTCATGCTTGATCCCCGTTGGCTAGTAACTTGTTACCAGCAGTTCACTGACCAACAGCTGACTGACTGAGGTCTCTTCCCTGCAGCTCAGTCCCTCCACCCTTCAGTGCCCTTTTCCCCCACTTCTTTTCTTTCATGAGTATAGGCTGATCAAGTTAAGGTCAGGGTTGCTTGTGTCTGTGAGGCCTTCAGGCCAGCTGTTAAGCCATCACATTTTTTGGAGGCCCCTCTTGGGCACTCTCTTCAGGAGATGCTGAGAAGAATATATTTGGTGAAATTCTTTCCAGAGAAGAATATATTTGTTGAAATCTTGGTCTTTTGTTACCCCAAATGAGCTGTGCATTATGGTCAAATCAAAATAGTTTGCTCAGGGTGGGTAGGAGGAGGGAAGGGTAGAAATAGAAAAAGGATCTAAATCAACAGACCTCAGGGGAATAGTAGTGTTGCCTTTCCTTCCAGTGCAACAAATTTCCCTCTGAATGATCTAACCCTGTGCTTCTGGGTAACACAGAGTCAGTGGTAACAAGCCTGGATGTCTAGGGATTCCAACAGAGTCAAGTAGCATATTTTGAATGGAATTAAATGTACCATGGAAGACTTTCATTCCCAAAAAGAAAATACTTCAAGTTCTTACATTTGATCTTCTTTATGTGTGCATGCAACTTTTTGCTGCTCCCACTGTCCAATTGAAAATAAAACTAGTTTTGCACAGCCAAACAGAAAAGAGATGTTGCCAGAAAGGTCTTATATTCTTGGACATTTTCTTAGAATAAGTTTTAAAATACCTTGCTGATGATCTGTCTGTTCATGCTATGAAATGCCAAATATGTATGTAAAATGGATAGCAGAGAGAGGTAAGGTTCTTTGATTATGACCTTGTTAGGGATTCTATAAATGCCAGTCTTCTAGGAAATCTTGATAAAAATGGTAGCCTTCAAGCAGCATCCTAGTTGCTCTTCTAAAAGAAAGCAGGAGGAAAATAGGAAAATACAAATAGGAAAAAGCAAAAACAACCCTATGGCAAATACAGAGCTGTTGGGATCACGATAAATTTTTTTTTATGCAATACTTTGTGAATTTTATGCTATAGCTTTTAGAAAATACAGTCCCTCTCTTGCTGATTCTGTTCCATCCAAAAGGAAATAGGATTTAGTCTGTTCTTCGCAAAACTAACAAAAAATGTCAGTCAGGTGTTGCACAAATAAGGATGGACACAGGCCATGTACACCAGGAACCCAAAACAAGTTTGGCCCTTTTCTAGAAGCAAGATTTGGAGAAGACTTCAGTGTTAGCCCTTCTCTAAACACATGAAGCATAAATGTGTCTTTCATGTTCAAACTGCAGTTATAAAAACCAAAATTGCTAAGTTGTGTTACAATTAAATAACTTTAGAATATTATTGATATTCAAACAAAAACCTAAGCCAAATTTAGGAGTAAAAATTCTTTCAGCCCATTTAAATGCAGTATAAAACACTTCTTTTTGTTAAAGTGGTTGTGATCATTGCAGGTTCTACCTGTCCCTAGGTATTGTGTCTTATTACCTCTTGAACCTAAAACTGAAGCTCTTGAGGGTAGGTTGCCTCTAGGAACTGAGTTTATTTCTAAATATACACATGCTAGGACTGAACTGGCTGAAAATGTTGTTTCCCCGTGTGGAACATGGAGGGAGAAAAAATTGCTTCTCTTATGGATTTCTTTTCTCCTTTGGGATCATTCTAACAATTTGTTTTCTGTTTGGGTGGAAAAATCTATACCTGCCCTTCATCCCAGCCTTTTTTAATTCCCACATCACCTAGGAAAGTGGTGGATCAGGAGAGAGCCTGTTGTGAAATGGCAGCAGAGGGCAAGGAAAACACTGATTTTATCCAATGCTACGATTGTGTCCCTGTGCTTGGATTGGTTTGTAAGGCACACCAGAGGGAAGGTAAATCAATAAAAGCTGTTTTCACAAGTTTGAAATTAAACACTGATAAAATGCCAAAAGAAATCAGGTTTTGTCTAAAAATGTTTTCACTAACCAAAATTCAGTGGAAACCCTCTTTTTTGTTGTTTTGAGCTTTTTTTTTTTTGCTTGTGAAAAAAATTTGGGGATTTTAATTTTTTTTTAATTGTTCTGGACATGACTTTCAAAATTGGCTATTTATTTTGATTGGGAAAAATTTTTGATGTGCCTCCAAGATAACGGTTAAGAAATTATGAGTTCCTTTGTTGTAAACACATAGATTTTTCTTGCTGTCATGTTGATGTCAGATTATTTAATGACTAGTCCTTCTACAGGATAGAAACACAGCCTTGGAATGAGTTTCCTTTAATATCTGTCAAATGCCAGTTAAAATATTTTCATTAATGCAGTAATCTCTCTTATCATATAAACTGTATTGTCTGATTCTGATAAACTTAATTAAACATCTTCATTAACTGGAAGCCTGAGGGCCTGCTGATGAGAAAAATATTTGATGAGGTATCCTTTGAGTCAATCAGCATTATTCCATTGGCAAAAAAGCCATAAACCACTAATTTGGACTAACTTGTTTACTTGAAAAAATCCCCCACCTTCCAATATTATTTATTGTAACTTAAATATTGGGTTTTTTGAGGAGAAAAAGCTGAAGAATGAGGATCTGCAAAGAGAATAGTCTAAGACTGCCTTATCCAAAAAAAGCAGTGTCTTGTAGAAAGGAAGTCTATGCTTCTTGTTTTCAGGAAAAGTACTTCCAATGTATGATAGATGGGTAATAGTACAGGTCTCTTGGACAAGTCACTTGCTTAATTTAAGTCAAAACAACTGTAGCATTTTCATTTTCTTCTTTTTTTTTTTTTTATCCCAGGGGAAGATCAAGTCTCTTGACCCTGTTAAATGGATGCAAATATGTTTGCAAAACAGCAATGCTTTAGATTTTGACAACGAAGCTGTACGTCATATCAGCATCAGGATGAAAAGCACCCTACTCCAACTTCGTTGATTAATAGAAAAAAATCACTGGGTTCCAAGGTAAAAGATGAATCCTTGAGGCATCTAGTTACACATAGGAAAATAATGTCCTGTGGCTCAAATCCTTTGATTTTCAAATATGCACCTATGCAAAAACCAGACTAATAATTACTTTCATTGGCTTCATTGCTCTTAATGTTCTGACTGTAACACTTGATGTGTGTTCTCTAAATATTGTATCTCCCCTATTTAAAATCCAGCCTCAGATTTGGAGGCATTCAGGTTGAAATTCACTTCCATTTATTATGCAGAAGAGATCTTTGGTAATGGATCTATTCGAGGGTCTAAACATACATTGCATAGACAAAGAGCATAGAAGATGAAGGGTTAAGTGATGATATGAGCAGAAACTGAGCTCAAAATTGAAGCTGTTATAAATTGAGAAAACTACATAGCTCCAAGGTGTTTTAAGACTTGAAAGCTATTAATTCTGTAATAGTTACCTGGGTAGGTTGTATTAAAATAAAGCTGAGGGTTAACTGAAGCTAACATTTTATAGGTGCATGTTTAATTAAATTGTATGTTTCACCTGTAGTAATAAAATATGAGACTCATCTGAGTTAACACAGTTTTACAGTTTGAAGGTCTGAACCATCTCCAGCTTCTCTGTGCAGGGCTGTTTGGTATATGAGCCATAAAAGCCATCCAGGAAAAGTGCTGTTCTCTGAAGCTTTCCATTTTTAGCTAGAAAACTGTTCTGCTCATCATGCTGGTGTTGCATTAAACAAGTAAATAGAACAGCTTCCTGTTCTGGAATGAAATGAACTTATGAACTCAAAAGGAAATTCTCTTAATCATCAGAGAGCACTCAGCTTTGCATGTGATTTAAATTTAAAAGCACAAGCACAGGATAGTACAACAAAAACTAGTCCTTCAAGCCAGGCAGAAAGACATACCACAGTTTCCTGTTGATGCTGGAGGACACTTTTACTTAAGGCAGCATTACTTGATAAACCCTTATAAACCACCTGCACTGTTCTTATAGTGGTTGCTTCTAGTCTTTGTTGACAGTGAAAAATCTTTCATATTTCTCCCTACTACAACAGACTACTGAGTGTTTGATTTCAGATATAACCCCAGAAAAGGCCTGATTCAGTATGAACTGTATGTCCTACTGCTTCAGTTTTGTCTCCAGAGGAACTGAACTTGCTTGATGTGTACTTTTACACTATGATTTTACAAACTGAATGTCCAGAACCCTGTAAGGAAAACTGATGAACTGACTGATCACTTCTCCCTTACCGTATCACAGCACTTGAACCTTATTCTTTTTGAAAACTAAAAGGGCTTCAATCTAGTTCCCACTCAAACCAGTGCAGAAACCCCTCCAGCAGATAATGAGGTTATCTCCATTTGGCAGAGGGATTTTGCCAAAACATCTGGATTCAGCTCTGCAAACATTCCAGTGGCATTGCTGTGTTTAAGAGGAGACTGGGAAGTTGTGTGCAGTGTCACTGTTGTGCTTGTCCTGTACACTGCAGGAGCCTGAGCTGGCAGACATCTGCCAGACCATGTCTACTAGTCCTTGCTCAGGCAGAGAGAAAGGTTTAAAAGCTCCAAGAAAGGTTTAAAACCAAGGCATCCTCTGGCTGGTAGTTATATTACATGGATGCCAGTGCTGTGGCTGTCCATGCTGCATGGCAGAGAGCTGGGATGCACCAAGACAAATGTTTAGAAGAGGCTGGAGTTTGGCTTTGTTTTGCTTGTGCAGAAATGAATCAGTACTTCTGAGCAGATTCAGCTCACTGTCCATCTATCCTGGCAAATTACTGTGATGCATCTCCCAAGCTCTGGCAACAGGAACTCTATTAAACTTTTAAGATAGACTCATACATGGTCACTTGGCCAAAGTTGTGTGTATAAGGAATGATCTAGACAAAACTGAAACAGATCTGCTGAAATTGGGCACAAAATTTCTTTGCAGTACTGTATTGTCCATGAAAATTCAGAAAGATTTTCATGTCCATGTCTATTGAGGTCCAAGATGATTTATAGAGAAAAGTGATCTGAGATGATATAATCTAATTTTCTCAAAAGTGTTTGCTGTATTTTGGCTGTTCTTTGAGCTGGGAGAGAAGAAGGAAATAAATTTCTTTATTTCTATTGCTATCTTATAATGAATCTTTCAGCTAAATGGATTTGCAGAATTCATGTAGCCGCTCTGTTCCCTAGAAGCCAACAGAGCCAACAAAAACCTCTGCAGAAAGAAATCAGTACCTGTGCCCTGGAGATCATCATTGAATAGCAATTGTACTGATTTGTGCTCATCAAAGGGCAGAACACATCTATCATACAGATAAACAATCTGTTCTTTAAAATACTGCTTGTAGGTGTGAAAGATTGCTGAGGATTGTTTTGGAAAGCTTGGACAAGCATCTCTAGCTGCAACATAAGCCTGAAGTCTCTAAAATACAAGTTTCTGTTGCCTAGCAAACAATGTTTACTGCATAGGTATAAAAACATGTAACACTTCACCTCTGATTGTAATATTGAGTGGAAAAGTACCTTTTTATTCTAAGGTTATTAGCCTCAGCTGAACAAAACCAAAAAGGGACTTTTAAACAACTACATTTTATTAGCAAGCAATACCTTGCACAATCATTCCCAAGAGAAATAGCATTATACTGGTGAAAGGAAGTCATGAGTCATTCAAAGGCTTGGTCCTTGACTGGAAATTCCCTTCGAGCAATGATAGTGTTCTTTCTTCTCTCTGTAATAGCACCCTGGATTTGAATTTGAGACTGTAATACATACCTGTTATAATGCATTGCATGCACATTTATTTGGCAGATTTGTCGCTGGGATTCATTTTTCTCTGTTTAGTTTGCACCCCAGAAGAAGAGAGGAAGATTTTTGGATAATCTGAAGGGTCTTCCCCCAGCGGCAGGAGTTACCACACCTCTAGGGAAGTAGTTTAGAGTCTATTGGAAGAGGAAGTCTTCCCTCTGCTGATAGGCTGCCAGTACAATCACCCCGATGATGGAACCCCTCTCCATTTCCTACAGGGTTGCCTAGCAACAGAGCCCTTCTCCGTGCAGGTGCTGCCATGTGCGGCTGCTGCCAAGGCATGTGCAGCCCGTCTGGTACTTTTCCATTCAAAATCAAATACCAGATTCAAAACCAACAGTTCAAGAAATAAAACTAAACAATGTTGAGCATTATTATTTTGAAATTAAATTGGTTCCTCACAGACTGTGAGCAGATGCCGTTCTTTTCTGTGGGTTTATTCAAGTGCATGGAGTTATGCACTTTTTTAGATGCTTTCCTGGATCAAAACCCTGAGATTATATTCTTTTGGTTGATTTAGCAATCTTCTATTTTTCTCCAGTCTTCCACACCAAAATTACTGGTGATGATTTGCTCTGTGGTATCTCAACAACCAGAAATGTTGCAGCGTATCTTTGGATGCTGGTACAAATGCCAAAAGTGGCAAAACAAAGTTGTTCCACGGTGTTTTATGTTGGCATTTTCACTTATATTAACAAAACATCATTCTTTTTGTGAACTGTGTTTGTTTTTTATTTATTTTTATATGTCCAACTTTTATCATCCCAGCAATATATTATTTCTAAAGTTTCATCCAACTGACTGAAGGTGGGTACATGTTCAAAGCAATGATTTCAAAAGATTCATTAGTTATGAAATATATTCACTCTCCTTGGCTTGTTTCTGTTTCTCTGTTCACTTCTGTTTCACTGTTCACTTCTGTTTCACTGTTCACTTCTGTTTCACTGTTCACTTCTGTTATTTAGCATAGCACAGCATTTGCTTCACTGTGAACTCAGTCTGTCCTAAAGAAAAAAACAGAATCATGCTAAATCATGATATCTCAATGACAGTGAGAGATAATATCTTCAGTTTGTTATGCCTGTGACAATGTCTGGGTCAACAGAACTGCCAGGGCCCATAAAACTCATTTTTTGCTACCAATTAATTGGCATGAATCTATCATATCTTTCTGTGATATCTACTGGTTCATGCCAACATTAGCTTTCTTTGATTTTAACTCTCTGTATGTGCCTGGGCAACTTTTGGAAGTGGATATTTCACTTGTTGTATTTATGTTGTCTTATGTGGGGGTTTTGGGGTTTTTTGGGGTTGAGGGTTTTTTTCTTTGTTGGTTGTATTTTTTTATTTTAGGAAATTTTGGTACAAGATGGTCTTCAAATATGGTGTTCTGGCAAAGGAAAGCTTTAATCAGGTTCATAAACTCCTTTTCTTTTTGAATATTGAAATTCATGTGGACTTGAGCCTATAAAGATATACCCCAATATTTTTTTACTTGAAAAGCTATGTTTAGATGTCAATACTTCAGACAGGGTTGGGGTTTTTTTTTAATTTTTAAAAAAGATCTTGAATCTCCTACTATGGTGACACACAGCTCTTTGTAGTACAAAACATAACCAGCCACTTTCAATTATTATATGACATGATGATTTAATTCCAAACACAATTTATTTAAATTGTAGTTTTTGGCAAGAGATGAAAAGTGAAGAACTTCTATTACATTTCATCCTGACCCAATAACAGATTGTATTGTAGATCTAGTTATGCAGTAGTTCCAATCTCTGCTCATAACTTACTGTACCTTATAGGAGACATTAGGAAAGAATGCCCAGAAAAAGACTGAAAAGCCCTTGATGATATGGCCAGAAATGACAAACATCAATAAACTATTTGATTTCTGATGGAGAGGCTTTACATAGCACTACTTCCTAGTCATCAGAGGTCAGGAAACACATCCACTTCTTGTTCCAGTGACACTTCTGAGAGGAAACAAACAACCTTTAGTGAAAGATGCCTTTTTCTTCTCATCTGCTGTGCTATTTTCCTTTAGATAAATGACAAACACAAAATGTCATCATTTCTGCAAGCTGCAAACCGTGCAAGCACTGTGGAGATTTTAGGAATGATTTTTGTGTGTGAATGAGCTACTGGTTGCTATACAGTAATGAAGTCAGGGTAAAAGAAATTCTCCTTACACTTGGAATAAAGTCTTACCATTCTCTGAAAAATCTCCATTAACAAATTTAGAGCAGCCCCTGAGATCTGTGTCTCTTGCCTAAACACAGGGGTACTCATGCAGCAGAATGCTCTGGGAATGAAGCAGGTCCATGGAGTTCTACTCCAACCTTGAGGAACACTAAGGTAACTTTTAAGATACACTGAGTTAAAGGACAAGTTCTCGAACTTGACAAAATATTCTGTGGAAAGTCAGCCTCAAAACTGCATCAATATTCATATCTCACTCTCATATTTCCTTATTAGAAGAAGTTGTCTGTTCTGGAGTTTCAACTAGGACAGTTTCAATCTGACTTAAGGCAACTTTAGACTGATCACAGGGGAGAAATATTCCACATGAAGTACTAGATGTGAGGCTTCCTGTACTTTGGTATTAGATATGAATTACTAGCAATAAGCTAACAGCATTATTGGCTGTCTTTTTTTCTTTACATGTTTTTTTTTACAACATGTAAAAAACAAAGCAAAAAAAATCCCCACCCATTACAAAACTAGCTCCATTCTAAAGACCTGGATTTTTGAAAAAGCTTTACTGATTTTCTGAGAACATATGTACAACCCAAGATGCTCAGAAGGTGCAGTCATCAAGTTCTGACTGCCATAGGAAGATAAGCTTATCACATCATTAGTTCTAGCTCCTCTTTTCTTGACTTCCTGGTTTTTAAAAAGACCAATTTAAAGAAAAGAAGAAAAATCAAGTAACACTGGAGGTGCCACTTTGGTTGGCAAATCGGTAAAGGATGTACTTAAATCCGAATTGGATAATATAACAAAATGCATCAAAGATTTCAAACCTCTAATTAAAAAAAAAAAAGTCTTAACACATACGAGGCTTCAATGAGTTTGAAAGTTTGAATAAACCTCTACCTACTTACCAAGAGCAGTGTCACATAAGTCCTTCTTCCCACACTGCACTGCTGCTCAAAACTGAGCCTTCAAGAGTTCAAGAGCTAAATTTGCAGCTGATAAGGCTCCTGACCTTTTATATCAGCTTGCCTTCTAGCCCACTAGATCTCTTGTCCACAGGAGTGCACAATGGAGCAAGAATGCAAGATGATCCTTCAGTAATTAAAGGCCTCTGGAAGTGCAGTGAGGTCAGAAAGACCTAAAGGAACCAAAACTGAGCAGGCTTAAAATACCAAAAAGCAGTATTCCCAGATCTTGCTGTGAACTTTGCTAACTTCTGCAGTACTCAGGCTGTGAGTGTACAAAGTACTAAAGCAAGGCTGTTTGAGGCACACCAGCAGCCTCCCTGTAGTCAGTGGGATTCATGTGTTAAATACTGATTGCTGTAAATGTTGTGCTGGTTCAGAGCCAACAGATGTTTGCTTGTCATAAAGGGTTGTTCCTTCAAAGAAAGGACCGCATTTAATGGGAGAAGAAAAGTTTGTCTTAGGGAAAATGGGAAGTAGATTTCTACTTCTACTAGATTTAGAACATAATGTTTTTTATGGTGTTGGCTGATAAATTTATTTCTTTTAGTGGTGGTGGACTGCCTGGGACTAACTCAGAGATGGCTCAGTCCTCATCTGCACACTGGAAGTGTGAAATTCATTACTAAGGAGTTGGTGGTGTCTAATGACCTTAGAAAACCTGGAGCTGTGTCACCTGAGGCAATGGAGCTGTTTTCCATCCATTCCTGCCATAAATGAAAGCAAAAATTATTAAAGTTTGCCTGAGATTTTCTTGGGTTTTTGTTTTCTAGCATAGTAACTATATTTAACTCCAACTTTTAAAATTAAAAGCCTGATCTTTTCTATTCCTATTTCTACTAACAGTGCCTATTCATTTACATAGATATACAGATGGAAAGCTATTTTCAGAATGCTCAGCATTGGCTCATATTCTGTAGAAGTGAGCAGTATAACTCCTACTGATTTTTACTTGGGAGTAGAACTATGTCAACCCTGAACAGTTTTGAAAAGCACAATTTAAGCATCAGTTTAACTAAATGCTGCCCAGATACAATCCTGAAGAATTTAATTCAAAATTTAAAAATTTAAAATTTATTTTAAAATGTCACCATATTTTCAGTCTTTGTTTTCTACTTAATGTTTGCACAAAGACAGAGAATAAGTCAAATACTTCCTATGGATACCACTGCTTAATTCAAGCTGCTGCTGTGGCATGTTTACCTGAAATGCACTGGAAACATATCAGCTTTTCACACCCTTGCTGCTATACATAACTCCTTTCTTTTTTTAAAATTTTCCTTTTTTCTTTTTTTGAGAGCAGGAATCTGAAAGAATTTAGATAATTTTTGTTTGAGCAGGGTACTTTTAACATCTGACTGAACCAGTATATGATGCAGTTATGCAAGAACAGAAGAATCATCCTTATGATGATGGTAATTCTCATTTATATCTATATATCTACATTCTATGTCAATATCTATATGTACACAGACGTGTATTTTTGTAATTCAAGCACACTGGTTTTTAACATCTCTTTCCTATCAGATGCTGGTGTGAATAGTGAGTTCCATGATAATTTAAGCCTAGGCTGAGCCTACAATGAGCGATTGAAGCATAGTTTGAGATGACTGCACAAACAAAGTTCACCAAAGCTGATGTTGGGTGGTTTAAATGGCTATGGAATTGCACCAGAATATCTTCAGTACTTCTTGATGTGAACTGGAGATTGTAGAATTGTTGCTTTCAAATCCTGTGTGGTATCTGCTTTTGTTGATCACAATGAGACATGGATCATTGTGGGTTCATGTAAAAAGAGTAATAAATTACTTGCTTTCTTAGATTTTTTTCATAAGGTTGAGTCAGTTTTGAATCTCACCAGTGCTGCTGCAATGCTAGTAGCTTGCTTCCAGCATCTCACATGATTAATGGGAGTCCAGGTTGTTTTTCTCATCTAGACATATAGTGACATCAATAACTGCCTTAACAGAGCTACATAGCTATAAAACACGCCACAGTGAGTGTATCATGTTATATATATTTATGTAAGTGTATATAATATATATATATTTAGTATTGTTAGGTATAGAAATAATTTCTGGGTATAGATATGATATTTAAGTGCCAGGAGGAGGGGAAGGAATAGTTTAACAGTGTGACAGTAACAGCTGCACTACATTTGTTGTAAAAAGCACAAGAAGTCAAATAGAACAACTTTGGTATTGCACCTACTAATGTTGGATTTATCTGCTTAATTTCCTTCTTTTTTTTTTCCTTTGAGATTTTAGAGGCTGAACACCAGTATTTATATCTGTCTATTGTTTTTAATATATTTAGATTTGTAGCCATAGTTTAGTAGGCATAATGTAAAGCTAATATGTTAGAAATATTTGTACATTATACTTAGAGATGCTGCTAATTTTTCATTAGTTTTCTCAGCCATAAGAATGTCTCTGTTCCATTTTTCTCCAAAAGCTGAATTTGTAGTTTTCTTGAATTTGCTGTGTTCCAAACTCTGAGAAAATGACAGATATATTTGTGACCTCAGTTGTGCTATATAAACTCTGACAATTTTCAAAAATGTGGTGGTTTGGTTTTTTTTTAATTTGAAAAAAAATTAGAGACTCAATTTGGGGCAACGAGTACACATGCAAAATATATCAGGTGATGTATTTGAAATAACCTTAGTAATTTCAGAGTCTGTTGGCTTTAAATGAAATGAAGTCAACTTCAAACAAATTGCTTTTCAAAACAGAACTTAGCGAGATTTAAGTGGATGTTGGCTTTTACAGCTTGATCTGGCTTGCTCTGTGATTCTGTAGTGCAGTAGCTCACAAAAAACTGCACCTAGAGCCAGGGAAATCTGTTTTGTACAGCAATAGGCTTTCATAAGCAGTCAGAACATGTTCCCTCTACAGCACCGTGTCGATATTTTGGAAAAAGTGGATGATTCTTGAAATGTCTGACACGACACCGATCCTCATTAGCTCTGCATAATTCTGTGCTGATATAAAAGCAGCTGTGTTGTTGTGGTCTGTGGTGGTGGTAGGCACAACCTTCCCTGAGAGCATCTTGTGCCAACAGGTAGGAGCCAGGAGAGCAGCAGCACACACACACAGCAGCTCGGCAGTGAAGAGGGTCCAGGCATGGAATGCCAACCTGCTTTATTGCAGGTGAGGCTGACGGAGTCCAGAGGCCAAAGGAGGGCCCAGGGTATAAATACAGGAAAAGAGGGGGTGGAGAAGAGCATCAGGGATCCAATGGTCTGAGGGCAAAGGGGTGGTACACAGGGAAGGGACCAATAGGGAATGCCAGGGTGGATGGGCAGGTTGCACAAACCAATGGCAAGACAGGGAAAGGAAAACTCACTAGAATGTGAACGCATAAGGGTAGGAGGGGTAGGGAAGGCCAATGGGCCAGGACAGAACTGGGACAAACTAACATAGTGTTGCAGAGCACCATGGGGAAGCTTCTTTCCTCACCCTGAGCTGTGAGGAATGCCCAGAGCTTAATTTGCATCACTCCAGGGCATCACCATCCCCCTCTCCCCAGAAGGCTCACAGGCCTCCACGCTGTATCACTTATCATGTTTCACTAGTAGCTTGTTAAAAATGCAAAGAATAATGTCAGCATCTCTGTTATGATGAATACCTTGACATTCCCACTGCTGGGTGCCTGAAGGAACACACCTAGAGTTGCACAGGTGCTGGGTGCTGGTGTCCCAGCTTCCAGCCCTCCTGCCTTGTTGGCCACTGAGGGTGAACACAGAGTGTGTACAAGCCCTCTGCACCCTGTAAGAGCAGGTTATGACAGGGGATCTGATGACAGGAGCCTGACCTTAGCTTACTAGTATGCAGAGTCCAGTTTTAGAGCCTTTTTTGGTGGAACCAACCTCGTGCCTACCATTTGCCTCACAAATCCTGCCAAACAAGAAGGAAATTTCACCTACTTTCCTGCTTTCAGTATGTTTTTGTGTCTCTATAAGTCAGAAAACAGTATGTCCAATTATTTTCTGTGTAAAAGAATGAGGCAGATGTATGCCAGATCAACTTGAACAAATATTTTGAAACCCTTGTGCTGAGAGAGATTGCAGGGTGATTACAAAACACGGAGGCTCTAAGGATGGCATTGTTTTTGTGTACAGAACAGGCTGTGATTCTTCATTGCTACTTCCCTTCCCCCTTTTTTCCACCCAAAACCATCCATTACAGAGCTCCTGCAGTCACTGATTTATGTGCTTGTGATCAAACTTTCATGCTTCTAATACTGTGAGTATTTTATAAAAGATGGTTGTGATTTCCAGATGTCTGTTCCTGTGCTGTTGTGTGAAGCTTCTTTACTATGCTCCTGGCCTCATCAATGATTTTAGTCTTACTATGAGACTCTACAGAAATTTTTTCTCTTAGAAGAGTTCATTTACATTTTGATGATCATCTAATCTGCATTACTGCACTATGCACTATTCTTTGGGGTAATAGTCTATGATAGCAAAATTCTGATTGCTACCCTACAGCCCGTCTTTGAGGGTCCCATGAGATGAGTCCTTGTCCAAGAACAATATCAACTGTCTCACCAAGTGATCTGATCTGCACTTTCTAATGTGTGCATATAAAGCCAGGCACATTATTTTGGGCTCATTCTTTGAGCACCAGCTTAAAGATGAGAAAATGCCTCATGTTCCATTTTTGCATGTGAATTTCTGAGTACACTGAGTCAGCTTGCCTGGCAAATGTTAATGATGGCTGTGGGGAGGATCCATAGAAGGACTCAGCAAATGCTGCAATATTCTGAGGCTTCCTTCTCCTCCTCTTCCTTCTGCCTTCTTTACATTTCGATTTGCAATATAAATTTGCTTCAGGTTGATAATGATGGGAGGCATTTTCAATCTCTACAGCATGTTGAAATACAGAAAGCCAACAAGAAGCAGTACTTTTAATTTAAAACAAGTATGTTTCTTTTATTTTCAGGTCTACCACTTGGCTTGAACTGTAGATCTTCAGGTAGGAAAAAAACCTACCAAAATTTTGCAGTACAAATGAAGGAAGGATTATTTTTCTTTCCATTTTGTTTCCCCTTTAATAACAACTTCACGTATACAAACACTGCACAGGCTGCCCCATGACACTTTCAGTCTCCTAATGTGACTTTACAAACAGCATGCTAAGAGAGTTGCTTGTTAAGATGCACACTTTAGCCTCTGCCTCCTGCTCCTCCCACCTCAACTGCTGCTGCAGCTCAGCACTGGGAATGCAGACAAACCATTGCTGTGGAGGGTGATGGCAATTGTCAGAGTGAAAGCCTCAGCTGCATACAGACCATATGGGGCTGCAGCAGCATCACCATTTGTAGCTGCCACTGTACTGCACTGGAACCAGAGACTGTCAGGCAATGCCTGTAGTCTTTCAAGAAGCTGTATTGGGAGTAATGAGACAGAAGGTTGTGGCACCTACATACCTCACTGCTGCTGAAATAATTGAACCCATGCAACAATTTATTGAGTTGGGTGGTTTTTGTCCACGTTTGAAGTGCAGGCTTGTGGCTCAAGAGACATTCTTGTCACCTGCTGAATTTTGGTGGAGCTGTGTTCCAGATGAATTTGTCACTTCATAATGTAAAGGTCTCAGACTTCACTTCCTCTGAAGAGTCTCTGTTGACCACTTCAGATTTTCACAGCCTTCAGAAAACTACTGTTTTTTTCCTCACAGACATTTGAGGAAAGGCTAAATCATGTGATAAGTCTCCTGAAGGGGAGTTGAAGAATGGGAATGCCTTTCTTGAAGTCCTTGACAAACAGATTCTCTGTATTATGTAGGGTCTGCTACTGTTTTTTAATTTATTTATTTAATGTCTATTGCAATCTAGCTGTGTCTTTCAAAATTGAGTCAAGCATTGTATTCCTAGGGACAGGTGAGAGAATTGGTTTTTGAGCATCCCAACCTGCTGTGGTAGCAATTAAGCAGGTGTTTTATGGTCTGAGACATGATGCTGAAAGGATCAAAATAGCAGTGTAGTCTCTCCTTCTGTACAAATGTCTTCAGTAAACTGAACTCAGAATCTAAGAAATATTTTGTGTTTATATATCTATACATTCATATACATCTGATAAATTACCTTATTTTTATTTTTGTTCCAAGACAGTGTGGAAACAAAGTACGGTGTCTGACTTTTTACAGAGAGCTTCCTTTGGCCAGACAGAGACTTCTTTTTTATCTTGAGGTCCTTTTTTATCTTCAGACATCCATTGAAGGCTTGTGTGGCCTGAAAGAGGTGGAAGCTGATTCAAAAGTAACAAGATTTTCCTTTAATAACTTTACAGCTTCCAAGTGGAGTTGGTTAATTTATTGGCAGCACTCTTGTACAAAGTGGATAAGAAAAATTAGGTGTGTATTAACAGGTTCTATCTCAGACTATGAAAGTATCTAAAGACAAGAGTCTAAAAGCTGAGGGGAGTGTTTTTGGATTCCTGATTTGCGGGGCTGGGCAAGACAGATGACAGCAGGACAGCTCTGAGCAAAGCTACCTAGGAGCTAGATCTCCTGGAGGCAACCTGGGCAAACATTGAGAGCTGTGTCTGTGGAGAGTTGGGTAAAGTATTGTGGTGTGAGAAAAAATGCTCACTTTAAAAATTTAAAAAGGTTTATTAAGACCTTATCAGAATACAGCAGAAGATTGAATAAGGAAAAATACAGTGCCGGGAGCAAAGGATTCAACTACCACGTGCTTGTCTACAAAATGGATGCTCCACCTTTTATACCTCTAGCCCCTCCCAAAGTCTTGTTAATTGTCT
>JAWWEY010000001.1:14526641-14553486 GCA_035582745.1 Loriotus luctuosus | reverse complement strand
TTGCTATAATAAATCTCTCTTGCACCCTTCTGATGGAGTCGTGGTACTTTGTGCTGTGTCGTGCTCTATAACGACACAAACCCATTTTTTATATTCACTTAAATAGCTATACACATGCATGGAATAGAAGACAGCCAATCATACCATCACTAGCAATTTCTTTTCATTATCCAATTATACCAACAACATTATATTTGCTGTAAAGTAATGCCTTTATTAAAAAAAACCCACAGAGATCTTGCTTTGAACTCACCGGAGTCAGGGAACACAAAGTCTCCCTGGTTAATATTTTATGTGTGCACGTGGAGTCCCTCACAGTCCCGGAATACATAGAGCGTCAAAGGACCTGTCCCATCTGCGGTCAACAAAATTGTCACTGAAACTGCCAGAAAACAAAAAAACTCCCCAACAACATTTTTAGTGTTAGAGAGTCAACACATTATTCCGGCCAGGATGTGCAACAGAAATCATTTCATCCACACATTGCCTGGGTTGTGCAGAGAAAATCATTCCATCACAACACATTAGTTTTACTAGATTTTTCACATTTTATACAGTTAAAACCCATAGAAATTAATTGTGTCAAAGTTCATTGGTTCCAAGTTGTGCAGTTCTTAGTATTTGGTTTCCTATTAGATATGGATATCTTCACCTCTGATGCTAATTAGGTTCTCATTCTTATGGCTCTTATCCCAGCCCAGGTGTCTGTCAGGGGTGATGTTTGGAGTTGATGTTCGTTAATCGGTGTTAATAGTTGTTATCTTTTGTGTATCTTCTGTGCTACTCCCAGTCTGTTGAGAATTTAAGCTCATCAGACCTCATCTGGTGGAACAGTGTCCTGAAAGGAAAGTTCAATTCCCTTCCCCCAGGGCAAAGGCGAACAAAACTGACTAAAGTTACATAAAAAACTTGAAACGTGGTATAATTTCCAACAATTAAAACACAGGACTCCTTTAATATATGAAACAGAGGACTTCCTTAACACAAGCGCCTTAGTAAAAGCATAGATTAATAAAAGTTGGTGTTGACTGCTGTGCTCGGTTGCAACCACTTTTGCAAAGCAAGAAGCCTAGTCCCAGCAGGGCCTATGATGATAAGCAAATAGTAGATGCTATGCCTAATGCTAACTTGCTCTTGGAGAAAAACAAAACCAAGTGGACTAAGATGAAAAGGGAAAGGAATGTGAGCTAATGGGTTCGGCTAACTGCTTTTTCTGCAGGACAATGGCTTAACCCTTGTTGGTTAAGTGATAAGAAGGAAGACATACTAACTGCCGTTTTTATGGCAAATAGAAGAACTGTCACAAAGGATAGAAAAATGTAATAAAATAATAGGAACATAATACCCAATTATAGATGAAGTATATCTAATACAGTGATAAAGTGCGTAATAATACAACTAAGTAAGCATTAGCAAAATAAGTGTGATGAATGTATTAAATAAGAATAGTGTGCCTTGTTTGTATCCGTAAGATAAGAAAACCACAAGTTATGTAAGACCCCAACCCCTTAAGACTGTAACTTTTAGATAAGCCAACAAACAGGGCGGATACCTAACTTGTAGGTATATAAATAACCTCTGTAAGACAAGCATGACAGAGATGCACATGAAGGTATAGTGTTAACCCCTTGCGTGCTGCATGCTCCCTCCCCCATCCCCCGACCGGGTCAATAAAGGTGTACTTTACAGTACCTTATTGTGGAGTAGAATCCTTTGAATTTCCCCTTTGAAAGTGATCTTAACTTCCTTTAAGGTCACTTCCACATGAGTAACTTACTGATTTAACCCATACTAATGAGACAGATGATACTCACTTTAAAAAAATTTAAAAGGTTTATTGAAACCTTATCAAAATACAACAGAAGATTGAATAAGGAAAAATACAGCACTGGGAGTAAAGGATTTCATCATCATGTGCTCGTCTGAAAAATGGATGTTCTGCCTTTTATACCTCTTGCCCCTCCCAAAGTCTTCTCAGTCAATTCCTTCTTCGCTGTCCAGTGGTGGAGGTCACTTTCTTACATCTGGATTGGAGGTCGGCTGTTGCCATAAGAACAAGCTGACCCTGCCAAATGCCCCCAGTACTAAGGCCATCCCCTGATAGCAATGCAAGGGGGAGGGGAAACATAACTATACATCTGCATAACTTCTATTAAAGATACGTGATAGTCATCCCTTAATTGTGAGAGTCAACCATCACATTATTCATCTATAACATCGGGAATCACAGGAAGGGATAAAACAACAAAGTAAATCTTTGATTGTAAAAAAAAAAATACTTAATGACTTTTAAATAGTATCAAAAATCTTACTAGTGCACTCAGATGTTGAGAGAAATCTAAGGCAATGTAGGTTGCCCCTAGTTTTGCTAAGCGTGACTGATTTGGGATATTCACACTAGAAACTGCAATATTATTTTATCTGGGAAGACAAATCACAGTAGAACAGGCTGCTGAAAAGATGCTGAGAGGACCATAACCATCTCATCTGGTGGCTCCCATAACTGCAAATGCAAAAAGCACATCATGACTTTCAGTTAGAGGGTGTCATGGTGGGCAGAGTCTTTGGGGGTGCTGCAGCCTTCCTCAAGAGAAGTGTCCTGAAAAGAACATGCTCTCAGGTGCACAGGCACAACCCATGTGTGATGAATGCAGATCCTCTCTCGGGCGATGGGCTGGCAAGAGACAAGAGCCTTGTATGGTGATCCACAGAGAACAAGCCTTTATTGTGAGCAGCTGCACGCTGTTATGGGTGCCAGGGACAAGAGCTCCAAGAGCTTTCCTCTCCAATCAGAGGGAAAGCAGGGGTTTATACAGGAATAGCAAGGGGCAGGGCAGAACGCTGGAAGGAATAGATTGAGAGCACGGGGATAGAGCAAAGAGGAAGGACCAATGGGGTACAAAGACTCAGCATAGGGAAGCATAGCACTCTGGGGGCAATCTTTTAGCACAGAGGTTATGGTTTAGGGGTTGGTTCTCCAAGGGAGTGCAGCAAGCCTTTCCTTGGCCAGTTTTCCAGCCTCTACAAGAGGGGAGAAATCATTTTTGCTGTGGGGTTCCCTTAGAGTTAGATACTCTCAAGGATTTGGTTTAATCATTCAGAAATGCTCATCGTTCTGTAAGCAATGCCAAACATGACCTGCTTGAAAAGAAATTGGCTTGGTTTACTGTAGGTTGGCTTTTTTATTTTCTGGGAGAAGCATGTTAGTATTGAGTGGTTTGCATATAGGATGGTGAGGTAAAACAGCTGCAGAAAGCCTGCACCTGCAGTACTTTACGAGTAAATAAACCACACAAGCATGAGGCCAGAAATATCTAGGAAGATTCTGTGCATGCAGTGTGGAAAAAAAAAAAGGAATTGATATTAAACTCTGATTCTGCTAGGAATATTCGCATTATGTAGTAATTAGGTAAATAAAATCAGGTGTTCAGAATCAAATGAAGAAGCAGATACCATAGAGATTTCCCCTTTATTGACACAATCAGCAAACACAATAGCTTATGTCAAAAGGAAAAGCCAGTATAGGACCATATTTGTTTGATATGGAGTGATGCCCATATATGTTCACATCCTAATCACTGGAGCAATTACTGTTGTTCTCATGTCCATTTAATTTCCTTGGCTGAACATGCCTGGGATTTTGGACTGTGATTTCATTATTCACTTTGCTCTGCCATTTGTAGCTGCTCCAGCAGATATATCATCGATGCCTAATGCTACGGTGCTATACAGAACAAATAATTTGCATTTGAGAAGGTCTCTGTGGCTACTGGCTACTTAACTGTGTACTGCATCTGTAAAAGCCACAGTTAAAGATGCTTTGCAGAATTCAGACAATGACCAGCTGTTCACTATTTTAAATCATATCTGCACCTATTGCTGTGGCTATCAGCACATACTCGTGTAGGGCTGATTATGTACAATCTCTCTTTTCTTATTTTGGAGTAATATTTAGACAGTCTTTTGCTAAGGGCTGCTGGCTGACTCCAAAGGAAAAAAAAGTGTCTCTAGAGAACACTTGCATGATAGTGAACAGATTAGTTATACCTGCAGTGGTTCAAGTTGTAGCATAAATCCAAAAGGTTTCCCATTAAAATTTATGTTGTGCATTTGAAAACACAAATTCCTCCTGGAGCTGCCTGAAATAAATTTGGTCATTGTCCTGCATTACAGGAGAGTGTCAATGTCTGGTGTAACCAAACTCTGTATTACTGCACCATTTCTGACAAACTGTTAACGATGGCTGGTTTGTAGCACCTGCCCAGGTTGCATTTCCAACCCCACAAGCCACAAGCTGGGTGTTAAATAAGAGGCAAACCCTTCGAGGCAGGGAAGTGTTTCTTTGTCTTCAATGACTCAGCCATGATAACTCCCTCCAGGGAAGCACCAGCATAGTTAAATCCATCCTGAGGGGGTCATCTCAGCTAACGAGCCACGATGGTTCAACTGCACCATCATAAAGGGCAGCACTCTAAATTAGACTTAGAACATCAAGAACTCAGAAATATCCTCTGACTCACATGATTACATCATTCCATTGTAAAGTTCCCCACCCTGGGGGAGGTACTGAACATTCCCACCTGAGCCTCATCATATATAATTGGGGACTTGGGATGCTATCAGCACCACCACTGGATGGATCCAGAGAAAGACCAGGATTGCTGCTTTCAACTGCAACCATCACTTCAACAGGACTGCATCCACCACTTGATAGGACTGTGACCACCACCCTGACCAACAGGGTGCCATGTTTACTCTGACTTTGTGGGTTTAAGCCAGTTTCTGTGTATCACTGCATTTATTATAATCTCTCTATTAAATTGTAATTCCAACCTGAAATCTCTCTCAAGGTAATTGTGTGGGGCTCATTTTTCCCTCTGCTTTACTTTCAAACCAGCACAGCAATTTATGCTGTACTAGTTTTCAGAGTACAGAAAAACTCCTTAACTGGGACTAATACAGAAGGTGTCAGCTCAGTAAGATCTGAGTCCTTAGCTTCCATAGGTTCATTCAGAAATACCAACCCCAGTGCTTTCATCTGTTCCATATGTGAATCAAAAAACCAGGCAAACAGTATTATCCCCCGCAAAGAAAATGGAGAGCACTGAACTGAAGCAACTTCAGAAGGAGACAGTGAGTCAGCACTGAAGACTGGACCAAAAATTCAAGTTTGCCAACTCAGACCCCTCTTCTCAGAGATGAGAACAAATGGAGAAATCGTCTCCATGAAAGCACTAGCTGCAGCATTGTTCTGAAATAATCTGAGGAAGTATCTCTCATACAAATAAAATATAGCTGACAAATGCAGTAATAACTGCTATTTTGTTGGTGTGAATGAAACAAACCTCCAGCATCAGAAATTCAATGAATGGCAGGTAAATGGCAGGCATTATGTAGAACTATTTGTTCATATTCTGAGATATCTGGCAACGTTTTAATTGTGTCCCAGCCACAGACTGCCTGTCCCTCTTCAGAAATCACAGACAAGTTCTCTTCTCCAATTCATTACGTTATGAAACAGGCTGAGGTGGTTTATTACCTTTTGTAGTGTAGTATCAGCATCTGTGGTTAAGGTCCACTTGCTTCATGAGTATTTAATGAGAAAGGGAATGGCTGAACAATGTTTGCGTATACATAATATATTAAAATGACAAGGCTGTAAAATAATATTAGACGTGATTAGTGAAAAAAAATACACAGGCAGAGCATAGAAGTGGCCAAAAAACCCCCCAAAAAAACATGACATGCATGTTTGCTCATCACTGAATAAAAAAGCTCAGGAGTTTAAGGCAAAATCATGTCTGGGTATAGTTTGGAATTGTTTGTATTGTATTAAATTTGAATGTAAGCCCTATCATTTTGTGATCCAACCTGTGCTTCCTTCTTCTCCAGGAAGATGATTTCCATTGTTGGCTCTGCTGTGAGGCAGTAGTGGGCTTTGTTGCACTCCAGCTATGACAGCTTCTGAGGTCTGGTAAGAATACATTTCTATACTAAAATTACAAGTAGAGAAAGAATGGAAAAAAGCGTATTGGACCTTCTGTACAGATCCTGAAAATGACAAAGAGTAGAAAATAGGACACAGTCCTTGTTCTTTTCTCTATCAGCAGGTCATCACCAAATTCTGTAGACCTTACGAACAGCTTTGAAAATATCTTTACCTATGACCTTTTAGTGGGTTACTTCCTGAAATATTAAGCAAACATTGTCACTGTATTTTGGTATTTCCACTGGTGTTTAGTTGCTGTAAATGGAAATACCTGTTTCACAGAGGTCTCCTGGTCCCTTTGACTTTTCCCCATCTTGTCACTGGAGTCTTTCCTGCTTTCTTTGAAGGTTTGCAATCCCATGGGTCTGCCCCACTCCTAGCCATAGGCAAAAGGAGCCTCCAGCCTTCCTGCACTCCCATTGTGACAAAAAAAGCAGGCTTGGCTGATCCAGAGAAGCAGCAGTTAAAATAGTCTTTGATTTTACAACTAGGAAGAAGTGATTACAGAGAGGTACCAAGTTAACCTATAATAAAAGAGCTACATGAATCTATTTTAGATTTCCATCCATCCCTTTTTTTTTTCCCCAGAAACTTGCAAAGAGCTTCCTTCTGACTGCCTCTATTGTTTCAGGGAAGAATTGTTTTTGAATGACCTCTATAAGCTTTAACAGGATGTTGCTTATTTGCAGCCATGGAGTTGCTTTTCCAATGCCTGAGTTTAGAAGCCAACTGGTTAGAAAATTTGCACAGCAAATCCTTTGTAACCCCTCAAAGTCATGTGATCATTATCCTAAAAAGCAGAAAATGGTGTTAAATTATTACAGCTAAGCCTGCCATTGGTACTGTTTAACTAGTTTCAATGTACAGTTGTTTCACTGGTGTGTTTCAGAAGCTCAGCTGTTACCTGCCTGTCAGAGATCTGTTAAATTCATCAAGTGTGACTCAAGAAATTCCCCAAAAGTGTCCATACATTGCCAGTTCATAAGCTTGTATGAGAAGATGCATGTGAGAACAGTCTTCTAACTCCAGGGCCTGGCCGTAGGGGTGAAATGCCGTACAGTCCCTCACTGCATGCTGTGGCCCACCTGGCAGGCAACCTGGGTTCACCTGCAAAGCATCCTTCCACATCTGGACATAACTTTGTCCAAGAATCTCAGTGGATTGCAGTTGTGACTTCAAGGGAAGATGAGTGTAAGTGGCAGTGAGCACAATGCTGGGCTTCTGTAGTGAGCCATACACCAAGGGCATGTCATAGAATCAGATCACAGAATCAGTTAGGTTGGGAGAGAACCCTAAGACCATCAAGTCCAACCAATAACCCAGCACTACCAAGTCCATCACTGAGCCATGTCCCTGAAGTGTCACAAGGTGCCCTACACCTTTTAAAAACTTCCAGGGTTTATGAGTCAATCAGTTCCCTGGGCAGCTTGATCCAGCCTAGATCTCCCCTATTGCAATTTGAGGCCATTTCCACTTATTCTATCACTTGTGATGGGGGGGGAAGAGAGTGACCCCTATCTCTCTGCAACCTCCCATTAGGTAGTTATAGAAAGTGAGAAAATCTCTTCTGAGACTCCTTTTTTTCCAGGCTGAACCCCTCAGGTTCCTCCAGCTGCTCCTCATCAGACTCATGCTCCAGATTTCCATCATCTGCCCCTCTCATGGCCTGGCTGCAGGTCCCCATTACAGGGTGGATCTATCAGCTGCTGTCTTGGGAGCCTTAGAGGGAGCAGAAATCCTGCCATGGAGTTTGCACATCAGTGGCAGAATGGGTCAGGCTCTGTCACGCTGAATTTTGGCTACAGTAGCAGCTGTTTCAACACGAAGCTCCTAATATTCACTTTCAAGTTCTTCTTACAGGTTTATTGTACCAATTATAACAGTGCTGTTCAGAGGGTGAGACAGTGAGATTATGTTGGCCTCCTAATTTGATGGTATTTGATTAAGTCCTACATTTTAATTTGATTTCTTCCTTGTTCATCTGCCATAAGTCCCAGCTCTTCTGATGTTCCTGCATATCTTTGTTACCAATGGTGTGTGTGGTGTGTCATATGTGAAACGGCTGTGCTGACTCATCACCTGCACCTCGACAGGAACAGGAGATCCCGGGCTGGCGTGCAACCTTGCTAGCAAAGGCAGAATGTGTTAAATAGCCTTTAAACCACACAACACGTTTAGATTTGGGTGTTTCTGTGAGCACCTGGCAAAGATGGGGGTTGCGTTTCTGAACGCAGTGCCTCAGCGAGGGGGGACGGCGCATGGAGGCGTCCCGGTCCCTTGCAGCCGCGGGCGGCGGACAGGCAGCGCGGGGAAGGTGATAGGTGGTACCCGAGCCGCCGAGAAGGGCACGGGAGCTGCCTCTGAGACCCACCGAGGGCAGGGAGAGCCGGTCCGCCCGCCCGGAGCCACGGCCGCACCGCCCGGGCGCCGCCGCCAGGGGTCCCCGCAGGCCGGGCGGCCGCACCGCCCGCTCGGGGGCGGGCCGGGCCATCAGCTGACCGGCCCCGCCGCGCCGCTGCCGGAGCCGCCGCACATCAGTCGTTTTCCTCGGCAGCGGCACGGCCTCGAGGATTTACAGTCGGACCCCGTCGCGTCTCGCCGGACGGCATCCCTCCTTCCCCTCCTTCCTCCCCGCTCCCAGCCGCCGCGATGCTGCCTCACTTAGCCGTCCTGCTGCTGGCCGCCGGCGCTACCCGGGCTCTAGAGGTAAGTGGGGCAGCAAGCAGCGGGCGGGGGCTTCCCCGCCATCCTCTACCGCTTCTCTGAAGCTTTGTCCGTCCGCAGCCGCCCCCGCGGCGGGGGCTTGGCCGCGGCGGGGCAGGCGAGGGTTGCTTTCCTAGGGTGTTCCATCTCTAGCTGCCGCCGAACAATAGGAGCGGCGAGCCGGCGGTGGCGGAGGCGTCGGGGAGGGAGCGGGGCTGGGAGCTCCCGGGGCTGGCGCCCCCAGCCCCGCTGCGCGTGTCCGGCTGCCAGGGCGCTACCCCCTACGCCTGGGGAACTGGTTCTGCCTTGGGGTTGGCTCCGCCGGGGGCTCGGGAAGGGAAACTTTCCCCAGGAGCAGGCACGCCGCAGGCCGATGGCCCCGTGGCGTACCTCGATGGGGCGGGGGCCAGGGCGAGCAGCCAGGCTGCGAGCGGGGGACGCGAGGGCGTCTCCCTGGCAGGGAAGCGAAACCGGGCTGTGGAGCCGGTGGTAGCCTCCCATGGAGGGGATCGGGCCTTGGGCGGCGCAGGTGTGCGGGACGGCGGCCAGAGCTCCCCGGCGGCTGGTGCAGTGGCCCCGCGGGAAGGCGGTGCCCGGGGGGGCGGTGGTCGGGGCCGGCCCGAGCCCCCCCGCGGGCCGGAGGCGCGGGAAGATGGCGCCTCTGCAGTGCAGCAGAGAGGAGGCGCCGACAGCCCGCGCCCCTCCGCCCCTGCCCGCCCTCTTTCCTTCCTTCCCCGGGGTGGCTCCGCCCGCCCCGGCCGGGCGGCACCTCCGCGGGTCACTCCCTCGGGGTCCGGCGGGGGCCGGGGGTCCCCCGGGCCCGCCCGTCAGGGGGTGTGCCGCACCGCAGCGGCTGCGGGGTGGGCTGGCAGAAAGCTTGGATCCCAGAGGAGGAGTTAGCACGGCTGGGTGTCGTTCTTCCCCCGCCACCCCCCCCCCCCCCGGCAGATCTCAAAAAAGAAGGTGTGGGAGGGGTGAGTCACCTCGAGGTCTCCTTCGCTCCCTGCTTGCCATACTTCGGCCTGAAGACTTCGGCTTCAGTCCTCCTCCTGTGTCAATTCCCCTTCTCTCCTGGGGGGGATCAAGGACTGGGTGGGGTGAGGTGGTGCACAGCATTTAGCCTGATAGTACAGACGGATGCTCGTGGTCCCCACCCCGCTTCCCCAGGGCATGGGGATGCAGGTCTGTGGCTCAGGTGCCCTTCCCGGGAGGGACCCCAGTACGCCATGAATAGGAGGAGACAGCTTCATACCAGCCCTCCGTCCCTGCAACCAGGGCTGCCAGCCACAGGCTCTTGCTTGGAGGCATGATCTTGCCAACATTGTATCAATTTGAGCAGTTCTGCAGATGCTCAGATGTTTAAAGCTTCCAGTTATAGCACTCGTTGGAGTTTAGGAGCTTCTTTCAACCATTTCTTGTCTGAATGTAACAGAAGGAAATGTCTGCCTTGGGTGTGTAGCTTGAGTAAAAAATGAGGTTTTGTGATTAATGCCATGCGTCAAGTTAGACCATAGAAGGATGGACTTTTCTGTTGGCTCTTTGTAGCCCTGACCTTAATGATAGGTGTGTAGGTGTTGCCACTGCGAAGGTGCTGGAAGAAAGGAGGCTTGATTTTTGTACCAGAACTGTTCAGGAGGACTGAACGTGTATGCTCAGAGACTTCTGCAATGCTGTCTGCCTTAGTGATAGCCAGAATTTTGAGAGACATCCTCTGTCTGGAAACATTTACTGAAATGGGCACTGATGTTTCTGCAGAAGCTTTCTGTCTTCTGTCGTTCCATGTGAATGTTTGAGGCTTGACATTTGTTCCTTTTCTTTATGTTTGATGGGGAAGTAGGTTTTAACATCTGGTGATCTTGTGGTAAGGTGTTTGTCAGTCTTGATTCTGTAAGGTTGATGTTTTGAGCAAGCCATTTGTTTTATAACACTAAATATTTCATATAACAGAAATGCTGTGTGTGCGTGTTCTGCTCTTGAACTACCTTTTTACGCTAAAGGGTGAAATTTTTTTGTTGGAATTAGATTTTCTGTGGATCTCTTTTCTGAAATGAAATGTTTTTCCTACTATTTTTGCAAGTACTTTCTGGAAAGCAGCAAAGAATCTGTACTTTGCTTTGTAGTGTACTTTTGCTTTGGGAAATGGTATGAGGAAAAGAAAAACAGGACCAAAACAAATTCTCTCTATTTTACACATGAAGAATTCCTTTCTAAAATTACAGGTAGATTAGTAATGATTTAGCATCTTACAAGGAAATATGCTGTAGTGGTGTCCTGGTGATGCCATGATTGCTTAGCATATTACTTTCTGACCCTCATGTGGATCATTCTCATTGCCTGAGAGTTATCATGGTTTGTGAAACTGCCATATTCTGCAGTAGCTATTTTTGCATTTAATCTTTTTCAGTAATTGTCTGATTTTAGTAGCTAAATGCAACAGACAGTAACTGTCCTCATGAATTTGTGTAAATGATCCCAGTTTATCAATAATTTCCTCTCGTTAGCACACTGAGGTTTCTGCTATGCCTATTTTACTCCCTGCTCTAGCTGCCTGTTTCTAAGCAAGACTCCTTTACCAGCTGACTGAAATGAAATTGTTGAGGTATCAGTATCTCATAAGCTGGCCTTCAGAAAAAAGACAAAAGGGATGTTTCTTGACAGTGTTTTCCTTTAAACTGGATACTGTATATGGGTTCTTATTTTTGTTTTGCCATTTTTTGCTTGTTTTTTAGGAGAAGACCCCAAATATTTGTTTATTCATTGTTCAGTTTCCTGTTAGATCTTTCAAGAAATGACATTTAAATGTGGGAGGGGGAGCAATGCCTTCACTTTGCTTCTATTACAGACTTTCAGTTCCTCTTTCTGTCGATTCTGTTCCCAAATTTCCCTGTCAAAGATTTGCATTTGTTGCAGGAACCCTTTTGCACTTCTACTTAAGATGATGACAGGGGGTGGGTGGCTGAGTGGGTACATAGGGCAGGCTCTCTGGGATCATCAGGATCCTTAGCAGTCATGTGAACAAATGAGTGAGTAAAGAAAGGAAACTTCTCCCTTGCTTTCTCATTTGTCTTTTGTTAGATTAATGATTAGCAGACAATTTTGAGACTTGCATGATCTTCAGATGCCTTTTCTGTGGAAAAAACACAATCAACTGCTGTTCTTCTTCAGGAATCGTGTATGAAAACCTGAGGAAGCCGACAAGATCTTCATGCTTTTAAATTTTAATTTTTTCCCCCATGAGCTGTTTGTGTGATAGATGTAAGCCATCTCCCTTACTCATTTTTAATTGATCAGTACTGTATTATAGGGCAAACCCACAAGAAGCATAGATCTCCTTTGGTTCTTGCGATTTGCATGAATTCAGTAAACGGTGAAGGATAATAAGCAGTTTGATTTATAAGTTTTGTGAAGAAAAGGTATGACAATTTCTTTTAATTAGTAGTTCTTTTCCAAAACAAAGCTTAGCAAAATAGCTGAAGAGTGTAGTAACTTCTCTAATTGCTTGACAAATTGACAGCTGTTTCTCTAAATAGAATAATTATTTTTAGTGACTCAGTAAAATAATTAACACAAGCTGTTGGGTGTGGAGGCTTGGCCAAGAAGTTGGTAGATAGCATCACCTGAAGGAAGTCTCTGGTCTGACCCCGTGCCTAAAGCAGACCAGGCTGCATGGGGCTTTCTGCAGTTGAGTCTTGAAAATGGAGCTCCAAGGACAGAGCCTGTGCCACCTCTCTGGGTAGCCTGCCCCATCCACTCTTTGGTTGGTTCACCTGTGTTGGAATTCTCTAGGTTTAACTGGCATCCTTAGTCCTGAATACTCTGAATGATGTAATTTTGACATCTTCCAAAAAAGGTATGCAATAACCAAAAGCTGAAAAATCTGTGTTTTGGTTAAATAAATAAAAATGATATTTGACAAGTGCCCATGCATATATATATACACATGTATGCATACTTGTCGGAATATTAGGGGACACAAGACAGACGATGGACTTTGCACCTGGTTAACCTGAGAGATTTGATAACAGGATGCCTTGGCAAAAGCAAGTGGGACTTTGAAAATTAGACCTAGATTGCAAGAAGATTCAATCAGACTGGTTTACTGGAAACAGAAAATTCCATTAAACTCTACAAGCAAGAGATGTTGTTTTAAGCATAAGTTTGTGTATATGATTTTAATCTAATCACTGTAGTACACATTACTAACCTCCCTGAAATAGTATATACGCATTTGCATCCCACAATAAAATTGGATTCTGATCACCGAACCAGTCTTTGGCGTCTCTCTCCATCACCAACAATCAGTACCTCTGTGTGAGGAAATGAACCGGCCTGACTGGCGTCAGTCGGCGAGCCCCTGGAACTGATGGTGACAGTGAGAGAATCGCATCTGGACCCACAATCACCTGTCTGCTGCGACTGACTGGTGAGCCAGGGGAACTAAAGGAGTGGGAAAGTAAATGCCCAAAGAGAGAGATGTCCATGAAACTGTCGCTGTTGAGTGAGAGTCAGCACAGACTCACTGGAAGGCTGGTTTGCACAGCTGCAGCTTTGCTACGAAATTCTCTCTTTTTGTAGACTGTTCTGATACAGACAGACCAGATTTGTCAATTAATCAATACATTTCACCTGATTGGCTAATTAACGAAACCACCTTTCTTGTAAACAATCTTTGAGAAAAAACCAGGAAAACAGAGATTAGGAAAACACGACCTGCAGGTTGTTAATAATAACCAGCTATCATCGTTTCTCTACAATTCCCTAAAGTCTCACAAGTTGGCCATGAAAAAACTTACCTGGTTTTCTCGCTCTCTGACCAGGCTGTCACATCCACATGAAACCATGTTCACCCTTTGGGACAAGCATGACTCCCCCATCCTAAAGGAGGATCTTAAGTCACTTTTACTCCTATCCTGCAGAATACTTATGAAGATGTTGAAAAAGCGAGAGCAGCCCAATGCTCCCGGCCCCCTGCCCTGCTCTATCTCTCCTCACTCTGACTCTCCCTGCCCACCTGAAACTGGCACCTCTTGTAGTGAAGGGCTGCTACAGCCATCAACCTTGCCCCTGCCCAGAGAAAGGAGGGGAAGATGAGAAGGCATCTTTTCTCATGGTCTGTAGCAGTTTATATCCCTGACTGCTGACCACAGCTCTAGCAGTGAGGAGGGGAAGCCCTTTGATCCAGGGCCAGTAGACTCAGATTATGAGACTGATCCATTCCCTCCTGACCCTTGTGAAAAATGGATGCAACCAAAGAAAAGGGCCCTTAAGGAGGGGGACTCCCCAGCTTGGCGAAAATCTGGGCATTTGAAAAAGGACTGTTTTGAAAAGGGGGAGGCCAGATCCAAAACTCCTGGTATTTGCCCTCTGTGCCATAATCAGTGTCAGTCCAAGTATGATTTTGAAGGTCGTCCAGTATTGGGAGGCCGCAGCAGAAGCACAGAGCGGCACCACGCGAAGACACAGATGCTCAAGCCGATGCCTCAGAGGGACCACCGCAAACCTCAGCCCTACAAACCTCAGCCCAACAAACCTCAGCCCAACAAACATCAACCCAGCTGCCGCCACAAGCAACCTTCACCAGACCACAGACAACCTTGGCAGGACCATCACCAGCCAGCCACCCCAGCACAGGAATGGACCTGGCAACCTCCAACAACACACTAATGTTGCTTGATTCATCTGTTCATTTGATTCCCACAGGAGTTTTTGGACTACCTAGACAGCGTACAGATACTTTGTTTGTTCTCCCTGGAGCTGTTGATTCTGACTCATGGCATGGACTCCCCAGCCGCCCTGTGCAGTCCTGACCAGGAGCAATATAGCTCAACTTATACCCTTTGCTGCAGCACCCCTGTCTGCACCCCTGACAGCTGAACAGAGGGATGGGGTTTTGGTTCCACAGGAGTTCCACAGATTTAATGGACACAACTGTATCACATCTGAGCGTTGAACATGCCAATGCAGTGACTCTGACAGGCAGAGATGCTCCTAACAGGACTCACTGATACAGGAGCCGATGTGGCTGTTACCTCAAGGAGCCAGTAGCCCAATGATTGACCATTATTGACTCAGGGACTCTCTGGCATGGGTGGAAGGAGCTAAAGCCTGCAAAGCAGCACTTGGTGCAGATTAGGAGGCCTGATGGGCAGATCCCCCACGGTTAAACTTTTGGTGCTGTCTGTCCTGCCAGTTTTGTGGGGGAGGGATGTGTTAACACAGTGGGGAATTTTTATGCATTCAGATTTTGTACAGGAGTCATTTGGGACACCGGACACTCCCATAATGGTCCCTGGCTGAAGTGCCCCAGGTGCTTTCAAGCATTGGAAGGAGCAGCAGCTACCAAAAGGTCACTTGATACAGATCTAAAGCCCTGAGGGACACCTAGCCCTGATCGAACAGGTTATACTTTGCAGTTACTTGCCTTTTATTAACCCTGTGTTTTGTTGTGAATTTTTCGGTACAGTTATTTAGAACTATCAAACTAAATCTTTTTTTGTTTTAGCCTTCAATGTTTATATCCCATCACTCTTGCTAAGCCAAATTTAAATCTATTCTACAAGTAATCTTTAAAGCTGCTGCAGGAGGTACACCCCCCCCACCCCGCCTGGCACCAGTCAGTGTTGAGATTTAGCTTCTAATTTTAGTAACTTGTGATTTGTGATTTTTAACAGGATTGTTACTAGAAAAATTCGAAGGTGTTGGTATAGAGGTGGTGTCTTTTTACATATTAGTAACATAGCAAAACTACATAATTCACTTAGAGGAATTAGATAACTTTTAAATTCAAGATTCTTTAGCTCACATTCAAGACAAACCCTGAACTTTATCTGTAGTGATTTTTTGAAACTTAACTCCACTGTCAGCTTTATTAAGTGCTTGCTTTTTACTCCATAGTTGTAACGAGGTGATTTTATTTTAAAGATTTCAGAACAGTTGTTTACTTGCATGTTGTTTATTTTTATGTTTACCTGTTATATGACAAATTTTCAGTAACCTTTTTGAATAATAGGGTTTAAATAAGTTAATTCTTGTTAAGATTTATTTTTTTTAGTCTCAGTGATGTTAACTTTAAATTCTTTTAGAGGTACGTTATTAAGGTTAAGCCGTAGTGAAGTTGATTTTAAGTTTTGTTGTTGAAGTATACCTGTTTGAGTTATAAGATATAATTCCTTTGCTATACCAGTGAATGACGTGAAGTCTGAATGAATTTTTGTCAAAATGCACTCATTTAAATTACAAGATAATGCAGTTTTGTTATAGAAATGAGAGCATTTTTTGCTATTTTATTTTTTATAAGTAATACTGAAGAATGAGAAACAATTCCATATTATGGCCATTATTAGTTACGAGTTATTTAATGCTTTCTTTTTTACTTTTTTACTTTAATGTCATATATGCATAAATATCTAGGAAAATATAACCTCAATTTCTTAAGACAGTTTCTACTGATATATTATTAACCCTGATTATGTTGTTAATCTTATGATGTGAATTCACTGGCTTTTTATAACAAGCATTACTTTATTCATTTGCTGTTTGTCTGTGGTACCATTGACTAACTAACGATGAATGAGAAAGCCAGTTACTTTACAAACCTTCGCTTATTGTTATATAGCTATTTATAAGACATATATTAGTTTTCTAACTAGTTACTAACTAATTTCTAACTAATTACTACTACTAAGAGGTTTCTAAAATATATTTAACTCTTCCAGTTAAAAGCCTGGACCCTGGCCAAGTCCTGGCCTTAACTAGTAGAAAAAATTTTCTGCACCAAAATTATATTCAAGTAATTTTGACTTACCAAATTTGGATTTGTAATAGCTAAACCTCCTTTTAAGGTGAACTTGGAAATCTTACCCAGAAATGATTTTCCAAGCCCTCACTTTAAAAAATAAAGATTGCCAATTACTACAGACTCTAAATAATAGTACAATATTTAAGAAATTGATTTAAATTGTTTTAAATCACCATTTTATTTTTCACATGCTACTAATTGTATCTCTTATCTGATTTATTTTTACTTAGTATAAATTTATTGTTTTATTACATATTGTTATGCTTTTATGTTACCTTCATGTTCATAATGAGAAACACACTTGTTATTAAAAACCAAAAAATTAGAGGGGAATATAGCTCCTCCAGAACTTTACACTAATATTTACACTAAAAATTTTTGAAAGCAAACCAAATCATATCAAATTGGATCCCTTACCCTCCTGAAACACCCTTGGTGGAACCCCAAGAATTAGAATTCCTGGGTTCTGTGAAATTGGATTTTTATGTTAATTTTGAATACATGGGAAGGAATCAGTCTAAAAATGTTTCTCCCTATTACCCTGTGTGTGAGAATCAAACCTTTTGGTACAATTCCACTTCTGGCAGCCTTTCTAAATCCAGGAATGTAGCTACCATTGGGAATGTTTTTAGTTTATAGAGATCCAGCCTGAGCCTTTTAGTGGCTGGAGTTTTTAACCAAAAGATTCCTTTTAGGATAGGTATGTATGTGGTTATTTTGATAATAATTGTATTAATCGTGATACCTTTCAGTGTATTCAGAGATTAATTAGTAAGGCCGTTGAAAGAGTATTTTTGGTTGAAAGGAAAGGGGGAGATGTTGGGATTTTAGGAGACACAAGACAGATGATGGACTTTGGGTCTGGTTAACATAAGAGATTTGATAACAGGATGCCTTGGCAAAAGCAAACAGAACTTTGACAATTAGACCTAGATTGCAAGAAGATTCAATCAGATAGGTTTGCTAGAAAAAGCAAATCTCATTAAACTCTGCAAGCAAGAGATGTTGTGATATGCATAAGTTTGTGTATGTGATTTTAACCTAATCACTGTAGTACACATTACTAGGCTCCCTGAAGTAGTATATACATGTTTGTATCCCACAATAAAATTGGATTCTGGTCACCGAATCAGTCTTCCCTGTCTCTCTCCATTGCCAACACATACACATAAGGCATTAAAGCTCCTTATGTATCAAGATAATGTATGCAAATATATTTAACCCCTGAACATATTTGCGTGTATAATGTGTTACATTTAACATTACTGTATGTCTACATCTGTATTTTATTAGTACATAGAGTATTAAACCAGCAGACATACCTCCTTACATCGAGGCAATTAAGAGATTAAGACTGCTGCTGATAAAAATGTAATTTCCTTTATATATCATAATAGGTTTATAGAAGTTGTTGGGTGAGATGTCTGGTGTGGTTTTTACAAGTGAGTCTAGAGCTGTGTTTTATTGGATTTAAATTCCGGAGACTTTGAAAAAATTCCTGTGGTATAAGAAGATTAAATGTAAAGCAAATTGAAAAATACCGAATGAGGACTTTATGTAAGCCTGGCTAGCTCTTAGAACGTGCTCTTGTGATGAGAGTTTACAACAGTTGCTGCCAGGCTGAGGATTGCCAGGGGCAATGTTGATAGCAGGCTTGGAGCCTGGAATAATTTGGAGTCAAAGGACTCTTAAGAGAAGTTAAACTCTCACTCAGCCCTGTTTTTTACTTAAAGCTGAATGCAGTTTGATCAGTCCTTATTCTCACAACCTGATCTGGAGTCTGCCTGCCTTCCATTAACTCTCCTTCAACCTATATCAGAGGTTTTGAAAACACATTTTCTGCCCTCTTGGGAGATACAAGCTAGCTGAAAATATCAGCCAGAAAGACTGTGTGTGTTTAAGACCTAAATAAGTCACTTTTCTGCCCTTGATTTTAATGTGATATTGCTTCTGAAACCTAGGGTTTTTTTCTTCATTTGGACCAAAAAACTGTTAGAGAGCTACCTGATTATTAAATCTTGATGTAGATTCCAAAGCTCTCCAGATGTCTCCAGTCACCAAAAATATTTATCTATCTTTCCACATGACAATTTACTCATAGAACAAAAGAGAAACAAAATAGATGTGGATAATGGCCTCTCTGAAAGGACATAAATTTGAATTACAGCAAATTAGTATGTTTGCATATGTCTGTATCTATATATATGAATGCCTCACCTCAAGCTCCTTTGGCTGTTTGGAGGATACAGGATTGTTTTGATTCTGTCCTTTCTGGCAGAACAATGATTCATGTAATTACAAACCAAAAATTTCATGTGATGGAAATTAGTGTAAGGGCCAGTACGCTCTAAGGTCGTAATCAGTGCAGAAGCTTGCAAAAAGTGCTTTCCAGGTGACAAGCACATCGTGGAGTGTGAAGTAAAGATGTTCAAATAAGTCATGGTTTTTAGAAGGGTGGAAAACCTTACACCAGCTACTGACAGTAAGGACACCACTGTTACATGGTTGTGTGCTGCAGGTTTCTTGCCCTGCATTGGTTAACAGAAACAGGGCTGAGCAGTAGGTGTGGATGTTGCTGGTTTCTTTACTGGAGCTCCCAGTGTAACAACTTTGTGAGTGCTCTGACTTGTACATCTGGGGAGCAGGGCTTGTGGCTTTGTTTTCTTGATAGACCTCCCATCAAGTTCAGGAGAACTTCATCCTCTCTTGGGGATTGAATATTAAATGCTAAGTACAGATTGAGGCTTTCCAAAAGAAGTAAAGCTGTCCAAGTGATGGCATTCCATGAATTAAAACACCTTATGTATCGAGATAATGAATGCAAATATATTTAACCCCTGAATGTATTTGCATATATAATGTGTTACGTGTAACATTACTATATGTATACATCTGTATATCATTCAAATGTAACTACCATGGGACAGCCAAGCTTTAAAGAGAGGAGCACATGGGCCAGGGTGCTTTGTGGTTTTGCAGTCTAGCTGTTCTTTCCAGACAGTAGTTTACCTCTGGTTGGTAACTGAGCTCACTCAGGACCTGGCTGCAAAGAGCTGCGTCTTCAGTGGCCACCACTCTGTAGGTGCTCTGTGACCCCCCTCTAGGCTGGTTTTACAATTTGTGCTGTGCTGAAAGGAATGAGCTGGACATTTTTTGGTAGGTGGTAATATTGTGGCAAACATTTCAGAGACCTGAGTTGGAAACTGGCCACAAGCAGTCGGGCTGGTTCATCTAAAAGAGCAGGCAGTATCTTTGGGGAAGAGAGCAACCTCCAAAACCACATTTATGGAAGTTTGTGCAATAACATTTAATTAAGGTGTTGGCTCCTTTGCCTCCCTCTGGCGACTTGCAGCAGGACATGAAAGTTTTTTCATATGTCAGCCCTTTTGTGAGTGTCTGGTTGTTAAAGCTCAGTGTCAAGTCACTGCAAAAAGGCAGAAATCTCCAAGGAAGTACATTCAGGGATGGATGACTCCACTCAGTTCCCACTGACCCATTTGGAGCTAATCCAGGTAGGAACACTCTGTTCTTCATCTGGTCTCATAATTCCCCAGGGCAGAGTTTACCTATTCAAGCACAGCAGGTAACATATTACAGGAATGGGGCAAAACTGGTTTTGCCTGTTCATAAAAACATTTAGAAGTGGTTCCATTTCAGAGCAGGTTACCTCAGTGATCCAGTGTGACAGTTTACGTGATTTACAAAATCTGTTTGGATTACAATTAATCAAACAAAGCACATATTTGATAGGTGTTCAAGATGGGGGGAGGTTGGGAAATTTCTTATACTTTTATGGAACTGTGTTAATACTGGACTTTGAAGGTTTCTGAAACTATGAAACAGGAATACAGCTTAAATTTAGGCAATACATTTAATTGATTCCGGTAGAGTTGAAGTATACTGTTAACTTGTGGTGAAAGTGAAAATTGCCACCTCATCCACCTCCAACAGTTAGAATTAGTGTCCAGTGGACACACAAAAAACATAGAGATGGGGCAGGATTCTGGAGTTGTTTCCAATCTCCATGTCATACTATTGCATTGTCTTTGTGCCTGCAGCAAACCTTCTCTTACCTTATCAGCACAACTTTAAAGTAAAGATTGCTCGTTCTGAAGATTTAACCCTAAAATTGATTTTTCTCTAAGTTACAGTCTCTGGAAAAGGGAGAGTTTTTTCCCCCGGTCAGACACCATAATACAGTTTTGTGACAAACAGCTAATGGCTAAGTTGTTCTCTTGTCTATGCTTAGTTATGTAAATTTATTTGTGGCTGCAGTTTTGGATCTGAAATACAGAATCCTGAACTGATAGAATTTATTGCATTCTGCTTTCCCATCATTCAGATGTAACTACAAGCCATTTGATCCCTATGCCTTATGTGAAAACAAAGGGAAGTATATTTTTTTGAAATGTTGTTGTTAAAGGTTTGATTTCATAGTAGTTATTTTTTAAAGCTCCTCATGAACTAAGTCATGGCTTCTAGTTGTTTTGGGTTTTCTTCTTGGAAAAACCTCTCTTTAGTATACGTCCCATATAATGTGTACATATTTGTTTATATAAACAATGGAAGATACAACATTATTAAGGGCAGGTAAACTGAGAAAGGAAATAAGATGCAATGAAAAGGTTGTGGCTTTAAAAAAGCATTCATTATTTGGGGTGTTTCTTTTGTTTTTCTTTAAAGGTGTTGTAAACTTAAATGTACTAAATGTTGATGGATTCTTGTCTAATTGTTGAATGCTTCCAGCATGGAAATGTGTGGGGTTTGTGTGTGCATAGTATCAGTGAGCATATGGACCTGTCACATGCATTAAGCTGTTGGGTTGTTTTGAAGTTTGATTCTTTTTTGCAGTTCTGCTGTGTGTGCCTTGTCTGTCCTCTGCCCAGTTCTCTTAATTATGAAGTGGAATAAAATTGCTTGCAATGACTCATCTTGCAGCATCATGATTTCATTGTTTTCTTTTGCCAATTCTGTCCTGAGTTCCATTATGTCTTAAAAGGATGATGATGCTGAAGTTGTTTAAAAGCAAGCGTTTTAAACCAAGAATTTTGGAACTCCAAATTATCTTTCTTTCAGTGTTACTTTTCTCCTAGTGTGCTTGATTGCCAGCAATTTGCAGAGGACAATTTGTAATCCCAACATGCAGATTTGTCATGAGGATGTCAGCTTTACTTAATTTTAAAAAAAGACAAAACAAAATGAAACAATAAAAAAACCCCCAAATTAAAATTTAATATTTAAATTTTATGCAGAAGGATTAGAAGGGAAAGTACAAAGCCTAAAAGACCAAGTAAGAGGCCCAGAAACACAAACATGAATGAGAGGATTGTGAAATCTTCTGAGGGGACCTAAACACTGGCAGTTTCTTTCACTTTTGTTCAGATTCGTTTTGACTTTGGCATAGTCTTTGTTTATTCTCATAGCGGTAATATAAGTTGTCAGGATTTATTTTCCTTTTTCCAGCCAGCCATAGCATCTGAAAAGCCACTTTCTCCTTTTCCATGTGCAGAGTGTTCTTCCTAGTCGTGGTCACATCTCTGAGCAGTGTAGGTGGAGTGACTCACCTTTCCCTGCCAGCCTCCTTGGAATCCAGGCTGAAGCAATATTTCTGACAAAAGTCAGCACTTGCCTGCATGGGTTTTATTTGGTGAATGGCCAAGATTAGATGGGTGAATGGGAGAGGGGCAGATGCCGTTCTTGTTGTGCCATGAGGGAAGGAGGATTGCTGGCTTGCCCTGGCTGTCATCATAACATCCCTGATCCAGTTCAGGAGGTGTTCATTTGGTCAGAGGAACTGATGCTTTTCTGAAAATGTTTGCAAGAAAATCCAGTGGACACCTGAGCCTGGAGAGAAAAGTGTAATTGCTGATGAATAGCAGGGTAAAATTAAATCAGAGCATTTTACTTTGAAATCTGTTTAAACTATTTCCAAAAACATAGTTAAATGAGACTTAGGCTTTGTCAGTGTGGTCGTTTTGCACGGGAGGCACTTACGGAAGTGATGCAGAGAAAAGCTGCTAACAGTTTTCTCCATGTCTGACCAAAAAAAAAATCAATCAGTAATTAGCTTTGAGAATTGACACTGTTAAATCACTGAGAAAGCTGATACACCTCTGTGAACTCCCATGCTAAAAATGAAAAATCCCAGGAATTCAGCCTTGTCTTTTCTAGCCTGAGAGCAGGTAACTCAGGCAACCCAGCCCCCCTGTCTCGGCTGTGGTGCGGGGCTGGGCCCATGGGCTGGCAGGCAGGGCACGGCAGGGCAGGGGAGGCCGCAGAGCCGAGGCCGGGCTGTGCCGTGGCTGCTGACCCCGGGCTGCTGCTGCTGCCGCTGAGCTGGGCTCCAACGGGCCCCAGGAGCAGACAGGACCCGGCCTGCTCAGCCAAGACTCTTCCGCCATTGGGGTTCGCCCACAGCCACCAGGCAGGGGAGGAGAAGCCATCGGTTCCCCTTCCCAGGTGCTGGGTGCTGAGCTCTGCCCTGGCCCCTGAGCTCTGGCTGCTGAGCTCTGGCCCAGCTGCTGAGCTCTGGCCTGGCCCCTGAGCTCTGGCCCGGCTGCTGAGCTCTGGCCCGGCTGCTGAGCTCTGGGTTGGTTGCTGAGCTCTGCCCTGGCCGCTGAGCTCTGGGCTGGCCCCTGAGCTCTGGGCTGGTGCTGAGCCCTGGCCTGGCTGCTGAGCTCTCGGGCACTGCCCCAGCCCAGCCCAGTCCAGCCCGCACAGCTCCCGCCACAAGCTGCTGAGCCCAGCCAGGGCCACCTGAGCATCTGCAGGCCCTGGGAAAGATACTAACTCTTTCAGTGCTTCAGTCGTCCCTCGAGTGAGAGAAAAGGACAAAGTGCAGGCATGTAGAGAAACAACATAAAGACACCAAGGCTGGTGAAGAAGTCAAGTCCCAGATGGCAGGGATGAGGAGGGGACTCCTCTCCTGTAAGTGAACTGCAGAAAGACTATTCTAGAAGTGATAAACTTACTGAATTGTTTCTGTGCACTATAAATGGGAAAGAAAAGGTTGTAGTGGGAGGAGAAGTGTTCTTAAAATTCTTTTCTGATTCTCCTTCTTTGTTTTTTTAGTAACTGTTAATAAAGCTTTCTTTATAGCCTTTTAAGTTTTGACCCTCTTTTGCCTTCTTCCTGCTTTTCCTTTCTCCTTCCTATCTCACCCCAGGAAATGAGTAAGTATATGCTAGTGGGTGCACTGGCATTTGGCCAGCACCGCATTAATTGGTGCGTTGGCTGGGAAATCTCAAATTGGCAAACCAAAACCACTACACAAATATGATGTTTCTGCCCAGTTTCCAACTGAAACCGCCACAGTCAAACACCTTTAGATTAATTCATAACTTTCTTGGGGTGATTTTATGATGGTGCTTTATTCCCTAATCATCTGCTTTATGCCCAGAAACGGCTGCGATATCTAAGATGCACCGGGAGCAGGGCTGGAGCCTGGGAATGTTCAATCTCTCTCTCTGGTGTGCTCCAGACAACCTGGAGGCTGTACCAGGAAGTCCCCTCAGTGTGGTTTTTTGTGGTTTTTTTTTGTTTTAGTTTGGTTTTGTTTTTTTTGTTTTGTTTGTTTTAATTTATATTTTGGGGGTTTTTGGTTTTTTTTCTCCATTGAGCTATTTTTGGCTTGGCTTTTCTTTCCGGCCCCTCTGGGGAGCCAGTGGGGGCACCGCCCTGAACCCAAGACCTCTGAGGAGCTGAACCAACACAATAAAGGACATTAAACTCCACCAGCTTTGCCTGCTGTGAGGAGAAGAGCCACACCAGAAATCTGACAGGTTCCCTGCTGCTGTATGAACTCTTTTTTCCTCCTCCCTTCCCAGAGACGAAGAAGGGCAGCTGCCATCTGCCTTCTGGCCATGCAGTGAGTTGTGGGTGGAGTGTAAGGTTCAATTTTTTTTCCCCTGTGCTTTGCAGGTATCTTGCTTTGTTAATTAACAGTTCTACTTTTTTCCCACTTTCATCCCCTGGTATCCATTTCTCTCATTGTCAGAAGAAAAGGGAGTTATTGATGCCCTTTCTCCTTAGAGGAAATACTCATTCCAGGGCATTTTCTCCTGAAATTTGTCTCCAAAACTGAGGCAGTAGGTGTAATACAAATGCTAAACTGTGTACAGGACTGCCATAGGTAGTGGCAAAAAACTGGATGTCAAGGCTCAGGCTGTAAAAATTGGGACTGGCGTAGGTTGCTTGTCTCATCTGAAGCATCCACTTTTATTTGAGTGAGGCTGGACATGCTTGGAAAGCAGTGCATGCATAAATATTTGTAATGTGTTTTAAGGAAATTGTATCTCTTAACTGATAAGATGAATAAAGTTTTAGTTAATCTGTCACTTGAAAGAAAACTTTGAAGTAACAAAAAGCTGTTATGTGCTCCTTTTATGAGCAGAGAGAGAAAATGTGGGTTATAAAGTTCTGTTAACTTGTGAGACTCAGTACTGGATGGCAGCCTTGAGTTTTCTGTTGTTGCTGTAAAACTGGTGTTTGACACTGAGTCTGATAATCAGTCAAGTGACCACCTCCTTTTTAAGAGGGGATGGTTAGGGCCTGGAGCCTATGTTGACAGGAAGCCATCCTCTCTGAGAAGGGCATGGGGAAGGGAGACTTGGGGCGGCAATTGGTATCTCTGATGGATAGAAGTAATTTAAAACAAAAAAAATAGTAATTCCAGCTGTGGAGGTTAAACCAGGTGAGAAGAACAATGTAATTTATCAAAATGAAGACTCTGAAAAGTGCCTTATTTGCCTCCCCAAAGAAGAAATAGCAGGCAAGGAAAGACATGCCAAGTATCCTATCTGAAAGGCTTTGCAAATGGAAACTGACGACATGTTTTTGGCAGTAGAGGCTTGGGACAAGCTGAAAAGAGAAATAGATTGTTTTGCCTTCAGATGTGAGGACTGCAGAACTAATTTTCCAAGGAGGTAAATACAAGATGGCTTCATCATTGTAAACAGGAGAAATGTAATAATAATGTAATTTGAAAGAGGTTAGATCAAATTTCTCTGTTCTAATTATGGAATTTGAATTCTCTTTGCACCAGCTACTCCCAATGCCTTAACCAGACACCCTGAGGGGAATACACTAGTGTCTGGTCATACCATATTTTGTAGACAATAAGACCGGTTGCAAATACAATACAAATTATTTTGTTATTGATTTCAGGATATGAGATTTGCTGCTATCAAAACATAATTAAGCCTTAAACTTGATGTTTTTATTTTTTAAGCCTGTTGTGAGCAAATGTTTTCTTTGAAAAACTGGTAATTGTAGTTTGGGATTTTGCAGATAAAAATGCAATAAACTTTGCAGAACTAATAAAGGAGACAGTTTGAAAGTGTTTCATCTTGGTGTTGAATTGTGATAAAAAGTGAGTGGTAAGTTTTTGAAAGATTTTGTTTCAGCAGGACTGGTAAAAAACTAAAGATCCTGGATGCTGTTGGATAGTGCTGAGCAAGTTTGCACTGTATCTGCTTATGGTTGTCTCTGCTCCATGCATTCAGCCCTGCTCCTTGGCACTTCAAAACAGAAATTTTCAAGAAGGAAAGAAACCGTTTTTAAGAAATTGGTTCACATTGACAGATGAGAAGTATTTAATGCATTTTCGCATCTTCTCATGTTTTGATGACTGAGTCTGCAGGGAAAAAAAACCCTTGTGAGGAAGATCACTAAATAATGTGGTTAGGAGCAATAGCTCCTGTGTTCCTGTGACAGCTGAGGCTGGTGTACAAGGCCACAGGAGCCTCTGGGGAATACTGTTCTTAAGCTGGAGCACAGGTTTTGTTTATCCATTACTTACTTCTAAGTAATTTTTAAGCTTTTTAATTCCAGAGAATAGTTCCAGAGAAGTCTGCTAGTTAAATTTTGGTGTGATCCCGTTGCCTTGGCTGCTGTCAGATGGCCCTGCTCTTTCCCTGGAATTAGGCTTCTGGCAAGGTATAAGCTTGTCCAGGGGGCTGAAAGAAAACTGAAGCAATTGGGTGTCGGCACCACTCCATCAGAGTGTCATTTGTTTTGTTTGCATTGTGCTTGTCCAGAGTCTTAAGATTTGCTTTGAATTCTTGCCTTTATTTTGCCCTTTGCAGAAGTGTGGGTGGGGAGACCTCCCAGGATCTCTGTCCCGTTGCCAAGCTCTGTGGTTCTGGTGCTGCTCCCCTGAGATTCTCCCGCCTCTCTGGGCTGATGGGTTGCCAGGATCCATCACACCAGGTCCAGAGGGGCTTGTGAGTGTCTTCTACACCAATGAAAAATCCTGTTCTCACTTACTGTGCAGTCAGTTGTTGTTATGATTTTTTCCCTCTGGTTCATGGGTGTGAAGGAAGAGACGTGATTCTTGATTCCATATCAGAAGGCTT
>JAWWEY010000001.1:14488538-14526541 GCA_035582745.1 Loriotus luctuosus | reverse complement strand
TTTACATCTGTTTCTGAGGCCACAGCTTCTCAGAAGGAAAAATCCTAAAAGAAGGATTTTTCATAAAGACATGTCTGTGACAGTCAGTAAACCTATAAGTCTTGTGAGATTTGTTTTCATTTCAGTGTTGTCTTTTTTGGTGTGCAGCTTCTTTTATCTTGCTCTAACAGTTTTAATTCTTATTTAAGGAGCAGCAATGCAAGATAAGGTTCATTTAGGAAAAAAACCCAAAAACAACACCCATCAACACCCCAAAGAAGCACCACTCCCATCCCCACTTCTCACTCTAGCCATCTTTGAGAAACATTGTGTCACTGGTTTTTGTGACTTTTGACTCTTGACTCTGTTTTCTGTCACTCAGAGACTGCTTTTGGTCATGTCAGGAGTCGAATTGCTGGTCTGTCTGAAAGTGATCTTCGAGGGTAGGAAAATGGAAGATTTTACTTGCTGCTCTGTGGCAGGTGTTGTAAGAACCACGTTTGAATAGTTTTCCCAAGTTGACGGGAAGAGGCAATAAACAACTTACTGAGTGTCTTTGGAAACCTCGTGATTCTCTTGTAGGAATCAAGGGGAAGAATAGCGAGAAAGCCTTATAATTACAAATAAATCCTTATGTGGTTTAGCATTTCCTAATTAAAAACCCTATAGATTTTGGGCATGTGTACCTTGCAGATTGATCCTTTGGCTTTATTTTGGTGAACAGCATATGTCATAGGATACCAAGTTTTCTTCCTAGGTCAGGTGGTACAGAAATCTAGAAACTGATGTGGTTTTTTTTGAGTCAAAGTATTCAGAAAAGGAAGGGGGAGTATGTTGAGTCAACTGTTCCCATTATTTCAATTACATATTGTTAGTGGATATTGAATACCAAGCCACTGGACTGACTGACAGGGACTTCTCCCAGTCAGATCCCTTATGGAGCTGCAAGCATTTCACTGGCCAGGTCCTGAGGGGGCAGGAGTGGAGTTCAGACCAATGAGAATATCCAGACTGGGTCTTTCAAAATGCCCTTTATAAGGGGGTGGGGCAGGGAAAATAAATCTCTCTGTTGCCACACCAACATCTGGGGGTGAGTTGTGTCTTTGTCTCCTTGCTCCTCACCCCCCTGCCACATGCAACCTAACAACATATCATAAAAGCATGTAAAAATTCCATTGCAAAGTGTCTCAGTATTTTCAGACCTCTGCAGCCAAATCACATAATGGCATCTAAATTGGTATGGTGTCAAAAACATAGAAAGCTTTGAATTTAGTGGGCCACAGCCCCCTTGTTGTTCTGCTTGTGCTTTGAAAGGAGAAGGTGCACCTGGGGTAAGAAGAGCATGCAGGCAGTAGTGCCCTGCCTGCCTTCCTGGGATGTGGCTCTTGAAGTCTGTAGGAGATGCTGTGCTGTGTATGAATTTTATCTTTTCCTTTATGGAATTGGGGAGGTCACAACTTTCTGGAGATATTCCTTTAAAATAATGCTTATTGTTTCTGTGTTACTTTGGAGACTTTATTTATATTGTAGGTAGAGATGGGGTGGGTGTCACTAGCTGCATATGGGGAATTCTGACTACACATGTATGTCTTTTAGAGGAGGTTTCATTTTAGTCATTAAGGGAGTATCAAGGCCAGAAGATTAAAAGAATGTAGAAGTGAAACAGGAGTTAAACTAAGCAGAGTTAGTCTTTTTAAATATAATTGTTCAGATTTGTGCTGGTGGTTTGTTTTAGTCTGCTTAGAAACTTTCTCTTTCCTCTGTTATTTATTGTCTCAGACCTCAAATGATGCTTAGTTTCTTAATTAAAAAAACACCAACCATGAAATTTCACTGGGCTTTTTTTTGGGTGTGTGTGGTTTGTTTTTTTTTTGAGTGGCTTTGTGTGTTTGTGTTTCTGTTTTTATTTTTACTTTTACAGAACCCTTGGTAGCTCCCTCTTCAATATACCTGAAAAGTATTCTTGAAACTTCCCATGCAGGGGGGTAGAATATAAGAAAATAAAGATAGTTTAGAAAGTAATCTTACCCCTAAGGAGTTGCAGCTGGGCCAATTATCAAAGATTAGGAACAGGCCTGACTTTAACAGGCCACAGCTGTAACCTATGAGAAGAAGAGTGCTATAAAAGAGTGGAGTGGCTGGGTGAGAAGGGAGTAGGATTCAGTTGGCTGCTTTGTGAAGGAGAAAGAGACAGTGCTCTGAGGAGCTGCCCATGAGAAACACCAAGAAGGTATGAAACTTATGTGGTAAGGGGACAACAGTATGGAACTCCTGTGATAAGATGACGACATCCCATACTGAGTCTCCCATTTTTTGGTGCCCAGAATAGTAAGTGTTGGTCTTTTTGCTTTTGATATTAGCAGGTTTATGTACAAAATGGTTATAAACTTGTGCTTGAAGTCAATAATGCAGTTCTGCAGCTTGTGTTGTTTTGATTAGGTACTCAGAAATGCTTATCATAATTGCTATATCACTGGCACTCACAACATACAGCTGTAGTTCTTAGGAAAGTGCTCACTTAGAGCATACCACAAGAGTGTTAGAATTTTTTTTTTGACATAGCTAAAAATGCAGTGTTAACAAAAAAGAGATTTTCATTTAGAATAAGAGTGCTTCATCTCAGTGTCCCCTCAATTTTCGGTAAATCTTTTAGTTTTGTTGTCGATTTCCTTGCTAATGCAAGGTATGTTATGATGTGTGTGAAAAAACACTTAGTATACATACAGGTTTATTTCTTTTTAATAAAAATACATGCTTTTGTGTAATGGTGATAGTTACTAGGGTTTTTTGTTTTTCTGCATGTAGGTTGTTATATCCATATACTGTGTAAATCCCTAACACCTTCCTGCCACTGACACATTTAATAGCTGGAGTTATCTGCAGAACTAATTGTGAGTTAGGAAAATGGTTTGGTTGCCTGAAACTGTTCGAAATATGTAGCCCAGTTGTACTTGAAGGTACACATACAGCAAATACGTTATTAATGCTGGCTTAGCAGACACACCCATGTCTCTGTGTGGATTTCTCTCTCTTCCCGGTTAATGATGGGAGGCGATAAGAAAGGTGAATTAAACTTACATGCTTTGCTTGCAGTGATTAACCCTAGGTAACGTGGTGCTTCCTAAGTGCCCCCATTGGCTTTGATGGTGGAAAGTCTTACACACTCACATTTGGTCTTGTGCTGAGTGTGTCCACTATCACCATCACCTACACAGTGCTGTACCCCACACCTCTGCTTGTTGGTCTCTGCCACCCTCCTTCACTCATCCTTGAAGCTGCAGTGCCAGACACAGGGTTCAGCTGCATGTGATGCTTCTCTTCCGAGTCCTCTGCTTGGACGATCTTTGCCATCCTGCTTTAAGTTTTGGTTTGATAGCATGTGGGTTGTTGTTTTCCCTTCTCTGTGTGCAAGTACATACAGTTCCTACACAGATGATTTTTCTGAGATGTCAGAAGGAAACTATTTTCTCTGAATGAAATGTAGCTCTTGAGATGATCTTTTGGAATGGGGGGAGCAAGTGTGTGCTGATGCCCTTGTCTCCTGGGGAAGTCATGGCAGACCAAAGAGCATAGGCTCTGGGAAGTTGTGGCAGCAGCTCTGGCCACAGAGAGCAACAGATGACTTTCCCAGACATTTTCCTGGGGAAGGCTGTGAAAACATCTGAGAAAAGAATGAGAAACAATTCTTACCTCCACTTGCTGCACCTGTTGTTGTGCACAGGTGGAATGTGTTACAGAGATTTGTTTACCAAAGGGTGATTTCTTAATTGGACACTGGATGGTGTTTGGGTGGATTGACCAATTAGGTCAAAGCTGTATCAGACTGCCTGCGAGGGTTACGAGTCTCTTAAAAAGTATAATATAATAGAATAAAGCAATTGATCAGCCTTCTGCAATCATGGAGTCAATGCTAATTATTACCAAGCTGGGGGCCTGCAGCAGCAGGAAGTCACTACAGTTCTGCCATTAGCCACAGCTTTTTGTCAGCGTAGTCCATACCTTTATAAAGTGAGGCACTTACTTTGAACAGTTATGGTTTTGAGAGATATACTGATACCTGTTCTGCATGAGTTTATGCTTCAAGTCAGTGATGGTCAGTCTGCCAGCAGGTTTAATAGGTTCAGTGGACTGTTTCGAGTAACTGCCAAAGTAAATGAGGAAAAAAGACCAGCCTACAAAAGCCTGGCCTTTCTGGGCTAGGAGGTACATTTTGTACACCTGTTTCTAGAACCTCTTGGAACGTGAACTGGAAGTAGTCATGCTGAGCCTTGTTTGGCTGTGTGGCATGTGCTGCTATCAGTTGATAAATCCCAGTGAAAAAGCCTGTTAAGCTTTGAAGGGGAAAACATCACAATGAAGCCTTGAAGGGGAAGACATCACAGTGAGCATAGAATAGGTTGATGTTGTGGTGTGGGGAGGATTGGTACAGTGCTTTGGTTTCAAGAAACTGTTGCAGCCTTGCCTTGAGTCCTGTGTTCAGCTTTGGGCACCCCAATATAAGACAGATCTAAAGCTGTTTGAGAGAATCCAAAGGAGGGCTGTGGAGATGGTGAAGGGCCTGGAGAGGAAACCATATGAGAAACAGCTGAGGGCACTTGATCTGTCCAGCCTGGAGAAGAAGAGGCTGAGCAGAGGCCTCACTGCAGTCACCAGCTTCCTCAGGAGGGGAATATCCCTTCTCTACAGTGACCAGTGACAGGGCCCGAGGGAATGGCTGGAGTTTCAAGGGAAGTTTCATTTGGATATTGAGAAAAGGTTTTTCACCCAGAGGTGGTTGGGCATTGGAACACACTCACCAAGAAAGTGGTCATTGCCCCAAGGCTGCCACAGTTCAAGAAGCATTTGGACAATGTTCTTAGGCACATAGTGGCCTTATTTGGGTTGTTCTGTGCAGGGACAGTAGTTGAACTTTGATGAGTCCATGATTTGGTGTTTCCTTTTGATTAAAGTTGGTTGCTTTATGCTGTGCCTATACTGGCATTTATATTCAAATCATGAGTACTTGTGAGCAGAAGGTGCTGTTGTGCTGGTGCACTGGGCTTTAGCTCTACTGCAGAATGCTTGGAATGACATCTTCCACAGTGGAACTCAACTAGATAGTGTTCTCTAGGAATGCATCCAAAACATGCTGCCCTCTCACAGGTGCCAGCAGCACATAACTGGGCTAATCCTGATTGGAAATGAAGCTCACTGGGGACTGGTGGAAATAGTTCTGCTTTGCGTGTCCTCTCCATTTCTACTGCAGTTGTAACTACAGAGGTGGTGGGAGGGCCAATGCCTCTCAGCTGGTAGGGATTCTCTGTTTGTCTAAGGTAGTGTACCTGCAAGCCTGTAGTCAGAAATGTAACAGTGAGTGCTAAAAGAAAAATATGAGTATCAAATTTCTTTTTGATGGGTTGGTTGTTGTAAGGAGGTGCTGGCTCTCCTGTTTCTCGGTGTTACCTGTCCAATAAAGGCACTGGGTGTGCTGTCACCATGGTCAGAACCTGTGGTTAGACACTACTGGCCTTGTGCTAAGGCTCCAAATAAAGGGGTGAGGAAATAAATAGTGTTTGCAAAGAGAGAAGTTCAGCTTGAGGAGAGTGTTGATTTTTCAGGTTTTTTTTTTTTTTCATTACTCCCCTTTTTATAGGGGAGAATGGTATGCAGCCATTTGGGAAAGACTGACTAAAGCAATCCATATCCCTTACAAAGCACTTAGTGACTCCTTTGTGTAATTTGGGATGGTCACATCCAATGCTTCGAAGGAAAATGTGCTGAGCTGGGCAGTGTGTGTGTCTGGAACCCAGGCTCCCCAGGCATCCCTGCTGAGCCTCAGGGCCTTTGAGACTGGTTGTTGCTCAAAGGAGCAGCGGGAGAGCAAAGAACAATTCCCTGTTTTGGGATAGCTATTGCATTCTCTTCTGGCTGTGAAGTGGGTGTTTAAAGGGTGTGGTTTGTGTATAATGGTTGAATGTAGGCTGTAGCTGGCAAAGATTAATGCCTAACCTGTGTGTGTGATTTTGGTTGGTTTTTGTTTCTGGGTTTTTTTTTTTTTATTTGTAGGTGCTGAGTACTTAAAATCTAATGAAATTCGGAGAAATTATTACTTCAGACATGGAGAGTAGGTCAAATTTTCTTGTGTGGTTTGTTTTTGGTGAAGATACTGAACAGCTTGATAGATGTCGAAATGACCCTTGCTAAAAGGGGTGATGATCATAGAGTGTAAATATGAAAGAGGTGAAATACAAGTCTGAAGTGGCATTGCAGGCAGACTGTGTGTGCTTGTGTGTTGTGTATGCATATTAAAGATAACTAAAGCTACTTATGATTAGCTGTACAGTGCCTCTCTGAGGAGAGAGTCAGATGGACAGGGTTCATTAGTACCTCTGAATTTGTATTTGCTTGAGTAGAAAATGTAAGCTTGGGGTTGTCTTCCCTTTTAATATATAGTATATTAAATTCATCCCACTAATATTATGCTAAAGTTTAGAGTAACAGAATGAAAGATGGAGTGTAGCAGACTGGGCAATACTGAAGTCTGACTTTATTTTCTTTGATTGTGTCTGCACAAGCAAATGTGATGTCAGCACCCTGGCATCGGGCAAAATCACAGTGACAGTGCATGTGTAGGGTTGGACACTCCAGCTCCTGGTGATAAACCAACCAAGCAAAACCATCTCTAGAAAATTACAATGTTACACAATTAGAAAATAAATAGGACCCACTCTGACACTTTTATATAGGTCAGTAAAGATTTCAAAGAATGTATCTGTATTTTCATGCTCTTCTGCTGAAAGTTGTGATGCTGATAAATTACTTTATTATCCAATACTATGCTGTTCATTCTTCTTCACTGAGCACCTGAATTATTTTTCAGCTTTCATCCTTTATTTCTTCCTGAGAATAATGCAGTTAGGTTTAGCAGCAGAGTTCAGATGTTATGCTTGAGTTGAGGTAGTTCTCAATAATTTTTTTTATAAGAAACACATGTTTATAATTAATTTATGGTCAAATACTCAGGTGACTTGCAGAAAGGCTAATGACCTAGCATAATGTATTTTTCAGAATTTTTATCAGTCTAATTTAAATACTACTCAACTATTCTTACGTTTTTCTTTAACAGTCTGTTAAGAGTTCCCAGCTATTATTTTTTCTTAAATTTGTTTAATTAAAATAATAATTAAGAAGAAGTATAACTATTGTAGTTTCAGTAATTTCAAAAACTTTTAGTGAGCAGCTCACTTATGGCCCTGTATCATAAGTGTTCTTTAGCATTACAAAAAAATTTTACAATCTTGGAAGGAGAGGTTTGGACAGAACTGCAATGTCTTCTTTCAGCTGCTGCTGTAGGTATTTCCCAATGTGATTCTTGGAAGTGCAAAAATAATCAAGGTATGCAATGCATAAAGAGAAAACCGTGGTCAGTTATTGTCATATAGGTGATAGTCCTGGTTTGATGTTTCACTGGTATACTCATTTTTTCATGGTTACCTGGAGAGCTTCACTTTTTAGTCTGCTGGGAATAAGGAATAAATGTGCATTATCTGGGATACTGTTCTCTCAGTGCAGATTTCTCTGCTGATTATCTATTGAGTTAACCAATGGTGTATATTTTAAAACAGTGAAATTAAATTAATGCCAGTTACAAATCTGCTCCTGCAGATAAAATAAATAACGATGTATAATTGAAGCAAATACTATGCTGACTATGCATTTTGCATATCTTGAAGCTGAATGCACTAAGAGAGGCAGTGACTGTGTACAGGACATGCACTTCTCCAGCCACTGCAGCACTGATTGCCAGCACGTCGTCCTCAGTCATTTTTATAGCTGGAAGAGAGACTCTGTCTTACCTGTAACTGCAAATAAGTCAGGCTGACAGAGATGTCACAAGAGAGGGCTCTGCTGTGTGTCAGGGCCTTAGAAGCAAGGAAAGGTTTCAGCAGTGAAGGATATGAAGAGGAACAGCTGGATATGGCAGCTCAACAGGCTTTACTTTTGCAGAGAGCAAACTATGTTTTCAGAAGTATAGTAACATTAATGAATAAAAGACCTTCAGCAGAGGGGAAATGTATGAAGGTGGCTGAGAAAATGGCCTCAAGTTGCACCAGGAGATGTTTAGATGGGATGTAGGAAAATTTCTTCACTGAAGGGGCTGCCAAGCGCTGGAACAGGCTGTTCAGGGCAGTGGTGGAGGCACCATCCCTGGAAGGATTTAAAAGATCTTTTGTTGTGCTTTAGGAATTATATTCCGCAGTTTAGTGCTCCCATCAAGACTCTCCCAAACCAGACACAGTTCACTGGCTCCCCACCTCCACCTTTCCCCACCTTCTTGTTCTGGGGTGGAGTTGAGAGTTGGAGGCACAAAAAAGTGAAAATCACCGGTTGAGAGAAGAACAGTTTACTGGAAAGGAGGATAAGATAAGAAAAATAAACAGTAACAGCAACAATATTAGTAACAACAGGTATAAGATAAATGATTTACACGGAGAGTGAAACAGTACCAGACTATTCCAGGATGTGAGATGATATCAAATAACGGTAGTCTGGCCATGCCCTCTTCCTGGCTACTGTAAAAAATAAACCCTGTCCTGACTGAAACTAGAACATATGTAGGTAGATGCAGCACTTGGGGGCATCATTCAGTGGTAAACTTGGCAGTTCTGGGGGCATGGTTGGACTTCATGCTTTTGAGGGACTTTTCCAACCTAAATGATTTTGAGATTCTATAAGCACTTCCATCTTATGCCAGCATGTTAAGGGATGATGCTGCAGCCAGTTAGTTCTCTTACTGTCTGGAAGCCTATCCTTAGATTAATTGGGCGGATTTAATTGATTTTCCACACATCCCCTCTTCTGTAGCAAAATAAACTTGGAATGTGCATATTAATCAGTGCGTACTTTTTTCTTCTGCGTATTGTCCTCATTGTTGGTTGGTGATAATTAGACCATGGCTGTTTGTCATTGTTGCTGACAAGCAGGTTTTGCACAGGCTCCTGCAGTGTGTTCCTGTGCTGGGGCTGTTCAGCATCATGTGCTGCCAGCTTGGGTGCTTGTGAATTTCTCTGAATCCGTTTGGCCTCAATGTGACCGAGATCAAATGTTGCACTCTGTGATCTTGTTACATTCACATTCTGTAGCTTACCTTGAGTGTTTTGATGCTTGACTGACCATACACAAGTTTGTTATCTGATTTTTGTAATTTGTTTGTGATAAACTGAGTGGCAAATTAGAAACAGGGTTAACATTTCTGTTAAAAAATTAAACCCTATGTGATCCATATTCATGTGCACTTCAGTTATGTTTCTTTTAGGTTTATGTGGTAGTTCAGAATTGCTTGTCTTGGCCCTTCACTGTGCTGGTAGAAGGAAGGTCAGGCTCTGAGCCTGGGTTGGTGGCCCAGTTCTTTACTGTATTGACTTTCAGAAGCTGGCAGTCCCTGGGATTCTCTAGTAATTTGCATTGTTTTTCAAAACAAGAAATCAACAGAACATCCTCTTGGTGTTGGTCTTTCTTATGAGTATTTTGGTTTATAAGTAGTATCTGTAGCTTCAGTGGTAATGGGTTTCACAGGGAAGCATCGTTCTACTTGAGGGAAGTGAGGGATGTTCCTCACCAGTGCATTGATCTAATTGGGTGAGGAGCATTTCATGTTTCACCTGTGGGTCTTTGTGGGATGCTATCTTGACTTTACTGTGTGTTTTGTTTGTGAGGAAATAAATCTCTATTTTACTATTTAAATTGTGTCCTTGGCAAACTGGCTTAGAGGTTTGTATTCCCCAGAGGATTTAATTGGTATATGAGATGGAGTTGTCATTGCTGTACCAGTGTATACCAAATATACAGTATTGCAGTCTTCTTTGTCCAGGAAAAATAAAAGGTTCCTTTTGTTTACTTCTTCTCATTTGCTCAGAATTCAGAGATAGATTTTGTAGACAGCCTAAGTACTGGTTTTTATTGGAGTAGTACTGCTTTGCATTCTTTAATTTGTTTTTGTGTTTCTTGAAACTTGGTAGGCATTTACTTTGGAACTGTCTTTGCAAATATTTTCCAAAACTGAACATAGTATTCAGTTTCCAAAACTGAACGTAGCTGCTCTGTGGTGTTTGGATTGTGGGCAGCTTGTGTAGAGTTTGTGCTCTCCATTTAGTACTGTGGTCAAATTCCCTGTCAGGAGTCAACATCCCTGCTTATAGTCCTTGGATGTCGCATCAAGTGAAATAAAATACACATTATTTCTGCTTTCACTGAATGTAGAAGAAGCAAACGTTTTCTGTGATGGTTTAATCTTATATTTCCACCTTTCGAGTGTCAGCAGAACTGTCTGGGTAAGGTTTGCAGGTGGTGTGGGCTGATATAGGTGAAAGAAGTGTGAGTCCTTCCCCTCCTTTGGCATCTCCTTATTCTTGTTGCCCTCTTCTGTACCGCCTTTGTTCTCTGAGAAAAAACAGAATTAGTTTCTTCTGAAGGGACCTATTGTTGTAGGGTGTATTTCAGTTACAGCTTGTCCCATTTTACTAATGTCAAGAAAAGAGATGTCCTGTTGTGTTAGAAGGCTCTGGTTTCCATCCCTTGTGAGCTGTCCTGGGCAAAGGAAGAGGAAGAATTTGTTACCTTGCATTTGCACGTGTGCATTTTTTTACATTATAATGTACTAAACAAATTGCCTGTGCAGGCTCAGAGTGAAAACATTATGCATGTAACCCTGATCCCTTCCAAGAATAAATGCTTGAGTGTTTTTGTATTGTGCTGGAGATCTGTGATTCATGGAAGACTGAATGGCTGCTGGGACAGTGCAGGTTTTGTAGCCATGTGCTGTTTTCAGTAGGATAAAGAATGAGAGAAGGAGTGCTCAGTGGGGGTCTGAAGAAGGTATTTGGTAAACAGAGTTGATTTGGAGTGTTTTCTTTTCTCAAAATTTGCTGTTAACTCTCATGTGAGTTTCTCATCAAATTTTAGCAGTAGTAAATTACATCATAACTTTGATTTTTTTTTTTTCTGACAGACTTTGTAAGCAGCTTAATATACAGATAACACAATAATAATAGCTCCATATCCCCAAATACAGAGCTACAGAAGTTTGGTTTTTTTCAGATTTTTCAGTCTCTAAAGTTCCTAGGTTCCTCAGTGGTGTGTTTGGAGTGAAGTGGAACCAATGTTGGGTAAAAGCTCCGATTATTTTTTACAAGCTTACTTTCCTCTCTGGACTTCAGTCACTTTCTTTTCACTTTCTTAAGTATCCATAAGTTAGTTTCCTAACAACTTATGGGAAAAAATTCTATAAGTCAGAAGAAAGGAAAAAAAAATTGAGGAAACCCAACCCCCAACATCAGGCTAATTGCATTTGACGGATTCTAATAAAGTGTTTTGAATCACAGTGGGCAGATAGCTACTGTCTCAGAAGGTTCTCTGAGCCAGAGACAGAATGTAGTTATCTGTGTGAGGAGGAGAGTTTTGCAAGTCCTGTGAGAACAGGCTGAAATGTCTGATGACATGACCACCTTGAAACCTTGCAAGCACTAGGAAAAATACTTTCACTCCCTCACTTGTTTGAAAAGGCTATGAACTGATGGCTTGACATTTAAAACAAATCTGCATTTAATTTATTTTTCTCTATAATGTTGTCAGAGATGTATGTTGTAAACTCTAAACTTGTCAGGCAAACATAGTTCTGAAGATTTACTGGCATGGTGAAAAGCATGGGTGTGGATCTAATTCACTGTGAATGTGGAAGAAAAACAGTAACTGTGTTTTCCCTGTTAAAAGCCGAGGAATTCTTGCAGAAGCACTAAAACTCTCTCAGTAGTTTGCATTTGTAAATCAATAAGGTGAACAGACGTTTGCCAAAGTAAGGGATGGTTAGAGGAAGAAAAATGACTTTGTGACAATTTCCTCTTCGGGGGCCTGGAATGAGCTCATTGTTAGTATAGATTTGATACTTATTTTCTACCTTAATGTAGCAACAGAAAATTAAGGGATATCTGAAACTAAGCAGGTGTGCTTCTGATGATTCTCTTTGTTACCTTGAAACAACTTCAGCCATCCTCATGGTTCTGCAATGCTAGTAAAAACAGTGCTGGTGTTAAGGGATGATATTCCCTATTATGTTAACAAAAGGAAGAACCACATAATGTACACTGGCCAACTGCAGAGGGTGAGGATGACATGTGGGCCTTGTCATCAGAAGGAAGAACTCTGTTACTAGTTGGAATGAGTTGAGGAACTCTAAATAATACTCAGTTTTCAAAATATTGTGGTTGTGGGTGATTTGCTGCTATGGAAGTATACCATTTGTAAAGTCCCCTTGGTATGTGTGTACATAGTGTGAATGTAATACTAAGAATTGCTTTATTCTGAATAAATTTCAGTTTGGCGTCCTGCATTGCATGGAAGTGGCTCACCACTGCAGACTGAGTGTGATGGAGAACACTTGTCTTGGCCAAGCCTAGGCTGGGCACAAGTTAGGGAATTGCTTTGTCTTCTCTTGAGGGTTTCCAGAGCCTCTGGAGCCCAGCACTGCTGCTGTGCTGTTTTAAGCTGAACCCTCTTGACATCTTGGCAAATGTTGGAAACTGTGACCACGTTCATGAGCTTGTGGACAGGAAGGGAGTAGCTGGGGGGAAGACAGCCTGCTTACAGCTCACTGAGAATCTGTCTCTTGCTAGAAGGTGGTTGTTGCCAGCTCGAAGGAGAAGGACTCTAAGCTCCAGTGCAGATCTGACCTTTTCACCTGTCTTGGGGTGAAAGCACTAAGTAATTTCTGGTGTCTTTCTGTTTTGAAGGTAGTGCTTGAGATGGTCTCAAGGCTCATATGAAGCTGGAGTCATCCCTACTTGGACTTTTCAGCTCTGTGGTATATTTTCAGGCCATCTTTTTACTGTTTTCTTACTTTTGCTGTGCCTCAAGGAATCCTGTCAAAGTTATTGTGGCTGCTGAGCATGGCTGCTGCTGCTTTCAGCAGCAGAAAAGGGTTGTAAATGGAAGTAGAACATGAAGGGAGTCTTGTGAAGGTGGGACTAGAAGGCAGGTGTTGGTTGCCTTGGATTACCTTAGCTAATACATGGAATAAGAGCAGATATTAAGGTAGTTACTGATGTTGCCTGTATTTGGTACTATATTTTCAGTGGTACTGTTTCTTTCAATCTCTAGGCACAAAGGTGAAGTGGAGCCTAGCTGTGTAAGACATTTTGGGTTTAAAGGTTTCTTGCCCTGAGTGTGAAAATGAATGTGTGCAACTTTCAGAAAGCATATTCTTTCAGAAGAGAAAGAAACATCCATAGAAAGGGCTTTGTTGCAACTCGGGGCAACTTTTGCCAATGTGGTTTGTAAGTACTTCTTAATATCTGCAGATATATCTGTGTGGAGAATTGGAGGAGAAATAAACTGTTGTGTTGCTGCTCTGTGGTGTTTGGATTGTGGGCAGCTTGTGTAGAGTTTGTGCTCTACATTTAGTACTCTAGTCAAATTCCCTGTCAGGGTCAGCATCCTTGCTTACAGTCCTTGGATGTTGCATCAAGTGAAATAAAATACATGTTATTTCTGCTTTCACTGCACACTGTTACCTAGCTAGCCTTAAATAAAAGTTGACAGCCATTGTTTCTCTATTAGTGTATGGAAATAGGGCTTCCTTGTACTCTCTGCACAAGGCATCATTAGTGTTCAGTCGGGTTTTCTGTAGTAGAGCACCAGGCTCAGAAACCAAATAAAATTTTTTTCCTTCCATTGTTGCAACGTGTGTGACATCTTTTATGGTATAATTCATTCTTATTGCAGCTCAATAAAGCAACAAGTGGGAGGTGGAAAACCGTAGTACTGTTTTCTCTTTTGTGATGATGGTTTGTCAGGATGCTCTAGCTGACAACTGTCAAAAGCAAGATGATGGTTTAATCTTCCAGATTTTTCATTTAAAAGACAAATGAAAAAAATTCCCAAAAGTAACTCACTGTTTGAAGGATTTACATATTCTAAATACAGTGGAGCTATTTAAGACAAAAAGTGCCCACTTTTCAAGTATGTGGTTCCAACACGATTAAAAGACCTGGAGGGTTTTTTACCCTCCTTTGCAGAGATAATGCTTTGGTGTTTTTTATGCTTAATGATCTGTGTGTACTTACTGGTAAGGCAACAGCACTTCATCTTTATTATGTCATCTTATTTGGATCTGGCTGTAATAGTTAACAATGGATAATCTAATTTATCTTCATCATTTCAGGATCTGAAAGTTGCCTCCAAGCTCATCTTAGTCTCTTTCATGGAAATCTGTTAAATTCAATTAATGTGAATTTGAAATATAGTCTTTAAGGATGGTGCATTTTGAATGTAGTACTTCTCATGAGCCTTCAAATGAAATGTGTGTGAATGTGTCTGTTCTGCTATCACTATTGTTGAGACAGAGAGCAGCTGCTGTTAGTGGGTGGACCTGGAAGAGGACTCTGAGGCCTTTGTATAGTTGAAAAAGCCAGAAACTCATACTCTAAATTTTTGGCCTCTGGTTCACCTGTTCAATCAATTGCTTTCTCTGTCCTTGTCTGAATGAGAGATGTTTGTGTAAGGATCTGGCAACCATAATAACAGCATGTCTTCCCATAGACGAGCAAGAGTTTTCAAGCACAATTTTTCTTGTGTTTCAATGTTTTGCATAACTAAACTTGCATGTGGTACCTATTTCTGTATTATTAGAAAATTACTGTAGGACTACCACAGTGGAAGACAATTTTTGGATTGACAGATTCTAGTTTCCCTGGCTCCCAGACCTAACCAACAGTTGGGGTATTCCATAGCATTCAGTAAGATCAGAAATCCAGAACTCATGGTGGGCGTATACCTTCTAAATAGGAAAGAGTGAGGACATGCACAGAGTACTCTGTCTATTTGGTTAACATTCAAAATATTGAAATAAGTAAAGCTTTTGCTAAAGACCATCTGCAGAAGAATTCAGATGTAGGCTGTGTCTTTAAAGAGAGCAGTTGCTGTGAGATACCAGAAGTAGGGTTTGAAAATTCAAATATATGTCTTGGAAAAATTACTGGAAAAATAGTGTACTTCTGTAGGGTGGCCTTCATGTGTTGGCAAGAGGGGTTTGAACATTTTTTTTTTCTTGTCCCATACTGCTTCCTACATATTAGTTGCTTTTTTTTTCCCCTGTTGTTTTCTTGAATCTCTGGAATAATGGATTTTAGAAAGACATAGGCATAACATGACTGTCTTTCTTATTGTTGTGTCATTAGAGGTTTGTTTTATTTGAGGCTGACTGAATTCCTTCACATCCAATTTTCAGTGCTTTTGCTTAGCTTTTTAAGCTGAAGAGTTGCATTCTATAGAATAACTGGTTTGCATGGTCAAACCTGTACCTCTTTGGCTCATTATTTCCAGTAATAATGGTTTTGTTTGTTGATCATGATTGTGCAGAGGGCTGTGTGTGTATGTAATGTACCTGGTGTGTGATCCCTGCTGAAGGCAGAATTGGTACTGGGGCTCATCGTGTGTTACTGTTGCCCAGTCTGCTTTAGAAGCTGCTGGGTTGTTTCTGAGGGCTTCACTATGTCTCATTTGCTTGACTTTTTTTTTTCTTATTCTTGTTCCTTGTTCATAGATCTTGAAAAGGAAAAGGTTCTTGGTTTTGAGCATTAGCACAGTTGTATGAAGGTCATGTACAGTAGCATTTAATCAGTAAAAGAGGATGCAGAATTCAAACTGTAGAGTTGAAACCTGAAATATGCCCAATTGAAAGACTGAAGGAATATTTTTATTCTTCCCCAAACTTCTGCCTTTTTCTGCTAAGTACTTCTGAAGGTATTTTTCTTTATTAATTTTTATTAATTAAATTTTTATTAATATTTTATGTATGCAGTAATAATGGTCTTGTCTTTGGTTTGGTGGATAAAATAAATAAGTGGTCTAAGAAAGCAGAGAGATGGAGAAATGACTTTATGTTGGAGACCGTGGGAGTGGAGTCCATGATGGAGTGCCTAGCATTAGAGGTTGAAGGCCAGACTTTCTTTTGAAATTATTATTATGAAAAACCTCATGGACATGGAGTAGCTGCTCAAAAACCAGCAGCTGGGTATACAGTGATATGAAAATAGCTTGCATCTAGTGGGACAGTGGAGTTTGGGTGGGGTGGTTTTTTTGGTTTTTTGTTTGTTTTTTTTTTTTAGTAACAGGTAATTTAAGTACACTAGAAACAGATACAGGGCAGGATCTGTTTCAGCATGGAGTGTCTGGTAATGCTGTTTTAATTCCCTCATCACAGTTCTGTTGTGGAGAGATAAAGTTCATAGATTTTTATAGAGGAAGGATTGAAGAACTGTATCTTCAACTCAAAATGAATGAAGTCTGTTAACCATCTATTTGACTCTGTGCAGCTTTTGTATATGCCTTGAAAGTGATCCAGGTAATGTGTTATGTTATTTAATCCTGGTGTTGACAGATTAGTTCCTTCTGGCTTGCTTATAGTGGTGTTTTTGTGTGCCAAAAAAGGTTTGTCTAATTAGGGATGTCTTGGCATATTGAGTAGCATAAATATTTCAGGAAGGATCTTCTGGGCATGTTCCTCCTTGTAGCAGTCATCAGGTCCTCATCATGCCAAACACTTGGTGGTTGAAGTCAGCAAATGCCAGAAATGTTTTCTTAATTCATCTTCACATTGTTTGTGGAATGAAATTGGGAAATTATTTTTTTTCTAAATATAATATTAATTCTAGTAACCCAACTAGTCAGGTGGCTTGCAGAGCAGACTGAGTCACAGACTTGCCACTTGAGCAAAGAATAGTTCTACATCAAAGGGAAGATGAGAGGGACCTTTGGCATACACGTGGAGTGCAGTCATAGTGCAAAATAGCTGAAACACCTCATGTTAAAATGGGTGAATTACATCAGACTTCTCACATGGCTTTGTTCAGATGTTTGTGGCTCAGACCAATGACAGCAGAAAATGATTCTAACCTGCATAATTTGGAGAGTAACATAAGTGATGCAGTCTGTGGAAGAGTTGCTTTAGCAGTCTAGATGGTGCCTCTGTATCAAGGGCAGATAAAGAACTGCATGCAAGTAATACTGAGAATAAAGTAGCCGTCTAAGAGCTTCCTTTGAAATCCAGTTGCTGCAGGGTGGAGGTTTTGTTTCACAAGGAAAATTACACCTCTTTTGGCTGTGGTGGATTTTGCTCAGGTAGAGAAAGCTTTTTTTTCAGATTGGAACAGAGGAAAAAATCCTCTGAGTAGGTTGGTTTCAGCTTCCATTCTTTCTTGGAGAAGCTTACAAATGCATTGTATAGTTGCTGGACTGCAGTAACAATTCTGTAGATCTAATTAGTTCAGTCATCTAGTGTTGTCTTTCTATGGTAGGAAAATGATTCTTCTCCATAGCTTTACAAGAGGATTTCAGCCCCAAACAAAAGGCATCTCCTCATCCCTCCCATTTGGGACTTAATTCTTCTATAACTTTGGTGTCTTCATGTTGTTCCTCTGTGTGTCCTCACTCTGTCCTTTTTTCTGACCTGAGGGATGATTGAAGGTCTACAAGTCTCATTCGTGCACGGAAAGAATTAATGTCTTGCCCGGGCCTGCAGATGGCCATGTGAGCCTGGCCAGGCTCGGTAGCTTGAGGCCAGAACTGTTTTACAGTGGAGGTTTCTTCAGTGGCTGCAATGGGGGGTTGGCTAGGACCTCAGCAGCCAGCCTGGGGCTCAGCTGCTGCACGCTGGGGGCCGATGACCTCTCCTGCCCTGCCCAGCAGCTGATGGGGCCTGGCCCCGTGGCAGAGCCTGCCCTGCCCAGGCTGGCCAGGACAGGGCTTGTTCCCTGCTTCCAGGCCAGGAGGAAAAGACACCCCCCTGGGGTTTTTTTGTCTTTAACATATATGTGTATAGAGGTGTGTTCAGCTTTCTCAGTGATTTAACAGATTGTCAATTCTCAAAGCTAATTACGAGTTGGTCTTTTTGTCAGACACGGAGGGAACTGCCAGGAACTTCTCTTAGAGCATCACTTCCATGAATGGCTCCAATGCAAAACCAGCACAGCAGTGGAAATATGATGAAAGAGATGTGAGGCTATCTTAGTTATCAGCTACTTCAAATGAAAAACAAGTCAATGAATTACTGAGCATTGACATTTGAGGGATAAAGTTTGTTTGAGAAACTGACATTGCTCAAATGTTAAACTCTTTATCAAGTTAATTGAACTAGGATTGTTCTTCAATTTTTTACTGAACAGACAGAATTTAAATTTATTCCATATTATCGAGTTTGGTTCTGCATTGTGGGAGATAAGAAAAGCCTAACAGAATATGGGCCCTTTTCACCATTGTTAGATTCTGTTCACTTCAGTTCGCTCTTACTCAGCAGCAAGCACTCTGGGAAAGGTTCAACTAACAGCGAGGTAAAAACCAGGTTATATTACCCGAGAACAAATCGTATAACCAGTGTGTTGTCACCTTGTGCGTGGGGCAGTGATTGCTTGGGGACACACATGGACACTGGGTGGTCAAAAAGGTGGTTGGGTAAAAGGTCATGTGAGCAACAACACCTGTAGTGGCAGGCAGCCAGTGCATGCTTGTTTTGCTGAAGTTTAGAGCATTAAAAGGCCTGGTTTTTTGCAATAAACAATTTCTCTTTATGACTACTAGAAGGGAGTCCATCTGTCTTTGTCCCTCGTTGCTACACTGCATATGGTAGTTTTCCTTTTCACATCCTTCCCAGGTACACTTGCAATGAAATAGGCTTAAAATATAAAATTTACACCACCAAAAAAAAAAAGTACTTTAATGTAAATGCAAGCTAGGAGTTAGGTCTTTAAAAAGTATTTGCTCTCACGTTGTAGTTTCACAACAATGAGTTTCATGGATATGATAGGACCCTAGAAGTTATTACTGAGCTTGGAATACTTCTGTGGTCTATTGCGTTGCTGTGAAATGCACTCTTACTTTTTTTCTACTTTCTATATTTATTTAAGTGATAATGGCTTTGAGGATTGAGATAGGAAACACAATGCTGGAATTAGATGGTTTATAGTGATTTATTTCAGTGCAAAACTTTGATTTGCCCTGTAAAACAGAGTCTTATGTTTGTTTTGGAGTAGTGACAGCCCTGCAGATGATGAAATTTAAATGCAGTATCATTAGCATTCCTGTACGTGTAGATGTATCAAAAGAAACCATAACACTTGTCATATTTATTGGTATCATTAAACACTTCTTTTGTCAGACTTGTACACTTGCTGAATTTAATCTTTTTTTATCTCCTATTGTTCTAGATGAATAAAAGATCATTAATTCTGATGGGATTTATCTTTTTCTTGTTTACCCTACTGCTGTTAGCCAGCACATATAGCCATGTAAATGACCAAAGACTGTTTCAAAATCTAAATGAATAGCCTGGGAGCAAGATTAGAAGATTAGGTTGTTTGTTTTTTTAAGCTTTTCTTAATGCACTTTTTATTCAGCTCATAAAATCTTGATGTTATTCCACTCCCTCTACCTCCTCATCCACCATGTTAATGTTTAGTTGGTGCTGCACTAGATTTAATGCTTCCTGAAATTCATTCCTGTCTTGGGTAATTTCAGTCACCAAAGAAGGCTTCAAGCATCAGCACTTTACTGTTCTTCAGTACAACCTTTTGTACCCTTCATCTTACAGAGCATTTACACCTGTGTGCCCCCTGTACCCTTTGGTGTTGGTCAGTGCACCTTGGCACTCCATGTCTCATTACCTTCAATACTGCTCACCTGTCCTACACAGCTGTAGCCCATGAGAGATGAGGCTCAGCCACAGCTCCACTGCCAATTTCCACAAACTTTGTGCCTACATGTTATAATTTTTCTTCCTGCCAAAATGGTGGTTTTTATAGAAGATTGTGAGGTACCTTCAGGCTGGGGATACCTGTTAGCTGTGAGGGTTTTCAGTTCCTGTTATACTGATGGCTAACTTCAAGGTCTGTGAATTTTGGTATGTACTCTTAAAGTAACTCCAGAGAAGACCTGCTTGGGTGAAGGTTGTCCCTGCTCCTCCCGTTATCCTCCTGCTCACAGTGGTGCACATCATCACCCATAGCAAACTGCTGGCACTCCTGGTCTGGTTGTGACCACGGTGATGTAGAGGCTAGAATGGAATATTGTATTTCAGTTGGAAGGGAGCTGTGGTGGTCATCTAGTCCAGCTGTCTGACCAAGCTACTGACAGTTGTGTGGCATTGCCAACCTCTCCAGGAAGCCTGTTCCAGTCTTTGACTATCTTATTGGTTAAAAAATGCTTCCTAATGTCCAGTCTGAGCCTGGCACAGGGTTGAACCATTCTCATGCGTGCCACGACTGATCCCACAGAGAAGGCCCCAGCACTTCCCTCCTCAGGCAGCTGTGGGGAGCAAAGAGGTTACCCCTCAGCCTCCTTCTGTCCAGCTAGATAAGCCCAGAGTCCTCAAGTTTTTCTTGCAGGATGTCATTCCTTTAAAGCCTTTTCATCAGCTCTGTTCCTCTCCTCTGGACGCATTCAAGCACCTTCACATCTGCTTAAATAAGATACTCAAATTGGAGGTTGTGAGAGTGTGGCTTTCAGGGATTTTTTTTTGGAAGCAGACATGTTGCTGGTGGTGGTAGGTAAGAAACTCTTGACGCTGCACTTACAGAGCAATGTGTTTTTGTTATGTTCATGTAGCTGATGCAGAGATCTGCCTTCTCTGACTTGGTGGGACACTCCCCTGTGCTAATTCCTCACATTTATGATTACATTCAGAGATGTTGATTTTTGTAGCTAAAATTTAATTTTTAGTCACTCTCACAGGAGCATTGGAAATGTGTGCAGGATGATGCTAGACAGGTTCCACGCAGGTGTTAGGCTTCTGCTGGTCTTTGGATTTGCCTCGTTGCTTCCTAGTGATTCCAGGGAGGGAAATCTCTTTGCTCTTGTGTGTGTTCACATATGCACATGGAGGTCAGCTTTACACTTTAGACACTTCTGCTCAAGTCTTATGAATATCTCTTGTATGCACTTGGTTGCTGGTTTGCTTAGGTCTTTGAGGAGGGGAACACTCACTTTGCTGTTGCTCCACAAGATAGCATTGTGAACTTAGAGCTTAGTCCTGGTATGTTTTTTGGTTGGATTTTAAACTTGATTTCAGAGTAAACAAATACCTGGGGCTTGGTTGGAGTGTTGTTCTGCAAGTACTTAGATGGAATGTGACCTGAGGGAAGCATTAAAACTGATATGTATGGAATAAATACAACCTATTTCTCAGGACCTTGTGAAGGGTGTGGGTGAGGAGAATGGTTGGCTGCCAGAACATAGTTTTGAGAATATTATATTTTCCTCTGCAGGCGTGAGGGAAAACTTGCTTTTAATTGATTTGTGGAGCAGTTAGTTATCCTTGAGCTGCTGTGGAGATGTGGATATTGCACTGTTGTGATGCATTTTGACATCACTGTTTATGAAGCAGGCCAGGAAGACAGTGCATGGATATTTGCAGTTGGGTTACATAGGTTATAGTCAGGCCAAATAAACTTCTTTTCCAGCTGCTTTTTGATGGAGTCTGTTTCTCAACCAAATTTGGGATGGTGGCTTTTTGTAAATTAGATATGGATGTTCACAGGGTTTTTGCAGGTTAGGAAGGTGATTCTTTCTGTGACTGTTTGTGATAAGTGTTTGTCTTTCAGGAAAAGCAACTGTACTGAGCAATTTAACTGTGTAATCAGTAGAATGTTTTTCTGACCTATTTCTGTATGCTGTTGACAACAGTAATTGCTGTTGCTGTTTCTGTGTGAACATTATACAATAAAACACTGTTTTGAGGTTATTCATGGTGATTTTGACAACCTCTTAGCCTTTTTTCATCTCTAAAGAAAAGTGAGGAGATGGAAAATTTTCCTTGGTTTTTACAAACAGACATCCTAAAATTGTGACAAGGCAATAATTTGACACATTTCCTCCTTTTCCAATTTAGGTGGCTTATTTTTTAAAATTTTTTTTGTCCTGATTGCATTTTTAAGAAATGAGATTTTTTTCATTGTGAATCTACATGTACAGGTTTTTAAATACAAATAGTCTTTAAAATATTTGTGTTCTGAGAAGATCCTTAACAAAGCTAGGAGGATAAATATTTTATGGCTTAAATAAGAGGTCTAGAGCAGAGTGTAACAGATTACAGTCTGCAAAGTTGATGGCTAACTGATGGGCGAGAAGCCATGGATTTGTGTCCAGTGATGTAAGCCTGTATTTGCATGGCATTTGCCCAGTTCAAACTACAGGCTTCTAGAACTGAGCAACAATCTTCACTTGTAGGGTACAGCAGATCAGACAGTTCAGTTAAAAAAAACTCTGGTCTTTCCACTGGGAATTACAAGTCTCTGTATTATGTTTTGCTTCTTGAATGTATAAGGCAAACAGAGAATCCTTTTATTCTATTTTTATCCTTTCATTCTATTTTTAGCTCTGTTCTTTATAGGAATAAGAGTTATGAGTGGCCCCACTTCTAAAAGAGAATTTATTTTCTTTTGTTAATTGCCATAGAGGAAGTAAACTGCTATGTATGCAAATTGGTGCTGCTTTAGTTAATGAGAAACCTCAGATTTCAACCCAAATATAGTATAAAAGTTTGGAGGAAGCACAGCCAGGGGTTGGAAGGGTGATATGTTATGATTGGATATGCTTAATTGTTCACATTATTTGAACCAGTTTTACTGTTGTTAAACTTTAAAACTGTAGTCACTGACTTCTTGGTTGGAGGTTTGAACTGGTGTTAGCATTAAACATTAAAATCAGGGAGGGATTATTTTAGTCATCTCCTAAACTAAGGAGGACAGTTGTTCTTGAGCAAGTTGTAGTTACGGAGGTTGCTACTGAATGGCCTCTCCTTGAAAGTAATTGCAAATTAAGTCTTTATTGCAAATTAAGTACACTTTGAATGTTTATAAAAGTGGTTTCAGGTTAGTATTTGCAGAATAAAGCAATATAAATCACAGAACCTGTCTGAGGGACTACTGGGGAATGGCTTTAGATGTTTCAATGGTTAATAACAGCACATAGAAAATCTGAGGCTTATTTCCATATTATGTTGTAGTTCTTAATTATAAGTTAATAGCAGAGCTATCTGAAGTGGTGTTACTTTGGTTTGTTGATGGAAAACCTCTTGAGGGTAAAATGTTGCAGCCTGTGTTTTCTGAGTATAATCTGAATTGTGGAGTAAGGTGACACTTGTTAGTTAAATAGGGATTATGAAGTGCAATTAGCAGATATGCTAATTGTTTTTGTAACTGCAGAAAGCAATGGCAGAGAGAGTGGAGGCAGGGAGAGAGCTATGCTTTCTGTCCTAAATAATGATAGTGTTTGACAGGAAGAGGCCTTTTGATATTATGATGGAATGGCAGTGAGCTAAAAAACTCCACACACTTCTATTAATGTAAGGTATTCCTTATAGTTTTGCAATTGGATAAACTTCTTGCAGTCCTCTAGTCTGCTATCAAAATCCTTTTTGAGTGTCTCAGAAATAGTATAAATGGCATCCAGCATGCCATGTGGATGTGGATCTCTCCGCAAATAAATGTGTTAAATTGCCAGACCTGAAAAACAGGAAAGCAAAGGCATCTCTACTACCTCTTGGCATGGAAAGGAAAGAGATTGCCTACATTTTAGTCTCCTAATGCTTAGCTGATTTCTTATTTTTTTCTGTATTGTATATAATTCAACATTTTGACATGAAATAATTGACATGAAATAAATACTTGTAATGACTATTTTGTCTAAAAACAAACGGGAAAATACTATGAAACACCTATTTTATAATGACAGGCTCCAGCAATTAAATGATGCCATTCAGATGGCCTTGCTAAGACTGACCTTGTTTTGTCCTAAGTTGACCAATCTGAGGAGAAAACAGTTGAATTATATCCCTTTTCTTTCCATATCCAAAGCAGTTACATACCCAGTGGGCTTCATTGTACAGAGTTGTCTTGCAATTTCAGTTTTTAGTGTTGGTTAGATTTGCTTTTCTCTAATATCCCCACCTGTGAGAGTATGCAAAATACTGAAAGCCTATCCTTGAAAGGTATTTTGAATTTGTTTTCTTTAAAACAATCTTTTAAGCATTTTGTCATTTATCTGCTTGTAAGAAAGAAATGTATGAGAGGATGGTGCAGGAAGATGCACTGTCCTAGGTGTCGGGATCTCTAGCTGGTCAGAGTGACCCCGAGAAAAGTTGGAAAGTCTCTTTTCCCAGCCTGGCTCTTGAAGAAAGAGTCGGGGCTCTTCATTTCTTGGTCTCAAGGTTGTTTATTTTACTTTATCTATAAAAAATTTTCTCCTGCCCTGCTGAGGTCTGTCCAGCAGGACAGTTCCAGGCATTCTGCCTGCCCCCGGGGCGGTGTTATGTCTTTATACTAAAAACTACGTGTACAATATTTACAATTACTTTCCAATACCTATCATCTATGTTAGACAGCGAGCTTCTACTCTAAACCAATCTAAAAGTGCCAACATCACAGCAGAAGGTGCAGGCCAAGAAGAAGGAGAAAGACTGGACACACCCAGCTCCCTCCATCTCGCCTCCTGAACCCCCATTCCAGAAACGCCTAAATCTACTTTTCCACCCTGTGACAACTTCACTATTATTCTGCCTAAACTGCTGTGGCTTGTTGATCTTCATATAAGGTTGGTAGTTTGCTCCATGGTCATAAGCAAAACCACAAGCGTTTTGGGCTCTGTGCCAGGATCTCTGAGCCCCCTGGCAGGGGTCTTGGCTGCTCAGGACAGCCAGAGGGATGTCCTGGGTCCTGACACCTAGGGTGACATTATGATGCTTGTATCCCCAGTTGGGTGTTCTGTTTATGCTGGATATTATATTCTGCGCCTTCAAGACTGGCTCTGAGAGTGAAGGCAGGGAGAAGAAGAAGCTATCAGTCTTGCTCTCACTGCTCCACTGTGGTGTCTGGGCACGGATGGGACAGAACATGGCGCTCTGCTGGTTTTTATTTAGTTTAGCTAGCTGAGGCAGAGAAGTCCCCTGGACTGTTTTTCTTTCCCTGTTCTTGGAACTGTTCTAACCTGCTCTGGGACCTGGGGAGCACCGAGAGCTCGCACTTTGTGACCACTGGGGCCTGCTCTGGGCAGCGGCCTTTCCCGGAGCCGGAGGGACTGATAACAGAGCAACCACCCACAGGAGAGACTTTCTGAATTTGTCACCTCTTCAGAGCAGCAAATGAGTTTTGTCATCTGGTATTGTTCATTTTGTGTGCTGGGGAGTGCTTTGCCTGTTATGTAAACAGGTGTTTTCCACTTCTTTCTGAGGAAATTCTTCCCAAACTGGTTGAGGGAAGGGGCCATGTGGGTTTGCTTTCTGGGGGGGCCCCCTTTGGAGGTTTTCTCCCACGTTTGCTCTAAACCAGGACATGCACTCAACTGGAGGTTAAATGAGTCTTGAAACTGAAAGACAGACCTCTGGTATGCTGGAATTGTATAAGAGAGCTTGTTGTGAGCATTGAGCATTAGCACAGCCATGGTACCTTTCTTTCAGAACTTGTACCCTTACACTTGTAAAAATCAGTAATTTTATTTTCTATATCAAAAGGCTGATGCTTGAATGTCTTGTGACATAGAAGACTAATGTAGAGCTCTAAATAGTGTACCATCAATTGGGATAATTTTTTCAGAGTCCTGTACATGCCATTTTTCAAATTTATGTAGTTCACATTACAGAAATCATATCACAGATGTCTTGTGGAAGTGATGAATAGTGTTCTTACTTGGTCTTTGAAAGCTGGCAAGACCTGAGCATAACATTTGAAGTTACCTTGAGATGCTGTGCTAATTGATCTGTTATTTAATGATTTGCTAAGAAGCGGGAAAAAAGGCATGCTGCTAGCTCACAAGAAAAAATATAATGTGATTACAATTCCAATAATATGCTTTGAGTTTTTGCCTTTGCAGAATACTAATAAAGTAAATAGTTGCTGTTAATGTAATTATGTTTATGTCCCATGGGTTATTCTTTGGGAGACTAGTCTGCCTAAGAGCTTTAGGATTTGTCAAGGAGAGATTTGCCCCTACAGGTGTTGTTGTAACAAACTGGACTGTAACTTTATGTTATTGACCATTCCTTCTATAAAAGCTGCTGATCAATGTAGATTGCTACTCTAGATTATTTAATTGCATTGTAATACTGATATTTTTTTTTCTTGTGATGGTATGAATGTAAATGAATGAAACCATTGGTTATGAAGAAAACTTCAGTGATTCATAAAATTCGTCAGCAGCTCACATATTTTAGCTGGATATACCCTTGATGTGACCAGTGAGTAATTCATTCACATGTTTGAAATGTTAAGATAGTATGTGTGGGACAAATCACTGGGTAAGTTTTACTGAGTTTTAGTCTCCTGCTTTTTTTGAGTTTTTAATCTTTGTAAGTGTATGTGTTTTACAGAAAGTGCTACATTTCCCCACCTTTCCCCAAAAATACTGCTGTACAGTTCCCTTCATGATCAAACCACTGTTCAATGTTTCTTAAAATTAGTAATATTTAATAAGATTTTATATTATCAGGAACTTGTACCATATAGAGATCCCTTGAAATTAGTGAGCTAAATTTTATCTTTTATTTTTGGCTTTTTGTTTGTTTAAACTTGGCAGTGTAAGGTTTACAGTTGGACCCAATCTTAAAATATCATTAAACCTAAATGAATCTTTGATTCTATGATCTAAATACTTTTGATTTATGATTTTGAGTAAAAAAAATCTAAAATCTCCCACAGTGGGACTACTGTGTACTTTATTAATTTAGAAAAATCTCGATTGAAGGAGCAGACTGGGAATATAGAGTTCTCATCCATACATCACCTGTGGAATGACTCACTTGTATTTTTATTGAAATTTTGATGGAGTTATGTTTATTGTATAAAGAAAAATAAAATAATTAACTTGGAGGATATTTTGCAAATTTTTATAATTGTGTTACATTTGAGTTGCTCTCCAAAGCTTCTGTAGGTATTAGAAGGAGTAAGCATGTGATAGTTTTCCTGATTAAGGCAAGCCAAGACAAGGTGTCATCCCAATTACTGGAAAATTCTCTAATTACCCAGTGGAATGACAGTGATAATTGGCTCTTAAATTGTACAGAATGTACTTGTTGCACAGGAGAAGAGAAATTTAGATGAATTGCAGTAACAAGTTAACATTTTATGAAAACAGGACAAGAAATGTTCTCTCTTTTCTCTTAAAAAAAAACCCAAACAAAGGCTTGGTTTAATTTTGGCATTTTCACTTTCAGTGCAAATCCAGTGGATAGTTAGATGATCACTCTCACAGTGTTTGTTAGTGTGGACTTTGGGGTGTTTTTAGTAGTGTAGGCATATAAAATTCATTAAATTTTTTTGTGTTTAAACAAAAAGTCAAACTAATATCCTGGGTTTGCTTCTCTCCTATGATGCCATAATTCTGTTTCTTCTCTTTTTTGTGAATTTAAAAAATATTTTTAGTTTTCCTCTTGAGAAGCCTTCTAGCCAAGAGATTAAAAGTTAAAAATAGATATTTAAACCAAAATGAATACTGTGCTGCACCTTCAATATGACTGAGTGGCCTTTGGAGTGTGAGGGGCAGTGGAGAGCTGTAGACTTGTCTCTTGAGGTATCTGTCTAACCCAAAGAGGAGGTTTCTCTTTGTGTCATGTTTCTCAGATGTAAAACAAAAAGCTAGTCCTTTCACCTTATACCTTCAGGGGTTGGCTCTTGATTTGTCTTCAGTGCTGTGGTACCATGGGAGAGATTTAAACCTGTGCTGAGGGTGCCTCTGATGTCTGGCTCTGTGCTCCAGCTCTGCTTGGTTTGGTGTCATGGGCAGTGTCTGTGGTTCAAGAGGAGGAGCACCTGTGTTGAGCCTGGTATTTGAGTGCTTGTTGGGGAGGTGGTGTTCTGTAATTCTTGGTTGTCAGCTAAACCTTCAGCAGAGCCATTTTGATACCTCCCCAGCCCCTCTGCATTTTGAGGTTCAATCCAAGAAAAACTTCGGTGAAAACTGCTTTTAACCCATCATCTTCATAAGACATGATAAAATGCAGGCAGTGTGCTCAACAAGGAGATGAACTGAGGGGCTTGGAAAAGGATACACTATGAGGTTGTTTTAGGAAACTCCTGCTAAAAACTTGTTACATTTTCATCTTCTTGTTAGTAAACTCCTCCCCCACATTATAGCAGCTATATTTGGAAAATTAAACTTCTATAACTGTGCTCCAACTGTGCTTGTTGTCCTGTGTTTAGCCCAAGTTGGTAAAAAGACAGTTTTGGGGCACAAAACAGTTTGGTTAAGTGTGGCAGCAGCTCTCTGGTCACAGAGAGCAACACATAACTTTGCCAGGTGTTTCTGGGAGAGGCTGTGAGAAGATCAGAGAAAAGAATGAGGAACAATTCTTATCTTCACTTGCTGCACCTGTTACTGTGAACATGTGGAATGTGTTATGGAGATTTGTTTACCAAAGGGTGGTTTCCTAATTAGCCAATGGTGATGGTGTTTGGATTGGTGGACCAGTTAGGACCAGGTGTATTGTAACTGCCTATAAAAGCAATTTCTTAATAATATAATAAAGAGATTGATCAACCTTCTGTGAATAATGGAGTCAATGCTAATTATTACTGGGCCAGGGGCCTGCTGTGACAGTTAAGCTTTAAAATTATACCCTTGTAATTTCTCACATCTCCCTGAATAAAAAATTTTGGTCTTTGCTGCAGTAAGTGGATGAGTCTGGAGTTTGTCTCAGACTTGCTTGACCTGTTGATGCTTTAGCTGGGCTGAAATGTCAAATGCGAGATTAAAACTTTTCTTCTCCTTCCAGGTGCCTGCTGATGGAAATGCAGGGCTGCTGGCAGAACCTCAGATTGCCATGTTCTGTGGCAAACTCAACATGCATATGAATGTGCAGAATGGAAAGTGGGAATCAGACCCCTCTGGCAGCAAGACCTGCATTGGGACAAAAGAAGGAATTCTTCAGTACTGCCAGGAAGTAAGTGATGTCTCAGGAATAACTGTAGTTGTTTTTTTTTGCTCTTTCAAAAGTGTAAGTGCAGCCATGTGCTGGAGAGCTCAGTCTGTAGGGAGTCTTCCCTCTTTTTGCTCCATTGCCTTCTTGTCCTTTCTGAAGAGGTTCTCTCCAGCACCTGTTTAAACAGCTTCAGGAATTGGTTGCTGAGGAAGTCACTGGGACTGTTGGAAAACTTTCTCTCTTCTACCCTTGGGTGGATAGTTTTTGTGTAGTATGTGTGCAATGGACTTCTTTCTTATAAAGTGTTTTGAATAAAGCTGAGGTGGCGATTTATTATTTAAAATGTCCTTGGGCTTTTTGCGCTGATTTGGAAAGGTCAGCTGTCACATGACTTCTGTTGCTCTGCTATGGCACTGAAATGCACTTTTGCAGTCCAGAGTTAATGGCCTCTGCTGCACACAGAACCATTCAGAGTTTCTTAACAGGAAAGCTTCCCCTACAGATGAAGTCACAATCACTGATTTCATATTTGAGAGCAGAAACTTCTCACCCACTTGCTTATATCCTAAGAACATGTGGATCTAATTTTGTTTTGTCTCCCAGTGTGATAGTACAATAACCTTGTAGCAGTGTGTGACAATTTGAAAAGAAAATGTGTTATTGCATGCAGTGGAACCAAAGGGCCTGCTTTAAGTTGCCTTAGTTCTTACATTTACTATGCAGCCTTTTTTTTTTTTTTCTTTTTTTAAGTGAGGGCTATTGCATATTTCAATAGCAATAACTGCTTTGTTTCCTAAATGTCGAACCAGTTCCCGTGAAACTATTTCTTTAGAAAGCAAGATCATTTATTTTTCAGATCTTTGCTCTCTTGGCATCTTTATCCCTGTTCTTTCACTCACTGATTGTTCTTTCTAGCTTTTGCAGTGTTTTATTCAGTTTTTATTACATTTGGGCAAAATATTCACCTTAAGGGTGATATTGTAATGGCAATTGAAATAGATTCTTTAGTAGCTTTGACTGTTTACTACGAAAATTGCTTTGTGGAATTCGTATTTCTTTTATCACTAACAAAAATACCTAGCCTACCCTAACCTCTCCTACAATTACTGTTTCAAAGATTTCCTCTGGTTTTCTATTGTCTTCTTTGATTTATCTAAAGAAAGTTGGTTTATGCGTAATGGAATTATTGAGGGTGAGGAAAGGAATTAGATAAGAAAAGAGCATCAGTAAGTAAAAATGCATCAGTGATTAAAGGTAGTAAGTCTGTCTGAAGTTACAGAAATAAATATGGGAATTATGGAAGTAAGACTGGAAAGTTTGGGAGCTTTTAAGGCATGAGTATCTCAGTAGGCTGGGGATTCAACCGCAAGTGCTGCAGGCAGGGAAGGATTCTGGAACAAGGTCTCAGGGTGTGACTGTCAACTGACTGTTGGGTGATTTTGAAATTTGGGGTGGCATTTAAAAAAAAAGCCCTCTCAAAGGTAAAGGGAAGAGGTAAGCAAAAGCAGTCAGAAGGTAATAGATACAGACTGTTAAATGACAAAGAGACTAATAAGAAAAATTTTGACTCCCTAAGGAAAAAAATTGCCAAGTATCGGCGATGAAGAGAGAGAGACACGGGGATTCAGTGTGGTAGTCAAAGAATCTGAATTTATTGTGAAGTACAACTGCTTATATGGTATTTTAGGAAGGCTAGTAATGTTTTACTACAATGATTGGGTTAAAAATCACATGAACACCCCCTTGAGATGCACAGTGCAGCTGCTACAGGCTGCTGATGGAGAAGGGACAAGGTGGTCTGGGGTGCAAGAGGGTGTGGCAGCAATGGGATCACTGCCAGCAGGTGTTTTGGGGTGGGGTGGAATCATGTGAGCCCCAGGTTTTTGAATGCTGGTAATAAATTCAGAAATGGATAGCAAATATTAGGAAATTCAGATCTGCTGACAGCAATTTAAAGCAAAAAGCCACGTGGAAGCTGATCCCACTCAGCAGCGTGGAAAGAAGCTCCCTGTTCTGTACAACTCTTGCCCATGGTCCTCCCTCCTTCCTCACACCCCTTTGATCAGATCTGTGGCATGTTGGGCTTGGACTTTGGCTAGGGAATGGCACTAATGTTTTGATATTATTTAATATTTTCTATTCAATATTAAATAATATTTTATAGCAAGTACTGTTTAATATTTGCTGTTAACCTTTCCTATGACCCCAACAAAAGAAATGGAAGAGTTGGATAACAGCTTTCTACCAAAGAAATTAATTTGTAGAGGATTTCAAGTAAATGCAGCTCAAACTGGCTTCTTAGCTTTGGGCAACTCCTTGTTATTGTGGTTGATATTCCAAATATGCCTAGTATTTTCCTTGCTTTCTGCTGTTTAGCTTGGCTGCAAGACAGTACTTGCTGTCAGGGAATGGGACAAATTTGCATTTTCCCATTAGCAGGAAGCAATAAGCAGCAAGGCTGAGATGTGGTACCTCTTGTCTTGGAATAATCTCCTTTTAATCTCCTCTCCCAGTAAAAATCTCCTTTTTGATTGCTTTTGCCAAATATGATCTTCTCCTTCCTTTCTTTTCTCTCCTTTAATGCCGTTTATTTCCCCCAAAAGAAGGATTGCTTTTTCCTGCGTGCTTTACTTCTTGCTCTAGGCAGAGGCTGAGTGTAATGCTCTGCTAATCCAGCAGGCAGGTACTCTTCCTGTGTCTGCCTTCATGTTCCCTGGCTCTGTGGCAGCTTTCTTGGTTCTTCACACTTGCTGTAGCAGCAGCTCTTTGTACCATCTACTGAGGAACTGGGTTTTTTTACCCAGATCCAAACAGAACCTTGAAGTGACAGCAAGCAAGGGAAGGCTTGGATTTTCCACCTGTACTTCTGTTGAGAAATCCATCTATCTGGATTTTGCTGCATATCCCTTGCGAACGCTGTTCTAGGCCTTGTGATAATGACTGCCTTGTAAGGGGAGATGCACTCCTCTTGGTAAAACCTGTAGAGTTAGCCCATGCACTCAGTTCTTCCTCCAGCTTGGGAAGGACCAGAAGGGACATACCAAAAGGAGTTGTTTGGGTGGAAACCCAATGTGCAAGTGCAGTGATCTTGCTCTGTGGCTCCTTGGCTCTAAAATAATACAAATTTAATATATAAGGAAACTCTGCTCACTGTTAATAATAATAATAATAAAAAAGATACTTCATGTGTTCTCTGGCTCTGATTTCTTTCTTGAAGGTATTTTTCAAAACCTAAAAAATACCATATACTTTCATTAAAACTTACAAGTAGATATGTTCCTCTGCCTCCTTGTTGACTCTTCTTTTAAAAGAGCTTGTCTTGACAGTGCAAGACTAGATGCCTGAGTAGTGGGCAGAGTACAGGGTTAGGAGGTGCACAGAGTATAGAAGGACTTGTATTTCTCCTACAGAGATGTACTGTGAACCTTGAGATTCTCATTGTTTCCTCTTGTAGTCCACTGCCAGCTTAGGTGGATTTCAAGTCTTGATGCAGGAACTAGCAGTAAAGGAGCATTGCAGAGCAGAAAGGAAGGAACAGGGAATAACAGAACCACCTACGTGTTTTAAAGATTAATGTTGCTTGGTTTTGCTTTACTTTTTTTGAGTGGGAGCTCAGTGCATCTATCAGAGTTCGTATTTGGACAACACATCACACAGTTTAAATATGGCAAAGCTCAAAGTGTAGATTGCTTTTTTTGAAAGGACATGGAAGATACTTGAATGCTGCCTTCCAGCTTCCTTGACTTCAGTTTAACACTGAACTCAGGAAGTGGTACTGGAAGTATTTCTCCACATTTTCTTGTGTGACTTCCTGTTTGTTTTTTAAATATCACAAAATGAAACTTTCTTGAGTGGAATGAAATACTGTATAGATAAGTACAATTTAGTAGTGGTTTCTTTTAATATCAAACCAGTTAGCATGCTGCTGTATGGATTGTACCTGTTACTGGGAAGTAAAATTGCATGGGCCTGATCTGCAAACAGCTGTCAAGTGCAAGTGCTGCAGATGCTAGAACAACGGGGCACTGATGTAAATTTGGATGGTTTGCAGCTCTGTGTGCCAGAATCCTTAAGATGTTGAGTGATCTAGATGATACTTCAGATCAAGCCACTGGTCAGTGAGTCCTGACACTGCAGCACCAGCTGTTTCAGAGGCATTTTAGGAAAACCCTGTCATACTACACAATTACTCAATAACTGCCTCTGGTGAAAGCTTCTTCCTAATAGCCCCTTATGGGTGGTTGCTGGTGTCCCAAAGCAGGTGGATACTGCTGTTCCTGGATTTGCCTTTTGTTGTTTTATGGGAGGAGTTGGGTTGCCCCCACCTACACGTTATTGTCGTAGGAAGGTGCTTTTGCAGGTCAATCAGCTCCTGTCTTCCCAACTGTTCATAAAACCCATCTGGAGCCTGCCCGTTATCAAAGCCTGCTTTCAGAGTTACTGAATATGCAGAGTAGGAAGTTAATTTAGGTGTGCTTCATTCCCTGTTTGAAGGGAAAGAGTGTTCAGATGGAAGATATTGGTGTATGTTTATTATTTTAGCAATTTTGAGCAGCTACTATGTGCAGAATTTTATGTCTAGTAGTTAGCATGCATGAGTTCCTTGAAGGACTGAATTTTTTTTACCATCTGTGTTGAACTCCCTGTCCAAAATGAATTGTAAAACAATCACAGCTGGCAAAAAATTATTTTGTCTAATGCATGTTTTTTTCCCCCACTTAGTTTCATTGGGAGATGCCTAATTCCATTTTAAGTATGCATGTAACTGTTTGGTTTTTTCCTTTCCTGGAAGACCAAACCGCAACTATAATAAAGTAAATTTGGGTCTAGATATTGTGAGGATGAATTAAACCTGGGAGTTTGGAGATCTAGTGCACTTTGTAATCAGCAGCTGGCTTGCTTTGCAATCTTTAGCTAGATGCCCAGAGTAGCTTTCAGATGTAAAGTGAATGTTGACTTCGGAAGGTGTTACACTTGGCATCTCATGACTGCTTGGTTTCTTTTGTAAAGTCATGACATGTGTCCACTTTCTTTTTAAACATCACTGGGATGCCTGACCATTTTTTGGCCAGTGTGTATTTATTACAAAAATCCTCCCCAGAAATAACAAAAGTATAACTGCATGTTGCTACTTTCTTAACTGTTATCTTAGTTTACATGGAGCAGGAAATAGTAGGGTGACTTCCTGTAAGAGGTAATTAATTATAACTGTTGACAGAACACTGTTGACAGTTCTGATCTCTAACCATAATGCTTCCAGAAATTGTTATCTTGTCATTTTCTCAAATCCCCTGGATTTCACAAGTAACATACATGGCATTTTGTGCCATGTATTTAGGTATGTTACTTGTGAACCCCAAAAACCGCTTTAGGCAGGCTCAGTATAAGCTGGGGTATGACCATACTAAAGCTTTGACATTATCTCACCCCATAGTCCCCAGATGTTCCCTGTTTTGTACATGGGCCAAAAGGGGCACCAAATGACTGGTCCATCTCTTTTTTATTTATTTACTTAGCTTCCTCTTGTCACCTTATCTGATAATCCTACTGTGCTTCTTGTCCTGGGGCCTACTTCAGGCAGCACTGATGGCAGCAGTTCCTTCCCTCTAGTCTTTGTCTTCCTGCTGAAGAGTTTGTTAAACTGCCAGGGATGACAAGGTTTTTGAAAAGAGAAAAATTGTTTGGCCTGTTTTTTTCCTGAAAATTTGAGACACAATGACAGTGGTCTTACTGCTTTGATAATGGTTTCTCTCCACCTTATCATTTTCACTGTAATAGAAATTGTTGTTTTTATCTAGGCTGCATAATGCGTCCTTTCTAGTTTCTCAAAGCAAATTGCCACAGTATTGAAGGTGAAAATTAATTTTAAACCTGCACTACTTGAAATTCAGCAGTCTAAAATGCCATAGATTTTGCTCTGAAGAAAATGATCCATTTAATGAAAGGGGAAACATACAGATTTTTGGCAGCACAGAATGTCCTTAAAAACAAATGACATTTTCAACAGAAATGGGTGTTGCTGTATTCTGAGATGTGCACAGTCATGCTTAAAAGTTTGACTGAATGTTATCTTAGCACTCTTTGCATTGATTATTGAGGTCTTAGGTTTTATTTAGCTTTTTATCCACAGCCATGGTTGAGCTAGTTTACTCTATCTGCTAGTGCTTAAATTTGATTTGTTTGGAAATAGAGGATTACTACTGATGGTGTATTAATCCTGCAGTTAAACCTTAGTATACTCACCTACTTGAGAAAGAAGGCTGGGATTTTTAGCCTCAGCTGTAGTCTACCATGGAAATATATTTCAAATCAAGTGACTAATAAAACTTGGAGCCTATGTTGCAAGATGATTCCTGTCTTTCTTTTGCTGATAATAAAAAATCTTCCCCCTTGTTTTTCCCTGCACTGATTTTTTTTTTGCATGTCTTAAAAAGAAATGAAATGAAAAAATAAGTACTATTTCAAAGAGTGCTTCTGCTTAGAGGCTGAGAGAGGGAAAAGGATGAAAAGGGATGAGGATTGTCTACATAAATAAATATTTTTAGGTAAACATGTACTGCAGAATTTAATGAAACTGCAATGCTGCATTTTCCTGTAGATTAATTTTTAATTTCACAGAAATGATGGACAAGATTAATCAATGGGTTCCATCAGGATAATGTTTGTGCCAGGAGTACAGTATTTTATCCTGTCTTCTGAAAGACGCGAATGCAATGGCTGTATGCAGGGAAGCCAAATTGTCTTGCCTTGTTTGGTTCATAGCTGAGCTAGCAGATGACCATTTAGCCACATGCTTGAGAAAGAGCTCTTAATTATCCTCAGCAATCTTTGTTCTCTGCTTGTGGTTTACTCCTGCAGGTTACAAAAATACCAGGCACACTTGCATTAGATGCTCAGCATGCCCAACCAAGGGAGCAAAGCTCAACTGACCCAACTCCTGGCCCAAGATACTCCTGAGAGGGCTGTGTAGTGTTGGACGTGGTCTGTAGAGACACTGCCTTTCCCATATCCATGGTATCCTGGTGGGGACAACACAGCTGACATTTACTGCTGCATTTCACATTCTCTTTTCTGTCTTGCATACAGAGTTCTCATCCTATATGGTCTGCAATTTTCTTTACACACACATCTCCCAGTCTTTCACTGTGTAACTCTGAGATGGACTGGTAGCAGCTGTTCCTTTAATAAATAATAAGCCTAAGGCATAATAGGCGTAAAGTGTGATGGTTACCCTACGGGAAGAAGAATCTATTATAAATATAAAGCTGTTATGTTTCAGCCATTTTGAAGAGGAGAGAGAAACTATTTGCAAGAACATGTTATAACAGGATAAGAGGGAGTGGCTCCAAAATGACATAGTAAATTTATATCAGACATATGAGGGTGGTGAGGCACTGACACAAGTTGCCCAGAGAATCTGTGACTGTCCCATCCCTGGGTGTGTCCAAGGCCAATGAGGTTGGAACAAGATGATCTTTAAGGTACCTTCCAACCCAGGCAATTCTGTGATTTTTTTCATCCACCTTTTGAGACCATGTTCACATGGACACTTGAGTCTGGCGCAGATCTATCCCACTTTTGTTCAAGATCAATCTGTCCTCTTGAACTCCTGGCACTTTCCACTGTGATGCAGTTTTTATTCTTAGGGGGAATGTTTTTAGAGATAGGTCAGTTCCTTGATCCAGCTTCTGTGCTAGAAGTGGCTCTTGGAGAGATTTTAGCAGTAAATGGGCAGGAGATGGAATAATGCAGAAATTGTGCCCTGGGAGTGTGAGATTTGTGTCAGTTCAAGGCACTGAAACCACAGCCCCAGCACCTGTAAGTGTGTACCTCTGCAGAGGGATGAGTGATGCCTCCTGGGAATGGTGCTCCTGAGACTGGAAGGCTGCCTGCAGGGTTTGGGTGGTTGAGTGGTTTTGAGTGTTTAGGGGCTTCATCTCCTTGTGGTCTTCCACAAGTCTCTGTTAGTGATTGTATGTGTATGAATATGTGGCAAGCTTTGTGTCATGTTCCATATTTTTTTTTATTGTCCCCATCCCTTTTGGATGGCTTTATAGCTTTCCTGTGCTGTAACTTTTTATTGTTTTAATCTTACCTTGTTATTATCTTCTTAGCTTGCTTTTTCTTGTGGTGGAAGTGTTGCTGGCTTCTGATTTGGTTTTGGGGTTTTTTGTGGAGGCAAGTTTTTTTTTTCTTTTTTTTTTTTCCTTTCCTATTTTACTGTTGTCCATCTACTTTGGAAGATATGGAAATCAAAAAATACCAGCTACAGTGGTGATTGCCTCCTGATACCAGTGTATGAAGCTTGTAGTAGAAGCAGTGATTGGATCATGAAATGGGTTCATGTTCAGAGGTTTCTTGGCAAGGAAAAACTCACAGTTTGTTGCTGGTTCTACAGGCAAACATTTAAAAAGTAATGACAGTTTCTCTCCTTCCATAGCTTTGAAGCTGTCAGGCAGTACATTTGCTTGAATTCATAGCAGGGCAATGGCCCCAGGTTGGATGGGGGAAGTATTTCTTGATTTCTGGGGCATTCCTTTTTTTCCCAAGCAGTTTAAAACTGCTACTTTCTAATTTCTAATTCATACATCAGCATTATCATCCAGTTAACCTTTATCCAATTAAAATGATTATGTAGCACTGTACTGAGTGCCTGCTTTAATCTTCCAAATACTGTATGCCTCTGGCTAATAAAAAATCCTACTGATAATCTTTTTTTATAGATGCATGTTCCTTACAAAAAAATGTTGGAGATAGTTGTGGATTAAGTATAATCATGGAAAGGTGTCAGAATGTCTGTCCAATTATTAAGGGTTTTATCCACCTTTTCCCCTTATAAGTATACATGCTGTTTTTAATGGTTTAAGCAGAATTTTAGCTGTTAATTTTTTTTTTTTACTTGAGTGGGACAAGATTTTCACTGGAGGGATGTTACTTCAAATTACTAACAGAAAAGTTTGAAAGGTGAGATTTTTGATTTTGAGATTATTTTTTTAGGATTCTTAAGGCATTGTCTTGGTTTTGGAAGGCGGATGCCTGCTAAGGAAGGCAGGAGTCTCCCCTGAAATGGAGAATGTAAACCCTCCCCACTCCT
>JAWWEY010000001.1:14463888-14476333 GCA_035582745.1 Loriotus luctuosus | reverse complement strand
CTTAATAATGGAGCTCTGTGCATTGTGTTTTAAGGCTTACAAGCAGGTATTGTATTTGAAATAAGCAAGCATTGTTTTAAAAAAAGGTACGTGTGCTTATAGTGGTTGGATGGAACTGCTGTCAACATGCTTTTGCTTTGTGTAATTGGTCAAAAAACTTATAAATAAGTTGTAACATTATAAAGTAAGTTATAACATTAAGTTCTTGGTCTGCTGCCTGGGATGTGGGCTGATAGAATCTTTCCACTGTCATAACCATGTAATGAGACTGGTGCTGGAAAGTAAAACAGCTCAAGGCATGTTCCTATCAGTCCCATCCCATTCGTGATTTGTACATAACCCTCAGCCAGCGATATCTGTTCTCCACTTTTAGTTATTAACACCACTAGAGGCCTATCTGCAATGCTACATTGCTGCTGATGTCGGAGGAATGGCACAGCATAATGCCAATTTTCATCTGCTCTTTTGAAAGTTTTTGCTCCTGATTTGCTAACCTGTTATTTAAAGCTCTTTGCTTCCCTGTGTTGTGTGCAACTCTGTCCAAATGGAATTTGGATTCTCCTGAGCAGTGCCCACTTCAGCTAACTTTTGTTAGCTTAATGTTTTCTCTGTGTGGAAACTCATAAGATACATTTCAGCTCATATACAGATTGTCAAATATGTGTGTAAAAATAAATATATAATGCACTGAGCTTCCTTAATATCATTCTTGGTTTGTATTACGCATTTGGGATAGATGCTTTGGCATTACATTTTTTTCAGTGATGGTTCAACTAGACCCTTTTGACTAGGGGCAGAAATCTGCAAAGGATTTAATTATAAAAATAAGCTTTAATAGACCTTTTAGATATATTACAAAACGTTCCACTCCAGTGGTTTATCTTGGTTTATTCCCTCTTATTTAGTCATCCTTTCTGTAGGCCTACAATATGATATATTTAGTGTTCTTGTAGAATTTGATGTATTCCTTACTGTCGCTCACCTTACTCTAAAATCTATTTACTCTCTCAATTATTTTTTTATCTGTTGATGTGATAGAAGATAGTTGAATTAAAAACAAAATCTTCATTCTGATATTGGGGATTAGACTATGACACTATGCAGTGTTTCTGAGCATAATTTCCATGCAAGTAGCAAATATTATATGTCACTCAGTATTTACAAGGAACATATTGTTTATATGTTCCTTGTAAATACTGTTCCTTAAGGTCAGGATTCAGTTCTCAACAGAACATGATCTTACCTGTTAATTCTGACTTGGCTTTTGTCCATAATGACTCATTTACAACAAAGAGAAAAAAAATGAAACTGGTTGGAATTAATAACGTGATAAAATACGAACATCTTGTACCAGGTAACGTCTTCTCTTGGTAACTACTGTTGTGTTCACTCAGTTAATTCTTACAATGAGAACTGGAGAGAAACAGTTTTATTATAAAGAGGGTGAGTTTTTTTGTAGGTAGTAACATTTATATAAAATATTTATGTGGCATTGCACATTCACAGAAATTGTTGACTTTCACTGAATGCAGAAAGTATGTTATAGGGACTTCTGAATTATTGAGTGCACTCATGGGAGGGTTAGTGACAATGCAGAGCTTTTGTTTCTTAGTTATTCAGAGCAATTCAGCCCCATCATTAGTAACAGTTTTAACTTTGACATCCTACCCTTGGAGATAGGAGAGTTGGAGTCTTGGTGAACAGAATCCAGTCCCCTTTCCTCTCTTGATGTGTTTAATGATAGAAGCCAGAAATTGTATTTGTATTGTGCTTCTTTTAGAAACTATTTTTAATACCTGGAGTGGGTCCAAAAAATTTGCATACCCAGTGAGGCAGGTCATTTCTCTAATCGAATGTACTGTCCTCCTCATTAGGCAGCCTGTCTTCTCCTCGTTGTTGAATATGCTAAACAAAACCAGTACCAAAAAGAAGCCCTGAGGTGTGGTATTTTTATTTCCTTCCAGGCAGAGTGTAGCTGTGAGTACTGTACAGCCAGGAGCCATTACATATAGAGCCTCCACAGCACAGTTTTTCACTGTCTTGGTTTACAAGACAGGTGTCTGCTAGGGAAGGCAGAAAAGTCTCCTTTGGAATGGAGAGTATAAACCCCCTCCCTCCAAATGATTAGAATTTTGAAATAAGGGGCTCTCAGGCAAAGATATGGAAGAGGAATCAGTTCTTTACTAGTATGTATAATACTAGTATTAATTAATCACAACCATGGCACTCACAACAAACAGAACCAGGAACCCAGTCCCGGCCTTTTTCGGCTGCGGCACGTTCCTCTTTGTTGCAGTTCTGGTTGCCCCCAACCCCATCTCTTTTAACCTGCCCCCATTCTCCAGGGATATCTGTCCCCCCTGAGAGAAACTCCCAAAAACCAAAAGAGTTTCCCCTCCCCACCCATCTCAAGTACCCAGTCATCAGTGCTTCTTAGCAACACAGTGGTAATAAAGAAAGAACAGAAAAAAAACCCGACCCCAACTTTACCCAACTAGGACTGCATCCATGAAAACCATAACATTCCAACTTGGATACAAAGATGTTGCAAGAGGGACATGGTGTTGCATACCTTGCTAAAGTTAAGTTAGATGGTATCTGCTGCTCTGTTCTTAACTCACCAATTTTGCTGTTTCATCCTAGAAGGCAAGTTAGGTTGATCAAGCACAATTTACCGTTGTTAGATCTGTTTTGGCTGCTGCTAATCATCATCATCATCCCCATGTGCCCAGAAATGGCTTTCAGCAGAACTTGGTTAGTGATTTTCCCAGAAACTGAAGTGAGGCAGCCTGTAGTTCCCCAAAGTATCTTTCTTGCAATGTGGTTGCAGCTTCTGCATTTTCCAGACATCAGGAAAAACTCCCTCAGATTCTGTGTCTTAGAATATGTAAATCAGTCAGGTTTGGCTTTAAACCTTGTATTTTAATCTGGTTTATAAGTCAGAGAACTTAAAACTGCTAACCATGAAGGTGTTTTTTGGAAAACTGGTAGCCATAGACAAGTTTCAAGTTCTCTATTGCTCTAATACTTAAAACCTGGCTTACTAACCATTCAGAACTGTTCTTAACATGAAGAAATGGCAGTGTTTATTAGTTGTCTGTTGCTAGTAATTAGTATTTTATTTCTAAAAAGTGTTGCTAGCTGAAGGCTTATTGTGATATTGCATTCAGGCTGCATGGCTACTGCTTTTGTCTTCCTTGAGTTACATGTGCCAATAGGCTCTTTTTCTCCCAAGCTGTCCCATCCCTGCTGAGCTGCCAGACCACACTGTCATTCTTCCTAAGAGATGGGTAAAGGCTTTGCTTTGTGTAGAGCAAAGTATTGTTTTGTCAGGTAATTGTCAATTTGATAGCTTTGTAAACTTTGCAAAGCCTTAGAGTAGTTTTTTGTTTTCCCTTGTCACTGCTAATATGGCATAGTCCTTCTCTCATGAGTAGTAACAGTTTCAGTGAAAGGTTGGTCAGGACTCAGCAGTGTTACAGGAGTGATTGCTTAAGGTGTTAATAATTAACAAAGTATTTCTACAAAGTTCATCTTCAGCTGCTGCTTATGGAGTTATTTATTTCAAATGCTCCTTCTAAGGTTACTTGTTCACTCATTATAGCCTTTGCAGAAGATAGTATTGTAGAAACATTTACTGCCTGAACTGGATTTTGTAGTAATTTCTGTTCTCTGTCAGAAGAGAAAGAAGGAGAGGAACAACTGGATTAAATTACTACCGAAGTAGAAGGAATCAAAATTTTTATTTAAAAATGAGCCATATCAAGGTGTTTGGGAAGGGGGAGCTGGGGAATAGAATTGAAATCTTGCTGAAGTAAACATGTCGTTGTTTAAAATGTGTTGTATTCCTCATTGAAATGTTAGCATTTGAAATGCCTTTTGAGGATCAAACCTTCAATGTCTGAAGTATTTTCATTCTTTCCACCTATCTATGATCATTACTCCCACTAGACATCAATGACAAGCAGGCCCTTCTCTAGCTGTACTTCTTATACCAGATGCTCTACTCTAATTATCAAGAATTGGCCATGAGAAACATCTCATCATTTAATAATGCAAAGCACAGCAGGATTACTGGTCCCGGTTGTACTGAATTATTCCTAAGCATTTAATCTTTATGCCATCTTTCCATTTCATTGGTGTCTTTAGCAAGTCGCTGGTATGAATACATAAGGTATTAAAGAATTCATTAATCCAAATTGCTTCTCACTGGATGTTGTTGCTATTTCAGAACCCATTTGCCAAGTGCATCTTACACAGTGAAATGCATTAAGTATCCCTTCAGCCGGAGGGAGGGCACAAAATTTTAAACTGGTTGGAGATTTGCATTTGCATGTCTTGCTGCAAAACATGTGTGCTGCCTGCTGTGAGAGGGGGAGCAGGAACACTGACAGCTGGTGTGCAACTCATTGTGCAGCTTAGCAGTAACAGAAAGTGATGTCAGTAGCTGGAGTGCTAAAATTAGTGCATTTGGTAGCATTTGTGAAGCCTGATACGTTCTGAAATTCAGACACAGTTTCATCTTTTGAAAACCTGGAGAACAGCTGGAGGGGAAAACATTCACAAATACAAGATTCCTGAAGTTTTGGAATGTATCTGCTCTTTAGAAATACTAGGTTTTATTTAGTGTTTATATTTAAATATAAGGAAGAGCACTAAAATGGGTCATGCAGTATCAGTCATCTTTATTAAATCGTGGTATACAGTTTTGTTAATAATTTCTGTAAAGGTTCTTAGAAATGCTTTTGTTTTTTTAAAAGCTGCTGTCTTTCATTTGTGGAAGTTCAGTCTTGACATTTGTGGAAACTGACTTCATTAAAAATTCACTGAGTATGGAGAAGTGTGCCTTGCATAATCTGATTACTTTCCTACTACAGAGTTAGCATGTGCAAGTAGGCTCTTCTATTTTCCCCTAACTTGAGTCGTGCCATGCTCTGCTATTTATTGTCCCGACTGACAGTGCTGTACAGGAGCTCATCAGTCATGAAAAAAATGTGTAATTGGAATAAAACTAAAGCACATGAGTATAAGGAATAAAGGGAATCTCAGTAAAGTTGGATGACTACAACATAAGAGGCAATTAATATTTTGAGATGCAAAACAGATCAGCAAAAAATCAAAGTGTACTTTATATAAAAGAAGAGCCTGAAAATGATGAAGAGAATGCATTTCTGCAAAATAATTTTTTATTTTATACACCACCTGAGGCTTTTTCTTAGTATCTGTGGGGTTTTTTTAATAGTATCTCAATACTAGACTGATGATGCTAGCATAAAGACTTTCAGTGGGGTATAGTATGGAGGGGCTTGACAGCTGGCCTGCAAGCAAAGCTGAGTTAATAGAAGAAATAACAGTTGATGATTTTTGAGTGTATCCATAGCAAGGAAGAAGACAAGGCCATCAGCATGGAAACAGATTAGAAAAGATACATGAAAATTTTTGTAAGCTAGACAACGTGCCTAAGTAGATGTGTATACGTGCCTTATTACATTTCTATAAAACCTTTGCCAATTATATGGATGCTAATTGCTTTGCACCAATGAATCGAATAAGTTACTGTGATGTAGTTAATGACTTAAGATCACGCTTTGTTAAGAGTATATAAGCTGGAGAATGCGCAGAATAAAAACTTTTTTCTTCTTGGACCCTGATCACGTGTGTGTGTGTCATGTCTGACCTAACCATGACATTACAGATGTCATTTTTCTGTCCTGAGGATGAAGTAGGTCCTTTCTTGAGGTAATAGCTGGTCCTTTACTAAGACTACATGCAGCATCCATACGTATTACATTCCTGTTTTCTCCTCTTGAGCCTTCCTGGGTTAGTGGGTCCAAATAGTGCTTTTGGGCTCTGGTGTGGGGGTACTTGGGAAATGTGCTTCTTTAGAAGAAAACCTGTGTTGGGGGTTTGGTTTCTTCCTTTTTTACTTACAGATTTTTTTCCTTTAAGTTGCTAGGAGACTAACTACTGGGTGACTATGGGTACTTAAAAGAGGTGACCAAGGTGGGGAGAGGAGTGTAGCATCTGGCTACGCTTCTTTTTTTTCTGGGTGTTTCTCACAGAGGAGGATGATACTGTGGGTTTTGGGGACAGCTAAAGGACGAGGTCCTGGGGGCAGCTGCTCTCTTGCTCTCAGCATCAGAAGGAGGACAGTCAAGCTGTTGCTTACTGCGGGGAGAATTCACTGTCAGCACTGGAGTCCAGTCCTGTACTGCTTCTTCCTTTCTGTGGGTGAGCCTTTGCTCATAAGAGCAGCCATTGGGCTGGGACCTTATTGTCACCTGCCTCACTAAAAGAGGGACCTATCACCCTCTCGTGTGCCCGGGAATCCTGAGCTCGCCTCTTCCTGCTCTGCTGGGAGCCGGGCTGCCGCTGTCCTGGCCCCGCTGCTCCTTTGGCGCTGCTCTGGGTTTCTCTGCGCTGTAACCCCGCACCGCCCTGCCCTGCCGGGAGGTCCCGCTGCTCCAGCTCCTGCTGCGGAGCTTCTGGTGCATCTCACCCACCAGCCCAGGATTTTTGCTCATTCCTGCCATTCCAGCTTGGTGCTCCTTAGAGTTCTCCAGGGGCACCGGGTTTGACTGCCCCAGGGTTTTGTGAAACAAAGCCTCTCCTCCATCCCTTCCCGACTCAGCCGAGAAGGCTGTCACGGGGTTCTTGGTTCTGTTTGTTGTTAATGCCATAATTGTTGTTTGTTTGCCTTGTTATACATACTAGTAAAGAACTCATTTCTTTACCTGAGAGCCTCTTAATTTCAAAATGATAATAATTCAGATGGAGGGGGTTTACATTCTCCATTCCAAGGGAAGCTCCTGCCTTCCCTAGCAGACACCTGACTTTCAAACCTAGACAACCTGTCTTGCAACCAGTGCCCCAAATACCTTTTGTACCCATGTTCTTATACTTTGCTTTCCCTGGCTGACTCAGCAGGTACTGACTTTGAGGTCCTGGGACGTGCTCGCTGATGGCTTTTGTTAGCTAAGCACTATGAAAAAAAGTAGATGTTGAGAACAAAAGGCGTTGGGTAGATTTATACACTGGATGACAGAGAATTGCTCTGTATTAAAGCATTGTCAGAAAAAGGAGGATAAGACTAGAAAAATCTTACCTTGCTGAAAGGAGCATACCCAGATATCTGGAGTCTTCTGCACCATTTTGGATATTGGAAGTCCTCAAGATATCCTGTGTGGTTCAGAAATTGTTTGGTTCTTTTCCCTTTTGCTTCGTATTTCTTGGAGTCTTGCAACCCTGCATGTCACCCTAAGTACTTGACAGGACGTGTGCACTTCATTGTGGAAGAAAAAGAATTCTACCTGTTTTGGAGGAGGAGAAATATTAATGAACATTTCAGGTTTTGTTTTTCATGACAATTTCCAGAGACATGGAGGTCAGGATACTCTTATCTCTTTGTCCCTTGCACTTCCTTTTCCAGGCTGAGGTGGTCAGTGTTTTAAGGAACATTTCTGTGTTTCTTTTACTGCACCTTGCTGTACAAAACTATACAGAGACAGGATGTTTTGCAAACAGAATGGCAGTGGCATGTAACAGCAGGGATAGAACTGCATCTCTTGGGCAGTACTGTGTAAGCAGCCTCTGTGAGCACGTGGTTTGTTTCAAGTAAGTGCTGTTATCTTTGAAGGTACCACTGTCCTATATTCCTCCTGGATTTTTTTTTTCCTGCTGGGTTGTGACCAGAATTCTGCCCAGGGTTCTTGACAAAATCATAGTAAATCTTCACAAAATAGTCTCATTAAGCCTTTAATGTTTCAGATCTGTTCCTTAGAGTTTTCCGGTACTGTTCTTTTTTCAGGCTTATTCTTTTATGTGAATTTTACTGACTTTTCTGAAGATCAAATAATTTCCAGTAGTTATTTGGTTATTCTGCCCTCCCATTTGAGTAGCCCAGTTAATTCCCTCTTATTCTGGATCAGGCAGTCTTTTCTAACTTATCTTGGCGTTCAGCACCTTCCAGCTTCTTATGGCTGGCTTTATTTGTAGCACTGCAGTAGACCCATTGTAGCCAGACATACTGCTGTCAGTTTAGGGTGGGACCTGGAATCTCAAAAAACCAACCTCCCTACTTGAAAAAACACCAAAACTTGCCACCTATTACTCTGCAGCTAGCATCCACTCTCAGCATCCTTCACTTTATAATCTTTTTTACCACTGTAAGCAGCTATGCTTCAGTCACCAATGTGTTTAGCAGCCTTCCAGAGCAGCTGAGCATGTTCTCTAACAGATTTGTCAGGCAGAGTTACTGCCAGAATGGAGTGGAAAGGAAAAAGTGGATCTGAAGAGTCTGCTGGGGCTGTAGAAGGAGAGGGGAAGAAGCATTAAGCAATTAAGTGCAGTGTGGGAGGAGAATAAAAAGGTTTTACTTGGGCAGAATCGTGTAAAAGCTCTGTGACTGAAGCAGGATGGAGTCAGGCCATCCAGACTTCATTATTCCTGCTGTTTTCTAACTCAAGAATTCCAATAAATTAGGCAGGATTATGTAGTTGTGAGGGAAGGAGTTGTGCTTGCAACAAATTCTCATTTGTGGGACAAGCACTGCAGATACAGTGTGTGCCAAGGAATTAGAAAGGAGAGCAACTCAGTCCAGAAATTTGTCATCTTCCCAAGGTGAATTCTGCAGCCTGCTTTTGGGCCTGTTTTTTGGTAAATGGTGTTTGAGAGGCAAACTCTTGATTTGTGGTGCAGGGCAAGCAAGTTTGCTAGCCTGAGCGGTGGGTACCTAGAGGAAGAAAACTGAAGGGAAAATCCCTCAGGAAGCCTTTTTTGAGGTGACCTTTGCTGCTGATCACACTGATAACTTCTGGGATGGTGCTTTTTACTTTGTAGGCCTTTCAGGAAGGTGGGGCAGGAGCAGGAATCCATGTGGCATGATGCTATGGTAATGGGCTTTATCACAGCTCTTTGATGTTGCATTACTGAGCAAGAAAGGGACAGAAAAGACATCTTACTGAATTCACAGCAAAATTTTTCCTCAAAGATTTGAGAAACAAGTAAAAAACATGAGAGAAGTAAATGAACTCAAAGTTGTAGTAAACTGTTGAGGTGCTGTGGACTTTTGAAGAATGTTTACTTGCTTTGTTTCTAAAGATGCCAGTGTGTGGTGATGTGCATTTGAATCTTCTTGCATGTAAACACATATGTCTGCTAGTGGTGTTATGCATCAAATCTGATCTGGTGTTCTGTCTGGGAAGTAAGACAATTATATCAGAAAATTCAGTCAGGCAACAAAATATCAAAGTAAGCTGAAATTCCATTTATGTCTCTGATGAAAGAACTATAGAGGAAGGAGGAGGAAGGTTTGAGAAATAACCTTTTTTAATGTATGGTACCCTATGAAAATGAAGACCTAGTACTCACCACAAATTAATTATATGTATATTTCTACATACATAGTTAATTGTTTTAGTCCAGTCAAATGTACTTTGATGGATTGTACCTAAAGGATTTTAGCCCTTTGACTCCAGAGTTCTGTGTGAGGTATTTGGAGCTGCCAAAAATCACAGTAGATCGTGTAATATACCAACACTGAAGCTCCTTGTGGTGCCCATGTAGATATTTAGATCTCAATGAGTCCATTCCAGAAGGGCTCCCTTTACCTTGATCTTGTGTCCTAAGCATGTTGCACGTTGGGTGCCATCTCAGTGTTTGTGGAAAGTACCTTAAATGTCATGATTTCATAGCACCATTCTAAGAGCATCAAGATGATATGGTATAGTACAACTAGAATTGTCAGTCAGTTCTTAATCTAATAGGAGGGCTTTTCTAATCCCAAATAATTGCCTTTTGTAGCCTAGAACAGTGGAGGTATTTTGCTTGAGAGTCATTGTATCAGAGTGTATTTTTTGCTATGTGTGATGGGTTGGTACCAACCCATGCCTGCTAAGGAACAGAGCAATAGCACTCCCCCCCATCCTCTCCACCCTCCAACTATAGTTACGGGAAAAAAAATTCTTGGTACTTTAAGGATGAAGGGTAAATATTGAGATCAGCGTTGGTTTTGTGTCACTGTGGCGCTCAATAATGAAAGATGCAGGACACGCTTTTATGGTGCAAAGAAGAAAAAGATTGATCCTGGTTTATTTCACACGTGTCTATTTATAAGGTTTTTAAAGAACATCCCCTGTCTATCCCCAATTGGTCAGTAACAAGTCGTTACCCTGTTTTAATTGTTCACGGTGTGTATGTGCAGAAAAAATTGTTTGTGAGAGATAGTTTTCATTTTTCCATCTAACAGTGTAGAAAGAGTTTATACAGATGGCTAGTGTTTATCACAGTCCTAGAGCTCTTTCTCAGGGAAAGCAGGCTGTTTTCCAGAGTCTTAAAGTTTTTCTCAAGGAAAACAAGTTGTTTTTCACTGCTGCAGAATTCTCTTCTCACAAAGAGCTGTTAGCTTTCTCATGGCTCAAGTCAGGATTCGGTTTGTAGGCCTTTGACCTTGCTGTTTCACCAGCACAGTTTTGGCCAAGCCTCTGGAAGACAGAAGAGTTGCAGATGTTCCCACTCTATGCACCAGAGGTGGATGTGCAGGTCATGCTGTCACTTCTGCTCCTGCCCTTCCAATTCAGATCTGCACTGCTGTGGGTCTCTAACTGAAATTCATGTTACAGGCTACAGATAAAATGAGGGAGTGGGAACAGTTTTGCTGCAGAGCTGTTTTTGGAGGCAGTGTTATGGGCAGGAGTTAAGCTTCTCATCAGAGAAATATAGATGCTCAGGCTGCTGGGGCACAGACACACTTTATCAGCACTACCTTGCCTTCATGTTGGCTGATGGATGGGTTTATGGAGAGGCCTGTAACTTCCATTTAAAATGAAATTTGAAGTTTAAGAACTCTACAAATCCCTTGTTTACTATAGGCTGTTTAAGTCCTTCAAACTAGAATGAAGATCTTTAACTGTATGGCTTAACATGGGTCATGCCTAAGCTCAGAGGACAGCCATGCCAGGAGCTGGGCACAGCAGCAAACTCTCCTTCAAATCACATTTTGACTGGCACATCCTCTTCTCTTCATCTATAGGTACCGAGTTTAATACAGGGAAGGGCACTATGGCTGGTTCATTTTATTGCTAGATAATTGTGCTTACTAAACCATTTTACTGAAAAATTTTAAAAGTGTCTAGGTGCTTTGCATCTTCTCTGCTTTTGTGGACTTCTGAAGAAAAGAAAAAACATTTTCAAGAAAGCATTGTTTCCTTGAACTTCAGGCCAGTGCATTTGGCTTGCTCTCCCATGCAGATTGCAACTTACTTTTAATTACCAATGTTATAAATGAGAAAACATAAAGATTTGGGTAAACATGACATTTTATAAAAATTCCTAAAGCTACATATCTGCTTAACTAAATGTAATACTGTATGCCTGACATAATACGTACTGAAGAAATGTGGCTGTGTGAGCACAAGAGGTGGCAGAGGTGTTGGAGCTGGGGAGCAGGGCAGAGCAAAGCCCCAGGACAGCAGCACAGGGAAGGGGTTGTTCTGTTCTTTGGTTGGCATCATGCCAAGTGTGGGATAGCTCTGGATTATCTATACAAAGTCACAGGGAAGTGACACATTTCTCTGAATGTTCTCAAATATGTACTGTGCAGGCTCTTGAGCTTGTAAATTTGTTTCAGCAAGGCCTTTGTTCTCATTGGTGACATGAAAATGAAGCCTTGAGCCCCAGACCCTCAGCATGTTCACTGTCTCTTCATGCAAAATTTAACACAGGCTTTGTTTGAAAGTACTTCTCTGAACATGCTTACTTTTTGGTTTGGAGCCCAGCCATCTGCTAGAAGGTGTTTGGTTTTGTAATGGATTTTCTTTTATTACCTTTATCATCTTATCTTTGCCTTTTTTCTCTTCAGTGTTGGTGGGATCTTCACATTTCATCTATGGAGTGCCTGGAAAATCTGCTGATCAGGACCATATCTCACACAGTGCTTTTTTTTTGCACTACTTTGCTGTGATACCTTCCATTACACAGATAGGGCAATCATCTTGTTAGGAGCATGCAGACTTACTGAGCCTTTTTCTTCCTGGAGAAGATGTTGGAGGTTAGGATTTTTTCCTTTTTTTTTGCTCGGAAATTTTCTCCCATTTGTTGCCTAAGAGATTGCAACAATGAGTACTTAAGAGAAAAAAGATGTGGCCACAGGGGAGAAGGTGCAGTTGGTTGCAGTCTCTTAGCTGAGGAGTGAGCTTGGTAACTGGGGGACTTTCTCTTGGGAAAGTGCAGAGATACCACGAGATTTTGGCTGGGGGTCAGCGGTTGGGCTCAGTCCCCTCTCCCTGTTTGGCTCTCTGGATTGGAGTGGCGTCAGTTGTGGTTTTGGTGACGGACTGCTGCTGCCCAGGGCATTCACTGTCACTGCGGACTTTTTGTCCTTCACTGCTTCTTCTGGGTGAGCCTTTGCTTGCAGGAGCAGCTGCTGAACTGGGGCCTTTTCAACACC
>JAWWEY010000001.1:14445206-14461004 GCA_035582745.1 Loriotus luctuosus | reverse complement strand
GTTGTCTCTTCTCAAGGCTGAACAGCCCCAGCTCCCTCAGCCTTTCCTCATAAGAGAGAAGCTCCATTCCTTCATCACCTCTGCAACCTCCACTGGACCCACTGCAGGAACTTCATGTCTCTCTTGGCCTGAGGAGCCCAAAACTGGACACAGCACTCCAGATGTGCCTCACCAGCACCGAGTAGAGGAGCAGGATCACCTCCTTTCACCTGCTGGCAATGTTCTTCCCAATGCATCCCAGGATCACACTGGCCTCTTTGGTCCCCAGGGCACTGGGCTCAGGGACAACTTGTTGTCCACCAGGACTCCAGGTCCTTCTCTGCAGAGCTGCTCTTCAGCAGGTTGGCCTCCAGCCTGTGATAGTGCCTAGGATTATTCGTCCCCAGTTGCAGGACGCTGCAGTTCTGCATGAAATTATCATACTCTTGAGTCTTCAGCAAAGCCTCTGTGTGCTTGTCCACTGCTCAGGCACTTGACTAAATTAAAGCATTAATAGTTGCCAATTACTTATGTCCTGAGAAGGGTCAGGTATGCGCCAGGCTGGTCTGCAAAAAGCTGGAAATTTATGCGACTTTCACTGCAGGATTTGTGTGTGACACCACTGGGAACTGAGACTTCGTTAAATGAAAATGCACATTTTGTATTTAGTGTTACCAGCAAGTGTACTTACCCTTTTTGCAAGGTAATTTTGGATGCCTCTACAAAATGCTTCTGTTAATTTGCAGGCATTAGGGTGTGCTAGGGAAGCATAAAAATAACAATTTTTTTCCCTCGTTAACTAAGTAAGTTACAGAAACCGGTTACTATTTCCTAGTTGACTAATTGACTTTAAGGGCTTCAGATCAAAGGCACTGAAATACAGTGAGGAATCTACCGTGAAATGCACATCTTGGTGTGGTATATAGCAAAAGTTTGTTTGTTGAATTCTGCTTTTTTCCTATGCATTGGGTGCTGGCTATTTTTAAAACTGACTTTTTGATTGTAAGCCTTAAGGGCCACTTCATCAGCTCTCTGAGATGACTCTTTACTCAACAGTAAACTTGTAGTCATTTCATTTTGATCAATTAACCTATTATTGCATCCTAATAGCAATTGGACCATCTTGATTCTTTCATGTAACACAGACTAGTTTTTTGTAGGCTACAGACATGTGGGCTTTAGGGAGCTGATTTATGCCACCTGAGTCATGTGCTTTCACAATTCAGTATATGTTCAGTATATACACTTCTCTAAAGTAGTATGCAATTTTCCCTTTAAAAAATATCTTTGAGAAGGTTTGGGGTTATTAATTTGCAACATCAGAATTGTACAGAATTACAATGATTTTAGTCTAATAAATCATGTTACTTAGCACCTGAGTTTCTGAGTACTGATGCTGTGAGCAGTGTTCATGTTGTAAGCATGTAAATAAATTTCTGTTCTGCTGTTGAAGATGGAACAATCTCTTTGGTCAGTTATGTCCTTGGGAAAAAAGGCTCTTCACCAAGTTTGATCTGACCAGATTTTCTGGTGATCATGAGTTATCTTGTTTCCTGGCTGATAAGCTCTACTTGCTTATCAACCTTCTGGGCTAACATGAATTCATCTGGCTGATGAAATGAGGATGCAATGAAGAGGCTGCAGCAGCAAAAATAACTGAGTTGACTGTGTTGCTGTTAGCACTGTATCAGTGGAAATGTTCTCAAATGCTTTGAAACAAGCTGATGGTGTCATTTGTTTTATGTAGAACACTTCATATTCCTTTCCCTACTGCTATAAGATACAAAACATAGTTGTCCCTCTCTGCCCCTGTAGTCCCCTTCCTGGAATTAGACCTGCCAACTCCTGACTTCATGTTGCACCACACATATCTGCAATGGGTCCTGCAAGTTTTATTATGCTGAGCTTTTCATAAACAAATATATATGAGATCAAAGGCTGGAACTCCTTTCCAATGGCAAGGTGAAAGATGGTCATAATTTGGTGCACCATCTAGAAATTGTTCTGTTCTCTGCAAACCTGCCACTCACTCATAGAAACTGCTAGGAGTAGCTAGAGGTTTAACAGGATGAGATGTTGGAAGTAAAAGTAACATTTCTTGGGTGTTAATTTCTTTTCTTTTCCCTTCCAGTGGGCGAGTTTGTGAGTGATGCTCTTCTGGTGCCGGACAAGTGCAAGTTCCTTCACCAGGAAAGAATGGATGTGTGTGAAACTCACCTGCATTGGCATACTGTTGCTAAAGAGGTACATTCATCTGTCTTAAAATTTCCTGCCTTGCTTCTTTAAAGCTGTGTCACTTCTGAGGATGGTTTAAAATATAGCAGCAACATGGAAAACAAAAAGCAATACTCTCAAATGTTTGAGTGAGAAGCATTTTGGGATTTTTTGTAAGGTAGGAAATGGGAGTCAGAGCACAATAGAGACCATGATTGAATACTTACCACTGACCTTTGAACATTGACCCTCTTTCATAGCACTATTTTTTTCTTCACAATCACTCACAAACTCACTGTGTTTTCTGCTTCCTCCATTTTCCTGTGTTAGCACTGGAACTAAATGCCTAGAATTTACCTTGAATCATTATCCTGAGTGGATATTATCCAGTATTTATCATGGGTGTTGGTATGCCAGATGCCCACAGAGATCAAACAGGCCTCAGGGAGTGCACTGTGTGAAATTCAGCAGAAAAGGGTAGGAGAGCTGGTCGAACAAGGAGAAACCAAAGGCATTTTGCAGGGACAGAGTTTTTACAATTTAACTGTGCTTTACTGAAAACAGAAATAAACTTAGTGTTACAATTGCTAATGTGTTTTGGAGTTTTTTTCCTTACACAGAGAGATTTAGGAATAAAAAGTAAGATGAGTTTCCAGGATTTCTGGTTGCTGTTTTTTTTGGAACCTCTTAGCTTGTACGGTATTCCACCTTCTGGAGATGAAATTTGAAATGGGATCAGCAGCTTTTCAAATTTTCAGTTCTTGTTTGAATTAAATAAAACATGTAAGGCACCAACCTTCACACAAAGAAATTGTAGTTCATTTTGGCTACTTGCAAACTTGAAATGGCAATGACCTGGAAGGACATCATCACTGTGCAACACTGAACCATTTTCCTTTTTTCATTTGTCATACATCACTGTATCTTTAAGGTATAATTATGCCCAGCTGAGTGTTTACCAAACCAAGCTAGGAGGTACTGTACTGGCAGAGGTGTCAGACCAGACAGTGTGTTCCCAGTGTAAGAGGTATTTCGAATGTTGATTTACCTTGAGGCGAAGTTTTCAATAGCATAACACATCAGGATTGGGATTAACACATCAAATAATTATTCTGTCATCACATTTTCTGTTTATGAGGCAGAACCTGTGAGGATTTTAGACAGAAAGATTTTCTCCTGGGAAAGACTGATAGGAGAGCTTGTTGCTTGCAGTGGACACAGGTAGGGAGCTGGTGAATGCAAGTGAGATCTTTCTAATTTCAGAGATGATGCAGTTTGCCAGCTTTAACTTCCTGAGGCAGTATGTAGTCCCTTCATATTTTCTCAAGGTCTGTGAAATTTTTTAGTCTTCCTCCATGCCAATATTGTTGCTGCTTTTTTTCCCCCTCTTTTCTGCAGTCCTGTAGTGAGAAGAGCATGAATCTGCACGACTATGGCATGCTGCTGCCCTGTGGAATTGACAAGTTTCGTGGTGTGGAGTTTGTCTGCTGCCCCTTAGCAGAGGAAAGTGACAATCTTGATTCAGCTGATGCTGAAGATGATGATTCAGATGTCTGGTGGGGAGGTGCAGATGCAGACTATGCAGATGGAAGGTACAGTGACTTTGTACCCTTCAACTTGTTATTAAGACGCCAAAAATCTGTCTAAAGGACCTTGGCATAGAGGATGAACTTGAACATAAACTTGCATTTACAGTGGCTGAAAGCATTGGTGTTCTACTCCTTTTATTTTTAGCTTTCTACAGTAAAGGTTATTGTTAAAAGATAAACTTTTAAGGCACACTTTTTAGTGCCTTTATAATTTCTTCTATGAGAATTATTGCCATATTTATAACAAAAATGCCTAAATTCATATTTTCTGACAAATAAATGACAAATGGTGTACTCCTAAGATGCTTCATCTGCAGTCTGGGATATTGCAGCAGGTATCAGCCAACATAACCAGTGGAGTTCTTGAAATGCCTTCATTCATAATAGGCATTAGCTGTGTGCTAATTACTATTACATTTATATTATATTATATTATATTATATTATATTATATTATATTATAATTGATGTAAGAACATTTTTCTGCTGACAGTTAGTTTCTAAACATGATCTAAAAGAAAATGTGCTTTATTATCTAGCCTTTGACAGTTTTGTTAATTTGCTACTGTTGAGAAGGAACCTGGAGGTTTCCTTTGCAAGGCAGTGATGGGTGAGAGGATACCATCCCTGTCCTTACCCTTCCCATCCCCTGTGCACATAGGTTAATCTTGAGCCAGATGTGGGTTATAACTGTGTTGTAACATTCAGTGGTAACTGAGTGGTCTGGTGCTGTTAAAACCTTTTCATATCACTCTCCTGAACATGTCAGACAGCAATTGAAAGAGCAGAGTACCATGTCATGTCCTTGCAACTGGATGCCAGCAACTTGCAAAGATGGCTTTCTTCATAAACTAAGATCAGTGTTCAAATTCTGTTTGTGGTCTCCAGGCTTTCATCACTTTATACTGTGCTAATGCACAATTTCTACTTCTTTTTTTGTAGAAATAATACACAAAATCTAAACTTGGGGCTGATTGCAAGTGGTTTCAAGGAGTACCCAGAAAATAAATGGGGACTAAATTATGTGAATAATGCAGAAAGTTAATAGGTCTGAATTGTGTTATGTTTGGACTCACTAATAATCTAGATGGAAACAATTCAAAGAATAGTGCAGAGATGAAGGACAGAGACTGAATTGCTGTAATTTGATGCAGTGAGGTATCATTAAGACCTAGAATGAGAACATATATAATGATGGGCAAGTAAATCTTTCCTGGCAAAGCATTGGTAAGTGTTGCAAGGTAGAGTTCTTTGTGAATAATGGAATAAGTTTAAAGTAAATACTTCCCAATGGTAATTTCCAGTTTTCTGTCATAAACAGGAGTGAATGGACAGACTGTTTGATGCAAAAGCCTACATCAAAGAACTTCTTAGATTTTGATTGGGTGTTTAAATGTTCTCTCATTCTATGAAATGAGTGCAGACCTTGTTCTAATGGAAATGTTTGGTTTTTTCATTATATAAAAATAGATTCACACAAGATCGATCTATCCATCTATCTTAAATATCTATTAAATATATAGGTAACATATTTATTATATTTATACACCTATATATAAAGTACATGTCTTATACATACAAGATCAAAGATGCCAAAATATTTTAAATAAAAGAGCTTACGGGGTATAGAGTACTTGTTCGTAAGACAAATATCCACTGTGTTTCTGTCTTTTTTGTGTTTTTCACTGAACATTTAATTTACTATTGTAGTCAATTTTCTTCCTCATAAGGCAGTTTAATATCTGAACAGATGAGTTCAAGAATAATTTCATGAACTTTGTCTTCTCTAGGAATGGGAGCTGTAATTGCATTTCAGTCCATTTCTGAAATTCCAAGCAAATACTGCTTTTTTTTTTTACCCTCCCCTCCCTCAGAAGTGCTTGCAAAAGGAGAATGAAAGTGCCCTTCTATGGGTCACTTGTCCTTCATCTGCAGATGAAGAGCCAAGTAATTGGTAGTTCTTTTAGAATGACTCACCCATTTCTTGCTGCCTCTTAAACCAAGTACATTTAAGCTGTGTGTATTGCAACTAGAAATACTCTTGAATTTTAGTTACATATATGTATATATTTAAAAAAAATTCTTACATGGCGGTATGTGGTAATTCAAATATTTTGTATGTATATATTTATTCATATCTGAACATATGTTTGTGTGGCTGTCAATACATATATGCCTTAGTCCTAAACTGATTGTGAAGGAGAAGGGAAATGTGAGGTAGGAGAACACTTTGCTAATGCTAAATTGCCAGTATTCTCTGCTATTGGAGCACGTCTGTTTAAAGTGCTTACTCAAGTCTACATTTGTCACCTCACATGGGTATTCAAGTCAAAGTGAAGGTGACATGTTTGAGGTGGAGGTGACAAGATGAAAAGCAGATGATTATATTCTTGTTTCTCAAAACTATGACAGAGCAGAATCCAGCAAATGTGGGTGATCTATTTTGAGATAACTTTATATCTGAAGCTATCAGATTTAAATTTTGAAACACTTGCATTTGTAGTACTCAATGTGTAGGAGAAAGCACATTGCAGCCATTCAGTTAATAAATGCCCTGTTTCAGACTGTTGTGTTTTCACCTCCAACAGTTGTCCCTTAGGCACTGTATTTTATTTTTTTGCTTTGTCAAGGGTGTTTTCTCCTCCACAGGGAGAAGAAAAGCTCAGCTGCATGTTGTAGCCACACTATTAGAGGGGATGTGGAGGTAGCTTGGGCTGCAGTTGCCTCATAGTTGGGTGTCCTTCCCACCCAATATCTGACCACCACCTGGGTCTGGATGTAAAAGGATGTGACTTGTTGGCAGTACTTAGAGGAAGGTGGGAGGGTGTATTTTGGTGATATATGTACTCGTTTTATTCGTGAGGCCAAGAGGCAGGATCCACATGTGCTTTTGAAATTGTCTTGTCATGCTCATCCTGAAGTAGTTTTTAACTCTGACAAGGAGGTCACAAGCATTTTTAAGCAGTGGAGCTCCTTGTTGCTGTCATCAGCTTTAATTAAAATTTACCTTGAAGTCTGCCTGAGGGACAGTCAGATGCAGGTGCTGACTTTCAGTATAACTGCAGACCTCTCCTGGAATAGCTGCAGCTCAGTCAAGTGACCTGCAAGCTCTGGCTGCTCTTGCAACTCAGCACAGCCTGGTGGCCCTCCTGCCTGTGTGTGGGAACTAGCTGGAAGCTTTGGTGTCCTTGGTGTCCAAAGCTGAACATCTTTAGGGGTGATGGCCAAGCTGGAAACTTCCAGGTTTTCTCTGTTGTCTTGGTTTGAAAGGCAGGTACCTGCTAAGGAAGGCAAGAACCTCCCTTGAAATGGAAAATGTAAACCCCTTCTCTCCAAATTATTATAATTTTCGAAGTTTAGGAGGCTCTCAGGCAAAGATAGGAGAATAGGAATAACAGTTTTTTATTAGAACATACAACAAAGCAAATAAACAACAATAACAACTACAGCATTAGCAACAAACAGAACCAGAAACCCAGTAGCAGCTTTCTCAGCTGCAGTCACTTTCCTCTTTGGTGCAGTGATGGTCAGAGCTGGCAGGGTGGTGCTGGCTCCCGGTGGGCAGGGCGGGGGAGATGATTCCCTGCACGGCTGCTGTGGAAGAGAAGCTTTTGCTTCACAAACTCCCTGGGGCGGTTGATCCCGGTGCCTCAGCAGGACACCTGGAAGCAGCAAGCTGGGCCGGCAGGATGTCAGGCAGGGGGTGGGGGGCTACAGACCAGCATAAATGTCAGAGCAGTGCTGAAGAAGCAGCAGGGGCGTGGCAGTGGCAGCCGGGCTCCCAGCAGGGCACGGAGTGGCAAGCTCAGGATCTCAGGCACCTGAGCAGATGCCTCTTTTAGCGAGATAGGTGATAAGGAGGTCTTAGTTCAGGGGCTACTCTCAGGAGCAGAAACTCACCCCACGGCAGAAGAAGCAGCTCCAGGCTGGGCTCTGGCAGCAGCAGCGAATTTCTTTTTCAAGCAGCAGCTCCAACCATCCTCCTCTGAAGCCAAGAGAGAGAACTAGCAGTTGTCCTAGCCCCATCTTCTGTCTCTCAGAGAGAAACTCCCAGATAAGAGAAGTGCAATCGAATGCCTTCTTCTGAGTTTGGCCACTTCTTTTGGTTTTTTTTTAAGTTCTCTGTTGTTAGCGTTTCTTAGCAATTTATGGGAAAAAGTTCTATACTTAAAAAAGCAACAAAAGGAAAGAAACCTAACCCCCAATATTATCCACCCCAAATTTTTTCTTGTACCAACATGGTGCATTAAGTTTAAACTTTGAAATTATATGTGTACATGCACTACCTTAGTTGTATACGTATCTCTAAGCAGATATGGATACAGGCACAGTGTCATGGGTAGTTCATCCTAAAATAAGGTCCTCTTAAGGTATGCATCAAGTCTCTCCATTCTTTTCCATCACCCACCAGGTGCAACCTACTCCACGAGTGAAGGCAGCTCCACGGATGGGATTGTCCTTGCTGGAGGCAGAATTAAACCAGTTGTTTTCAGTGTACTCCTTGTGTACCATTGGAACTTTATGTCCATCTGTTGCTTGCAAGGGCTCAGATTGGGCAGGGCCTGCTTGGTTGTTGGAACTTCAGGTGTTCACTAACCATGTGGCCTTTGCTAAATTAATCTCCCAGTCCTTGAAACTCCTCTTACTCTGTGCCTTCAAGGTGGTTTTAATAAGTTCATTTCATTGTTCAACTTTCCCAGCCACTAGTGCACGATATGGAATAGGATACACCCACTTAAAGCTATGTTTTCTAGGTGTTTATAAGGCCATTCTTGATACAAGTCCTGTTGTCAGACTCAATTCTCTTGGGGGTACCACGCTTCCAAAGGACTTGTTTTTTAAGGCCCAGGATGGTGTTCCAGACAGTGGCATGAGGCACAGGGTAGGTTTCCAAACTTCCAGTGGTGGTTTCTACTGTTGTGAGCATATAGTGCTTCCTTTGGCAAGTTTGAGGCAGTGTGATACAGTCAATCTGCAAGGCCTGCCTGTACTTATATTGGGACCACTGCCCACCATACCATGGGGGTTTCACCTGCTTGGCCTGCTTGATGGCAGCACATGTCTTACAGTCATGGATAACCTAAGAAGTACTATCTATGGTTAGATCTTCTCTTCAGTCTCATGCCTACTTATTTCATTACATTTCTGCCCTGATGACCTGAGGCATGATGGGCCCACCGAGCTAGGAATAATTCTTCTTTGTGTTGCGAATCTAAATCTATCAAAGACACCTTTATTTTCACAGCCTGGTCTGTCTGCTTGTTGTTTCAATATTCTTTATTAGCCCAACTCCTGGACATGGGCATCTACATGACAGACTTTCACAGGTGGCAAGTGGAAGTGGCAAGTCTCTATCCAAGTGGCAATGTATTTTTACTCATCAGCAGCCCAGATTGATTTTCTTCTATGCTGCCAGTGGTGACTTTTTCCACCTTTCCAGCCACCTCCTCAGAGCATTGGCTACCATCCACGGATCAGTATAAAGGTAGAGCTTTGGCCACTTTCTTTCAGCAATGTCTAGGGCCAACTGAACAGCTTTAAGTTCAGCAAGTTGACTTCATCCACCCTCTCCTTCAGTAGCTTCTGCAACTTGTCATGTGGGGCTCCATATGGCTGCTCTTCACTTCTGGTTCATCCCTGTGATGCAACAGGAACCATCAGTGAGAAGAGCGTAGCGTGTTTCCTCTGCTGGTAATTGGTTGTATGGTAGAGCTTGTTTCTGCTCTTCTTTATCAGTGAGACCAAAGTTTTCACCTTCCAGCCAGTTTGTAATTATTTCCAAAAGCCCAGGGCGGTTTGGGTTTTTAATACGGGTGTGCTGAGTGATGAGAGCAATCCACTTGCTCCATGTGGCATTGGAGGCATGGTGGGTAGAGGGCACCTTTCCTTTAAACATCCACCCCAGCACTGGTAGTCAGGATCCCAGGAGGAGTTGTGCTTCCGTGCCAGTCAGCTCCGAGGCAGCTTGAACTCCTTTATAGGCAGCCAAGATTTCCTTCTCTGTGGGAGTGTAGTTGGCTTCAGACTTTCTGTAACTTCAGCTCCAGAATGCTGGTGGTCAACTTGAGTCTCCCCAGGCACCTTCTGCCAAAGGCTCCAAGACAAGCCATGGTTCCTGGCTGCAGAGTAAAGCACATTCCTCACCTCTGGTCCTGTCCTGGCTGGGCCAAGGGCTACCGCATGAGCAATCTCCTGCTTGATCTTGGCGAAGGCTTGTTGCTGCTCAGGGCCCCAGTGGAAATCATTCCTCTTGTGGGTAACCAGGTTGAGAGGACTCACAATTTGGCCATACTCAGGAATGTGCATTGCCGAAAAACCTATGGCACCTAGGAAAGCTGGTGATTCCTTCTTGCTGGTTGGTGGAGACACTGTGGTGATATTATTTGTAACATCATTGGGAATCTGACGCCATCCATCTTGCCACTTTACTCCCAGGAACTGGATCTTTCAGGCAGGTCCCCTGACTTTGCTCTTCTTGATGGCAAAGCTGGCTTCCAGCAGAATCTGGATGATCGTCTCTCCTTTCTCAAATGCTTCCATTGCCGTGTTCCTCCACACAATGATGTCGTTGCAGATGAATGGTACAGTGGAGATGGTGAGATTTCCAAGCCAGTTTTTAGAAATCAAGAAAAATTTAAAGAGGAACCAAGTGGGTTTGTGCCCCTTTTTAACTTTTTCTCCTGTGTAAATGGAAACAAGTCATCTTTCATGCAGACTCTTCTGCAATGTGGCTTTAACCACATCTATTCATAAAACATACCTGGGTTTCCCCCAGGTGAAAGCTACAGTATTATCTGAAGTCTCTCTTGTGTTTCTGGAGGCCAGGTATTTTGGGGAGAAGGGAACAGGAAAATCATTCTTGTTTGTATAGAGGCTTAACTCCTAGTAGAGTCAGGTTTGTGGCATATGAAAATTTTATCAACATGTTTTAACTTAACGTCCTGTTAAAAAGGAATCGTACTGTCTTCTGTTTTGCCAAGGTTGCTGTCAAAGTTGTAGTAGGCAACATAATATAAAATGAAATATTAAAGGCTTCATCTCTGAAATGAGTTGGAGAAGTTGTTAACTTCATCTAGAAGGCTGTTCAACCATATGTGATGCCATGAGAAAGATTCACACCCACTTGTGCTCGAAGTTGACAGAAAGTCACTATGTGTTTACATATTTAAAGATCATTTATTCATTAGTAGTAAATCTCAAGTAGAAGATCAGAAACAAACCTGAAACCTTGCCACAACAGAGCATTAAGCTTAAGAAATATTTTGAAGCCAACAGTAGCAGTAGCTGAACATATATTTTTTGACCTGTTGTCAGTAGCAGTAGCTGAACATATATTTTTTGACCTGTTGTCTCTATCACTCAGAACAGAACTAAGAATTATCCCAGAAGATTCTTGATGTATTAATCCACCAAATGCATTGGCTAGTCAACTTCAGTATTTCCTCCTGTTGTCCTGTGGAAGTGTCCTTTCCATTCAGATAGCCCTTGTAACAGCAGAAGGAGAAACTCTGTAGTCAGTAATTTGAGGTCAGTTCAACACTTGGTAGCCCTCTATGAAAGGCAAGCAGGGAACCTCTAGATAAGCTGTGTCCTGAGAGAGGCAGAAGAGTTCCTGAGGAACTTTCTTGCTTCTTTCACATCAACTGAGTGCATTTTGTGCCAAGTTGATCTTCTTTCAAAATAAAATTTGGTTGATGGTATTATGGAGTGAGCATGTTTACAGTATTGTTCAACTGTCAAAATATGGGATGCTAATGTTGACCTTTTTTTTTCTTTAGACATTTCTTAAGCATTTCTTACTTTTTGGGACATTCCAGAGTCCCAGGTTCTTTCCTTTCTATTTAAAGGGAAGGGAGGGAGATTAAGAAACAGGTAACTGTTTTCCTTACAGAGATTTCAAATAAAATGTTCTCTCATATGACCATGAAGTAATTTTGTTGCTGACACATCATGATAATTTTTTTCATTTAGCGATGATAAGGCGGTAGAAGAACAAGCAGAGGAAGATGAGGAGCTAACTGTTGTGGAAGATGAAGATGCTGATGACGATGATGATGATGGTGATGAAATTGAAGAGACAGGAGAAGAGTATGAGGAGGCAACTGAAAGAACTACCAGTATTGCAACCACTACCACCACAACTACAGAGTCTGTGGAAGAGGTTGTCAGAGGTAAGTTCATCAGGCTTGGGGCTGCTTTGCATATTTGCACTTAACAACAAAAAAATGTTCCAAACAGCAAAATACCCAAAGCTGCAGTGTTGTTGTGCTTTTTGGCTCCTGTAATTTACGTGTTTAATCCCCTCACCTTTCCCTTTCCCATTACAAATGTTCTGTGGGGTTAGTTCTGTCACAACCCTTTGGATTTTCTGGACGCGAATGCTACAGGGACTGTCTGTCCTTGAATTGTGTTTGTTGTGTGTGTTGTTCACAACATTTCTTGTTCAGAAACAGAAGGGTTGATTTTATTTTAAAGTAGCATTAAATACAATTCAACTGTCCTATGTAGCAAATAGGACAGGAAGTTTGTATGATTTATCATGCACATGAGTTTCAGAAGGATATGAAGTATCAGTTCCAAGCAGGAGGTATCATGAGCTGGTTTGGTCCCTCATATTAACAGCAGTGGTGGGTCATTTTGTGTGATTCTGTTAGATGCTTGTTTGTTATGTTTCTCCATGAATTAGTAATTCAGTAAAGTTAGACAAATTTAAAATAACTATGCAGAAAAATGAACCTAAACTAATGAGTTTTAATGTGTGGGGAAGAAAGAAATAGGGAAAAATAGAATACATGGATTGAGAAAGAGCTCTTCTTTTCTAAAATTTAGTTTTCGTTATATGTTTTTAGTTCTTAACAGGATTGCATTTTAAAATTTGAATTTTACACTAGTTCATGGTCAGCATAGCTTCATTTCTCCTACAATGCATATTGGAATTAACTATCCTTATTTTTCTATTTTAATAATGCAGTTCAGTGTGCTGTAAATCTAAGTAAAATAGATCTCAGTTCTTCTACACTGTTTACATCTTTGCTGATAAATGTTGGAGATGGTAATAAAAAATGGGATTAAAGACTACATTTGAAAAGAAAGGAGTTGTGACATGCAGGAGGCAGAGGGAAAATGATAGAAATTGGGGCTATTGTGAAATGAGGGAGAAAATATCTGGCCTGTCTCACCATGCTTCCCTATCTCCTGCCTCTGGGTATTCTTGGGGCTCCAGTGGATTGGAGTCCCACATTTTGCATGTGGCAGTGGCCCTTCCTCTTGAGCCTTGGTTCCAGTGTTTGTCAGAGGAGAGGGTGCTGGCTGCAATTTATCACACCAGGATATAGAAGCATGCCCAGGGGATGCTTTGGGAAAAGTAGAGTTACTTGCTTTATATTTCTCTGTTCAGTCTACATGGAGCACTAAAGCTTTGCTAAAATCACCAGCAAATGTTTCTTTCTAAGGCTGGCAACTTAGTCTTGTGTGTTTCTGTCTTATATAACTGTTGAGTGTTTTGCTCAATTGTTGGAGAGCCCTTTCAGTGAGGAGAGGGTAGAGGAGTTTATATCTTTAAACCAATTAAACGTATTTCCATATGTGAACTTTTACCCCCCGGGGATAAAATGCCCTGCTCTCACTGGTAAATGGCTATCGAAAGGGAAAAAAAAAAAGAAAAAGTACACTTGACTTTAATGAGATTTTAGATGAGTGGAAATGAGGACAAATTTGGTAGAAATGTTTCTTTACTGAGGGTGATGTTTCAAAGAGGTTAAGATTTATAGCTTTCAGGAAAGTGGCGTACAATCACCTGAATATAAAACATAACATATAAAAGATGAGGTAAACTATTGAAATGACCTTTCAGAAGCCCTTTAGAAATATATTTTGCTGATCATTAAATGATTGCATATTGTTTTTCCCAAGTCTAATATTTCCCACCTTCTGTGATGTGAGGAAAATATGCATTGGTCCAAGTGAGGTGAGGACAATCTGTTACCAATACAAGTTTTCAGCACAGTTCTGCCAGAAGCCTTTGGGCTTCCTGACCTTCAGCCTTGCTGGGACATGCATGGTGTAGGGACTGTCATGGAGAGTAAGTGCTGTCTGACAGAGCTGCACTATGCAAAGTGCTTGCTTATTTAAGTAGAAGTGTCCAAATCACATAACCTTGATGCTTGCTTTTGCTTCCCTTCCTACACAAAAGAGAAAGCTTCCTACAGGGTTTCTGTCCTCCTGGTGCAGGCAGCAGATCCAGCATAGGAACTTGTGTGGTGAGCATCTTGCTGATGCAAGTGTCATTGTAAATGACAGTGTTATTGTAAATGAAAGAGGCAGAGGGACCTTGTTGAGAACATCTGTATTAAGAAGTGGTCTTTACTGTGGAGACACCCTGAAAGCCTCTTTAAAAGGACTGAAGTGTCAGAGCTTCATTGATGTGGACTGAGCTCTGTTCCAGGCTGCCTTGCCCAAGCACTAGTTATAAAACATCCTAGGATGCTCTTCACAGCCCTTTACACCCAGTTTTATGAAGCTGTAACTAATATTGTCTTCAGCATTAAAGAACACAGAGAGTGGGTTTATCCAGTTTAAGAGGAGCTGCTTTTCAAATGGACAACTGTTGTAAAGCCATAATTTAGGATCTAATTGTGGGCTGGTTCTGAGCCCTTTCTCTGCCGAATCAGTAGAATGGCTGCAATCAGCCATAAATAATTGAAAAGCATAAATGCAGTGTTATACTTTAAAGATACTTGAGCTATTGTAGAATAAATTTTTTCAGGCAGTTTTATTTCTGTACATATTTTAATGAATTGTGACCAAAATAGTAATAATGGAACCACTTACAAACTTATTTTCAGTGAAAAGGAAATTAATCTTTCCTAGAGAATGAAAAAGGTCCATTGGCAGGTGGATAGTATTTTCATTCTGCATCAACCACATTTCTATGTGTTTATTAAAACATATGAATAGACTTTCCAAAATGCAGTATTGGCCAGTATTCACTTTCATACCTTTTGTGAGAGATGATCTTTACTCTGAATTCATATGGTGTATAGCAGCAGACCCAGGTTAAACTTTTGGATATGGTCTTGCTGGGCTTCCGATGTTAAATCCAGACAATTGTGGGTCTGAGACTACAGGGATTCAGATGGTGAAATTAGTGTGAAATACACATTTTTCACCTCTGGTCATGGGGAGATATTAGCATTGAATTTGTGCTGAAGAAAATATGGCTCATTTATGAAGCCCTGCTCTTGATTTTTGTCTCTGATGGCCCGGATTTAGGTAAGGGAGTGGTTTAATTTCTGCAGTCATTGTCATGGTGTTATGGGTGTTGCAGAGCTGCTCCCGAGGATCCAGGTTCCCAGTGATTTTTCCAGCATGTGATGGAGGAAAGCAGCAGCACTGCTTCCCCCATCATGTGCAGTTGTTTGGGATTTTGTTTCTGCTGTCCTTCTGCACAGGACAGCAGAAGGACACAGGAGGGAACAAGAAAAATCAGTCTTGGCATACAACCATCTCTCTTGGCATACAACAAAGAATAAGCAGTTTTGGCTTAGTGCTTCCCATCAGAATCACAGAATCACAAGGTTGGAAGGGATTTTCAAGGTCATTGAGTCCAACCCATGCCCCAACACCTCAACTAAACCATGGCACTGAGTGCCGCATCCAGTCTTTTTTTAAAAACATCAGGGATAGTGACTCCACCACCTCCCTGGGCAGACCATTCCAATACTTTATCACTCCTTCTGTAAAAAACTTTTTCCTAATATCTAATCTATATTTCCCTTGATGCAGCTTGAGACTGTGTCCTCTCATTCTGTCAGTTGCTGCTTGGAGAGAGAGACCAGCCCCCTGGTGGCTGCAGCCACCTTTCAGGAAGCTGTAGAGAGTGATAAGGTCACCCCTGAGTCTCCTTTTCTCCAGGCTAAACACCCCCAGCTCCCTCAGTCCCTCCTCACAGGGTTTGTGTTCCCAGCCCCTCACCAGCCTCGTTGCCTCCTCTGGACGCGCTCAAGCCTCTCAAGGTC
>JAWWEY010000001.1:14425348-14445106 GCA_035582745.1 Loriotus luctuosus | reverse complement strand
CAGGACTTGGCACTTGGACTTACTAAACTTCTTGTTAGACTCTGCCCATCCATCCAGCCATTCCAGGTCTCTGCAGAGCCCTCCTACCTTCCAACAGATCAACACATGCTCCTAGCTTGATGTCATCTGCAAATTTACTAATGAAAGACGCAATCCCCTCATCCATGTCATCAATAAAAATATTGAACAGAGCAGGCCCCAGCACAGAGCCCTGAGGGACACCCCTGGTGACAACCCCCAGCTGGATGCAGCACTGTTCACCACCACTCTCTGGGCCCGGCCATCCAGCCAGGTCCTAACCCGGCACAGAGTGTCCTGTCCAAGCCCTGGGCTGTGCCAGCTTTTCCAGGGGTGTGCTGTGGGAGACAGTGTCAAGGCCTGTCATCATAGTCAGTCAGATCCCACTAGAGGAGAGCAGTGAGGTCAGCCCAGCAGCCTGGAACAAAACATGTGGCAGCTTCTCTGCACACCTGCCAACAGATGTGGGAGAATCAGCAGCATAAGCCTCACCTGCCTCCTCCAGCAGTGTAATATTGCCCTTTATCAGTTGGTTTTGCTTTCTCTAAATCAGCTGGATTTCTTTAGGAAGCTAGGAAACAATCTAAGCAGTCCTGCTTCATGTGACATTTTGACTGTATTTACTGTCTGGAGTTACAAGTGAGAGACCATATGCCAGTTTCCTAGCAAGAGAAAAGTAGCCTGATGTTGGTATGGTAGGTCTCAGTGTTATTGATCCATCATGAGTAGTTTTCTGCTGGAGATTTTTAACTGAAAGTCTTAAAATCCGTTCAGTGACTCCTGCTATATATTGTAAAGCAAGATAGATTAACCCTGATTGCCAGAGCTGTCAGCTGGGAATTTGGGGACAATATTAGTGGTGTATGCTACATTAATTGGGGTTTTTTTCCACACTCCATAGCTTTGCTCCACTTTCATAGAATCATAGAATGGCCCTGGTTTAGAAGGAACCTTAAATATCACCTAGTTCCAACCCCCTGCCATGGGCAGAGATGCCTCACTCTAGACCAGGTTGCTCCAAGGCCTGCCCATCCTGCCCTTGAACGCTGAGGGATGGGGCATCCACTGCTTACCGGGGCAACTTTTCATCTTTGAGAAGTTACCATCTTTGTACTGTAGTAGTACTTCCCTGCTCTTCTTCCTTGCATTCAAGGCTATGCAGTATGCTTTATGTGGAGAGGGATGATGTGTGATTGCATTTCATATCAAGAAAACATAATTGGTTGCTATATAAATAGTACACATTCATTTAAATCCACTGGGATTTTTTGCTATGAGATCTTCATTCAGAATGATCATCTACTGTAATTTATGAATGAGAGCTGATAAAATTAACCTAATGGATTTGCATTTATTGCTTTTAATTAGACATTGTAATTTAAAGCAATGCTATTCCCTCATAATATAATACTTTATTATATGTTGTAATTGGAGGAAATATTTTTTGTAATCTGGTGATCTTGTTGATGGACATGCAATACAGTACTACCTTTTTGGGTCGAGGACAAAAGCACTGAAATACTAAACACACTAATAGTGTTATTTTATGTAAATTGGAAGGTGGAGAGTAGTTTCATTTGAAAAACATCCTGCCAGAAAAAAATTACCAAGAATCTGTTTCCCTAGAGAAGATGTCATATTATTATACTGAAGAAGTAATTAATTGCAAATTTTTTATGAAGATTTTGCTGTGTAGAAAGACTGGAATGCACTTCCAAGCTAATCCTCATACTCACTGTCATGCCATGTTAGCAGAATTGTGATGTTATGTGGAAAGATTACCTTTTCTAAAACACATAAATTCATTAAACTGTATTAGCCTAGATTTAAAGTCAAGCTGGGTTTTTTGTTTGCTTTCTGGCCATCAGTGGTAACTTTATGGCACTTTAGTTCCAAATATAGTTCTGTTGTGCACAAGAGATAAAAAATATATTTTAAATAATATATAAACATATTTTTTCCGCTTCAGAACTATAAGGCTGTGTATTCTAGCCAAGTATTCCATTAATTTTTTTTTAATATTCTAAATATGCCCTTGCAGTAGCTTAAGAATGAACATTATAGAGAGAATTTAATCTTGATTACACAGGATGGAAATTACAATTAAGGGTATTTAACAGCTTTGGAGGAACTGTCCTCAGTATTGCATTGAGAAGTCATAATTTGGCTTTTTTAACTTCTCTCTGTAAAAAAAGCATTTTAGCAATTGTGTGGCTTGTGCACCAACTTTAGTCCCATTGCATGTGCCAGCTTCACAGCTGTCTTCTCCTAATTCCAAAAGCCTCTTCTGAAATTAGCTCTTGTCTTTGAATACACAAATTAAAATTTGGTTGCCTCTTCCAACCATATATTCAGAATGAGGAAGTTTTGTTTCAGTGAAATTATCTTCACATATTCCCTTTTGATTGATTCATTGAGTTAAAACAATTGTGCCTTTTTAGAACACAAAGAGTACAACTGAAAGAAAAACAGTGCATTTGCTCTTGCCTAATTTTTCTCAGCTAGTTTGAAAAACAAAGACTAATATAGGGGCATGTATATTAATATCCTCAAACTGTAGCTCAATTCCTGAAGATATGAAAGCCAAGATTGCTCCAATTGTGATGTTTTATATACTAATGCCTGAAGAAGGGGAGCATATACCTCACGATATACATTTCAGAGGTTTACTCCTTTGGCCTCTCTTGCATTTATCGGTTACTTACTCTGTTCTTTAGCGAGATATAAATGGTAAAATAAAAGATTTGTTCCCATATACTTAAACAACTGTTTGAGGTGCTCATTTAAGAGGTGTTCAGGACACAGTTTGAATGGACAGCAAACACACACCACTGCTAATGGGCTCATTCAGACCCTCAGTATGATTTAGTTGTGTGTACTTGATTATATCAGCTTCAAACTTGCAGGGCTGGTAGTACAGAAAGGCTCATCAATACAATATATTTTCCACTACCATGGCTATATTTATATTTATCAAGACCTTGCAGTATTTATAAGTCAGCACGATGGTACCTTTCTTCTGTAGCATTAAGGTAAATAGGTTTCTCAGAGGTGTAAACTAGACATGGGAAACCAACTTCCAAGACAGGTCAGAGTTAGTAATCTAACTCCTCCTGTTGGTCCCCTTTTTCTTAGATCGCTTCAAATTTGATTTCTGATTTAAGATTTGGGACTGACTGCCAGTATTAAATGATGATGTTCACATGATGATGTAAATAAATTCAAATCCTGAAAAAATATTGAATAAACTTGATATTTACTGTAATAGAAATATGTAAATGTAGCTTTAATTATTCTCCCTGTTAGAAGTCCATGTTTTATTTCCAATTTCTCAATTGAAAATGTTGTTAAGAATTTAAGTCCCATAAGGGGGAAAAAAAAGCATGGAGCTGATATTTTGAAATTCAGAAATTATAATTTCACTTTGATTTGAAATTGTTTTTCTTCGAGTAGCAGTAGAAGTAAATGGTAATGAAAATTTTAAACTGACATTCAGAACCATGTTTTATATTTCCCTCTGTAAAAAGTGGTCATCAAAAATATCTAAGATGTTTGCACATAAATTCTAATGAGCTCTACTTACAGCATTTTGGTAAATGAGTGCTTATGGAAGTACTTTGTACAACGTCAGTATAAATCAATGTCCACATACTTAAAGACTGTATTTCCTAGGGTGCTGAAGTCTGTGCTTTTCAAAGCAAAAAATAACACAGTCTGTGCCAATGTTTAATGTAACTGGTTAGTTTTCAGTATTCAACTACTTAATTTAAAAGCAAATCAACAAGCTTTGCCATAGCCCTGTTCTTCAGGGCGTGGTGCTTGTTTGGTTAGCAACAACTGGGTTTGCCCTGGCATGCTGGAATAAGTACAAGAAGCTTGGAATGGGGAAAGTTGACTTGCATTTTCCTGATTATCTCAAAATAATTTGTCATGTCTGAGGTTTTGGAGAACAGAGATATTGGCACCTGTGGTTTAGGACACCGGATGAGAGAAATTTGACTATTGGAGTAGAATGGTTTGAAAACTCTCCAAAAGCAACTGTTCATGAACCTGAGTTGCTGCAAAGGCTTGTCCTCTTTAATTGTATCCAATTTCTTGAAACTGAAGGCAAAAGTTTGTCTTTGGAGGGGGAAGCATTGCATTAGTAAGCAGATGGGACTCAGTTTCTTTATGCAGAGAAGCCTATTCTTTATTCACATAACTCATTTTTATACAGTTTTCACAAACCTCATGTTTTACTCCAATTGGCAAGTAGTTTTCTTCCTACTCAATTCATTGGTTAGTAACTGGCATTCTGCCTATCAAATCTCCCTAATTTTGGCTTGTTTACAGATCTTCTTATCTGACTCTCAGGGGGCAGATTTCTTGTTTATTGCAGGTGCAATGTTTTTTTTCCTATAAGTATAGGTTTTTATATGAATGGATTCTTATTCTTAAGATTTCTTCACATGGGAACTTAGCTAGCTGCACTTAGAAGTAGTAACAGGCCAGCTGGTAATTCAGCAGAGGAAGGCCTGATTTCATAAGGCCTTTCTTTTATAATACCTCTACCTGTATGTAACAGGAAGAGTGAGTAAGTTCCTTAAACAAAGCAAAGCTCATTGTTGATGCTGTACTGCATACAAATTATTTGTGGTATCAAGTAAAACTGAATTGCATGTTTGCAAAAAGTAAGTCATCTTTGCCTCAGTTTTCAACAACAGAATTAAAATATGAAGCAAAGACAGCTTTTAATTTTTTGATGAATCATTTAGCTTCACCCACCAACTACAGTAGTGCATGCTGCCTACCTGCTCCTAATATCTGCTAAAATACCATAGTTCACCTCCTGTAGACATTTATTGCTATACTTGGCAGCAGCAGAAGGAAGGGGAAGTGGTGTTTGGATTAATAGCCCAAGAAAACCTGTTAAATTTCTCATCTCAGCATTTTATTTCCCTATCTTCCCAGCTGAGGCGTTGCAGCTGAGAACCAAATGCAGTGGCTTTTTCTTGTAAGGACAAGTAATGGATGGGATATAGAGAGGTGCAGGAGGAGTATCTGGCCCACAAATAGGAGTGATGCAACCATTGCCCAGTCATAGAAGCTGGTTTAAAAATGCACCTTTGCCCCAAAGCAGGGTGAAGGAATGCTACTCTGAGCTCTCTGCAGAAAATGGCAGACAGGCATGGTAACATTGGGAAAGGGATGAATGACAGCAGTGACACGTTTCCTAGACTGAACTGGCACCACACTTCCCTCAAAAAGAGCAGTCATGAAACAGTGAACCAGAGCACTTTTCCCTCTCTTGTTTCCATTTAGGTCATAAACATTAGAAAACAGTAGAACATTTCTCTCTGTGGTGACCTAAATACCATGTAGGTCTCACCAAGGGCAGTAGGGCTGGCAGTGCAGGCTGGAGGGGGGGATGTCCCTCCCCTGATGGGAGGTGACAGGTCGGGCAGGGGGCCTGTCAACAGCCACAACAGTGGGCTTCAAAGCCTCTGGCTTGCCTTTTTAATATGTTACTCTGTGGTTTACTGAACCCTTCTTCAAGTGCATCTTTGTGTGTATAAGTGACTTCGTTCACCAGTGAGATAATTCCATTGTCCAATCTGACGGACAATTACCTTTGCTTTTGCACATTCAAATCTATTTCTGTGGGAGAGGTACCTATAGGAAATTTCAGATTAAATCTGTAAACAGTTTCCAACCTGAAAACAGCACAAAATAAATCTGTCTGTATAGCAAACAAATATTTTGAGGGAAATCTTGAAGGGGCTTACTGTGCGGCTACAGGCTAGCCCACAATCAGCATTAAATAAGAAAGGCTGAATTGTTGAGACCTTTGTATTTTCAGAAAGACATTACATTTCCTGTCAGTAAAAATTTTTTGATTATCCATGTCTGTTTTATATCAGAAGTTACTATTAATTTTTAGTTTACATGTGACAGCTTTTCCAAGACTGTGCAAAGCTAGCTTTTTGTCAAGATTTGACTGTATAATTGAGTGGTGTGACTGGATTTGGTTTTAAAATAAATCAGGATAATTACTTATATGCTAAAAATGATCTATAATTAATCATATGGTAATATACAATTAATTGTAGTTCATGCACTGTGCAATTAATGATACTTATTTTGTTTTTTCTTCAAGTAAAAACCTCAGTATTCTTTTCCCCCTAATTTCTTCATACAGAAGTGCAGCATTTTTAGCACATCCTTGATGGTTGCACACTCTTGGATCTGTTTCTCTCACACTAAATGTATGCTTCCTGAAATTGATTCTTGACATTATTTATAGTTAGAATACATGAATAAGTTAAATGGATGTAAAATTGTACCTGTATTGTATATTTAAGAAAATGTAGGTTGTTTTGCTAGTGACAATTGGACAATAAAAACCTGTTTATAAGCCGTGGTGCTTCTGAGGATAGTGAATTGATGGATCAGGACAGACACTGAAAAGCAGGATTCTTTGCAGCCAACATTTTGAGAGGTCATGAACATGCAGGGGATTTTCAGTGCTAGTGCAGTGTTATTTTTTCCTTACCTTTCAACCCTTAGGAATGTGATTTCCACAAAATTCAAATTTATGCAGAGAATTTAAAAGCCTCTAGTTGAATGTAGCAGTTTGTTTGCCAGGTAGTGTGTGGGATGAAAGTAAAGGAGGGGTTTATTGCTTTAATATAATGTATATTTGAAATGGCTTGTGCAGCATTTTGAAAGATAAAACTGTTTTTGTCTGTTTGGAACATTATTGCTAAAAGGCTATATGTTTACATGTGTAATTGGCTGAACTCCAAATTGCAGGCAGAATTTGCTTTGTCTTCCTTTAATTTGTGCAGTTTGGTTCATCCCTCAGATTTCCCTGTGTTGCAGAATGTAGGCAGAGACTGTAGCAGCTCACAAGCACAAATTATTTTAATTTTTTTCCTGTAGGTATATTCACTGGGGGTGAGATTTCCTCCCATGGATGGTTCAAGCTACAGCAGTAATTTTATATATGTGAGCCCTCAAACTCTGAATTAAAAGCCCTGCACTGGGTGGCTTGCAAAAGGGAATTTCTTCATCACTGGCTACATTTAAATAGGTGGCTGAAGTGAATTTGTTTTCCACTATAATGTATTAACAGTTTTTTGGTTGGTTGGTTGGTTTGTTTTGTATAATTTGGTCAAGTAGGGTATATGGAGCTAAAAAAGAACAAGACAAAATGTGTCTCCTACTTTCAGATGTTTCTTTTCAGGTGCCAAGTAAGCTGCTTGGGCAGGAATCCACCCAGGGCTATTGGCAAAATCCCCAGTCAGCTGGTGGTTGTTCCCCTCTGGCCTGGAAGCAGATGAAATTCCACATTTGTTTCAGGGCAGCACCTCTTAATGTGCAGATAAACTTGCTAGAAACATAGGATGTAGGCAGGCTAAGGAGACTTCGTGGCAGGAATCTGTGTCAGTTCAAAATTTACCTTCATTATCCCTGGGGAAAGGTTTCCTATCCCTCAAAACACCACCTTGGTGCATCTCCTTCCAAAGCACCACCTTGGTGCGTGTCCTTTCCCCACCTGAGTGCATGGACACAGCGAGACACCTAATTAAGAATCCAAGACGATGCCATTTCCATGCTAAACTTGGTTCCTCCGGGTCTCCTGTGAATAGAGGTGTGCTCTGAGCAAGCCGAGACCGGGCCGTGCCGCGCGATGATCTCCCGCTGGTACTTTGACATGGCCGAAGGAAAGTGCGCGCCCTTCTTTTACGGCGGCTGCGGCGGGAACCGGAACAACTTTGACTCGGAGGAATACTGCATGGCGGTCTGTGGCAGCATCAGTAAGTGCCCTCCACGGCGCCCGCCTCGCTGGGCTCGCACTAACCAACCCCAGCCGCGGTCTGTCCACACCTCTGCTCACCACTCGCTCCTCCTCGGCCTCTTGCTAACCTGGCGTGGTAGTGGGTGACATCTTGGTGCTGTAGGTGCTCTCTGAGTTGGGGGCTGAGAGCTTTAACTCCTCCTCGGGTGAGGCTTTGGCACCCATCTTCTCTCTGTCCTCTGTCAGAATGTACTGATGTTTCATGTGTCTGTGTGCATCTACAATGCATGGGCAGGAAAAAACACTAACTTTAGGGAAGTGTCAGGTAAGTTTAAAAATAGCTCATATTTTTAACAGTGTGTTCTCATGTATTTCTGACCGTTTTTTTTTTCCAAAGCTAAAAAGTATTAGAATGTGTATTTCCAGATTTTTTTGGTTGAATTCTTTGTGTGTGTTTGCAATGAAAAGGGGAGAAACGGTACTTGATTTTTTTTATGTTTCCCTAAGGACTGTGGTGCACATGGATGTGAGTCACCTCCCATTTACTTTCACTTAACCATATGTTGTAATGGCTGTTTTTGCTGAAAAAATGGTGTTTGCACTGTTTGAGTGGTGGCTTTCTCCACCACACACCATTGAAGCTGATTAATTAGGTGTAGTTTTATCAGATGGGTTCTGTTTTGAGAGCCTCTTGTCCACTCTCCTCCCAATCTGCTTTGCAAGCACGTGCTCCTGGGAGAGCATCACCTGACATTTACACCTGAGACATTAAAGAGCGACTGCATGTCTCACTACCCTGTCTGCTCGCAGGACATGGAGAAGCAGAACACAAACAGCATCTCAGGGCTCCTTTTAGTAAAAGGTTTTCCAAACCTGGCCTTTTCAGGAGCATTTCCAGTAAGTAGAAGGGTTAAAAATGCACACAAACAAATGAAGGGGTACTATGTGTGTCATGGAGCAGAGGACTGACCTGTATTTTATTGGAGCAGAAGCAAGAACACTCCTGGAGCTCCAGCAGCATTTTATCTTAGGGTCTTCTAGAGCTGTTCATGGCAAAGCTCCAGGGAGGGGACATGGAGGAATCTGCCACGATGGGAGTGGGGAGGATAGTTCCTGAACTGATCAACTCCTGCAACAAGGCAGAAGATGTAGTGAAGGGAGTGGTCTGTGCAGGAGGTCAGAGTGAGGTCTAATGCATTTACTGACAGAGGAACGTTTTGAACAATTAAGTTCCTGTGTTAGGTGAGGTATTTCCAGAGATGCAAAACATGATTTGTCTCTGATTGCAACCTCTCTTTGGGAAGATAAATGATCTTCTCTTCTACTCAGGAGATTCTGCTTTGTCTCATGGAAGTTGTTGTCTGGCTGGATGTTTTTTTCCTCAGATGCATTGCAATAAAACAACAACAAGACTATTATCATTTCCATTATTCTCAGTTTATTCTGGAAGTCAAAAATTTTGGTCTAAGTAATTTTCTCTTAAAGGACAATGGAGTTAGGTTGAGTACTTGAGCTTTTTTGGCTTTATTTGCACAACTCATACTGATTTTTTTATCTCCCATAGGAGATAAAAAATTCTTTTTATCTTTTTTTTCCTTCAGTAGTTTCTCAAACAACAGTTGAGTCTATGAGGATACACTTGTTAAGCTATTTCAGTTATATTTTTATTCATGGTTTTTAATGTTATGACAGTGTGTTCTATACCCTCATCTATACACCTGTATTTTCTCTTCCTGAAGTAACTTTTTCTTTTAGTTTCATGTACTGTTTTAGTCTCACCATGCTGTTTCTCCTTATTCTTCATGTTTTTGCTGAATAGAAATTGTAATGAAAATAATTGAAAGTGCTATGTAGTAAGTTTCATCGCTGAAATCATCACATGTCGTCTTGTGTTTAGTACTAATCTAATGTTGCTGAAGGAGGTAGAACAGACACCATTTGTCACCCGAATCTCAAAGAAGAAAAGAAAAACGGTGGAGCATAGTTTCCATCAAGGCCACTCCTATTCTCTCCTGTCGTTTTTTTCCTCTAACCATCACCCTTAATTTAGTCTTTGTATTTGATTTTTATGCCTTCTCTTCCCCACTTCATTATTATTAATGTATTTATTCCATTCTTTCTTTTCTCTCCAAAGTTCAGATTGTTCTTGCTCCTTTGTGTCCTGTTAAAACAAAAGAAAAGTCAAGCCTCTCTTAGGCAGGAGGAAAGATGGATGCTAAAGCACATCTTTCCTTTGTCTAGCTATAGTTTGCTTTTCAGGATAAACTGGTTAGATTTTACAGAGTAATATGAAATAGTGAATAGCATTGGGTTTCTCTTGTATAGTGGGCAAAGGGTGGAAGCGTGGGATGTGTGGGATGTGAGTCAGATTTTCTGGTAATGAATTGGAATTGGACTGAACCAAAATGTGAGGATGTTCTGTTGTCACAAATAGCCATACACTGTGAAATCTCAATACTAATATCCTGAACACTTTCTCTTAAAAAAAAAAAAGTTTAAAATAGCATGTTTTATTCTGCCTTCTTGCTAAGTCTCTGGAAAGGTGGGTCTGTCCTGTCGTGCAAAGCCCCAAACTCCCTCCATATTGAGTGAATTTGACTGGTGCTCTGAGGTCTGCTAGAAATGATTTATCTTTAGGGTAGGAGCTACTGGTGTCATTTTTTTTTTCATTTATCATTCACCTTGAAAATTGATGCATAATTGCCTTAGAAGTAGAAGACCTTGAGGTTGATGTTACCAATTCCTTCAGCCTGTCAGATTACCTGCCAAGTCTCTACTGATTCTTAACAAGAATGTTCACTACTGTCTGTGGTTTCCATTCAATGTAAGGATTCAAACTTCTACTGTGTGGCTGTACATAGTGGCTTCTTTGAAGTCATAGAATCTGTCAGGTGTTTAATTTGGATTTAATGACCTTAGAATGAATATATATTGACAAGAATAAGCGAACATACTGCTGTTACCAGAGGAAAGATTTCTGTCTTCTACTAAAAAGTAATCTATTGTACGAATTTTTTTTACTTTTCTGTTAATTGTTGCATTTCAAACATTCTTAAAGTTACAGGAAGTCTATTTTTTTAAATGAGTGCTATCTTGATATTATGTTAATGTTTAATTTTTAACTTGGGAACTTAAAAGCTGGGAAAATACATTTTCTTAAATGTTCTTCATTTCTCAGACAGCTCTCCCAGCAGCTGCAGCAGCTGTCAGGTCCTGACATCAGTGGAATTCACTGTGTTTTCATTTGTTCCTCATTCAAAGTGGGAGTGGGTTGAACTCTGGTGGCACAGTCAGTTTTTGAAAATTTTTATCATTAAAATGACCTTTTATAAATGGCTTTTTTTAAATGTTATGACAGTACTGAATTTCTGTGGCTCACAACAGAGGGAACCAACAGGGTTCAGTGTTGTCAGTTCCCTCCTTCCTTGCATAAACCCTGAAACTTAGTAGGAAGTTTAAATGATGACACATGTGGTTTTATTTTTGATCATTTAAGGCAGTATCACAGGTTTTTGGATGAATTTAGGTAAAAATAGTATTTAATCTCTAGACTGAATACTGAGAACTTCCAAACTGGCTAAATCTCTGAGCGATTTTTAAGGGGCAGATACTGTCTACTTTAATTTTTCTTCAGAGGTGTATTGCAAATAAAGATCTGTACCTTTTACAGCAGCAGCTTACAAGAAGATACTCCTGTTGTCAGTCATTTCCTTTATCCATTGTTTGTTAGTTTGGTATGTTGACATCTCCCTAGTTAGCAAGAAGTGAAATGTTTTGGCAGCTAAAGTTGCATGCCAACTTCTAGTGTCTAAGGCATCAAAGAACTGTGACTTCTAATATCATAAATTGTTAATTTTGACTGCGACCTTTAGTGGATGCAAGTGACTAATTTCTGTTTCCACAGTTTCTTCATCTATATAAATTTTCACTTTTATTTCACCTTTGAACCACACATGTTGTACTAGACCTTGTAATAAGTAAGTAGATGAAGTTTAGGGTTCAAAAAGGAAATAGTGCAAACGTTTTCATATCCAAAAGTTAGACTACTATTAATTTCAAACACAAATAATTTAATTAATATAAGGTATTGCTGTGGGCAAAGTTTACTGTAACTTATTTTGCTGGGTCTAATCAAAGCATTTTTTGTTTTGGTTCTTTTTACTCTGTGGAAATTGAGGGCTCTTGTTTACAACCTTGGCAGAAGTCATGTTCAGGAAAATACTTTTGTCTTGTATTTGTTCTCATTTGAACCACATGTGAAGAATTTAATGGTTTTTTTCCTCTCATAAATATTTAAACTCATGATAAGTTGAAAGAGAATGACCTTGCAGTAGGAGTATCACAAAGATGCTTGAGGAAGTTTTCCTTTGGGGACCTCTTCCCAATCAAGTAGTGCATCAAAGAACTTGGAGAGGTGTGATCTGAGCCATTAATGGATGAATGTTGAATGGATATCAACAAGGCAAAATTGTATTTGTCAGGGTTGGTGAAAAGGAAGGCATTCATGGAAAGTTTGATTGCCAAGTTCTACCTGTGCATGACTAGGAAAAGCATCCTAAAGTTCTTACTCAGGAGGCTTTTTATATGAGAAAATTCAACTTAAACCTAGTTTAGATGGCAAGTAGTACCTTTAATTAAAATAATGGATCAGGAATAATAAGAGTATGATATGTTTTGTTGGGTGGGTTTTTTTCCTCTCCAAGGAGTCTCTGGGGAATTTCACTAAACTCTTTCAAGCTGCCTGCTGTTTGACGCCATACCAATTACTTAAATTCTAACATATTAAAGGAAAACAGACTCAGTCTTTGCAAAGTAGGGGTTGGATATACTGCATAGTGAGGGGACTATTGCTCATTTTGCTTGAATTACCCTAAATGCAAACCTTTCCACTACCAGTGTCACAGCTGCCTCCTAGTTATCCAACAGGAAGGCTGGCTATTAGTGCAAGCTCGCTGATTATTTCCAGCATTTGTGAGGGGTTTTTTAAACCAAAGTTACTACAAATGAAGTAACTATCTGTGAAGCCACACTGTTGCTAAGGGAAGGATTTGAGGTGTTTCATTAGGTACTGTGAGGTCCTTAAGTACTTTAAAAGGGATTTGCATTCACATTTATATGTTACAATTTATCTTTTAAAAACAAACTTATGTACAAAGCACGTAACTTTGCAAAGGGCCTTTTGCAGGCTAACATACTTTATTAATTGCCAAACTTTTTTTCATACTTGAAATTTTTCTTCTGTCAGCAGTTTCTAACCTGTTTCAAGACCATTGTTTTGTTCACTCTACAGAGCTTCTCCTGGTTTATAAAATGGGGTAAGAAAGGGGGAAGAAATCCTGATGTATTTTTATGTACTTGCTCTGTGTAACATGTTCATTAAACCCTCTTTCTGTGTCTTCCTCTGAGGCTAAATAGATGGCTGTATTCCAGTGGAAATTAGAACAGATGCTTCTTTATTAATTCATCTAAAATTTTCCCATACTAAAGTAGAAATTCTTCTTTTCTTCTCCCTCCCCTCCCTCTCTCCACCTTCAAATTTTACATTAGTCCCTACCACAGCTGCTAGCACTCCTGATGCCGTTGACAAATACTTGGAGACACCTGGAGATGAGAATGAACATGCCCATTTCCAGAAGGCCAAGGAGAGGCTCGAAGCTAAGCATCGTGAAAGAATGTCTCAGGTAAGGGAAGATTTCTTTATTCCTAAGTGTGTGAGTTTGTCGGTCAAGTAATAAGTGATCCTTCATCTTCTTATTTCCCAAGGCTTCATCCAGGTGCCCTGCCAGTTTGCAATGCTGTAAACACATCAGTTACTGCCTTTCTGACTTTTGTCTAAGAATTCAGCTGTCTGACACATGTATGGTTGTGTTACCACTGCGATCATAAGTCGCTACAGTTACTAGAAAGATTAAAAGAAAAAAAAACTGTAAAAAATGTCTCTCATCTTTGTGGGAAAATGTTTGTCTTGTGAAATTATTTATGTTTCAAAGTAAAGAACTTGGCCTCTCTATTAATTGTCCTTCCCTTGGAGCAGCTGAGGGAAGATGGTTTCTGTTGAGCATTTTCTGTGTGTGCCCTGGGGGTAGCCGTAAGATCACATTTGTTCATCTAACGGTTTTGAGCCTCAAGGTAACATGATATGCATCTAAAGTCAAAGAAAAGAGGAAAAAGTGGTGCTTTTGAATTAAAAACCCAAACTGAATCAACCTTTTTTTCCCTTCAACCAAAGAGATTTGTAACCTGAAGCTGTGCCCACGTTTTAATCCAGTGAGAGATGAGTTACCATCCTGTCAGAAACAGGGTTTATAATAGCAATGCCAATAAAAATGGTCACAGTTCTGCTTTAATAACAGCAAAGAAAAATATAAGAAGTTTAAAGGAAAGCATATATTTTGAGAATGAAAAAAACACAAAAAATTAATGTAGTGTAATTCAGATGCTCTCCATATACCCGTACAGTAATTTACTGTGTTTTTTCATTACAACTTGTTCCCCTGATGGGATTTCAGTGTGTCTGTCTGTTACTGATACATTACTAACCTTTAGTTCTGTGCTAAAATATTATTCCGAAAATGGAAATAAAATGTTTTGAATGAAAATAAAATTAAGCTCTTATTGTACATCCATGCCTATTGGTACTGTAGCTGTGCCTGGCACTTCTCTAATAAATTGGGCAGCTCATCTTACCTGAAGCACTCATCCAATTGGTGCAAGCCACATAATGAGAATATGGAATATGGCATGTCATAGATAGGAAGGTAGGTGCTCCTCATCTGCTTGGGAAGTGTTGAAGCACAAACAATCTGTCTCCTCTTTAAACAGAGAAAATAGAGCCAATTTAATGGAAAAGGAATCTGGAGAATAAAAAAAGGCACATAGCCTGCCTAGCAGAGGAGAGACCCTGCCTTGGCTAGGCATGCAGAGGGTTGGTGGATAATACAGTCACCACCCCATCATTCCTTCCCCTTGAAACAACCTTTTCATAAAAAATGCTGTTGAGGTGGGTTTCTTGAAAGCAAAGGATAGTCAGTGCAGATTTCCTTGGCATAGTCTGTAGATTCTCACCGTGGTTCCACGTTTTTCTTCAAAATCCCAGTATGTCAAGGTTAAGCTGCATAATTAGGGACAGTTTTTGGGTGAACTGTGTATTTTCTGTTTTAACATGAGCATCTGGAAGACCCTGTCAACTGAAGGGTGTGATTCAGAGGTTCAACTGAAACTGGAGCTGGTGCCCTCATTAACACATTTCCAGCCATTCTTCCTGTCAGCACTGGGCACACAGGGGGTGAGGCCATTCAGCTGCGCCCTCCTGCAATGTCAGTCCTCCAAAAATAAGTCAAATAACCAGCTCTGACCAGTTCAGCAACCTAAGTCAGCCCTGGTAAAAAGAAGTATGGTAGATGCATTAGAAAAAATTTAATCATTAAGTTGCCTAAGCTGCTTATGAAATCACATCTCAAAGGACGTGTTTTGAAGTACACAGACCCCCTGCAGAGCTTTAAAGATCAGAAAGATCTTCAGGGAAGATCTAGAAGGGAAAGGTAATTTTTAGAAACTTAAGTTATGATTTGTATGGTATTGAACTAGCCTCTCCATGTTAACTTGTCAAATGTTTAAAAGATTGTAGATGCTGGTAGAAAAGCCGGCTAGTTCACCATTCTGTGTTTCCTCACATAAGGTCCAATATCACTGGTTTCCTGTTCTGGCAATTTATTTTAAAATGGCTTTTTACATTTTATTTAAAATCAGATATGTTCTTAATATAAAATCCAAATAAATATGTAGCTGAAAATTAATGTGGAACTCTTACTTGTTATGTTAAAAATAATGCTGAATAAGTTAACTTTGTCACATCTTTGCTGTCAATGATTTTCTCAGTAAAAAGAAAAGGTAACAAGTGAGAGTCACTGGCCAAGTCTTCCAGCTGCCCCAAACTTTTTTTTTAATTCAAAGTCCAGTTCTTTCAAAGCTGAAAAGTGGAGGCTTAGAAAGCAGCAGAAATGCCCATTTTTCTTCTAATAAAAAGAGAAAAAATGATCAAGTAATTCTTTAATCCTGATAAATGTCATAATCTGAAATAGATTGGTTTGTTCACAAAACACAGATAATTTATTTCATTGAATAAAAAGTCTAGTTTTAAAATAGTATTGGGTTTGGTACACACCTTATTTTGCAGCAGTCAGTTAACTAAGAAAAAAAATCAGATGCATTCTAGTTGACATGAAAATTGTAATCATCTAAGGAGTCGGGAAGTTCATCACTAAACTTGAAGTGAAATATTTTAAAACATGTCATCAGGGAAAATGTAAATATTCTGCATATCTTTTTTCAGAGATTTCTCTTAATTTAGCATGAAATTCTGACAACTTGTGGTTTTTTTGCTCTTGCATAAAGATGTTCACACAAGCAGAGACCAAGATTCTGTCAGTAGTTATGTCACATCATAGTTCACAGCTCATGAAAGACTTTTAGTAGGGAAGTTTGTCTCTGTGATGACCTGATGCACCTCTGGTTCAGGCTCTTTCAATCTCTTGTGCTCTGAAGTGTCCAGCACTTTAGACTACAGATCCTGAAAGTTTCTGCACCACACCTGAAGCAACAAGGCTTATAAACTTTCATATTTTACAGTAAGGAGAATTACATTAATACAAAATTTTAAGCTTTTCCCAAGAATTAATAATGCAGCCTCAATAGCAGGAAAACTTCATTCCCATGCAAACAGGGGCAGCCAATCATTGATGCATGTGTAACCTTTAAATGTTTGCTGTTCTCCAATAGATAACAGGGAGAGGTTATGTTAACTGATTGCCAGGTTTCATGGTTCTTGTTTTGGAACAATCCCCCTTTTTCTCTTTCTCCTTTCATTTTGTTAATGGCTGTACAGCTCCCTTACTTAATTAGTTGCTGCTAAATAGCCTGATGAACCAGTTACCAAACCTTACTCAAGGGAGCAGTATATTTATACATTTCTCTCCTAAGACATCCTGTGACGTCCTCATGTCTTAAATTTGCTCTTCCTTTGGCTGTCTATGGTATTTTTGGAATTGTAGCACGTAGAATACTTATGATAGGAACTTAATGACACCTTGTGTCCTAGAATAGTTTTGCTTCTTGGAAGTTTATTTCCAAAGCAAACATCTAAAAATACTGCAGCTCTCAACCAGCCTGAACAGGTCTGGTGTTTGTTCAAGATTGTTTTTTGGGTTTTTTTATCATTGCGTGCCAGTTGTCCTAACATCCTGGATACATCTTCAGCTGATTTTTAGTCCCAGTGACACTGTAGAATCACAGAGTGGTTTGAGTTGGAGAGACCTTAAAGATCATTTAGTTCCATACCCCTGCCATGGGCAGGGGCACCTTCCAATACATCAGATGGCTTAAAATCCCTTCTAGCCTGGCCTTGAATATTTCCAGGGATGGGGCATCCACAACTTCTCTGGGCAACCTGTGCCAGGGCCCCACCAGCCTCAGAGTAAAGAATTTCTTTCTAATATTGAATCAACATGTACTTACTTTCAGTTTAAAACCATTCCTCCTTATCACTGCATGCTTTGAAAAGTCCCCTCTCCTGCCTTCATTAAGGTTCCCTTTAGACAATGGAGGGCTGCTGTAAGGTCTCCCTGAAGGTCTCCAGACTCAAGAACCCCAAATCTCTCGCCCTGACTTCACAGAGGAGGTGCTCCAATCCTTTATCATCTTTATGGTCCTCTTCTAGATGCACTCAAGCAGGTTGATGTGCATCTTGTGTTGGGCCCCAGAGCTGGATGCAGCTCTGCAGGTGGGGACTCAGCAGAGCAGAGGGACAGAATGCCCTTCTCAGCCTGCTGTCCACGGTGTTTTGGATACAGGATACACTGGGCTTCCTGGGCTCTGAGCACACATGGCTAGCTCATAGTTGGTTTTTCATCCACCAGGACACTCAAATTCTTTTCCCAGGGTTTCTCTCAGTCCATTCATTGCCCAGCCTATACTGATTTTGGGATTGCCCCAGCCCTGGTACAGGAGCCCACACATGGGCTGTTGAACTTGAACCTGTGGTTTTCCCAGGCCTGCCTCTCAAGCCTGTCCAGGTCCCTCTGAATGACATCCCTGCCCTGTAGAGTATCAATCACACCACTGCCCTTGGTGTCACCTGAGATTGCTCTCATTCCTGCTGTCCATGTCCTCAACAAAGATGTTAAATAATACCAGTTCATGTATTCCTTAGATTCCACCATCTCTACTGCAGTGTGTGGGAAGCCTGTTTCCTTCCTTAAAACTGTCTAGTTAACAGGATTACCCCCATCAGTTGTAGTCAGGACTCTTTGGAGAAATTTAATGATATTACCAGAAAAAAGGTCAAGATTTAAGTGTGGAAAAACAGCACTTGACAAAGACAGACGCCCTTTTGGCACAATTGTGACCATTCTCACTAAGGCAACCTTCAGGCAAGTACCTCTGCTGACCTGATTGTGCTAACCCAAATGCCTGCCATAAATTCTTCTCTTGCAGGTATGCTTTTGTGCCCTTGTGTAAAAAAATGGGAGTGAATGAATTCTGTGCTTCAATTCATAATGAAATTTTTGTACTTAGAATCTCTTAATAATGAATGACATTTTCCATACTGCCTCTTTCCCTCTTACTGTCCCTTGAAGCCCAGTTTTGAAGAAGTTTGACTTGCTGCCTATATCTCAATCAGAAGCTGTTTTTTCCCTGTACAAAGCCTCCAACCCTTGAAGAGCCCTAAATCTGTATGTTTTTCATAGGTCTGTGCTGTCAACAGAGGAGAATAGGTTTGTAAGGGCAGAGGCCAAGTTCAGCATTCTTCTGCACCTGTGTAACTGGAAAATTTTTTCTCCTTCTTGCTCTTTGGGGCCCTCTGTAGCACTATGGCTTGTCTCTCACTCACAAATCCCTGAAGTTGTAACCTTTGGTGGGAGCAGGCGTTCCCTGTGGGTGGTAGCATGGCCCATAGATAGCTGTGTCTTCAGTTGGTTAGCACACACACACAGATGCTCTCAAGCACTGAAGTCTTCTCAGTTACAAAAATCCTTCACTCAGGTCACAGCAGTCTTTACAGGAATATTTTTTCTGCAAACAGCTGTGTAATTCTGGTTTTTTTTCCAAAACCTTTCAGTTTTGTGGCACCAGAGCTGAACTCTGAGGCCACTAATTTACATCCCTCCCAACTAGCTGCATGGGCTGTCAGTTTATCATCCTGCCTTCCATGCCTTAAAAGATTTAATGGATTAAAATGGATGGAGACAGACCTGGTATAGCCAAAGGTCCCCTTAATCACATTACCCACAGTGCTTATTTTTGTCATGTGGATTAGCAGAGGGTTAGTTTGGGGGATAAAGATGGCATGGCAGCTCTTGTTCTAAAAATCCATAACTGCTCTTTCAGAGAAAAAAAATTAGGCAGATGTCAGAGATGTGATTTTAAGACAGAAAGAGAGAAGATGAAGAAAAAAGTCATAAAGTTGCTAATCTAGGCCAGTGTTCAAGTTTGAGCACATCATTGTAGTTTATGACTTGGCTTAATGCCATAAATTCTGGGCCTTCTGTAAGTTCACATCCTGTTGCTATCCTCTCTAATCACAGAGGAGCAAAGAGAACTAACTCTGTGAGTAAAGCAGAAAGAACATTTGTTCAAATATTGGTTCAAATATTCCCCAGAATGGGATAAAACCCAGAAGTGGTTACATGTTGATACCAAAAAATTGATGTATTTTATTTGAAAGGGAGAGGAGAGGAGAGGACGAAAAAAGGAAGGAAGGAAAAAAGGAAGGAAAGAAAAGAGGGAGGCAGACAGGGAGAGTGACAGAAATGAATTAGAAGCATATCGCCCTCCATGGGTCCCAATGACATCTCCTTGTTCCCCTCTATCTGATCTTCTTGGAGGTGAAGGTCCCCTGCTGAAAAGCAGAGAATCCCATGGATTAATATACATTTGGGCAGGTAGGAACACACAGGTACCTC
>JAWWEY010000001.1:14278408-14416115 GCA_035582745.1 Loriotus luctuosus | reverse complement strand
CTTGCTGTGCTGGGAGCCCAGAGCTGGATGCAGCCCTGCAGGTGGGGTCTCAGCAGAGGGGACAGAGGGGCAGAATCCCCTCCCTGGAGCTTGGTAAATACAGGAATTCCCCACGCTGAGCATATCCATAATGGCACATATTTCAATTACACTCTCACATGCTTTATTTTTTGCTGGACTTTTAAGTTACAAATTACCAAATTAATTAAAATTCCATTCATTCCATTCCACTGAGAAGGGAAAACAAGGGTAATCCCTTCAGCCACGTGGGAGTCTGTGTCCCTCCAGCACAGACTGGGATATGTACTGAGTTCTCACTACCTCCCAACAAGATTTCTCACAACTTTCAAATATCATTAACGAAGATTCAACATTTTCAATCATGTACATAAGATCTATTTATTGACGGATGTAAAAAAAAAAACATTGGAGTTTTCCCTAATCCTGTTTTGAAAGGAATGAATACATTGATTCTTTTTTTTTTTAATCTATCTCAGATATCTGAAATGGAAAACATCAGCTGGAGTGCTTTATATTTTATTTAGTTGCAATTATCTGAAAACAACAGTTTGTAACAGAAAGTGTCAAATAATTCTAACCATCTTTAAAGCATTATTATTTAACTGCCTACAAAACTCTGTTATTTTGAGAGAGCACATAGCTCTTTTTAGAAGCAGAATTGGTTTTGAACTGTGAAAATGAAAGAATTTAAGTACTGTTAGTAACTTGTATTATTCATCTCCTTTATTGCATATTGGATATGTATACGTGTATTCTTGTAACATTATTCAAAACTGTTCAACAATCCCCAGATGGCAAATAGGTAGGAGATAAAAAACTGACTTCTGTCCATCTCCACATCTCAGTTTATCAGGCAACACCATCTAGTTTCAGGAAGGACAAAGAATTTGTCCATTCTCCTTCAAATGTTTCTACAGTAGAAAAGAAAGCAACTGAGCAGGCAGAAGGATGAAAAATCTACTATGTGTGGAGAAGAGATTAAAAACATAATTTTCAAAGGATTATATGACATGTCTTTTGGCATACCACCAAAGAAGATTACTTTACATGGAAAATCACTGGAGAGGGAATTCTGAAGTGTTCTTTAATACAAAATCTCTCACTGATATGGGATGATCTGCAATGTACACCCACTTTATTAGAGAGGACTTGAAAATATTGTAATCTATCTGTTGAAAAATAATTATTTAATTCCTTAGAATATGGCCAAAAAGTAATTTTGTTGAGTCACTGAAAGTTGCATGCAATTCCCTAATGATAGTGTTTTTTAACGAGGTCAATTGCACATTTTATTAATGAAGCACCATATTGGTTAGTAGTAATTATTTCGAATGAATACTGATAACTCCATTTTTCCATAGCTAAACATATTTTTTATAACCTTGAACATGCACAGCTATTACTTTTTGCTGACAATTTCAATACTAATGGGTCCTGTATATTAGCAACCAATTTTCTTCTAAGTGCTGAAATACAGCACTTAATGCACTATGCACAAATACTTGGAAAGTAATTTGTTGAAAGCCAAGTGACATCTATTCCAGGGCTTTATATTCCAGTCTTTTTGAAGTGTTGTATCATATGTATCTATATAGACATGTACACATAAATTCAAAACTTAGGCAATAACACTTTTATTACAAGTATGAATTGTCTTATAATTCTCTCAAGTAGAATTAAAAGTAAACTTTGCAAGTTTTTTGATAACCTCAGGAAACTAAGTATACCATAATTCTTTCTGCACTGAAAAACAAAGATATGACATCTACAAAGAGCAGGAACTACTATTTTCTCCTTTTTAAAATTTGGAATTGTTGTTCAAATGAATGGGAATTTTTAAAAAATTAAGGGAATAGATAAATGTGGGTTGGCCCTGGCTGGATATCAGGTTCCCACCAATGTCACTCTATCCCTCCTCTCCCCAATTGCACAATGGAGAGAAAATGTAGCAAAAGGGTCATGAGTTGAGATGAGGATAGGGAGAGGTCACTCATCAATCACCATCATGGGCAAAACAGACTTGACTTGGGATATTAATAGACTTTATTACCAATCAAAATCAGAACAGGATAATGAGAATTAAAACAACGCTTAAAACCTCCTTCCTCCACTACCTCTCCCTCCTTCCCAAGTGCTACCTCCTGCCCACCAGCAGCAGAGGGAGGTGAGGGAGTGTGGTTATGGTCAGCTCACCACAGAATGTTTTTGCCACTGCTTCTCCCTAAGGGAGCAGAGTCCTTCTGCTATGGGGGTCCCTTCCATGGGAGAATCCTCTGGAAACTTCTCCAGTGCGAATCCATCCCATGGGCTACTGTTCATCACAAACTGCTCCTGCATGGGCCACCCCCACAGGGTCAGTCCTTCAGGAATAGGCTGCTCCAGCACAGATCCCCTACAGTGTCACACATCCCCATGACACCTGCTCCAGGGTGGGCTCTCTCTCCATGGGCCCACAAGTCACTGCCAGGAGCCTGTTCCAGCATGGGCTTCCCACAGGGTCAACAGATGGATGCTGAGCCTTTTCTCAGCATCCATCTGCTCTGATGTGTGCCTCTCCCATGGGCTGCAGGGGATCCCTGCACCCCCATGGGCTTCACCATGAGCTGCAGGGGAATCTCAGCTCTGGAGCAACACCTGCCCATCCTTCTCCACTAATCTCAGTGTCTCAGTGTCTGCAGGGCGGTTCCTCTCACATGTTCTCACTTCTCTCTCTTCTGACTGAAATTAGTTCTCTGCAATATCATTTTTTTTCCCTCCTTCTTAAATATGTTCTCTCAGTGGTGTTACCACCTTCACTGATTGGCTCAGCCTTGGGCAGTAGCACCTCTGTCCTGAAGCTGGCTGGAGCTGGCTTTGTCAGACATGGGGGAAGGTTCTGGTAGCTCCTCACTGAAGCCACCCCTGAAGCCCCTGGTTACCAAAACCTGGCTGTGAGAACCCAATACAAGAAAGAAGGTGATTAAAATAGAGTGCAGCTGAATATATCACTGTGCTGTTGCTACTCAACACAAAGTAGTTTGTGTGCCTTCAAGCTCTTTTGTAATGTTTGAGGCTTGTCAAATTACTACAAACTAATTTTGCATTTAACTTACAAAAACACAAACAGATATACTAACAGATTCTGCAATCAAGTTTTGCAATGCTGGGTTCTGCTCAGGAATCCTGAGTATTATAAATTTACCAAATACAGCAATGAAGTATTCTTTTTTTTTTCTTTTTTTTTTCCCCTGATTACACTGGGCATGTTATTCTGTTATGTTCCTGGTGTGCCATTGTTTCAGTAGTTTGGCAGTCTCCTTTGAAAAAGAACATGTCAATGGCATGGAAACAGAAATAAATCATGACAGAAACTTTGCTTTGGTACACTGTTGAAGACATAGAATTGTTTCTTTAATGCTGCAGCGTGGCCAGTGTTTACATTGGACTGTGTGGTGCTGCTCTACACAGCCCATTGTAAATACTGAGTGAGAAGGGGTGAGAGCTACCCCACTTCACGACCCAGATACATGAGCTATCTAAATCGACCCAAGTACATACATTTGTTATTGACTGGAAAAGGAACAACAGACTCTGTGTAACCATTGATAACTTCACTCTTCTGCATCATATTTGGGGCAGGGAGAGGACACAGGGCCAGGGTAAGGAGTGTTAATTTGCCTTATATCTGGTAAAAGTCATGAGATCCCAGAGCCTGTATCTCTGGGGCAGTGGTGCCTTGTAGTCTGTATCAGCTTGGCAGACCTCAGCATGCCAGATTAGGGGGTGAGGATGAGCAGATCAGAAACTCCATTTACCTTAAAACTTCAAGAACATCTCGCCTGTGAATTGGGGTGAGCTGCTTGGTACATTTTTCTTGAGAGGCCAAATGGATGTAGATCCTGAGCGCTATTTTCAGTGTTTGTCATTCTGAGAAGCACAGAAGAGATGTTTGATAGCTTATTGCCTACTATATTAAATATTTGCTTTTATGTGCTTCATATTCTATGTCACATCATTACAGAAATTTTCACCATTTGAAAATAACTACTTTTTGCAGACCAAGCAGCTTACACAAGAAAATTGTTTCACAAATATTGGTAATAACTGATGAGTCAAAATCACTCATCTATTAGTTTATTCTCTTTAAGTGAAATCCATTTTAGTGATCTGATGGCAGGACTACACTGACAGCCAAGATAATCCTTGACAGCACAGAAATCTCGATGTTTACCATAGATAATTTTGTTCAGCTAGTTACACATACATTTGCATTCAGTAGTGCCATGTACTCACAGAATCATCACAGAATAACCTGAGTCAGAAGGGACCTTAAAGGGTTGGGTCATCTCATTCCATCTCCCTGACATGGGCAGGGACACCTTCCATTCAATGAGTTGCTCAGAGCTCATTCCAGCCTGGCCTTGTTCACTGCCAGGGATGAGTTCTATTTAGTAACATATACTGTGCAAAAACATCATCTTCACAGGCAAGCGGCAGCCTGGATGCCTTGTGGTAGCAGATGGGATTGTCCATCTGGAAATGGACTGGAGAATATCCTAATCAATGGCTTCTCTAACATACCTGTGATGTAAACTTTCCATCTGGTCAGTGTGTTGTTCAGATGAACTGCACAACAATGTCTCTCCTGATTTCTTCCTCCATAACATTGTTTCCTCTCTTGCAGGAGATGTTTAGTGTTTTGCTTGTCTTCATGATGGTGATCTTGTTGTATATTTTGGTGTACTTGTCATCCAACTGGATAGAACTTCTGAGGTCACTATTTTCAGGCTTCTGGACAAATTGATGATCTTTGCAAAGTGGTTTTATTTCTCTCTAACCTTGAGTGAACACAATCTATTGTTCCTCTGGACTTCAGAGTGTCCTTAGATTCCCACACATATTTGTGTTCAGCTGATACCCAGTGAACCAGAACCTCAGCATGTTTTGCCAATGTCAGAACAGGCCAGTGGATGTATGCAGGCAACAATCCATGCATACTAACAACTTTTCTTTTGCCAGTCATCTCCAAGAAGTTGACTGTGCAGTTTAAAAAAACTGAAACCTGGTTTTTGTTTTTTTTAGTTGGTGTTGTTTGGGTTTTTTTTTAATAGACACAGAAACCTGTGTGTTCCAAGAAGTTCACCAGGCTTTGGAATACCCCATTTTTGCAGGATTCCAAGAACCACATGGTGGCAGAACCATGACTACAAACTCCTATTAAAAAAAAAATTATGCTAGATTTCTTATTTACATTGATTGATGCCTTTAGACCTTGTTTACATCTGCCTGACTCCTGTCATTCCTATTTGGATTATTCTGGACTGTTAGTAGCTATGTGATGTTGTGTATTTGTGCCTTGAACAAAAAGTACACAGTATTCTTTGAGGACACTGGACATTGCTGTCAAAGTAATAATTGATAGTGATAGTCCAGAAAAAGCAAAGTTATCTATGGTTTGTTGATAAAGAAAAGTGTTAGCAGACACATTTTATATCATTGGACACTGGAAGCCAGCAATACAAGAAAGAGTATATTTGCTTTAAAGTTTTTTGAATAGACAAATAATTAGGAGTGGAAAAAATATATTTTACAATTATAAATATCTAACAGATGCAGTCCCTGTTTGAAAAGCTGATCTTTATATTTCTGTACATGTTGATCTTGTTTCCTTTGAGTTAATATTCCTGTTTACCAGGGTATCTTTTTCATGCCAATGCAACTCACCATAAATGTCCAACGAAAGTTGTACATTCTGGTATGGTAAGATTACAAATTAAAAAAAAAGCAAACAACACTTTCTGGACTTTTTTTTTTTTTGTGGTGTTTTATGTCATTTATCCTGATATAAAAGGTGGAACCAGCTTTACAATGTTTCTGTATTTGCAATAATTTTTTTGTAGCTATGCAATGCATTAGGTGTATCACAGCACAAAATGAACTCTAAAAGTCATTTATAGTAATTCTGTAAGTGTCATCCCTTAGACAAAAACTGCCCTGGGATTGCTGCTTCTTGAACATTAAACACACACATTAAATTTGCTCATTATACTTTCTGAACTACAGATTGGAAATTTTGTATTCAAGTCACAGTCTTGCTTACCTATGTTGTTTAGTTTCTTCTAATGTGAAGGCCCTTTGATTCCAGATTCTCTTTTGATGAACTTTAATGTAAGCAACCCCCGACTGGCGTATTTGTTATGTGGAATCATTAAAGATAATTATCTCTTCCTTTGTGGTTAAAAAGATGTTTGGGGTTAATTCTTTTTCCAGTTAATATTATACATTGAAATTATTTTTATTAATGGAATGAATATACAGAATACAACTGTACATATGTGGGTTTATTTGTATACACCATAAATATAATATGCCATATATGCATGTAAATACAATAGAACCTGCATGATTAGACATTAAGTGCTCATAAATTAATATATAATCCATTCATCTTCTCAACCTTATCTCCTCCAACACAGATACACACAGAATATTGTACGGGAGAGAGTATCAGTATTTTTAGAATGAAATTACTGACAGACTCATAATATAGAATCATAGATTTATAGACTCATTTAGGTTAGAAAGAACTGTTAAATTATGAGGTGCAGCTATAAACACTACCAAACCTGCCATTAAACCGTGTCCCCAAGAGCCACATCTAAACATCTTTTAAAAAATTCCAGGGATGGTGACTCAACCACCTCCCTGGTCACCCTGTTCTAGTGCTTGATAACCCTCTCAGTAAAGAAATTTTTCTTAATAAAATAATTGCTTCCCTGTTAAAACTTGAGGCTATTTCCTTTCAATCTATCATTTGTTACTTGGGAAAAGTTACTGACCCCCACATAATTTATAAACTATGTGAGCTTTAGCATTTTGAAAGGGGTGTTTCCAAAAGTAATACAAATGATGGAAAAATTAGCTAAGTAATTTAGTTTGTTAATTTATATTAACTCTTAAATAACTCTGTCTTATTTCCAAACAAAATTCTTTTAAGCAAATGATTCCAAACACTTATTCCTGATATAGTCAGGTTTTTTCCTAACTAAAACACAGCATTTATTGTTTGGGCACTAAATTTATCAGAGGACCAAATTGCCCTAAGAGTGAAAAAGAGGAGCTTAAATTCCTTTTTAAATTGGAGATAGTTTTATTAGCTGGATTTAACTAGGAAAATCAACAGATTTCCTCTGGAAGGTATGCAGGAAAGAGCTTGAAATTTTTTTGAGTCACAGTTATGCAGTATTTCTGAAGAAGAAATCACATGGCATGATGACAAGACAAACTGATGGAATCCCTATGAGTCTTATTCTTCGTGGAAGTCTAGTCCATGTTAGGCTCATTAAAGCTGCAATTAAAAAGCTGTTCCAGGCAGAAGAGGATTGCATGTTTCTGAACAAGTACAAATCCTGTCCCATTTACAAATGTGATTCAAGGCTAATTATTGGAGATTTCATCAAAGTTTTGCTCACATCGCTGGCAAATCTACTTAGTTTAGATGAAATGCAGGCCAGGCTTGCTTGGAAAACGATCTGCTGTGGAAAACATGTCAGAGACATGGAGACCTATGATAGACAGACCAATATCTACTATGAATATTTATGAAACAAACCATCAAGATGCTTTTTCTAAGCAAGCATTGACCTATTCATTCAGAATTTAGGATAAAGTGCTTTATAAATTGAAAAGAATGTGCTTTTACTTCTGCTAATCTCCTTTAGTGGAACCCACTAAGCTTTACCACTGTCTTTCCATAGCAGCAAAACATATCTCTCTAAATTCCAAGTGTTCAAAGATGTAAATTAATAAATAAGCATTTAAAAAAGCCATCAATTACTAAATGCCTTCATTGAAATGCTGAATTCTTTTGACTGACAGGTACATACCCAGAAAAAATGACCAACTTATTAAACTTTAGACTCTTTAATTTATTGCTCTTACTTGCAAATGCTTGAAAACTAAGTGCCAAGAACACTATACTATTAAAACTTTTGTTTAAAAAATTGTATTTTTTCTAATGGTTTTAAAAGTAATTTTGTGAGGATGTAGGCAATCATTCATAAGAAAAAAACTAGAGAAAATCAGCTTAATGGATTTAATAACCTGGGAATAAATTGAAAACAAAAAAGTATAAGATTTATTCATACCTAAATTTGCTTTTTAAATATGGGTGTTTGTTTCAGTTTCTGCATTAAAGATGTTACTTCTTATGAGCATTTTTTTCTTTTTTCCCAAGGAGGATTTTGTCATATTGTGGCTCTAATATCCCAAGGACAGTGGATTTTTAAACTTTTATGTTTGTATGCCATTATCTTGTTTAGGCTTTAAGGATAATGTAGCTCCCAATTCTTAATGGAAAGGGAACTAAATGAGCATTGCAGTTCCTGCTGAGGAAGTCAGCAAAAGTTAAAGGTATCTGAAATTTTAAATAGCGATGAAAAGTGATTGCAAGTTAAAAGCCTGCTGTTTTCTCTTAAAACACTATAATAATGTGTAAATTAAGCTTTATAAGAAAGGGATAACTCTTCAGAAACAGCTTGCATTCTCTGTACATGGAGATGAATTGCTAAGCCATATTGGATAATTTTACATGACAGAGAGACTAAAGATGTTAATTGTTTTATAATGTTAGCTTATTATAGGATGGCTTTGTCTATAATTCCTTATCTGATGGAAGCATACATATAATTTTTAAGGAGTGCACATATAAGTAAACCCAGTGATATACAGAGTTGCTTTCTATGCTTTCCTACAAGAAGTACACAGAGGATTTCACTAGCAGGCATCGAAGTCTGAAACAGGTGTCCTGGTTTGGGCTGGAGTTAGTTTTGTTGGACAGAATTAGAAAAATTCTGGAGTTAGTTTTGTTGCACAGAATTAGAAAAGAACTTCTGTTCTTTTCCTGTCAGGGGGAAAAAATCCCAAAGCAAAACCACTTAATAATGTTTAGAGGAAGAGTGTGAAAAACAAGGAATAAATATAAGATAGAGACCTGATACTCAGAGAAATAATTTTTGTGGTATTATTGTTTTGAAACCTGACATTTCATTTGTAATTCCTAATCATCTACCTCATAGGTAGATAAATGAATATAACTAAATCTTGATAAATATTTGAGAGAGGAGATAGAAGAAAAGAACATGGTCAAATATAAAGGAGACAGAGCAAAAGTGCCTCTCATCTCTCCCTAACCAAAAAGTATAAAAATCTAGGACTAAATAAAATGAAGAAAAAAAAGAATGAAAATGTGATTGAAATAGCAGTTAAGACATTAGAAACAGGAAATGAGTGAATTGACATTGGAAAGAGTGATTAAAAAGATGAAGTGTTGATTTAATAGTTTCATTACAGAATGTTTATCTCATCTTTCCTTCATTTTTGTTTCATTCATTCGTCCTCATTACAGGCTGACTTTCAAGCATGTCATTTGCCATCATTTTATTTTCTACTTATCATAATTTTTCCTTCCATTTTTCCTGTATTGAATTTTTACAAAATTGCTATACTATTCCCCATTTGGGGAATCTGTATGCATAAAGCAATCTCTACAGCTAAGGCAACTGCACAGGAATCTTTTCAAGAGGTTGATGCAAAGCTTTTAGATTACACAGGTAGGTTTTTAATCAGATGCTCAAATTTAAAATCAATGATAGGAATTAGAACCTGAAAGGCATGCCTTTAATGCCTATCCTGCATCTTCACTTCCTTTTTCTACCCTTATTTGTAACAGAAAATAATCACAGAATCATAAAATGTCCTGACTTACAAGGCACCCACAAGGATGACTGAAATCTGACTCCTGGCCCTACACAGAACACCGCAAGAATCCCACCCTGTGCCTGAGAGTTTTGTCCAAACAATTCTTGAGCTCTGTCAGCTTTGGTACTGTGGTCACTTCCCTGGGAGCTGTTCCTGAGCTCCAGTAAGAAGAACCACTCTCTGCAGTAAGAATCTTTTCCTGCTATCCAGTCTAAACCTCACTGGACACAACTTCAGGCCATTCCCCCAGGTTCTTTCACTGGTCACACATAGCAATGCTGTGATTACCCCAATGAGGTGAGAGAATGATGCATCTGACTCCATGGATATCAGAAGGCTAATTAATTACTTTATTGTACTATAATATTCTATACATCTAAAACTGAATCTGCCAAGCACTCAACGCTGCACAAACTGCACACACTGCACTGAATCTCCTGACTGTCTCGTGACTGTCAGCCGACAGTCCAACACACACACTCTCTTGGGCCTGATAGGCCAAGGAAACAAAACATCCTCACTTTGGGCAATCTCCATATTGCATTCTACTTTGGCACAAACACAGGCACAGTGAGTGATAAGAATTGTGCTTTCCCTTTATCTGAGGTTCAGAGAATGTGAATCTCAGAAATCCTTAGGAAGAATAGTGGCTTGCTTTTCTCTGTGAAGAGAAATGTGGCAACAGTCTTAGAGAGATTGGTGCATGCCCCTTCTCTGCCCCTCGTAAGGAATCTGCAAGCAGCAATGAGCTCTATCCTCAGTCTCTCTTCTTCAGTCTGAACAGACCAAGAGACCTCAGCTGCTCCTCACAGAGCTTCTCCTCAAGGCTCTTCACCATCCTTGTTGCCCTCCTTTGGACACTCCCTCACAGCTTTATACTTTTTTATATCATGGCATCCAAAACTGCCCCCAGCACTCGAGGTGAGGCTGCCCCAGAGCAGAGCAGAGCAGAGCAGGACAACCCCCTCCCTTGCCTGGCGGTGATGCTGTGCCTGATGCACCCCAGGACAGGGTTGGCCCTCCTGGGTGCCAGGGCACTGCTGGCTCAGATGCAGCTGGCAACGGACCAGGACCCTGAGGTCTGTTTGCACAGCGCTGTTCTCATGTGTCATTCCATGAAGGGAAATACATTAGATGCTTTCAACATGGTGTACAGAGTGTTGTTAAAGTAAAGTAATTATTAGTATAACTAGACTTAAACTAGGTAGAAATATAAGGATTACTAAGGGTACTATAAAATTGAATACTATAAGGTCCCCCTATCCAAGTACCATGACCTCTGCCCTTACTCTTCTTTGACATTCATAGCTGTTTTGTTTGTAATTCCTATAAATTTGGTTTTTTTGTTTGTTTGTTATTCCTATAACTTTAATTTGAAACCTAAAAAGAGAGTTATCAAAGTAATTAATAATGTTGTTTTAGTGGGCTTTTTTTTACTGTGAATTTTCTTCTTACACAGAAAAGAAGTTGGTATGAGGGCAGTACAACACCTCAATTTCTTTTTAATCAAGCTGAGCATGTTAAAATGCAGTTCTGTTCATGAATAATTTTTTCACATTTAATTGAGAAGCTATTTGTATTTATGAAAATATGTACAGTTTGATCCATCTCTCAAGCTGAAGACAAGTAACAATATTTTCACTGCTGTTTCTTGCTTTTAAAAGCTTTCCTTCACTGACAGTCTGGTATGTTTCTTTAATGAGTTACTATTGGTAGGAGTACCTGTGAAACAGACCAACATTGGTCTGATAAGGCGCAAAAAAAAAGATGAAAAACAAAACTTAAAAATTAGAGTAGCAAAAGAATTCTGGGAGAAAAGAAAGAAAACTTCCAAAAAGACTTGCTGGGTTTTTTTATCTTTGAGATATGTCACAGATTCTTATCCATATTTAATAGCAGAAATATGAAAAATATAGTTAAAAGAGAAGTGTTCAGGAGACAAAAGGCAAATTGAGGTGCATGGCTAAACATTTCTAGAGAAACTCACCCAAACTTACATATGTCTGTGCTAGGTAAGAATTAAACAACATCCTAAACCACACTGGAAAACAAGGACATCTAATGCTTGTCATAGCCAAGCTTTCTTGTTAATCTGCCCTTGCTTTACCTTCTTCCCATTCTCCAATGAGAACACGAACATTTTCATCACTTCTTCACTTGAATACTTGTGTAAATCTGTGGCTGATGTTTCATGGCCTCAGAACTGTGTTTTCACAGGGATTTAACAGATTTATAAACAGCAACTGATTCTCATGCAGACATTTGGGCCAACTCCATGCTCCACAGTCCAGTTTGTTACCAGACATTAAATTAAATAAATACAAATCGAGAAAATAAAGATAATTTCTTACCATCTAATTTTATTTTGTGGTGGTTTTGGCTGTGTATTTAGACACGCAACACACAAGATATTTGAAGAAGGAGTTTAAGAAGTATTAAAAGGCAAAAAATGTCATTGGAATATATTGTCCAAAAGTTCTTAAATATTAAAAGTTCCTAGATATTTAGATCTCAGAAAATATTTTAAAGCAACACTTTAGTTAAGATAAGTAAGAGAAAAAAAATCAGATTTAGCCTAAATCTTAATGCAATCAGTCTATAAATTTGTTTTCAGGTAGTTTGTTATAAGTGTGCAAGTAGATAAGACTGATATAATCAGTAGCTAAAATGTGTTTGTTGGTGTTCTGAATGATAATTCTAAATAACATAAATCTCCAAAAGAATACAGTATACACTATCAAAATTTAACTTGTCAGGAATAGGTTGTAACAGGGAACATGGGCTTTCCATCAGCTGAGGATTGTCTGTGGATCTAATTGTCATCCAACAAAAACATATAAGATTTTTAATGCAGAAACAAATTCAGAGATCCTTGTGTCTCAAACAGAGTGTGTCTGAAACCAGGTGAATGGGTATGAATCTACAGGAGATTGCAAAGGTTTCCCCTGAGAGCACTTAGAGGGTGTTGTTGCTAAGTGCAAGGCAGGGGCAGAGATGCAGAAATCTTTTGGACTGGTGCATGTTTATTTGGTGCCAGGTGTGTGTTTGCTATCAACTGGGTACAATTAATCTGATTTTTTAAACTGACAAGAGCCATTGAGAAATTCTACATGTGAGTAACTGTGGTACACCTTGTCTTGACTGGTAACAGGGCTACTGGCATCAATTGGGACACCACTGCTCTCCATCCTTGGCTTATTGTTGGCAGAGCCATACTTCAGGTGGACTCAAGACTCAGGTTGTGTGACCAAAATTAGTTTATATCTCTCTGTATAACAATAAAGCTTAGTCTGTGCTGAACATTCTTGGACCTTCTGACATTTATGTGCCTCTCAGAGACAAATGAATTTAGATGGAGTTTCTTCTACACCTGTTTTCACTGAAATACCTTCTACAGCCCGAGATGCCAGCTTCTAACACGAAAAATTAACCAGATTGTCTCTAGCTTCAGCTTACAGCTTGACTGCTTTAGCACTGCTCATGGCAGTGGGTTTGATGAGGAAATAATAGCTGAATTTATTTGCATATTGATGCAGCTCATGAGTGATAGTGCACATCTGGCCGTGGTAGTTTTCTTGTTTCATTTCTGCAAAGAACACAACACTGCCTTGCTAGGTGTGACAGGGGAGAACTCTGATCACTAAGAAGCATTTGTCATCTTTAGCTACATCAAGTATAAAGTGATAGCACGCTGATACACCTGCAGGAAAACCAATCAAGATCAATTAACATGTGATGATACATATATTTTGAATCAGCAATTCTTCTACAAACCTGAGCTACGATGCAACACTTTGTGAAGTGCTGAAGATGACTCAGGTGTCATGTCTTATGGTTCATTTGGACTGTGCAATCAAAGAAGGTAAGGCATAGACAAGAAACTTCCCCTGCCACTTCCTTCTGCAGGAAGACACACTCTTTGGGATTCCTCATCTATAGCTGTTCCCCCAAATTTGAATCTCATTATTTTCATATATATCCCTCTATCTCTCCCTGACTAAAGGTGCAACACATGAACTACTTATGAGAGCCAGAGTGAATGGCAAAAGCAATTTTGAGTTCAGTGCAAATCTTCTTGACAGAAGCCATGGATGGAGGTTGAAAGACCATAAAATCATAGAATGGTCTGGTTTGGATGGGGCTTTAAAGATTCCAATCCCCCTGTCCAGGGCAGGTACTTCTGTTACTAGAACAGGTTGTCCAGATTGCTATGAAACATAGCCTGGTCTTGAACATATCCAGGGATGTGGCATCCATAGCTCCCCAAGGAAACCTGTTCCAGTGCCTCACCACCTTCATGGTAAAGAATTTTTTCCTAATATCTAATCTAAACCTCTTTTCTGTCTGCTTAAAGCCATTTCCCCTTGTCCTGTCACTCCAGGCCCTTGTAAATAGTCTGTTTCTGTCTTTCTCGTGGGCTCCCTTCAGGCAGTGGAAGCTCGTAATTAGGTCACACTGAAGCCTTCTCTTTTCTAGCCCGAACAATCCCAATTCTCACAGCATTTCCTCAGAGGAAAGGTGCTCCATCCCACTAATCATTTTAGTGTCCTCGTCTGGATTCACTCCAGCAGGTGCAACAGAGTACAATATCTTTCCTGGAAGACCCTCCCCTGTATGCCTTGGAGTGAAAATGGCAAGTCCTTGGTTACCCTCTCGCCCAAACATCAAACTGAGATCATGAAAAAGGTTTGTGCTGCTGCAGCTGCCAGTAGCTGTAACACAAAAGGACTTCCACCAACATCCTGAATTTGAACCACCATTGACTCCAAGATGCCTCGCAGCATAAAGAAGATTCTCTGCCTCCTAAAGCTGCCATGAGATGTTTGTGTCCCTGAGAAATGCTGAGTCCTTTAATGGGAAATCACTTCCATATGGCACTCTGCTCAGAGGAACAAGAATGTCCTCTCTGGTATTGCCTCTACACATTCTGGAACACATCTACAACAAAAAAGACTTTGAAAATAAAAGCTATGAATAAGTTGGAAGATGAGGAGTGGTCTGCTAAAGGTTGTGTGTTGAAATTAGGTTGCAAGTAGATTGCAATTATTTAGGAATTTTAAGTAAAGCTAAAGGCAAGGAGGAACAAATACATGGTCAGAGTGACATAGAAATAGAGATTTATAGGGATTTGAGAGTTGCATACAAAGGGAGGATGCAGTGTTGAACACTTTCATAATGTGACCAGCCTGAAGGATCTGGCTGGTAAGTGGGTGGTATGGGAGTACGTAGAGGGGCACATTCTGGGAGGTTTCCTGGAATCCATACAGAAAGTTTCCTCCAAAAAAAATTTAAATAAAATGCACCAAAACCACTTTGAGACCAAAGAAATATCAGAAATCAAGAAAAAATCATAAGGGATTTCTCCCTCTCTCTCTCTCTCTCACACACACACACACATCTCTCTGAGTTAAGTTGCTAAGATATGCGCACTCCAAAAGAAATATGGACATGAAAGAAGAGCCTACAAAATGAATTGAACATTTGGATTTAAAGTTCAAAAGTAAATTTAAAAGATAAATTTTGAATAAATATAACTGACAATCTCTTAATTTAACAGGAATGAATCCTTCTGAAAAAAAGAAAAGAAATTAGGAAAACATGAAGTTTGGTAACAACTGTGTGAAATGAGAGATGGTGGCATGATCCAACGTGAAGCAAAAAGGCCTTTATGCAACAATTTCTCTTCAAATAAGCAACTCTTTCAAGGTGGGAAAGAAGATAAGGTTTTATGATTTGCATAAGAAAAGTTTATCTTGAAGACAAAAATAAAAGGAAAAATATAATCAACTCTTTATTATATTTCTAGAATGATACCCCGTCCCCTTCTCAAGACACACCACTCAAGCATTTATTTTCAATAACCAGTAAAGATTTTTTGATTTCTGAAACAAATATATTCCATTAAATCTAAAAATTTATTCTAAATAATAATTTTCTTCTTCTCTTTTGGTATATATGGGTGAAAACATATTTCTTCGCTAACTAGCACATAAGATGTGAAATTAATTAGCTTCCAGCCAAAGTGAATAATTAAGAAACCTTGGTGACAATTAATAACAATTGGTTGTAATGAAAAATTCTCCAGCTGTATTTCTTACTAATTAAACTTCATGAACAGAATATTAACATATAGCTTAAATAGTGCTCATGTTGCAACTACAGAAGACCTGTGTTCCCTCCATCCTATTAAGATAATTCATCTGATATGCTATACCTATTTGCAGTTTCTATTGCCACACATATGAAGAATTCAATGTGTCTTTCATAAAAGGTGATGAGCAAAAATATCATCATATGAATAGTGCACATGAGTTCTGCCATACAAAGTTTTACTTTCCACTTCTTAATGCTTCCACAATCCATGTATGCTCCTTTCACTCTGATTTTCTTTCACCTTTTCCAGAATTTGAGGCTAGTCAAATGCTGAAGGTTGATCAAGGGATCAAATGAATTTGTGTGAGATCATAATTGTTTTGAACAGGGAAAGGTGCAGGCACAAATAAAGGACAAAATTATTAGATAACAGCACAATATTTAGATGAAGGAAAAGCTGCAGGTATTAAAAGAATTGCTCATATATTCTCATTTCTATCATAATAAGTCACACTTAAGACAAAGCATATGACAAAATGGAGGAACTGTATTGAACAAAAATACATTGCTCTTTGTTGGGCTGTATGTTGATTGATTACATCCAGATTAACAAGTTGAAGTAATCTTATTCTTCAGTGATATGGTAAAGAATGGCCTTTATGGAATGTGTCAAATATAACATAAAAAGATAAACTATCTGACAAAAATATTCCTGGTAATATATTAATCCTAAAGCCAACGCTGTGAACAGAATGGCAGAGGCACTACTACTCCAATAGTTGGCACTTGAGTTTACTAATATTGATATGAAATACATCTTGTTTTTCTGATAGTACTTTAATGCAATTCAATTGAATGATGTAGCTGTTGCGGTTTTGACACTGGCCAAATGCCAGGCACCCACGATAGCAGATCACTCACCCTCCCCTGCCACAGCTGGATAGAAGAGAGAAAATTTAACATGAGTTCATGAGTTGAGATAAGGACTGGGAGAAAACACTCCAAGGGCAAAACAGGCTCAACTTAGAGGTAAAAAGTGAATTTATTACTAACAAGATCAGTAGAGGATAATGAGAAGCAAAATAAGGCCTTAAAACCATCTTTTCTTCCCCCAATCCCTCCCTTCTTCTCACCCACCCCACAGGGAGATAGGGCATGGGGGTTTTGGTCAGTTCATCACCCGAGATCATTTTCCGCTGCTCAGGGAGAGGATTCCTTCCCTTGCTAAGCTGTGGGGTCCCTCCCACAGGAGACAGTTTTCTGTGAACTTCTCCAGAATGGTTCCAATCTCACAGGAAAACAAAAACTCAAAAAACTCAGGACTGCTGCAATGTGGGTCACTCATCCACGGGGTGCAGTCAGTCCTCCAAGGACAGGCAGCTCCAGCCTGGAAGCAGGGGCTCCCTCTCTCCACTGGGTCTCCCACTGGATCACAGCCTCCTCCAGGCATCCACCTGCTCCAGCACGGGCACCTCCCCCATGGGGTGCGGGTGGATCTCTGCATCCCCTGTGGATCCCCAGGGGCTGCAGGGGCACAGCTGCTTCACCATGGTCTCATCACATCCTGCACAGGAATCTTGGCTCTGACATCTGGAGCACCTCCTGTCCCTCCTTCCCCACTGACCTTGGTGTCCCCATGTTGTTTCCTTCATGTGTTCTCACCTCCTCCTCTTCTCTGGCTGGAATTAAGACTGTGTGCCCCACTTTGTTTTGATTTTCTTTTAAAATATGTTATCACAGAGGTGTTACCAGCCTCTCTACCTCTCCAATTGGCCCAGCCTTGGCCAGCAGCATGTCCATCTTCAGAGCCCTTTCAGAGATTGGCTCTGCCAGACGTGGTGGAAGCTTCCAGCAGTTTCTCGCAGAAGCCACCCCTGTGACTCCCCCAGTACCAAAAACCAGGTCATGAAAAACTAACACAGAAACAAATTTTCTTTATGCATTTTATAACTTATGATGCCACAGCGATATATGAATCCTCCAAAAAAATAAATCAAGAAACAATTAGAAAATAGTTTGTGTATTTCAGGGGACCGTAAAATACTTTAAATCTTTCTTCTTGAACACATGTTCAGATGCAGATTCCAATCTGCAAAAAAGGTTGCGTTTTAATTGATATCAATATGTTTCCATTTCTGAGAAAAATCAGCATGTATTTGGTTCTTATGGGGCTTATCAGAGTATTCATATCAGTACTTCCAATGCAGTGTAACTGCTACTGCATCAGCTGGTTGATGTGAAGGCCTGTGTATGACACTGTGGGAACATGAGAATCACAGGAAGCTTGGGAAATTTAGGACATTTATTTCAGAAAGAAGCTTTTTTAGGTTGAGTGTGGTAGGTATAGCCCCTGGTGTTTTCACTCTGCTGTCTACTTTGCACCTGAAGGTGGAACATTCCTCTTCAGTTTATCAGTGTGGGTTCAATTAACTATGGTAGTAGGCTCATACACATATACAGAGACATACTTGGAGCCTTAAATCATTTTTACTTCCCTTTTCATACCCTCTTTTAAGCTGTCATCGCTGTTACTGTAAGACATTTAAAGTGTTATGGTACATATATTTTCACAGCATTGAGAGGCTCTGATTTAGGGATAAATGCATTTGGGAAAATTAACCTCAAACCCTCCACACTCTTTCAGTACTCAGTCAAGGGTAGTATAAAACCCCACCAGTGCCAGGTGGGGTTTTTTGCTACTTTCTTTTTTATTTTCCTAGTGTCATAAAAATGTCATGGGTCAGTAGTTCTGGGAAAAAATGTGGCATCTTGTGTTCCACAAAATGCACTGTAAACCTTGTCTCAAACGGGAACATGGGGTCACAGCCTCCTGCCCTCTTAATGACCATAAATGTGCTAATGCCACAGAAGAGAAAAGGAGAAGGAGACTTCTTGGAGCAGATGCTGCCAGAAATAGGCTCTGCTGCAGGGAAGGCTGAGGACAGCAGGCTTAAACCAGGACCCCTGAAAAGCCTTTATTCTGATAGTCTTAGAACCTTTGCAGGATTCCTAGCTAGTTTGAATATCAACTAATCAAAACTCACTGATTTTTCATTTTCCTTTTCACGATTTTCTGAATGTAGAGATGACTCATGTCCTCAGTTAATAAAAATATCAGTGTACCTGAGAACATGATTCATGGTGATTAGGCTGTGTGCCAAGCTATGAACCAAGAATGATATTTCTTTGCAATAATTAGAATTTAATTAAAAATATAATAGCAATGGTATGTTCATAGAAGGCAGAATTAAAAAACTAGAATGAAGACAAGTAAATTCGGAGGCTCAGAAAAACAGGAAAGGGGAAATCCAAAGTGGAAAATATGAGCCAAAGTGAACAACTGTTAGCTAAGGAGATCTCATGAATGACATTATTTGGCTATTTGTGCACAGGTAGAAGTTGATTTATAGCTCAACAACGAATATATTACAGGATTATTTTCCCCCTCAGATATCTCTGCCATCCCTCCACAAATGATATTTTTAAGAAGTTGAAAAACTATAGACAAGAATAATTGATAATTAAAATATCCATTTTCTACTCTTTCATATGATATTGAACACATTATATATCTACAAACTGTAAGGAGAGCAATTAGTCATGAATCATGTTATCAGGTATGCTGATGTTTTATTAACTCAGCACATGACTCCTATGTATATTCAGGAAATCATTATAGGAGAATGAAATATCAATGAGTTATAATTAGTTGATATTCAAATGAATTAGGAATTCTGCAAAAGTTCTAAGACTCACAATAAGGACCAGTCAGGGTCCTCAACTTCTCTGCAACTCAGCTATTTAGCTACCCAAGAAAATTAGGGAGAAATATAGATTAACATGTGAGGAAATACATCTGAACCTGATTTTATGGAAAACTTTTAATGGGACATGAAATAAGGATCTAATAGTCATAACATCAAGGTGCAACATATTCTCCTTCCCTTTTTGTGAACTTACCCAGTAAACACAGTTGCAATACCCATATTTTAATTAAAAATAAATTAGAAAATTAGAAGATTAGGTGTTTTTTCCTCTGGCATATGAATGTATACACTAGATCTGTCTAACAAAGTCAAACTGCAACTTGAACACCTTGTCACTTGATTATGAAAAACATAGAATGAAATCCCAGCTGTATGAAAGTCAGTAGGACTTCAATTATCTTGAAAAATTGTGAAATATTTCAGAGCTAGTCTATGGTAGTTCGGCTCCAATGTTGATACCACAGTCTTTCATTGCATGTATTCTCTAGGTATTTGGAAAGATGGAAACAAATATATGAATAAGGAGAAATTAAATGAAGTTGGACATCATGTCTTTATAGGGCTGGAGACCTGATTTAAATACTAGGGGATGTTAGCATCAACTTCCTAGTAGACAAAAGGTCCAAAAGCCAATTTTCAAATTGATTTCAAAAGTTTTTGTAGAAATCTTAATGTTTTCTACACTCATGAGCACATATGATGAGGTAAGTATTTTTCAGAAGCATCAGCTTTAATTTAAAGATTTATAATTTTCTGGTATAGAGTTTGGTAAGCCTGGTTTTTTCAGGCAATTTTCAGGGTCTTTCATCTATTGTGTTACCAAGGGGTTGAAAATTGCAGAAGATAAACTAAGACTCCTTTCTCAGAACTGTCCTCAACAGGCAGCCCCACCTGACTTTGTCAACGCTCCCAGCATCCTTCTTTTCTTCTTTCTACTCTGCCCTTCTTTTAGAGGGACAAGAACGCTGGAAACTTTTAGCAGTCAAATATTGTTTGACATTTATTTTGTTCTCAAATATCTAAACATGTGGCAATCAAGGCAAGGAAGATAGAAGAATTACAAATAAACAGTAACCTCTATGGGATATGCACTTTTTATACAAATACCACTTAAAATAATGCTATGTGTATTTCAGATTTAGTAAAAGGAATCAAATAGAATTACTGCTCACAACATGACTAAAGTGATTTGTCCTATGGTGTCAAATGTTACTTTGTGGTAAAACAATGCATCTACAAAAAGCCAATTTAATTGAACTCTGGTGTACAAAAGAATGACACAATATAATTTTTGTCAATAACCAATGAATTACTCACTGATTTGAAATGTTTTCATCCTCTTTAATCTATTTGTGTCTTCCAGAGTGGATTTATAGCTATATTACAGAAGTTGGTCTTTCTCTGGAGCTGTGTCAAGTGTAACGATTTAGTTTGTTTTAATTTACTTACTGTTTGTATTAACATTGTGAATTTTCCTTTTAGCAAAAGTGTCTTGAAAACTAACTGAAAAAAAATAGGATCTCTCTTAAAATAATGTTTCCATTGTTTCAAATTTAAAACCTGAATAGCCATCCAGTGTTTTGAATCACAGTTGAATTGCTTTTGGCGTTTTAGCACGTCCAGAGGCAAATTCCTACGTGACCTCACTTGACTTTCACTCAATTCAAAACTCAAAGAAATTCCTAACTATCACAGCTGAACAAAAAATGATGCATTTTTAATATAATATTCTCCAGTGTTTAAATTACATAAATGTTAGACTCTGGTGTTTCAATTGTGGTGTATTTATTAATATTCTGAGTGAGTATGCATGACTCTTTGGAAGGGTTTCAAAATACTATTCAGATTACCTTGCATCACCACAATTTTTGCAAAGCATCATTTTATGTATTATATGTGATTTAAGTTAAGCCTTTGAATAAACATCTACATTTTCTTAAAAGTGTACATATGCATGTGAGAATATATACAAAAACATATACACACGTGCAGCAGGCATCTTGTCTTTAACCATTTTCTTCCTGTCTGAATATTTTCTCCCTTCAAGGGAGAAAATCAACAAACCAAAACCATTCCCCAAACTAGAACACATATTTTACACAAGATTAAAACAAAAATCTATTTTTTCATGTAATACTTTAAACCACAAAGAAACTTGGGGTTCCATCTGTCTCATTAAGGAAAGACATGTCAGGTCCTCAGTTACACAGCTGAGAAGAAATTAATAACCATATGCTGAATAAACCTGAAAATCTGGTCTAATACCTGTATAATATCTCTAACAGACTGTGAGATATCAGATGTAAAAATAACATTTGTCTAGCACTGAAATTTTTAGATATACAGCAGCTTATCTGTAGTCATGGATATAGACCAGAAGAACACAAAGAGTTTAAATGGTAAACCACATATTTACCTAAGTTATACAAATAGTCTTCCAGGGCGTGCTCATCTTTTCTTCCTCCCAAAACTATGCTCCCCAAGATGATATGGGTGGTAAGAATAGCATCCTGACCATGCCCACACTCTCCTCTCTGCAACCAGGACAGTCCCAACACCACCTAATACATGAAGAAAGCCAGTAACATGTTTCTAATGCTTCTCCTGTAATATAGGACACAAAATTGTCATTGTGAATTGAGTTCTGAACAAGGGAAATTTAGCAGATACTAAAGGAATTCTCATGCACCATGAAATGACAGACAGAATGATATAAGTTTTGTGAGAGCAAACATACTGCTGCAGCCATGCAAATACAGCAAACATAGAAGATACACATGAAATTAATGTTTAAATATTTTATGAATATATTACTATCACAGGGATTTTAGAGGTCACCTCAGTAAAAGGCTTCTTGCTTCCTAGCAGTCAAGTCTCCTTTTCTCCATTAGCTTTCCACTTATGTGGGGAACACTGATAATATTGAGAAGTTTCCCTTACCTTAAATGTGATCTGCAAGTCAATGCACGTGCAGCTTATTGATTGAGGTTTTAGGAATGTGAATAATATTAGTGCAGTCTAAAAATAATGGCAAAGATACAGTTACGTGTTGAATACATCAGAGATGAATGTTTTTATTATAAAAACTGCTTTAAATATTTAAAACTCTTTTAGAGTTTGATGCATGTCACTGCATTGCAAGTTTTCTTGAAACTTTCCTTTCCTTTATCCAGTGGCTACATCTTACTGCCAAACATTTGCTCTGTTTTTGGAGGAGCGAATATTTTGTTTCTAATGACAGACATACAATTATATAAGACTTTTAATCATATTGTTCTAAACATACTTTGTTATCCAGGTAGGAGGGCGTGTCCTGTAATCCCACAAAAAGATTACAGAGGGGTGAGGATAAATAATCACACTTACCTTCTGGAGAGTCTGAATTATTCAATTAGTCCAAGGAGACAGATCAAACAGAAAGAAAAAGCAACAGAACTGCTTATATTGCTTATATTGCAGAAATCCAATAAGAATGAAATTATAGGCTGTATCTCAATCTTCATTCTGATCTCCTTTCAGTTCTGTGTGTGGTCTCATACTATCTGAGAGCAGGCTGATGCAGGAGGTGGTGACAGTGCGACTTAAACTCACTCCAAAGTACTATTGAAACACCCTTCAGGCATATAGCCGGAATAAAAAAAAAATTCTTTTACTGAAAAGGATTTTGTTGAGGGCTATGAGATGAGGAAGGGGCTGGAGCATCTCTCTTATGAGGAAAGACTGAGGGAGCTGGGGCTGTTCAGCCTTGAGAAGAGACGACTGAGAAGGGTCCTCATCAGTGTCTGTCAGTGCCTGCAGGGAGGGGTCAGAGCAGGGACCAGGCTCTGCTCAGTGGTGCCCAGCAATGGGACAAGAGGCCACAGGAAGAAACAGATGCACAGCAAGTTCCCCCTGAACATGAGGAAGAAATTCTTTCCTGAGCAGTGACTGGGCACTGGAACAGATCACACAGAGAGGGTGTGGAGTCTCCCTCACTAGAGACATTCCAGAACCATCTGGATACATCCTTGTACAATGTGCTCTGGCAAAATCATGCCTGAGCTGGGAGGCTGGACCAGAGGATCCACTAGATCAGGATCCTTTTAACCTCAACCAATCTGTAATTCTGTACATAGGATTTAATTATCCAAATAAGAAGTCTGTTTAGACTGTGACGGTTAAAAAGCCTTTTTAAAATATGTTGCCTAACCAAAGCTTCAGATGACAGCTGCCAAAACAGATAATCAGGTACTTTATTGCAGCACAGCCCTTCCTGCTCAGAAAGAAATCTGAACTTGCCATGTCAGACAAGAGAGACAAACAAGTTGATGTTCCAGTTCAGCAAAACAAACACTTTCCTTCTAGCAGTACTTTAAAAAAACTCGTTTGCCAAATGAAAGGCCACATCAATGAGTTCTTCAAGTTTTCACCAAAGGTGCTACTGTATCCCATTTCACCCTCAGCTACAGCTGTCATGTGATAAACAGAAATCTTGAGAGAATAAGGAAATCCTATGGCAGAGAGACAGATGGAAAAAAAGGGTAGTTCGAGACATCAGTACCACAATAAGGTACCATCTACCGAGACCCAAATTTTAATAGGAATTTCTGGGCATTACACATCTCCTAGTGTGGTACACAGGCCAAAACACAATTAAGACACTTGAGACTTTCTCTTGTTAGATGCAGTTGACAACAAAAGGATTTTTGGCCAATGAGCAGTATCACAGACACCTTCCTTACAAGCCATATTGCTGGAAGAAGGGAGAGGGACAAACAGGAAAGGTGGCACCTCAAAGCACTTGGGGTGACCTGAAAGGCATCCTCCCAGTTCTCCAACATGGACACAGTGCAGTGCAGGCTATGTTAGTGAACATTTCACTTCAGAGCTGTAGCTCGTAACATGCAAAAACCTGCTTTACACTGGTTCTGTTTTAACAGACCAGGTAACAAAACTGTACACAAGCAATTGCTCATACATAATAAAATGATATAAAAGCCTAACTTGAAATTGTGCCTTCCATTCTTATTAGAATATAAAAGTTAATCTTGAAACAGCTTGACACAAGAGACATTTTGAGGACGGTTACATTTGTGAAAAATCGATATAAAATACTATAGCTGCCTATAATTTCAGAGAATTTCACAAAAAAAGAAAGGTGCACGGTAATTCAGTATTACTCCTTTATGACATTTCAAATTAACTTGGGGTATCATTGTTACTTAATAAAGGAGAACAAATGAAGCAGTAAAAAGGTTCTGGATAGGCTACAGAAAAACATTAGATTAAGGTTCAATTTTAGATATTCATTCTAAAATCCTTGTTTCCCAGACTAACTGAAACAAAGTAACATATAAAATGTTTCTCATTTACAGAATGGAGCACAAGGACATGTGGAGAGGAAGTTCACACTAGAATGAAGTTTAACTTTTTTTTTTTTTTGCCAAAATCTGAAACATTTAGATTTGGAAGGAAAAGAAACATGAAAGATTTGTTACTTCTGTTTTGTACACTAACAGTACAACGTTCATCGTGATTTACACATGCTATGTTTTCTATATTCAAAATCAATCGTGTATTTCAGAGATAAAATCCAAGAGAACTAGAAAAAAACCACACTGGGTAGTCAAATATTTCATGGATCATTGCTTAGCCTGGGAGCTTGCATTTTCAATTAACTGTGAAATAAATTTCAAAAGCTTCCTTTTCAGCCATAGGAAGCTGTGTCAGGGGAGGTTTAGGTTAGATACTGGGAAATGGTTTTTTACCCAGAGGAGGGCTGGGCACTCGAATGGGCGCCCCAGGTGAGTTGTCACAGCACAAAGGTGACAGAGTTCAAGTGTTTTGTTGGGTACAGGGTGGGATTGTTTGGGCTCTTTTGTGCAGGGTCAGGAATTGGACTCAGTGATCCTGATGGGCCCTTTCCAACTCAGGATATTTATATTTATAGGGCAACACATAAACACATAAAATCTCTGTTGGGTGGATCCAGACAACTGTAGTTACAGGAGCTCATCATAAATAGTTAGTAATGTTCTAATGGATTAAGAGCATTCACATGCCAAAGATAATGATTTGACAAGATAACATATTCAGAAATTATGCCCTAGGTTAAACTATAATAAAAAGGAATAAAAACATATCACATGTAAGACCAACTCAATTAGGAGCAGCTAAAACTAAATGAAAATCAGACTCCTTCAAAGCATGGAGGCTCAAACTTCCTAAGAGGACACTGTTTATATATTCACCTGGGTACCTTCTAGAAAAAGAAGTAAAAGCTAATATTACTACACAGTCAATATTATTTTATGTTACCAAAATTAAATTCTGATATCAAGTAGTTAAGATTCATTTTTCTGTTGACCTAGTTGCAATGACCTAATAGAAAAACAGGGTAATTTAAATATTTTATACATCAAGAACTCACTAACAAAGCCATTGGGAGTTAAAGATCAAATACCATAATGCATAAAGTAAATAATTTACAATAATCATGACCTTCATTCATTATTCCTAATATGTTCTTTTGCTGTTCTTCAGTATTTTAAACTGAACAATTAGGAAGCATTTTTAATGGCTGGGTTAAGTACATCAGCTTGGCTACAGAACTAAAACCTCTTAAAATACAACTCTTACCTATCAATTCTGTGATTTTTAGATACATTCAAACTCACTAGAAAACAACAACAAAAAGTCAGAGGTTCAGAAGAAAGATTACTACTGAAGTTTTTTTTCTGTTTTGAAGCACACTCATATGTTCTACTAAAACTGAAGGACTTTGTATTAGCTTAAGTTTCACATATTTAACTGGAACAAATTCCCCTTTAAGTTCCCTAAGTGATAATTAAGAAAGTTTCCATGTCATTCTGAACATACTGAAACACCCTAATATTACTTTTTAACCTGAAGGTCAGTAAGAAACTTCAAAATGTCAGAATAAAGCTTAAATGAAAAAAAATGCAGAACTGCTTATACATGCATTAATATAGATGCAATCGCTCATCAGGAAAGACTATACTGCAAACAGTAAAACAGCAATCCTTCAAGCTAACAGAGTATTAAAGCTATTGGGTTTATTTTGTTAACAAGGAGTCTCTGGGTATCATTAAGGTATGACACCTCACACTGTCCATTCCCAGCAGTGTTCCTATGAAATGACAAGCTGGGATTCCAGGGCTGGCATGATCTATGTATGAACAGATCAAATCTAGGAAGTTAAAAGCCAAGCTGGCCATGGACAACTGCTCTGCAGAACCAGATTTTTCCTTTCCATCATTTTGTGACTGCCCCCTACACAGGCGTTTTTCCTCACTTTTAGCCCAATCAAGGCAGAAGTAGAGAAGAGCAGAGTACAGTCCCCTTCAAATAAACCAATGCAAGTCTTCTCATGGAGAGTAAATAAATAAATGCAAGCACAGGATTAAACAAAGCCACCCAAACATTGCCATCAAATGCTTGCTTTAGTAATAGAGTGCATTCCCACGCCTGGGTACCACCACTGCTCTTCCTACAGCTTCCTGTGACAGTAGGGATGAGTAACCTACGGAACCTTGAGACACAGCCTGTGCTAACAGGCAAAGACTGGCAGGCAGATGATTGTGGTAGGAGGGAAATAATAGCTCACTCTGGAGAGGACAGAACACCTACCCATCAGCAGTTCCCTGGCTGCCTGGGGACAAGCTGGTGGCTCCTTAGAACATCCACTTCCATCCCAACCACTCACCCCCTGCCCGACCTTCACACAGGTTTCCAAGCACAAACATCTCACACACACTCAAAATGGTTCCTTAAAAAACACACACTACTGTTCCACTTGTTTTGGCAGAAGACCTGGACAGAGGGATAATAGCTGTAGTCTACTCAGCTCTCAGTGCTGTTGGCAAACCACATGGCCAACTTGAAAGACCTGCAAGAGAAGTAAACTTAAAAAAACCCAAATAAAACAAACAAACAAACAAAAAAACCCCAACCCTGAAGAAGTCACAGCCAAAAAAAGGTTATTGAATGTATGAATTGATGGAATTTGGAAAGGATAGAATTCTGTTAAAAAAAACCCAAAACACCAAATACACCTATTGTAGTTGCTGGGAATGTCCTGACGAAGGCAAGAATGATGAATCTTACTCCATGTTCTCAGAAGGCTAATTTATTATTTTATAATACTATATTATATTAAAGAATACCACACTATACTAAAGAATACAGAAAGGATACTTACAAAAGGCTAAAAAGATAACAATGAAAACTTGTGACTCTTTCCAGAGTCTTGACACAGCTTGGCCCTGATTGGCCAAAGAGTCAAAACAACTCACACCAGAATCCAATCAAACAATCACCTGTGGGTAAATAATCTCCGAACACATTCCAAAGGAGCAAAACAAGAGAAGTAAATGAGATAAGAATTGTTTTCCTTTTCTCTGAGGCTTCTCAGTTTCCCAGGAGAAAAATCCTGGGTGAAGGGATTTTCTCAGAGAATGTGAATGCCACATACACCTGCCTGAGAAAGTTCATAAGTTACTGTTGCTACTCATCCCATGACAAGAATATTAAAAATAAAGACTGTGCATAACCATTCTTAACTTATATTTTCCATTGCAGAAGGTTTTTGGAAGAAACTAAGTGCCCACATTTCAACACAAAATGCCTTCTTGCTACACAGCCATTCTTAGTATCAATCACAAGTGTAAGCTTTCATGTAAAAGACAGGAACCTAAAGGGAATTTCTGATTGCACAACAAAGACGCCTGTGCTTGTGAGCAAGGGAGACTGGAAGTGTTGAAAGATGTTTGACCTTCAAATACCAGTTCAACTTGCAAAGATTTTGGATGTTTACAAAAGCATGAAGAATTCTTTCCCCAGGCACACAATGAGCACCACAATCTATCCAGCAGGAAGGTGGCTGATGTTGTCCCATCACAGCCCTGCAGCCCTTGAATCCCAGCTTGTCATTTCATGGTTACACTGCTGAGTCTGCATCTGGCCAAAGTTGAGGCCATTCCTCTTCTTCATCCTGACTACGTCAGTGATAAAGTCTGATGAACGAGCGTGCTAGAATGAAGCGACTTCCAGTACTTGGAACACAGCCCCCTAATGCCGCCATTCTTCCCCTTGCTGGTATGGACGATTTATCCTTCGAGAGCAGATAAACATTGAGGCACTGCACTGCCACATCCCAAGTACCACCTTTATCTTTGCCTGAAGGGCAATGTGCCCTAAATGAGAAATCCTCGACTGAAAATTAACCAAGCTCTTTCCTACACTTACTGAAGGTCGAGGTTACAGGTGAGCTCTCTGACACAAACCTTCCCCCAAACCCTACTTAACCCTACTAAAGATGAGAATATAAGAACATATTTATAAACAATAAACAGTCCCTTCAGCTCCTTAAGCATTTCCCCTGGGGTGCAGTTCCGGTCCCAGCCGGCAGGGGCGCTGGCGGGCTCCCGGGTGGGCACGGCAGGTGCAGTGATCCCCTGCGGCTGCAGGGGGCGCTGCGGTGCGAGCCCGGAGCCCACGCAGTTCATGGTGGCTTGGCTGGGACAAGACGGGACGGGAAAAAGACTCGCTTTGCGAACCACCGGGGTGAGATGTGAACTTGAAGGAATTTCGGGATTTTAGAGAAGCTGAGGTTTCAGTTAGAGATAAGCTTTATTAATCAGAATAAATGGGTAGGCCTTGATGAAGTTAAGAGTTAGTAGTTAACTAATAATTGACTGCTTGTCAACAATGTTTGGTTAGCTGGGTTTATAATAAAGAATATAGAAACTGAGAAATTGCTTTTAGGAACATAAGACAATTGTAGGCCTCCTCTGTTCTGAAACCAACTGAAGATGGGAATGGGAATTCTATCAAGGGTTCATTTGTCATATTTGCATTGAAAAATTAGGAAAGTCAGAACAAGGAAGACTTCATTTACTTCCTCATTTTGGGACCCCTCCCCATTAAAGGGACCACCGACCCATTTCAAGGAACAAACTACGCATGCTTAATAGCTTTTGAACTAATTACCATACGAAGCGGGGAATGGAATGCACCAAAGTTATGAATATGCATTTGTATTTTGGGTATTCAATACTTGTACAGATAAAAGGACTCTGTAATCACCTGTAAATCACAGTGTGTACTTGGGAGCTATCCCAAATGCTGCCCACACTTTCTAACTTTAAACTGTTAGAGAGTCTTTGTCCGTCACAGTTGGATATCGGTACTAGATCAATATCCATATTTTTAATAAATCAATCACAGTAAATTTTTCATTTGACTAGTTTCTCCCACTGACAGGTTTCAATATTCCAAGCAGGAATAAGTTTCATATTGACCCTAAATAAATGAACTCCCTCACTTAATTTCAAAAATGTCAGCCTATGCTTCCATCTCCAAGGATTTATAGCCCCCCCAAAATCCTTCTTGATTCCTGTGTTTACAAATACATCAATGTTTTTTGAACTAGCTGAATATGCAAGTGCAATTAAGGTTTTTCACTTATCCAGAGTGAATAAGCCTCCAATTCATTCAGCTTCCCTCTGTTCTTTAGTTTGTAGTACTTATCACCTTTAGTTTGCACTACTCAGTACAGCAGTCTCAAAAATCAACAAGCCCTTGAGAAAAACAGTTTGTCAGTAACAAAACAGTAAATAAACCAGAATATTCCCATTGATACATCTGAAAATTTGGACAAACAACTTTTTGAAGTATACTGCAAGTTTATCATCTAACTTCTCAACCCCAACTACAATCCAGCTGTGACAGACTCTTACCTTCACATTTGCATCTTCCATGCTGATGACCTGATCTAGGTCTGGTTTGGCAGCACTTGCATTGCCAATAAGTAAGTAGAAAGTAGCTCGCAGAAGCAAAGCTTCTGCCATGTATCTTCCCTTTGCTTCAATTTCTTTTGTGCTTTCACTGATAATTTTGTCATAGTTCTCTTCTTCCATATATTGTTTTGCTCTCAAATAGCCAGAGCTGTAAATGATGTAAGAACAGTTATATATATACATGCATTCACTGAACACTGCAATTTCCATTCAGATGTTTCATCACATCATTACAAATACTAACTTGTGCTATCCTTTTAACACACCAGCATAGTCCCACTGGAACATTCATTCCTGGGTGAAGCCATCTTAGATGGAAAACAATTTCCACAAAAATTGGCCAAATTACATTGGAAATAAAGAAGAAAAACATTTTGAAAATTTTGAACGTAAGCTTCATTTGTCCCTTGAGGTATTTTTTCACATGAAGAATAGCAATAATCTCTGGTTTAAATAAGAGGATTAAATACATGGACAGGAAAGTGTAATGTTAAATCTGGCAATGTGCAGCTTGTATGCGGAAGAAATTATTTAATAGCAAAAAATTACAGCACTGCCTTGTTCTCAGCTGTATCCTGGATTCAGTGAATCTGCCTGTAGATCAGGACATTCTCTCTAACTTAGAAAAAAAATCATAATGCTGTTTGCAATGGTTTCCAAACTGACAGCATTGCAAGCTTCCAAAAATAATCTGGAAAGTAGCATAGTAAATTAAAGAACCACTTCTGTGGTGCTCGGGCTCCACTAAACAAAACACAAAACAAAACCTACAAAACCAAGTTTTTCTATGCCAGAACAAACTTTTCATTTATGGGCAATTTGATTCCAGAAAGATAAAACACCATTTCAGCCTCAGTTGCTGTAACTGCATGTTTTCACTCAAATTTCCCCTTTTCCTAGCTCATCTTCTCCCTGGCAGTCCAAAGGCTAACTTGCTCTCTTCCTTGGAAATGTTCCTTCAGTATAAAATATTCCTTGCCCCCAGAGCATCATTGAGCCTTCTCCAGTTCTCCCATCTCCTAAGATTTACTGTGATACTGTAGTAAATATTCAGCATATTTTCCCAGTCTCATTGTCCTTCTTCTGCTTAGTGCAAGTTTGGAACTAGCCAGTCAGCTTTCACTAAGGTTTCACTTGCAACACTGATACCATTTATGTCAAAGGAATCTCCATGGCAAGTACTACACAAAGAGGAGAATGTTACAGTAAGGAGAACGTCCAAATCACTGAAAACTTAATTCCAGTACCAAACAATTCTCAACTGTACTGTACACTCACTTTTCTTTTACTTCAGAAGCCTCTCCCTCCTTGTCCTTATCTTCATCTGATTTCTCACCCTTAAGCAAAGGTTGGGAAATGATATCATCTGTGAAAGAACTGAAGTAGGATTTAATGAACTGTGGTGAGGGCATCAGAGGCTCCCGATTCTGAAACAGAGAAAGGAAATTCCAAGTCATTAGGTGGTGGGATCAGATGGGAAAGATGGAAATGGATAGCAAACATGATTATTTAAAAAAAAAACTGTTGGAAGAAACAATGTATGACTTTCACTCTCTCATCTGATAGACTGATGTTTTGGATTTGCTATTTTGATATTTAGGGATCCTTTAAGCTTCAGATCACAATGCAATACCCATCACCAGTGAAAACAAAGTGATGATATTTGGGGGGAAGGGAGATTATATCTTTCCACATATGTGGCTAGAAATAAGGACTCTTAGGATATCATAAGACATTGGGAAGATGTACTACAGCATTGGGTGTGCACATAAACTGGGTGAAAAATGCAAGCTGGTGATTTAAGCACGACCCTAAATTCTATCAGATTTTGAATGACAGTTTCCTCTTTTCTCCAGCTTGTCCAAGAGAAGCTGCTGTCATTATTACGATGGAGACTAATGAGGCAATACCCTAGTTCTGTGTGGAACTTGGCCCAGATACAACATATCTTACTTAAAGTCCCAGAAGTAACACTTTTCAGGTAATCAGTCCTTTCTACAGCCAAAAAATGCTTCTTGTTTAAAATAAACTGAGCACAATAATTCCAATGCAGTCTCTCCTGCAGGAAAACACTGAATGCACTCCTCTGAAGCACACCTATCTATGTCCACCACACTCATAACACTATTTGTTGTTACCTCCACACTACACATTTACGTGAATTTCTATAGGAAAGAAATTCAGCATCTCAAAACCAACACAGGATTTCAGTACTTCAACCGCCACCAAAACACAAACAAGAATGCTTTAATAGCAACAAAGAACATGTTAGTATCTGTCCCAACCTTTTTGTAAACCTACAGTCACTTAAAATGACTGCTCCTGGTTACCCCTCTGCTTCCACAGTTCTCTCTTCTGCAGTTTCCAAACACTCATGCATAGATGTCTGTCTGTTCCAACACACCCAGTTTCCATGAAGTTGCAAGTTCAGAAATGCCCTTCATAGGGCAGCACACCAACTTGGGGTGTCTCCTGAACGTCACAACAAATTCCATTTTTAAAGGGAAACAACTGCTAGAAGCAGATCTCTTTTCCCTGCTGAGGTTCTGAAAACTTTGGAGAGGTCACACAGGAAAATACCACTGGTACAATGGCAACTTTGTAGGAACCAGTTTGTGTTGCTTCTTACGCTTGAGCAGATGAGCACAGTGACTTGTTTACAGCAACTGACAGAATGCCAACAACCAACTTTTCAACAACTGCTCAGGTGAAATAACAATTACTCAGCAGTATCACAAGTCCTACCTTGTACTTCTCTTTGGCTTTTTCTTTTCCAAGGAGTTTAAGAACTTTATCAGCTAATAACATACTTTGCTGGTTTTGGAAGGCTTCTAAAATGCAGACTGCAGTGACATCTAGGAAACAACAAAAGTGAGATTAAAGGAATTCTAATAGTCAGTGAAGTACACTATAAAATGTGCCACTGAGTACAATGAGGCATTGCCAGAATAATACATGTCCTGTTCTCAGGCCAAAGCCTCTGTCTCCAGTTTGCTGTATTTACGGTATTCTTCAAGACACAAATTTGTAACCAAAATGATCTTCCTGGGATAAAAGGATTTCATGACAGTGAATGAAAAGAAATTACATTTATTTTTTTGTTCATGTTTTTATCTAGAGACAAACACACTTAAATCCACAGTGAAAATATATACCTCTATCAGGGGCTTTCACCATTTTGAAACTTCGAGGAGAGTAATTATGTTCATATGATGTTTGCATTAAAAGTGCTAACACAGCTTTTCTTCTGGGACTTGTCTTTATTTTTTACTTCTAAAATTCACATTCAGTACCATCACATCTCACTTACTCCTCTGTTTAAGAAATCTGCCTAAATTCTATCTCAAATTTTTCTGCTCACCTCTGTGACTTTGGAAGGGAGCAAGGAGAAATACCTTGCTGGGCTGCCAGCCCCTATCACATGGCTCTCATTCACACAGAGAAACCTCTGCAAATGTTAACCCACTGCTGCCTGAGTGAAACTTCCCAGTGTGAAATGCACTCTTACCACACACAGCTTCTCTGGACTTAATGCAATGTCACCACGCGTTTTCCCTGTTTTGTTTTCATTTAAACATTAGTGAAGATGACCAGAATCTGGACTTGAGATTCAAGCAGGGTGCTGTCTGAATATGCTTGAAAAGTAAATATCTTGCCCTGGAGTTTTAGTATATCTCTCTAATTCTGCTGCTAGAGAGACTATTAAGCCATCACTTATACAGAAACTCCCTGCACCCGTGGTATGGTCCTGAAGAACATCAGAGTCCCTGGGAAAATATGGTACCCCCAGAAAGAATGTGTTCTACAAACCCAGCAGACACTCTGCCCGAAGACTGCTGCACTCCAGGCCTGGCTGCAGCAGCAGCATCTTCCCAAATAATACTGCCAGGGATCACTGGAGGAGTTTTCTGCTGGTGGTGGCTGGGGTTTTGAGGTTTGTTTGGTTTTGCTTTCCTCCACTACATGGGCATACCCTACTTGCTGGGATTTTACTGGCCATATGTGGTCGGCAGGCAAAAGCAGGGTTATGGAAAGACAGTGTTGTTCCAAAAAAAAAAAAAAAAAAAAAAAAGAAAGCTTCAGATCTGAAAATACTGCAAGCAAAAAATCAAATAGAAGTAAAGGCTGGAAATAATTGTCACTAGCATCACTGCAATTAACAGTAAAAAGAAGTTATATTTAAAACTGTCCTACTGTCACAGGGACACTTGATCTTTCTTGGGGCTTTTATCAGCTACATAAGGTTTAGATTTTATTACAGCACCCTGGAAGTGCAGCTGATACACAGTGGTTGCAAAGGATGCACTAAATGGACCAAGTTGTCCTTTTCTAGTTACTACTGTCTTAAAGGGCATAAAGGTATTCTGCCAGCAGATAAACAGAAAAAATTTTCACATCTAATTTACCTTCTAATTTAGCAGATCTAATTCTTGTCTGTTACACATAATGAAACTAATTTAACAGTTAAATTTCCCAGCCAAAGCATTGCCTTATTATCTGTCCTTCTTTGATAATGAGTACAGCTGAAAATTTCATTTGTCTTTTAACCTAACATCAGCAGGAATGATTTCACTTGATGAAATTTATGAGGGTAATTTCAAGCAGTGTACTGCAGCTCAAAAATGCCATGAGAAAACACATCTGACCTGTAGTTCTTAATTTCCATGGCTTCTCAGGGACATCTTCCTGACAGTTCAAAATGTGTTCTGTTTACAAATAGCACTGGAAGGTTTGACAGTAATTTCTTCTGAATACAAAGTATTAATATTAAAAAAAAAAATCTATCTGTTCTGGTTTTCATAAACTATGCACCAGAAAAAAATGCTACTGAAGCTGTTTTCCCTCTAATACCAGTCCAATGCATTTAAATTACTGCAATACTTTTATTTCTGACCATGCATCTCTACCTGCAAAACCCCACATTTCTGTAGTAGTATAATTTCTCTAAAACAAACAAGAAAAAAGTCTCTTTACTGCATGAAAAGAGAACAACTAGTTATCCACTCATGTTAGATTAATTCTATCCTAAAGGGAAGGAGTTTCCTGGAAAAATAATACCTCGAGTTGCTACAGTAACATCAATTTCTGAGCAGTCATTTCAGATGTGAGCAGATGTGAGTTTGAGAAATGTGAAAAGGTTTCTTCTGACAAGAGAATATGTATTTGCAGAAGCTATGAATGGTTTTAAATACATAATTATTACATTACCGTAGCTACAGAAGTGAAAACAAAACATTTCCAGAAGTTGCCATCTCCAAAGCTCTCCAAAGCAGCAGAACTAATTTCACTTTTAAGTACACACAGCATGAGCCACTCACCTTCTAAACATTCCTTCTTATTGTCCAGCTTCTCATGGGCCTTTGCACGTCTGAAGAGAGCTTTGACATACTTAGGGTTGAGCTCAACAGCCTTTGTACAATCTTGTGCCACTTCTGTCCATTTTTGCTGTGGGCAGGAAAAGAGCACAGTGAGAGGGGCTCCCCTCAGCTCCCTGTGTGGCTCCCCCAGCTCCAGGCTCACGCACACCCAGCAGCGGTTGCGGCTCCCAGGCTCTGCTCCTCCCTGCCGGTGCCACAGGGAGAAACTGCCTGGGCACAACACCTGCCAACTCCTGCACCAGAAACAGAATTCCTACCAAACACTGCACCAGACAGTGTGCAAACCCCATGGGAAAACATAACCAGTTGATGCAAAGATGCTTGCAGGAGGTAACACTGGGACCGAAAGACTGGTGTAAAAGAACTAGAAGAAGATGGAAATATAATAGAAGCAAACAAGTTTACCAATGTGCTGAAACTTTTTTTATTTTTAATGTTATTTCAATTTATCAAAACAGGCTTTTCTAATACAGTGAACCATGTACATTTGGGATTCATTATGGCATGAATTTGTGTTAGACAAGAACTAAATCTAATGCCAGATTCATGTAAGCACAGTCTCTCACCTGATACTTCAGACTGTACAAAGCCAACTTTTCCACTCCCTGATACAGCTCATCAACTCGACCTCATAAGCAAATCCATCATCCCATAATAAGCAACACTGGCTGACTTCTAAAATAACACCCAGTATACTCAGCTGTCGAGTAAATGTTACTTCCCTACGTGCAAAATTTAGATCTTGGCCTTTACTAGGATTTTAATGATTTTTTTGTTTACATTTTGAAGCAGCATCCTTCCAAAATATTTGGCCTTTCACCTTTCTTTCACAGTTAATCACTCACGTAGAAAGAAGTAAAATAAACTTATACACAAGAAAATTCTTCCAGAGAATAAGAAATTAAAACTTTGTCTTGGAAGAACAAGATACATAAGAATTACATAAGATATACTGAGTGTGGTTAACAGAAAACAATTTTATTTCTATGTAAAAAAGTATGATAAGCTGAAAAAAGCTGCAACATCATCTGTTGTGAAAGCAGCAGATGTTATCACTTGGGACCTTTCAGTGGATGAAAGTTACAAACTACAAAATTGATAATGCTACTTTTTACAATAAACACATAATTATCTTTAATTTCTTACCAGTTGTTCATAGGCAGCAGCTCTGTTTTGATAGAAGGTAGAAAGATCAAGGTTTTTCTCAGGAGGACACAGGCTGATAGCCTCAGTATAACACTGAATAGCTAACTCATATTTTCCTGCTTTAAAGTATTTGTTTCCTTTGTTCTTGGCTGCTTGGGCTCTACCAAGAGGACTCTGAAAAAAGAAAGTGACAGGTCAGTTCAAATTAAAAAGGCATCACAGAACGCAAGCTATGCACTTTAGACTCATCTTCAAAGATATAAAAATGGACCTGACTTGTAAACTCTAGCCCAGACTTCTGAAAAATCTCACTGATTTCAGTTCCTGGAAACACACAGGACTTTTCTTTTGCAAGTGTATCAGATAGGAGACAACCTTTTCACAAGATTCACTACAATGGTAACAAACAATGCAGTGATTTCTGTTTGGACAGCTAAACAGATTGTAATCTTTTACATGGCTGGTGATCAGAAGAACCAATGAGGTAAGTTGTTTCTCCAAAGGCTAAATGCGTAAAGACAACAAAGCCCTCAAAGCAATTCAAACAGAAGAATCTCCTTCTGAAATACATACAGCCTCTAAGACCAGAGGTGATTCGTCAGACTATGAATTAAATATGGAAAACACTTTGTGGGAAGACCTACTGAGCAAGACAATAAAACCTGCAAGGAAAATGAAGGTGGTTTGCCTTTCATGTACTAGGCAAATCAATTTTACAGCTGACTCCTCTACAGCTTCACACACTCTGCTTCATGTAATGACAAGTGCTGGACCATCACCATCTTAGCAGGGGATGGGAAACTTTGCTGACTGGCCTGAGACCCTGCTAAATGCATCTTTATGTTCTGCACCACATGTTGATGATCTGTATTTCTGCAGAAACTAACATTGCTACCTACCTGAAACCCCTGGATTTACAAATCAGTTATCAAAACTTGTGCTTTGTAAGGCATTAAATGTAAAAATGTTCAATCAAAGAGCATTCAAGAAATAAGAACTGCAAAAGATTCTCACATTGATCTTCTGGATATCTGCTCTTCTGTCACAGCCTTACTTCATGAGCAACATTATGGGGCAGTTCTGCCAGACCCAAATGAGCAGAAGTATGAGCCCACATGCCATTCCACCAACCTTTCTGGGGAGGGAAAGGCTACAGACTGGGGGCAGGAGTGCCTTTAACAATAGCTGCAGGATTCACTACATATCCCCTGCACTTGAGATCATTGAGGATTTGCTGGGAATTGTCCCTGCTGCTCTTTGACCACACTTCAGCCTCCTCTACCCACTTATCCACTGCCAGAGCCAAACTGAACAGATAGAGACAACCAGACAGCTATAACACAAATTTGAAAGCAACTTTGCATTTTATTTGCCCATTCCCCTTAATATCTACTCATTTCATTCCAACCTGATAATTTTTTGCATCTAAGTGATTTACTTTAAAACTGAAAACCTGAGGGGAAGACAGGACTTACTCTACAACCTGTCTTTTAAGGCCTGGATGCGTATCCTGGCAGGAGAGAATCAGATAATGGGTGCTAGCCTCAGTTCCTACATAAAATTAGGCATCCAAACAGAACAAAAGTATCCTAGAAGCATTCTCCTGAGGGGAGACTTACAAATGAAACCATATAAGGGAGAGAATTTCTTAAATATCCCTACTGCCAGCAAAGCTCTTCTCTCAAGTCATTAATCACTGCATCAATCTGCACCATCTTTACTGTTCACAGAACAAGGCAATCTGCAAGGTTTTCAGATTTTTCTATTGTAAAGCTCCAAAGTTAATTTGATAAAAGATTATTAACTTCACCCCATACACTGTGTGTAACTCTACGCTACTCTAAATTAGAGTGCAACTATTTTTACTGAGAGACAAGTAACTGTGTATCTGGTAAACTGTTTCTTTAAAACTTAACCAAAGTCTCAAAAGGTTAAATTTATTTTGAGTAGGTCCTAAATTTAGCTCCAAATACAACAACACTTTTCTTTTAACAAAGGGAAGGGTTATGCATATGCTGCAAACTTAAATGCATGCAAGTCAGCTTGAATTTTTCCTTGTGCATGTCTAGAGCAAACCACAATAAAGATGTCCTTGTGTGAAAATCTTACAAAATTCAGTGCCATTCCTATTAACTTGGGTCAAAAAGGAAAAACACATTATATGGGCCATGTTGTAACATTCACACATGTTCCCAGTGTGAAAATGATTTAAGACTGCAGAGATGAAGCCTAACTGCAGCTAGGTTACTACTACTAACCTACTACTAGGTTACTATCAAGTCTTCCCACAAGCCTACAAGTGCACACAACAGTGATCAAAAACTTCAGAGACTACAGACAGGATGCCCAAGTTATTAAAATCAGTAACTCTGTTATGAGGGTGAACTTTTAGACTTTTAGTAACCATTGCAGGATCACAGACCACACACCCAATCACACAGAAATGAATCATGGAACATTTGCTGACTCCTTGGTTACCCCCTGCTGCACCCATGGCATGAGGCAGGAAATGTGGGGTAAGGAGTCAGAACTTGGAGCACAACATGCTCTCAATTCAGTGAAGTCAGCAGCATCGCCCAAGGCAAGGAAGAAATCAACTTGTTGGTTTATGCTGCCTTAAACTAGACTGCTTGCTCTGAGACGTTTTGTTTCTGCACCCTTACTCAAACTACTCTGCTGTAGCCCTCAGTATGCACCCAAAATACCACCAAACCCAAGGAAGGTTTTTCATTGATTTGGTGGGGTTTTTTACTGTTGATGGTTTGGAGGTCTTCTGGTAGCTGTTTATTTTTTCAAAAGAAGATATTAAAGAACTCACATCACATTATATGCTGCAATACCTTTTCATGACAGCACAAATAAGAAAATGAAAATTAATTCCTCACATCACATCAGTTTCTGAATGTTTGTCAAGACTTAAGTTTAACCCTTAGAAAAGATTTTAAGCATATTTTTAAAAATTCCTTCTCAATTGCTACATTGGACATACACAAAATAGTACTTATGAAACTCATTATGCAAACAAACTTCATGCACAAGTAATCAAAAGCCTCATTCTTCTGTTTTCTTGCCAAAGTAATAATTCTAGATATTGTTTTCCAATTTCACTGCTTCTCCCCACCTGACAGAGCCTGACCTGAACCATGCTGTGTGGCACACTGGACACTTTTTATCCCCATGGTGAAGGTCCATATAGAGCAAGAAAAACTCTCCAGTTTGTCATCTTCTGGTCAAAGAATCTGTGCAACAACCAAACCAGCTCAATAAAATGAATGTAAGTTCATAACAGAACAACAAAACAAATAACTCCAAAGTAATTTGCAGCTACACAAAAAATAACATCTCAGTACTTAGGACTGCTTTCAGCAACTGTTGATTAACAAGTTTTAGAACAGAGCTTAAGCCAAAGGACACTTCTGAAATTGAGTTATCAGTTATCCAGGTACCTGAACAAGCAGATTGCTACCTGACTAAAGAACAGACAACACTGACAAAATTTTCTGAACTTCTAATTTAACCTCAGCAAATGTGCTCTTCTCACAAAATGTTCAGAAACCGTGTGCAAACAGCAACTTTACAGCAACAGACTGCCAGCTGCAAGAATAATAACGCTTAGTAATACCCTGCAATGGCAGTATTGTTAAACTAGCCATTCAGAACCTTACATATTTGAGGGAGACTGTTATTCAAAGCATAACAAGAAATTTCCTGCCAGCCAATGATGGCAGCGATTCACAACAGAAGCATGAGCAGAGAGTTTCAGCATTTTTCTCTCGGTTGAAAAGGATTTGCATGAGCCCTTATCTGACAGAGGACATGGAGGGTGACTACTGTTTCAGCCATCTTAATTCAACCTGCAAAAAAAGAAAACCTTGGTCCAGGCCTCCCTTATGTCCTTTGCAAGTGAGAAAACCCTCTTAATGAGATGAGGTACCAGGAAAAAAAACCCTGTTCTTTTCTAAATACCTATCTTTCTGCTACTTTTTTTCTTACTAAGGTTAATCTCAAGTCTTTTTTCAAACAAAGGTATTAATTGAATACAAATGATTTTAAAAGTCTCTTTAGCACTAAAACCACTATGAGAAAAAGTATGTTTACATGCACTTTAGAAGTAAATTCAAAGCACAAGCAAGGAGGTATTACACTCAGAAAAAACATAACGAAGTTTACAGGACAAAATCACAATGTTGTCAGTCACCTTCCTGTTAAATGAATTTGCCATCCACACCTTCCATAAATAAGCCAAGAGTCTAACAGTTTTACTGCTATTGTACACGCATTTAGGAGTTTTCTACACCTGTCCACTATAGCCAGCACGAAATAGAAGACTTACAGTAGGTTGACAGTGAGATTTACTAAGCAACAGGTGCACACTACAATAGAAATGACTTTTTAGTACTTTGCTTAGATCAATTTAGAGTAAGTACCAGCATGAGTGTATCTAGACTAAGGGGTTCAATTTGCTCATATCCTGATCTAATGTCACAGCAGTGAGAGAGGCAGCATTCAGCAATAGCTACTAAAACAGTTACTGGAAAGAAGCCATGCTGGCTGGCTGCTGATCCCGGAATGTGGCACCACAAAGGCCGAGGAGTTTGTCACGTTCACCCACACCGCACTCAAGGACAGTACCCAGCTCACAGGAAAGTGTGCAGAGACACGAACTGCTGTGACCCCAAGGGCTTTGTCTGAAATACACAGAGCCACCCAGCTGCCCTCCTCTCACACCAAACACAGGGTTACCCTGTCAACTTGCTCAATGAGTTAAGGGGTCAGATCTGGACTACCACAGAGCTGCAAAAGGAATTGATTCCAACTTCAGGGGGAAAAAATACTGAAGCAACCAACACATTACCTCACTGACTAACCACTGCTCGCTCCTGTAAGACAAGGAGTGAACCTGCTAAGAATTTATCATGGAACAAGTTAAAAAAAATATGAATCAATTGGGTGCCAACTAAAGCAATATATGCAAAGCATTCCATATTTTAATTATGCAATACTCCCTACAAACCAGGAGAGCATGTGAAAAACACCTGCTACTGAGTGACTAAAACACATTCCATCCAAATTACAAGAAACAATGACAACTGTCATGAACAGATGCAATTTGGCTTTACGACCTTTGAGCCATCCATAGATGCAGTTTTATTGTCATCACTTAACTGCCCCAATAATACCAGTTTACTGTACTGCAAAGGAGCTGTGCTTACAGGAGAAGGAATCTCAAAAGTAGTTCAGCTTTTCCCAATATAGCACCTGGGCTAAGGGCTTCTGCCAACACAGTGTCAGTCATAGATCACACACTTGGCCAGTGCATCGATGGCAGGAGAATCCTCTGGTGCAGACACAGCCTGGGAAAAAAATGTGAGGCCTGTGCAGCAGGTAAAAGAAAAGCTTGAGCTGCATGCAAAATAGTAACAAGTCAGAATAAAGAACAGGGAAGGTATAGGACCTTATTTATTTTTAAAGAAGAAAAAAAATTCAAGGTCATGTCTTCAGAAACAGTGACCAGAACATCAAATGAATACAGAGGCTGATTTAATGAAAAGCACAAAACAGTATGAGTCCTAAGTTACATTTATGAGTAAAAGAATAGTTAGCTGACACAGCTGTTGGTAGCAGATTTGACACTGACCTATGTGTTTTCCAAAGATTTTCCTCTTGTATTTCAACTGTGAAATGAATTACTGACTCTTATTCACTGCGCAGACTTGTATGTGAAATCCAACTGAGTTTCAAAAAATACCTCATCATGTTAGAGAGGCAGATTAATACAATACAGGCAGTTTTACAAGTGAAGCGTCTGCAGTGGTTGTATTTTAAATCATGGGTCTTATCACTAATATCCATAACTAATAAAATATGAGAGGAAACATGAAGCATCATTGCTTTGGATATGAGTAACAGGAAGACAATCCTCCACAAACACATAAAGCAGTCCTGGGAACTTGCAGCCACATTTATTTTTCTGATGCAGCCATATTTTGACCAGCTAGACAATTATCCCATGTAATCAGTCAAATCTGATAACTTCTGCAGCTTTCCTAAGCAACATCTCTCATTTCTTTACATTGTAAGCAATGACACTCTTCAAGAAAAACTTTCCATCAGGTCATACCACTCAACTTTATCCTTAAATGCGCACAGCCTTCTAGTAACTCAAATTGTGGAGCAACACACAATATTTTAAATCAAATGCTATGTAAGTGTTTTAAATGTTTTAAGTGCTTCCTTCCTACAATTGCAGAATGACTACAAACTGCTGGATATTGCTGGAATTCAGAAACACAACCAAGAAACCCAGAATGAAGGCACTAACAGGGAAGTCACTGCAGAAAGACAAAGGTCAGGAGCAGCCTGCAAACCTGCAGAGCTCATACGCAGCAAGCACACTCCCATAAGTACACCAGATGCTGCTTGCAGCCACGAGCCAAAGCTACCACAGTAAACAGTCTGAACTCGTCCTCTGTACACAACTTCTTTGGTACTGTTTGGTGCCCAGGAAGGAACAAATCAGTGCACTGAAGTAACTCCCTCAAGGTCCAGCAAAGGTTTTACAGCTTACTGTGCTTTTGGGAATGCCTGAGAGCAGCTATGATTCACTAGCTGGGGAAGTTGCCACCCTCCTCACCACTCCATGTGTGCCTGCCACTGCCCGCCCAAGCGCGTCAGTCTGCATCACTCGAACCATCAAGGTTAGAACGGACTTTTCCCTGTCTCCAGGAGGTGATTCTTCTTCTCTCCTCATCATTTCAGATGGGAAGCTCGAACAGTCTGACAGTTCAAAGCATTTTGGGTGATGCACAAGAAAGGGAGAAGAAAATGCAGTGTGGGATACTCTTATCAAAGGCCATCAGTTTGTCAAATCCATTACTTTAAACATGCTTGTCAACTGCAACCTCACCTCACCAATGCTGCATGACTGGCAAGGTACATCTGGGACTGCAGATGTGCAGAAAGTGCATCTTAGAGGCATTTTTTCCAACACAGATACGCAAGAAAACCACAGATTCGATCTGGACATACATGTTGTCCTTGAGTTTTTTTACAGACCATTTTATCTGAACGTTCTCAGAAGGGTAAATTACAACAGGATAGATGTATGCTTTGAGAGCATGCCTACTCAGGCAAATTCTACACTTCGAAGTCTCTGCTGCATAAACTGTGTGGCTTCTATATTTTCATGGAACATACCATTCAATTTTAAAACAATCTTGATTGTGTTTTCTTTGCGCTCTGCTGTATCCAGCATCTCATGCACAACAGATCACAGATTTCCTTTTCAAACCACTATTCCTGGAGGAAACTTATTCACAGTTACTCTAGACCTCAGAGGCAAAGGTATGTTCCCCTCAGCCACTTGATGAGAAGATGCATTTGGCAATCCCTGATCTTGGAACAAACTACTCCTGATCCCTGTGTGGCAAGGGCAGAACTGCAACCATGAATGCCTGGCTAGGAGCTCAGTGGGTCACACAGGCTGACCACAGAAAGACATGGAGGTCTGGGAGCATGCCCAACCAAAAGTGACAAATTTGATTTAAGGGACTGGAGCATCTCTCCCAGAAGCAAATCTAAAGGAGAATGGCCTGGTCAGCCTTGAGAAGAGATGGCTGAGAAGGGACCTCATCATTATCTATCAGTATCAGGAGGAAATGTGTCAGGAGGATGGGTCTGGGCTCTGCTCGGTGGTGCCAAGCAATGAGACAAGAAACAATGGGCAGAAATTGATGCACAGAAGTTCCACATGGACATGAGGAAGAACTTAATTACCGTGCAGTGACTGAGCACTGGAACAGGTTGCTCAGAGAGGGCATGGAGTCTCCCTCACTGGAGGTATTCCAGACCGTCCGGACACAATTCTGTGCACTGTGCTCTGGGATGACCCTGCTCGACCCCGGAGTTTGGATCAATGACCCACCGTGGGTCCTTCCGACCCAGCCTGTGATTCTGTGACCTGCCGGGCGTGTCACGCAGAGCACGACAGGATGTCACCCGAGCTCCATCCCATCACACGCTGCTCCTCGCTGGGGACCGGCACCCTGACAGCCGCTTTCCGGACGGGCCCAGCGGCCCGTCGGGCCCTGCCGGCGGCAGTTCGCACCCCGGCCATCCCCGCGCTGCCCCGGGACCCCGGCCCAGCTCCCCGCGCGGCGAGCCCGGCCCCTACCGCCGCTCCGGGCGGCGCCGCTCCCCGCTCACCATCTCCTCGTGCCCGGGCCCATCGGGCTGCCCGGAGCCACTCTCACCGCCGGGCCCGGGGCTCGCCCGCCCCTCGGGGGTCTTCCGCTCGCTAGCGCCCTTCCCGCGCCGCGCCGCCCGCCGCCCCCACAGATAGATCGCGCCGGCTCCCAGCAGGATGGGCGTGCCCAGCACCAGCGCCAGTTGCCATCGGGACAGCCCGGCGGTGCCGCCGCCGCCCGGCAGCTCCACGGGCTTCGAGGCGGCCATGACGCCCGGGAGGAGGAGGAGGAGGAGGGAGGGTCAGCGGACACGCGGGGCGCGCCGGGAGGGCGCGGGAGCGCCGCCGCTTCCGCCCGCCCGCAGCGCCCCCTGCCGGCGCGGAGGGGCACCCGCAGCCCTCTGAGGGAGCCCGCGCGGGGCCGGGACGGGGTCGGCGCTGGGGTCGGGGGCGCTCCCCGGGACAGCGCTGGAATGGCCTCGGGGCCGGAGCGATCCGTGCCGAAGCGGTTCTGAGCCGCTCGCACGAAAAGCGTCCAGTTCTGGGCTCCTCAGTACCAGAGGGACGTGCAGCTCCTGGAGCTGGTCCAGGAGGGGGCAGCGAAGGTGATTAAGGGACTCTTAGGAAAGGCTGAGGGAGCTGGGCCTGTTCGGCCTTGAGGAGAAACGTCTGAGAGGGGCCCTGATCAATGTCAGAAGTACCTGAAGAGGGGATACCAAGAAGATGGATCCAGGCTCTTCTCGGTGGTGCCAAGCAATGGGACAAGAGGCAATGGGCAGAAGCTGATGCACAGAAGTTCCACCTGAACATGAGGAAGAAATTTTTACTGTGCAGAAGCACTGGAACAGGTTGTCCAGAGGGGTTGTGGAGGCTCCCTCACTAGATGTGAAAAACGCCAATCACTTGTTTTTAAAATTTTAAAAGTTTCATAGTAATAAAATGGTTATCAAAATAGTAATATAATTAGAGTAATAAAAATTTTAACAATTGAGATTGAGGACAATATGAGACAATAGAAACAAAGAGTTACAGACTGTCTGGGTACCTTTTTCTGGACAACATAAACCTGAAAAACACTCGTTAACAGAGGATTAACCCTTAAAAACAATAGCCTGTTGCATATTCATACATCTCATACATGATGCATAAATTCCATTCAAACATAGGATTCTGTCTGGTCAGTGTCAACTTCTTCCTATTAATCCTAAGGGCGTCTTTAGGGCTGAGCAAGGCAGGAAGAAGTTCATCTGACAATGGAGCAATAAATTCTCTTTCTCTGAAAGATTTAGGTGTCCTGTGGCTGCTATCTCGGTGTGAGTCCTTTCTTTAAAAAAAGTATCCTACATAGCATAGTTTCTATTTTAACATTTTGTTATAACCCAAAACTATATTTAACACACTGCTTAAGAAAATTAATACAACATAACTTTCTAACATAACACATATAATATTAATTTTCACATTTGCGAAAACCAATCATAAAATACGCATTTTCACACTAGAGTTATTCCAGATGTGTCTGGATACAATCCTGTGTTCTGGGATGGCCCTGCTTGAGCAGGAGGTTGGACCAGATGATCCACTGTGGCCTCTTCCAACTTTGCCTGGTTGATTCTCTAATTCTGTGAAGTTTCAGCAAATGTGACTGATTCAAACTTTCTAGGACTTTGAACTTAAGAATTTTGGAGCAATCCTTGTTATAAATTAAATCTTCCTGTTGTCTTCCCAATTATTAATTGAATCTGTCATAAAAATAATTTAATATGTAATATTGGAATTTTGTTCATGTGTGTGCCTGTGCCTTGTTAAAACCCTTACCTGTAGGCAGAGGAAGCTTGTGTTCCTATCTCCACTTAGTTCCATGGAGCACTCAACTGAAGATGGAGTAGTTTTTGATACGTTTTTACAATCAGCCCCAGTCATCTCATGCGAAAATTTCATTGCAGGTAGGAGGGAAATGTGAGAAGACATGCTGCACAGAAGAAAAAAGGGCTGCAAATAAAAACAACAGTAAGATTGCAAAGCAAACACCTCAGGGTCCCAACTAAAATTTGCCCTGCTGCACTCTGAGTCAGGTATCTGTGTGCCTGCTAGTAAACAACTTGAGAAATGTCCTTTAGTTGATGGATTATTACTGTTTATGTAAGCATATTTGGACAAAGCTGTGGGACAACCCTTCTCCCCGTTCTCCCTGTCACCTAACAATAGAAAGTATGTATCCAACAGGTCAATAGCTTCCTGCTGGGACAGCCCCAGTTCCACCCACATCATGCTTCCTGTAGGCCTTCAGATGTGCCGTGCCTGTACAGATGGGTGGCCTCCAGGATGTAAGTCAAATTCAGGCTGTGCGAATATGGCCAGGAGGGTCCTTCCCCACCTAGAAAATCATCCTACACATCCTTTTCATTGCTTCAGGTGTCTCCTTACTTTACTGTTTTGCAGGTATTCCTCTTGCTCCTGTCCAGGTTGCTGCAGCATGGTTGTGCCTCTCATACAGAACATCTGAGGCAGTGCCATCTGCATACCCATGTACTCAGGTCACTCTGCTAATCACACTCTTTCCTGCCCAGGACAAGGTAAGATTGGGCACACAGACATCCATGGCCAACCACTCCCTTCACCTGTATTGTTGGGAATGAACACTCCCACACGGTACTTACACCTCACACCCCCATGAATCAAACTGGAGTTTTGTAGCTACATCCGTAGTCTTAAACAGGTTAAGGAAAAGGTTTAATGCTGGGCCACTGCTTCTCTGTAATGCCAAATTACCAGCAAGCTTTTTGGCATATTTCTGGCCAAGACCAACCAGCATCTCCACAGCAATGCCTGGGCACCAGAAGAACACCAGCACACACCAGGGTTTGCTTCCAGTAAGTATAGTAACAAGACCACCTCCGTGGCAGGGAGAAATGATGAGGAGGACTCCATCTTATCAGAAGGCTAATTAATTACCTTATTATACTATATTATTCTGTATTATCTTACATTATATTACTTTACATTTAAACTGAATCTGCCAAGCAGTCAACTGCACTCCACTGCACAGCATTTCATGACTGTCAGCTGACAGTCCTGACACACACACACCTGGATTCAATTGGTCAGTGAATCAAAACACTCACAGCAGAATCCAGTTACCCTTTCCCTTCAGGTAAACAGTCTTCCACAAAGCATTCCACTTGTGAACAGCACAGGAGCAGTAAATGAGATAAGAATTGTTTTTTCTTTCTCTGAGGTTCAGAGAATGTGAAACTCAGAAATATTCTTGGGAAGAATTGTGCCTTGCTTTTCTCTATAAAGAGAAATGTGGTGACAGGTAAGAAGTTCAATTTGGGTTCTTCCTCCCATGCACTCTTCCAGCACCATCCCAACAGACTCTACAGCCTCAGAGCCCTCATTGTCCTCCTGCCAGGCCCCAAAGCAAGTAACACATCTTCCAGTTTCACACCATGCAGACAACAGTTTTGTGAGCCACTACAGTTTTTGTGTTATATCAGAGATTTTGAAATACAAGAGACACAAAAATGACAACAAGGTATTACAACCACAGTGCAGTAATTGCAGTACAGAGCCTCGAGGAGACCCTCAGCGCAGACACCACGTAGGGTACATGTGCTCAGTTTAGACACTTGGTCTGAGGGCCAGAAGTCATTCCCTGGCCCTGTTCTGTTGTGTGGTAGAGGCAAGGCCTGTATGGTTTACACGCAAGGCTGGTGAGGAGGAACCAGCACATTTTTATCCTGAGTGCATTCAAGTGAGGCAGGGCCTCCCATACCCCTGATATGGCAGATGAAATCACGCAGGTGAAAAGCAGCGGCTGCAAGATTGCACTGTCTGTCATAACCCAAAAATGAATGAGCAGTTGCTTTAGGAAGGGTTTCAACCTAGGCTGATGACATTTCTGAAATACTGAAGGAAGAGCAGAGGCAACAGAAGTCAGGAGAGAGAGAGAGAGAGAGCAGCATGGGAAGAGTGGGCCATTTGTGCTCCCTCCCGCAGAGCCAGCCAGGTCTCTGCAAGCAGCTGTGCCAGCTTCTGACCAACATCAATATGTCAATTCTGCTTCTCAAAAATCACAAGCCTACTTTGGGTCTGCCCCCCGCAGGCATGTAACTGTGGGCAATTCTGCATTGGTATTGACAGCTGGGGCACTCAGCAGCAGCACAGCGAGCAGCCCCAGCCCTGCCACCCGCCCCCTGGGGCAGTGTCATATTGGACATCGCTGCAATGGAAAGGTTAAAGGAAACCTAGTTGAAAAGAGATGAGAAAGGGCTGACTTTATGTTTAGACAGTGCCTGGGGCTGCAGTGGGACAGGTTTTGGGGAGGGAGTACAGAAAGAGTGGTTGAAACTGTCTGTCTGCTTCCTTTGTTGGCAGAACAGTGTGAAGCTACTGGCTTGGTGGTGGAGTTTGACCTTTGTCTGGCTTTGCCTTGTCTGGCTGGGAGACACCCCCCCCTCCAAGTTTGGAGCATCTGTGCATGGAATATGATGAGGATGATGATATTTTCTTTGCAAAATGGATGAGCAGCTTCTGGGGCCACAACTTGATCGATGAGGAGAAAGAAGGCAGAGGCCACAAGAAACGTCAGCCACAACTCTGGAGTGAAAGGAGAGCATCCCTACCGGTAAGAGCTGCGTGCGGCTTTCTCTGTGTGTGCACGTGGTGTATGTATAAATGTGAGTTCCATCCCCAGAGGCACGGCCCCAGGGATGTATGAGGAGTATGGGACACCTTGCCAAGTAAATTCAGTTCCTGCTGGCAGCTGCTAGTTGCTTTTTGAGCTTAGCTGTCTGACAGGGTCAAGCCTCTGGGGTCTTGGAATACAGAAAACTGGCAAACTCCAAGAAAAGTGATGATAGGGCCAGAAATGTAAGGAGAAGTGTGTAATAACTGCCTAATTATGTATTACAGTGTTGTAATACACTTCTGGCTGCTCAGCACAACCTGGTAGACATCAAAACATTTTGCACCTGCATACATAAAGACTGCCTGTAACAAGTCTGTTCTCATGTGAAAAACTGTGTAATTCCATATGTATTAAAAGGATTTTGACCTAATTATGCAACTATATTAACTCCAGGAAGTTTAACCCTTTACCTCTTGAGACTTACCTGTTTTCAGGTAAGTGTAACTTCTGTTTCAAGCTAGAGGATGCAGTCCCTCCTGTTTTAAAACATCTGGCTCTGAAAACAATGATACAACACATAATAAAGCTTACTAAACTGTGAAGTAAGATTTTAAGGTAGAAGTACATTCTTTATTCTTAAAAGAGTCAGGGAAAGGGCAGATTCACATGCAGAAGGCCACTCACAACTGTCTAAGTGAGTATCAAAATTAGGTTAAACTGAATGGTTGCTTTCATTTCAGCTTTTAAAAGAACATTTAGGTGGTCCAAACCTGTCTTCTTTTTTTCCAACTACATCATTAGTCTTAACAAAGATACCATGTTTCCTTACAAACCATTTTTTACTTATATCCTTAGATCATTATGGCTGCAATGAAGCAAATGCTAAAATATTGAAATATTGGGGAAGAGCAGCTAATCTTTCCCAAACTTTTTTTTTTGTGCCGTTCTATGTTTCCACCTTGCAAGTTCTTCTCTTCAGCTGTCAGGTTCTAAGCTGTGGGATTTTTCATTTCCAAAACAAATTGGCTATGAAAAACCAAGTCCAAAACAAACCACTTCCTCCCTCTTTGCATTCATGGGCAGGCTGGAGAGATAACCTTCATTCATAACTTCTGGTCTGATCAGCCACATTTGTTATTTACTCTTGTATTTCACCTCAGCCACAGATTGCAAGACAGACTGTGAGCTAGAGCTTTGCTGCTGTATTCCATCAAAATACCAGAAACATAACATTTATTAATGGGAGGGGAAGGAGGTTAATTAATTTTACTGTATTTTACTTTTTTCACTCAGAGATCCATGCATATGTGATTTCTTTAGGCCTCAAGAGAAACTGGAGTGTAAGAATGCACTTCAAATCTCTTTTCATTCAGCTAGGTACTGAACATATCTTGTATATTTGTGTTTGTATTAGCATGTCCTTGTATTCCGTTTGTTCAAAAGCTATTTAAATAGTTAGCTAATAGCTATTCAGATACTTTGCTACACTTGCATTCCTGAATCCATACCTAGAATTTAGATTAAGTTAGCTTTTTGATGATACTGTTTAACAAGCTAAAGATATTGTGCATACTTAATTATATCTGACCTTTACATTAATACTTCGCACAAATTTGTCTTGCTCCACTAGTTTCATACAGAAGATGTAAATTTTAATTGCTTTATTTCTCAGTGCCAGATGTTGACTGGAGGAATGAGGCAGGAATATTCGTCTGGGGATTTTATAATTTGCAGATACATTTTCAAATCAACTCTTGATTTGGAAGTTGAGTAGTTGCTAGTAAAGAGCAGTAGTATGTGTTGTCTAACCAAAGCCAGAAGTTAAACAAATGGGCACTACTGATGCCTTGTAAATATCTCCAGAAAGAGCATCTCCTTGTTGAGAACAGTAACTTGAGAGCTATTGCATCTGGATGTGTGGTTTTTTGAGCAGTTACTCCAAATTAAAACTACTGTAAGATTCATTGCAAATTATAACTGTTGTAAGATTGAAACCACTGGTATTTAAATACTGTCTTCATTTTATCAGAACAGTGCTAATTATCAGGAGGATAATTATTAGAGTGCATCTCTTCTGAAAGCTAGTACCTCCACAGCAGGACACAGTGTACCCTTTCTTCTGTCTTAACATTGAAAATTGACATAATTCCACTGTCTAAAATCAAGCCAGCAAGTTCTGGCACAGCTGTTGGGAAAAGCTCCTTGTGCAGGTGCAATGGTACTGCCAAAAGAGCACTGCCAGCTCACTTGGTCTCATACCCAAGGCTGGCATTCAGGGCACCAGCAGCAGAGCAGTCCTGCCCATGGGAACTGCTTCAGCACCACAGCCTTTTGATGCTGCATAGTAAAGTGCTCTCAGGGGAGCACAAAAGGTGGTTCTGCTGGAAAATCCCTTTCAGCTCCAAACTGCTGTGTTGGTCTTTGTAGTTTTTCCTGTGCTATAGTGAGACATTCAAGCCACTGCTTCCACCTCAAAAACAAAAATAAACTCCTGTGGTATACTATCATGGTACAGCCCCCATCCTAAGTAAAGATAAAACTTTGAAGAACAACTCCCAAACTAACAACAGTTTTCATATTTTTTTCCCCCCAGTATCTTTGTATACCTCACAAACACCACTGAGATGAGCTTTGCAAGATGCTTTTGCTATTGTCATTCACACTTTGCAGAGGGGAGCACAAAATTATATTCATCCTACACTGGGTCACTTGCAAGTCAGGCTAAAACACATAACTCCAATCTGTCAGGCTAAAATAATGTGTAACTCCACTGTCCTGGAAAGCTCAGAGCTCTGTATGTTGCTGTGGGCCAACACTGAATGTAAAAACTGCTTGGGGATAATTAAGTCAGCTGTTTCCATCTCCTTTATTTAACTTGTTCCCCTGGCAAACTTTAAGCAAATTAACTGTGATACCTTTCTTGAAGCCTCCAGCTATGACTTTCCTTGTCACATTCTAGTTACCCTACATCATTTAGGTTCAGAATACATCTTACCTCCCAGACATTTTCTTGTCAGGAAAAGATTGGAGACAAAGGAGAACTGATAACAAGTTTACAGCCCTATACATGGATCCACCTTCAAACAGACATTGTTGCTCACTGGAGAAAATTGCTAGGAGTGGCAGCAGAACAAATGACTGCTGTTGAAGTTACTGACATTTAATTTAAACTAAACTTAAACTGAACATCTACCACAATGTTGTTATTATAGACCAATTGAAGGCCAGACCAAAATATTTTAAAGAAATATATGCTTGTCTGTAAGCTTCTCGGAAGAAAATGAAGCCATGGGAGAGCATCTGAATGTGAGATGTTCCAAAATATCCCTAAAATACTCGGGTCATTGTGTAAACTCCAGCAAACAATGGACACTTGTGCTGACAAACTGAAGATTAATGATCTTACTGACAGCTGGGCAAGCTCTCGGATCAAGCCCAAAAGATGTAAATAATTAACTTGTCTACAACAGAAACTGAGAAAGAGATAAGACAAATTATACTGACAACAGTTTTTGTTGTATGAAGTATTTTTGTTTGTGTACCTTTTATGTGTTTGAGATTGGCAATTAGCAGAAGATTAGCTGTTTTGTAAATAGATACTCTGAACATGAGTGGCCTTTACCCAATACAGAAAAAAGGTGGACTAATGGGAATAAGAAACAATCCCTGAGATCCGTTGGTGCTTCTGGCTTTCCCAGCAGCGACAAAAAATCCCCATTTTGATAGTGGAGAATTTAATGTATCTTGCACAGGCACTGTGAGAGAAAGCCCAGTCACAGCAATATGATTGCATAGACCTGTCAGTGTATCTCTACCCTTAGCCCGCTGAGGCAGATGGGCATTTCAGAGGAAAGCTTCTCCCTTTTCTGGACCATTGCTGCCATATCAGTAGGTAAACTGAAGTCTTTCTGTTAAGGGCTTAACTGTAATTCTATCTGTGAAGAGAAACTAAAAAGTAATGTCTTAGTAAAAGAAAACATTTACAGTCTTTGCAAAACAAGATTGATAAAATACAATCCCCCATTTCAGCTGTCCTCCTGTGTTTGGTTTGGGTTTTTTTCCCAAACCCTCTAGGAACAGATATCAGTGATTTTTACCATGAAACAATTTTTATTTCCAGGAAAGAATACATGTTGATGCCATTAAAATGTCAGAGAAGACATTTAGCTTGTTGAGCCTGGCATGGCATGTGTGCTCCTGTCCCTCGAGCACAATGTGATTGTTTGATGCTTTCTAAAGCAACAATACAATATGACCTTACAGAACTTGCAGCTGTATTGACTGGTTTGAAACCAAAGTAAAAATAGTATGGCAGAAATCATTAACACTACTCTCAGAGGCAGTCCATAATACTGGACATAGTAAGCTTATGCCTGGAAAAAAAAAAATGGAACCAGTACCATAGATTTTGGAAGCACTCTTCAAATATTAGGTGCTTCTGTCAGGTGCAAGATTTATTATTTTCAGCATCTCTCATCAAGCCTGTCTAATGTGATATAGCCACAGCCATATGAATGCACAGCCTCTCTATCCAGAGAAAGGCTGCACTGGTCTCTGTTGTGCCAGTACATTTATAGTAGCAGGGATATGTCCTGCACACAACTTCAGAGTGAGTGAAGTGGTGTGCAGGACATATTTCAGGTCCCTTGCAGTCCAAGGTTTGTAGATTCATGTGAGCACTATACCCAGTTGGTTTAGTTTTCTCCTGTTTGTTAAAACAACAAAACAACCAATACACACACCACAAACCCTGCACTGAGTGTAGGGTTTTCTAGTGGATTTTCTTAGAAAGCATTGCAGAAGTGGTGGGATAAACCTTCCTTTGCTGTAAACAATCACAGCTCCCTTAAAGCCAGCAGAACTTCTCAGGGTTACTTAGTAGCTGAAGGCTCAGAACCAGGTTTGCACAAAACAGAGAGTCCCAGAATCAATTATGTTGGAAAAGACCCCTGAGACCATCAACTCTGACCTTTGACCAATCCACCATCATGTCAACTAGACCATGGCACTGAGTGCCATGTCATGTCTTTCCTTATACACCTCCAGGGACAGAGACTCCACCACCTCTCTGGGCAGTCTGTTCCAATGTCTAGTCATCCTTTCTGTGAAGAAATTCCTCATAATGTCCAAAACATATATGCATTCAAAAATGTATGCCAGCAGCTGGGTGCCTGGAGTGCTTTAATCTGACACATGCAGGGGTGTAATTTTCAGCACCTCCCATCTCTTACAACTTTCAGCATCTGCATCTTACCTGTGTTCATCTACTCATCTTGAAAGTCATCAACAGGGTTTGGGGTATCCCCAGCTGTGTGGTGTCCTTTTCATGCCTCTCTTCTACATCTGTCTCTTTCTAAAACTACCAATTCATGACTGCACAGGACACAGCAGTTCTGTATCAGTTTAATCTCCTTTGCAGACATTCAATTGAACACAGCTGATGCAGATCAATAGCTTTTATCTGCATGCCAGGCCTTGGAAAATTGAATCACACAGAAACCAAACAACTTATCTACTCATTCTGACTTCAGTCCTGCAAATATAATTGTAGAAGTCTGTTTCCTACTACTTCTTTGGTAGGGATGTGTCCCTCAGTACCCTGAAAGTGCTTCTTCATTAGTTCAAGACAAATGTACCCAAAAAGCCCACAGAAAATCCAAACCTGGGCAATAAAGCAGCTTGTCTGCATGTAGACCATGCTGAAAACTTGAAAGAACTGGGTGAGAAATGGTTGCTGTCACACTCTAAACTCCAACAGGTGATAAGACCTGGAGCACTCATGGATCAAACCTCTTACCTGACTCATCTGGCCACAAAAGGCTGGGTATTGCTTTTTGAGAGTCCTGCCTAGAAACTGCAACCAGGTGCAAGGCCTGAGTTTTTGAGGTTATGAAGAATCCCAGTTCCTTTTTGTATCAGTGAACACTAAGAGGACCCAGCACACTTTACATTTGAAATGTTCATTGTGTGCCAAAAGTTATATTCTCAAATCCAGGAATAATAGGAAATTCTGCCCCTGCTGCATCCAGAAAGCAAGGTCTTGGCAATGTGATTCTGCTACACTTAAAAAGAAAGATACAGAATTCTGGGGAGGGTCTTTCACTGTTTGGGAGAGTATCTGTGGCAGAAAAAAGTCTGCCTTGTGTGTTCTGCTTTGCTATCCAATAGTCAACAAAGACCTTTTGTTTTTCAGGCCAAGCTTTCTTCTCTCCATACAACACGACTTCATGCTTCTGCCAAAGGCTCATCTTCAGGCCACATCAGGGGCTCCAAGGAATTTCAAGAGGACCAAGATGTCAAATGTCACTGCCACAGGAAGGCAAGCAGAACGCCTTCAGCAGACAGCTCATGTCCAGAGACAAGATCAAACTCCATTCAGGAATTTGCAGAGTCCTTTGAAAAGCAATTGCATCTCAAAAGCAAACGCTCAGTTTCTTTGGTAGGTAATAAGATCACGGCAGAAGAAAAAAAGCCCAACCAACCAAGTCAGCTTCATCCTTTGTGTAATTGCTGTGACTTTGCTGAGGGAGGTGCAGAAATAAACTCCAATTGGAATTTCTCATATTATGTGGTCTCAAATTACTACAAGTAGCACAAACCACGTTAAAGTTGTATCATTAGTGTGAGGATACTTGATGTGGTGTTACTGCCCAGGCTTATTCAGGAATGTTTATCCTCAAAATGAAACACCTCACTGGCTCATGTGGCAATGTTTTCAGAGGTTTCTATGGCTGTGGCCACAAAACATGACAATACAAACCCAGGTTTGCTTCACTTCTACTGCAAGACCCAGCTCACTTTTTCACAGCTGCTGACCTGACTTAACCTATGTGGAGTTGTCTGTAACACTGCCAGACACTGCAGTGTTTGAGAGGCTTCTAATTTACCCCTCAGGACCCTATCCATCTGCTTTCTGCAGTGTCACCACACAGCTGCAGCAGCAGCTATTGCTATAAGTAGCAGAACATATTTTCACTGCAGGGGCATGCAGGGGATTCTCTGCCCATTTCATTCTTGTCCCCATCATTCTGTCCAGAGCCATGAGCATTTTGTCTGGTGTGTGTTGATGAAATAGCCAACAGCCAATTTTTATCTAGACTTTAATATATTTTAATTATGGTGCATAGTATCTGCTGTATCATGCAATGGAAGAAAGGGTAATAAATCCTAACTCACTTTTAAATATCAGGAAAACCCCATCAAATTGTCACTCAATTCAAAAAGCTGTGCTTGAATAACACCTGACATTAGCATCAAATAGCCACAGAAGGAAGAATCCTTTTTTTGTTCCAGGTTCTTGACACTGACAATTTATATGGAAAAGTAATTTTCAACTCTCTTTACACAGCAAAAGAGGGGGAAAAATTTCTTTTCAATAGGCAGCATGATTACATGATCAGTCCCATAATTATAGTCCTTGCATGACCAATTGCCTAAGAATATGCAGAATTATGATGATGACAGCACTGTTACACCATGGTCAAAATTTCAAGCACATCCCCTAATCTTCTTTTTCCTCTTCAGGAACTACTCAATTGCTTTCATTTGGACATTTACATTGCCTCATGTGCCAGCATTCACCAGTGGTTGTCTGGTTTATCATTTATAATTTCTCAAAAATGCCTGTGGCTAGAAAGTCTGTGAGTGGATGTATGACTAGGTGTAGTGAGCACAATGTATTAATTATGGCTTCAGTTCCAGTTAAAAGCAGGGGTTCCAGTGCCCCTCTGTAATCAGCAGTGGGATGTGTTGAGCTGTATTTTAGTCTGTTTTTCAAGAAGACCAAGTTGTTGCCATTCCCTCAGTCACAATTGTAGTTTGGGAGATGCAAAGGTCTTGTGAATCAGAAATAACTGAGCAATAGGTCAGAGATCTGAAAGGAAATTTGGGCTTAAACCTGTATCTTCAAATGGAGCATTTTTTTTGAATTCAGAGCTCTGTGGGTGCAATTCAAACCACCATGATCAGACAGGTGAACAGTGTGGGAAAGGTAATTCATCTCCTTCCTTGCATATTGCTTTTCTCATATAAATGTGTCTTTGAGAACCCTTCAGACCTTGTTTTCAGTGAGGCCTTTGCAGCCAGCATTGAGAAGTCATCAGGGATGTAAAGATGGATCACATGAAAGGATAGAAACATGGAGTCTGGGCTGAAATCTCAGAGCCCCTCTCTTTCTCCCTCCTGTCTGCTCTCCTCTTCAAGTCCACTGAGCCTGTGACCCTTCTATCATATACAGAGTAAAATCAAAGCATGTGTGTTGCTTCTTGCTGAGCTTTAGGTTGACTGGCTTGAGCCTTGAATTTGAGTCCATCATGGTAAAGCTGATCTTGGTGAGGAAGTTACTGGAACATTTTGTTACTTAGTGAAAGAAAATAATGAGCTTTTTTGTTGTTGTTGTTCTTGTAGGAATCTCTTTTAATTCCCTGCTATTTTTTCCCTGCCTTTTAGCAACCTGAAGGTGCAAAAGAGAGACGAGAAAGAGAAAAATTGCATTTGAGAAAAAGCAAGTCTCATAAGAAAATTGGAGAGAAATCAGAGGCAAGAAGAGAGCGGGATGAAACTGAAAGTTCAGAAGTACCTGCAAAACACAGTGAACAGTTTCCATCACAAGCAAGCATTCACAAAGGTTTTGTATCCACAGGCAGCTAGGATGCATTGAGATAATCAATCTTAACACTCCTCCTGAAGAGCAGAGGGAGCGTTTGTGTTCTGTTTTGACTAGAGGCAGCCTGTTAGCTAGAATAATCCTTAAGCTGTAAAATAAAAGTAAATACAACTGCGTTGCTGGCACCGTGTTACTACCTTCCTTTCTTTACTTTTGTCACTAGAAATATGACCTTTGTCATAGGAGTGTATCAGTAGCAAGATCCAAGTTAGAGATTAACCACCATAAGAGGATTTCAGGCATATTTAGCATTGCAGCAGGACAGTGGTGGATGTGTTCCTTTAAGAGGAGGCCACTACCTATGTATTACAGAGCCATGCAAAGCCTTATGTTCCTTTTTAAATTGAAAACTGGCTTTTTGGTAAGTTTGGGAAGAAAAAAGTACCCATAAACAGCCAACTTCTTCCTGGCCCTGACATTCACTTAGATTTGTCTTGAAAACAGGTATCTATTTGCTCTGACGGTCTTTCAGCTCCAAATTTGAGTAAGTAAGAGAAGAGAAGCCCATGTTCTCTTCTACACCTCCCTGATTTCTCACTTCTCTCTGCTTTTGCTGTCACTGTGCAGTGTGACTCATTTCACTGGCATCTCCCAGCCCTCTCCCATGTCCTCAGTCACATTTCCCCAGTCACACAACTAGTTCTTTCTCTCAACCTTACCCACAGAATTCACAGAATGACAAGGTTGGAGCAGACCTTAAAGATCAAGTCCAACCTATGCCCTAACTCCTCAACTAAACCATGGCACCGAGTGCCATATGCAGTCTTTTTTTTTAATCATCACCTCATTACCTTGCTTCTTTTGTGGTCTTTCCTCTCTCCATTTACTACTTTACTGCCTTGTAGCTACCAACCTCTCCTGCTACAACTCTCCTTTTGCTTCATCAACATCTGAGCCTTGCTGAAAATTCTCTAGTAAAACCAGAGATGTTCTGTCTCTCATATTTCCATAGAATATCTTCTTCAAGGGGTTGATGGGGCATTGCAACCCTTTTTCCTTTTCCAGAATTTGGGCCAAACTGTCTGTCTATGGTGAGCAGGACCTAGGAAAAGGCTGATCCTCTGGCTGAGGATCTCCTGAACACCGGTGTAAATCTCATCTCCACATGCTCACAAACACATACACACTCCCACAATCCCCCTATGCTCCCCTCTCTTCAAAGTGCCAGTGTTCTCTGCAGATACAGCCCTTCTCTCTTTGGGAATAATCTTCCCAGGCCTAGTATGGAGAGAGCCTGATTTGGATAATACAGGGAGAAAAGAGTGAAGAGTAATGAAGTCATGAGCAAAAGTCAAGGTTTGATGGATATTCTTCCTGTGATTTTTCTGTAATCTTGCTAATTTACCTTAGAGCCTTACTTTTGAATATTCAGCCCTTTAAAGGCTTAGGGCATCTTTAAAACTTTGTAACACTTGTATCCATTAAGTGATTGAGCTGTGTGGGGTTTTTTTGTTTAGGGCTTTGGGGGATATATAAGAAAGCAATTGAACCCTTACTGATGTTTGTAAATTGCTTCTTGCCTGGTAACATGTATTATAAACGAATAAATCTAATAATGGAAAAATGTTGTTCCTATGCATTGTTCCTGTCCTTCCCAATCCAGAGTGAATTTTTACAAAGTTCTACTGTCAGCAAAACTTAAATACAGATGACTTTTCCTTTACAACCTTAATCTGAAGACTGCATTGCAAAAGGTCTGGATAGAAATTAACATGGCCAGCAGTGTCTGAGCTCCTCAGATAAAGCCTCTCACATACATCCTTTCAGGTAGCAGCCTGTCCTCACATCTTGGGAGAGCTGAATGCCATGGCTGCGTCAGCTCTGCCTGGATTTCAGGTCATCAGCTGCCTCCTCCTGTTTTACAGACAGGTTAACTCAACAGGCCCCAGCAGAATTTGCTTGTGTTCATCAAATCAGTGTGCTGGTTGTACACCACACCTGATGGAAAGAAAACACCAAACAGAGCTAAAATAGGAGAGCCCTGTGTGGCTGCCTCTGACTTGCTGGTTACCATCTCCCTGAAAGCACAGAGAAACCTCACTGCCACCAGGGCAGCTCTGCCCACAAACAGCTTCCCTGTATCCCTCCAAATCCCATCTCTCTGATGGGAGGGTCTGGAAGTGTTTATGTGCTCTTGAACCGGCCCATCAGCCCCACGGTGTGACTCTGGAAACAGAAGCTTTCACACAATGCCCTCTATTGATCAGAAGTGTTCTTCTCTCTTGCTCTGTAGCATGGCTGATCAGACCAGCAGCCTTTTCCAGCTCTGTCCCTTCCAGTCTGAGGCAATAGGATTACTTGGGTGGACTGAATCTTGCTTGATAGAATGAAATCGTTCTCCACAGAAATTAAAAATTATTCCATAACAAATTGGGAATTTGGGAAGGCTGGTAACCATCCAAAGAGGAATCTGATTGCAATGGTACCTCTGATATTTCTGTCAGAAAGACTACAGAGGGTTTCCATTCTCACAGTAGGTCACTAGTTCTGTGGCAAATGGCATAAAAAATAGTCACAGCCTTGATTCCACGCTGAATTCCCAGAGCAAGGGGGCTGGCTGCAGGCAGTTTCTGCACAAACACCCATTCCTGGGCAAACACTGTTTGCTTTTTCTGCCCTTCCCAAGAGTGAGAAGGCTGCAAGTTGTATCAGAGGCCAAACCCCAGACATGAAGGAAGTCAGGCTTCAGTGGGAAGTGAAGACAAAGGGATGAAGAAATCTAATAAGAAATATTGAAAACATGAAACAGAAAGGGGAATGAGCAGGAAAACTGGTGTGATTCAAGGGACCCATGAAGGAAATATTAAACTTGCTGTGTCTCACAAGTGGAAGACCATGGTCTGATGAAACACTCATCCCTGTGAATTCTTCCAGCAGTTCAGGCTAGCTGGAAAGTGCTCCTGTGGGAAGGGAAGATGTGGGTACATAGAAATCTTTCAAGAGAAAGAGAGACTTACACCCCAGTGTTTTCTGAGGGCTAAGAAGAGGACATCAGTTGGGGTTACCTCATCTGTCAGGTGGGCATTCCCAAAGCAAAATATTTATGCTTGCTTCTCAGGTATTGTTTAATTGCAGCATGGTTTGGAGGATGAATTCAATTTCGAGTGCTGGCTAACTTATCATGTATTGGTATATGAAATGCCATATCCCACACAGGTAAAATGATGTAACAGCTGTATTTATAGCTCACAAGAGCCCTTTATGGGGAAAAAAATAGGAAATATTTAAATGCATGAATAAAAATGAAATAACCACAATGGATAACTGAAAAAGAATATAATACCTATTAAAAATACCTAAAATATTAAATATGAAAAATATTAAAATATTAATAGGCAGGTTTTTGTTCTTTAGCACAACAAAAGGTATTTGGGTAAGCACAACCCTGGCTCTGAATGCACCCAGTGTACAGGTGAATAGTGTAAAAGCATGTAGAGATACAATCAATCTTGATAACTGAAATTATTCACACAGCAATGAATCATAATCACAGGACTTGGAGCTTATCACAGTTTTCTGCCAAAACTGTTGTAAACAGATAGGTCTTGAAATATTTCCAGAGAGATATTACAGCCAAAATCTAGTCATTCAATGAGAGAATTGAACACTGAAATACAACAAACTTCATAAGAATGCTCTGCCTGCAGTTGTTGTGCCAGAGCTTTAGGTAATTGTGTGAGAACAAATGTGAAAATAAACCCACTCATCAAAGAAAACATTGCTCATAGCACGTTGATTTTCATTTTCACTGCTGTTTTAGACTGGCTTGACAGATGCTCTTGCTCCTATTAGAAGGATGCCTCTGAATCCCAGCTCAGTATCTACAATTCTTTGGAAAAAGATAATTTCTCTCAGCTGTTTCTTGTCCCTGAGGTCAGATAAAAATAAGAGAAAGAGCATCAGTATTCTGTCATACTAGATGCATTCTTGTCCTTCTTATATGCTTGTCAAAATGCTTCAGTTCATACAATTCCTAAACTGACAAAAGTTTGGTGAATTGAGAAGACCAACCAACTTGTGACACTTGTACATGAATTTTTGTCAAAAAGCCATCAAGGCCCCTACAGAGAGTCCTCAGACTGGAGAATTAGTACTGTTCTTGATAGTGAAGTATCAAAAAAGAACTCTTTTTTTTGCTCTAAAGCTTGAGCAAAAGGATTCATGGACATGGTTGCCTGTAGCCATCTCCCATGATATGAGGTGAATGTTGGGGTTTGGTCCTTTGAAAACCAACCCTTCCTGTACCATTATGCAATGGCTCTCATTTGATATTCTGCTCTTCCTGTGTACGCAAAATACATCTTCAATGTTTCTCATAAGCTTTTTAAATATAGTGGGTCTACTCCCTGGGGACTCTTATACAGAGAAATCTGTCTGTCAGAAGGCAGCTACAGTGATTTCAGATTAGCACAAGTTTATGTCTGGCAGACAGGAATGATTAGAGCATTTCTTTGCTCTACTGGTCCCAGCAGCAATAAAAGATCTTCAGGGAGAACAAAGTAACTTTGGGCTGCTCTCACCTGTGCAGGACTGGCAACTGCAGTTTAGCCCAGGATTTGGGATATATATAATATATATTCATGAATTCCTTTTCCATTGTGCCAAATTCTACATGCCCACATGAAGCTGCTTCATCTTCTTTAATGCCTTTTGCATAGAAAAAAGGACTCTCACATTAGGATAATCCAGGTCTCAGCTGGCCAATGGGCATTAACCAAAATGTCCATCACTCACTCAGGGTACTCACTGTGATGTGGTTTCCTAATCCAAAGCAATTCTGATCTGAGAATGCTTAAGACTGATAAAAAATTTCTTTTCAGTTGAAGCAAGAACATTTGGATCCATGTGCAATTTCTCATGGTGTCTTGGGGACTGACAGGAGCACAGAACTTCACTGAACGCACAGCTTTCATAAAGTGGGCTTATGGCAAACCCTCAGGGTCTTCTGATACTTGCAATATAGAGAGTAGAGAGTCTTGACTAAACCCTGAATGCTGGTGACTGAGAGGTGATACAACTGTGTTGAAGCTGCTGCAGTAATCCTGTGTTACCAGATGCTACTTAGAAGGTGGGAGAGCCCTCAGTACTATCTCTAATGGCTTTTAACAATGTTTTGCACTGATGGAAAGACCAAAGGTGAAGATGGTGGGACACACTGAAGCTGCCACAGCCAGAGTGTGTCATTCTTTAAATAGCTGTATTAGTGGAAAAGTGGAACACAGTGCTCCAAAAGAGCTGCAAGCAGCTGGGTGTTTCAATGTCTGCAGTTCAGAGCTGGCACTGCAGAGAGGGAGCAACCAGCTCTCCTAATTCCCTGCTAGTTGATGCATTGTATTCAGCTCTGGGGCCCCCAACACAAGGAAGACACTGACCTGCTGGAATGAGCCCAGAGGTGAGCCACTAAACTGAGAGACACTGACCTGCTGGAATGAGCCCAGAGGTGAGACACCAAACTGATCACAGGCCTGGAGCACCTCTCCTCTGACAAGCTGAGAGTTTTTGGGACTGGTCAGCCTGGAGGAAAAAAGACTCCAGGGAGACCTCAGAGCCCCTGCCAGTACCTAAAGGGGACTTACAAGAAATCTGGATAGGAACTTTTCTCAAGTTCCTATTTCCTTCATGGGTCCCTTGAATCACACCAGTTTTCCTGCTCACTCCCCTTTTGTTTCATGTTTTCAATATTTCTCATTAGTGAGCATATGGATTTCTTCATCCCTTTGTCTTCACTTCCCACTGAAGCCTGACTTCCCTTTCACAAGTGCGAGGGAGGTTGTGGACTCCCCATTGCTCAAAGTGTTCAAGGCCAGGCAGGACGAGGCCCTGAGTAACCAGGTCTACTGGAATGTTCCTTGCCCATGGCACAGTGCTTGCAACCAAACAGTCTTTTAACCCAAACCATGCTGTGATTCCATGATGATAGAGGTAAATTATATGATCTAGTTGTTGTCTATATTTATAACATCAGGAAAGGCACCAAGCACCAAGTCCTTCTCTCTTTGGAGGTTCTCTCTGTAGGTGGCATCTGAGACACGTTGGTAGGGTGGAGTGGAGTGAGAGAAGCAGGCATAACTGCTGTGCTGTAGTGGTACTTCAAGACACAGATCTTATCTCAATACTTTTTTGTCTGGTATCAAATTAGCAAAACTAGAAAGCACTGGATAACTCATTCTTCTAGGAAAAAAGTATAAGCTGTGTACAACCTGGATTAACTTTCGTTGATCCTTTACTAGATCAACGATCCAGTAAATAATTTGGACATGGGATCTTAATTTCTGAAGGGAATATATCAGCTCCACCTCTTAAAATTCCTGAGAAATAACAGGAATTCTTGCATTAAAATCCTGCTTGCAAGTGCTCTTTTCCACTTGCTTTTAACAGTGTATTCAGAAGTTGCTGCTAAAGAAACCAGCCTGTCCCACATGTCATGTCCTGGTGCATCTGTAAGGTCAGTGGTGGGTTCTTGTCCTCTGTGATGAAGAGAGGGTCCTTTAAGATTACAGAGGGGAACTACTCAAGGCTTGATTCTAAATACAGAAGAAAAGAGAAATCAAAACTTTACTCAGTGCATTAGTGCTTTATGAGGTTGGTGTAGGTGTGTGAATTTTTACAAAGTTCAGAGATGAACTTTGAAGGTGAAACCTCCTAGCTCCTTCCCAGTGATTAGGGAAGAAATCAAAATATTTTTACAATTTCTTGGACAGTGTAAGTCAAAATTGCACTTTTGCTACAGAATACATTGTTTGCAAGTTCTTTCACTTACAATCATTAATCTACTAGATAACCTTCATAGGCATTTTCCAGCAGAGGGAGTCTGTCCACACCGAGTGAGAACATGCACTATAGTCCAGTGCAAACATGAGTTTGAGACTGAAATAATTACAGTGCCAGCAGGAGACAACTGTCATCAACAGCACAGCTCCAAGTGGTCAAATTTTACCCTGTGTTGTTCATGTATGACTTTTCTTTTATATATAACGGAAATCAATATACACTGCAACCCATGGCAGAGCTTAGTCTGGTATTAGGAACTGCAGTATTTACCCCGTGGTCAGCAGAAAACCTTGATCCAGCTCTCTCCCAGTCCTCACTATAGGAAAGATAATACATTTCTTGCCCCAGGTTTATTCTGACAGAAGCTTCTCAGTGAGGAAAAAGCAAGAGCATTTTTATTCTTATAAGCAGCACAACTACTTTTCACAGGCAGCATAGCTGAAATTAAGCCATATTTTAAAATACATTTCAAAACATCTCTGTTCATCAAATGCAGCCTCTCCTCTACAACCACTAAGGGACATGGGTGGCATGTCCACCCCAATTTTGGCTGGTCTGGTTCAGAGTTCGGGATGTGGGGAGGTTTGTGCTGTTTTGCTGGGCTGAGAACTCCCGTGGCAAATGGCAGGGACATGCTCCTGTTGGGTGGCTTTGCTGTGAGGGTGCATCTGGTAGTGGGACAGAAATAAGGACCTGAGTGTGGGATTCGCATTCTCTGAACCTGAGAACCTGAGAGAAGCAGAGAAGAGAATGCTCAAAACAATTCTTATCTCATTTGCTGCTCCTGTGTTTGTGCACAAGTGGAATGCATTATGGAACATTGTTTACCTGTAGGGATTTGGTAATTGGATTCTGGTGTGAGTGTTTTGTTTTCTTGGCCAATCTCTGCAAGCTGTGTCCTGACGGTCGGTCAGGAGACAGTCATGAGATTTTGTTGAGTTCTTGTTCAGTTTCAGTTTAGATGTAGTGTAATATAGTAGAGAATACTGTAGTATAATAAAGTAATTAATTAGCCTTCTGATATCATGGAGTCCTGCTCATCATTCTTCCCTTTGACAGGGGATCTCCTGCATTTACAATGAGGGAGCAGCAGGAGTCTTAAACCACTCAGCTTCTTTGCACAGGTAGGGTGAGTTACAGTCCCTGGCCTCTCACTGTTATTGCAGAGGCAGTCTGCACTCATAAAGCCACATTGAACTTCATTCTCCCAGCACATACAAATATGCCAATTGCAGGGGGATTATTCGTGACTGTGAAGTAAAGCATAAATGGACACGTTGGCAGGATTAGTTCATATATCCTGTCAAATAAATGTGTGGATTTGCTCAGAAACAAAAAGCAGGTAAAAGAACTGTATTTCATAAACAAAAGAAAGTCACAGAAAAGTCAAAACAATTGAAAAAGGATGATTTGGCTGGGAACATCAGCAGGAGACATGGAATCAGAAATGACCTTCTTTCACTTTTCTGCTTATCACTGGCTTACTAAATTACTTGGTAGTTTCATTTTTATTGTGTCTGTTCACCAAGGTACAAAATAACATTTTATGCATAGTTATATAACATATGCATTACACATATATACATGTATACACACACACACACACAGAGACATGTGCTGACAATTAGGCATTTGTATATCTGCATCTCCCAGGAGAACTGTGCTGTACTGTGGCTTCCTCTCCTCCTGCCTGGCCACAAACTATTACTTTTCAATCTGCCTCTGAGTTTCTCTGCTTCCTCTCAACTTTCTTGCTCAGAAACAGCCTTGTCCCCACCAATCCCCAGCTTCCCTACTATGGCCTTCTCCTACAGAGATGCTTAGCTGATTGCCCGTGACCTCATTTGTATCCAACATCATCTTGCAAGCTCCTGTGCTAATATTTTGTCTGGTCAATATATTCTAACCCATGGGCAGATGGACATTCCCATGCTGTGGGAAATCTTGGGAAAAGGCAGGAACGAGTCTGCACTGTGGAAGTGGCAGTGCCAGCTGGACTTCTGCATCAAAGCAAAGAGGAAGAGGACCCTGGTGAATGAATGCTGAAGCACCTCTGCAGCTGTGGCTTGGGACCAGAGCTGGTGATACCAGAGGTGAGGAGCTCAGGCTGAACTATCTCCTGTGGTGGTCTGATTGTGACTCCACTGATCCTTGGGGAGGAGTGTGGTGGACAGAGCCCAGAGGTGCCTTTGGGAGCAAGCTGGTTTGTAGAGGTGTTTTGAGTTCATAGGGGCTCTGTAAATTCAGATATTTTGGGAGGTCAAAGTTTCCCTAAGTGACCACCAGCCAGGAGACCAAGGGATCCATTTCCTAGTGAGATGGGACACATGGGCATGCCTGTAAGGAGCTGGGTGGGAGGACAGCGACTGAGGGCAAAGTGTTTGTCTCCTGGGAATATTGCGCCTGGTCACAGAGACTTTTGTGACTTGGATGGACTCCCTCCAAAAGAAAGATGGCTCTTTCTTTTCCCTGCAAGAGATAAATGTGTGTTTTGGGGGAGCTTCTTCGCACCAAAGATTTTATGGCCCTGGTGTTGCGTGGGATGGAGACAGGTACAACAACCACGCGTGGCAAGCAGGAGGACATTTCCCTGCTGTGCTGCAGAAGAGCCAAGGGAGAAGGGTCACAGGAGGCAATGCCTAGGCAGTGACACTGGATTTCCAACCTCCTCATCACTCCACAGTCACCTCCCACAGCTGCACTCCAGCTCTCACTTTCCCTCTCCTGCTGAAAAAGCATTTTTCCCTCTTTCTCCCTAGGCTGGGCTACAGCTGATGTTTTTCATATCATTGCTTAACTGGCCAGTTTCCCCATCCTGCTCTTTCTGCCTGGTGTCTCTGTCTGGCGGGTTGTTCACCCTGATGGCTTTTCCCAGCTAACTCTCCTGACTCACCCGAGGTACGTGCACAACGTCAGCAACTGAGCCAGAGAGACTGAGAGAACAAAAATTAACAAAACAATGAACAAGATAAAACCGCAACTTTTAAAAATATGGAGAGAACCCCCCTAGGTTTACAAAGTTAAACTCTTAAATGCTGGACAAATCCAGACCTAAGGCTGCCTTTGGAGGGATGGTTTGTCCTCCCTTTTCCCTTCCCCCACCCAATGTGTATTATGTGACATGATTTAATTGTTTGGCTGCATACTACTTTTCCCACAGGACTAGTGCCTCATTCAGTGTAAACCCAGGACAGTGTCTGGGAATGAAGCTGGTCTCTGCATTTCCTGGACCAAGTGTGTGACTAGCAGCCCCATTTATCACCCAGACACTGTGCTGAATTCGGAGCTGACAGCTTCTGCATGAGGTTTTCTGGGGTGGCTTCCCCGCAGCCTCTGACTATTTATCACCACAGTGTGCCTGAAGGTGAGAAGCTACTATTTCCAGGGAACTGGGAACTTTTTGTTACAATTTGATGAAGTTTCTTTAAATACTCCATTGGCTCTGGCATTTGTTTGGAATACTTTATGATTTAACTAACTGATGTAGCAGACTTCATTTGCTGTTCTGAGTGCTGGGTGCTTCTATAAATCTATAACCTAAATGTCTCCCACCAGGTGTCTAAAAACAAGAAACTATAAGCCAGACATGTAGATTTCTCACCTAGATGTGACTAAGGAGCTTGATAGTAGCAGGGAGAGTTTCTAGTTCTTTCAGCTGCCATTTCTTTCCTCTGCTAGTAGATTATTCCATTTTCCCACAGCCCCCTGCCTTAGGTCTCCATGTTCCAGATAAGCTAGGACTTGGCTTGATATTTGACCCTGAGTGAGCACACCAGATGAACTCTCCAGTGCCTGAGGCTATTTAGAAGTTACATCTCGTAGACTTGTTTGACTATTCTGTTGCTGACTGTCCTTCATCAAAAAATGCCAGGTCATTTTCATCATTGTGAATAATCTCTCATTTTCTAACACGAAACTTGCATCATGAGCTGGAGCACAGTAAAAAGAAACTCCATTCCACATTCTCATTTTCAGAGCTCTGTGTCGATATTTGCAGCTTTAAAGTCATATTTTCTCTCATTTAGCTGATGCCTGATGAGACAAGGAAAAGTAAAGATTCTTGCTCAACACTGTGGGGGCAAGGCTCAATCTTTTTTTTTTATGCATTTGTGTCATGGTTTAGCATGTACACAGAAGCAGCACAGTACTGCAGACAAGCTCACCTGCACAGCTCTCAGGGTGGAGACATATTTGCTTCAAGAGCTGAAACTCTGACAAGAAAAACATTTGGAACATGCAAACTACTTTCTGCTTTTCCCAGATTTCCCCCTTCTTCATCATCATAGCAAAGGGATAGGAATGTATGGGGAGAAAGTTTTTACTGTTACTACTCCTGGCATTTCTGGCTTTATTACTCTAAATTCTCTGTGCCAAATTGCTAGACTAGTTCAAAGGATTCTGAGCAACTTGAACCATAGTCAATTACCTGTGAATTACAGATTGTTTCAGGAAGTTCTCCTGAAGTTCCTCTGTTCATGCAGATAGTGTTAAGCTGACTTTTTTTATCACCATGATTGTTTTTGCATGTTGTTCTAGATGAAAGACTTTCATAAGGGGGGGTACATTTTTATACGCTAGAAATCAGCTTGAGACATTGCATGGATAGGATATAAACTAAGAAAAAGTATTCCTTTTTAAAGTTTCTTACAAAGGTCTTATAGGTTACTCGTAAAAAACCAAAAAGCAGACAACATAACTATTAACATTAAAAAACTAAAAAAGCTAATAACTATTAACATTAAAAAACTTAAAAATTTCATATACGATTTAACTACTTTTCTTCTTCCCCCCCCCCAGATGATATGATTTAGCCTAGAAGCATTTTTAAACTTTACAGATTTAAACCTGTACCTTCAAAATCCATGCAAGAGCAAATATCCTTAATAGCACTCCAAAGAATGGACTTTGGTAATGTGGATCTTTGTATTCAAATTCACTTTTTATTTCTTTTGGTGTTACAAGTTGTATTAAAACCAGAATGTCAATATTTGTGTTTTTTCTGAAGTCATAGCAAGTGCATGGATTTCTCTTTATTCAGTTGTTACATGAACTTTGCAGGCCAGAATTATTTGTTTAGCTTTCTGGGCACTCTATCCAGAGAGCTATTATTTTATCAGCCACACTCCTATGGTACATTTCATAAAGTCATAGAATGGTTTGGGTTAGAAGGAACCTTACAAACCATCAGGTTCCAACCCTCTGCCATGGGCAGGGACACCTCCCATTAGACCAGGTTGCTCAGGGCCCCATCCAGCCTGGCTTTGAGCACTGCCAGGGATGGGGCTGCCACAGCTTCTCTGGGCAACCTGTGCCAGGGCCTCACCACCCTCACAGTAAAGAATTCTGAGTAAAGAATTCCTCATATCTTCCTTTCTCCCATTTTGGAAAATGGGAGCAATGTTTCCCTTTTTTTCCAGTCACTGGGGACTTTGCCTGACTACTGTGACTTTTCAAATATGAAGTAAAGTGGCCTGGCAACAACATCAGCCAGTCCCCTCTGGACCCTGGGATGCATCTGACCAGGTCCCAGACACTCATGGCATTTCACCTTCACCAGATGGTCCTGAACCTGCTTTTTACTTATATAGTGGGAGGCCTTTACTCCCTTCACTCAGCTATAAATTGGGTGTGGTGCTACAAAGATATCTACAAACAGCCAACACAATCCTTGCATTCCAAGTGTTTAGGGGAGTAGATCAACCCAGTTGCTGTCTTGCCTTCTGGGCCAAAATGCAGATGTTACAATAATCCTAAAACATCTAGAGTTCTAATTTATCTGTAATGTGCTCATGAATTATTTGGATCAAGGCACAGATGTGTGACTTCATGGTTGATGTTAGTGCCCAGTATTTGTGATAACTCTGATGAAGTAAAAGCACTGGGCACCACACTAAATGCAATGTAATTTACCTGTGGGTCTTGGAGCCACAGGCATTTGACCGTGTGATATTTCATTAAGCTAACCCCTGTAGAAAGTGGATCAAAGTTGATATTTGCAAATTCATCCTCACATCATTTAGGCTTTGCTATGAAATAACATTTTAGCTCCTTGCTTCAGATGCAATGCTCAATATCAGCAGGGAGCAACCAAACAAATGCTCTGTTTGGATGCTCTATTCCTCCAGCAAGAGAAGAGCTCAACTGCCTGCCTGTGTGTCAAGCATGGATCCTCAGTTTGCAAGAGGAGCGTTGAATTAATTTCCTAAATAACTTTGCAATAAGGCAAACAGAGAAAGGTCAAAATGAGAGATGGTCTGAATGTGGCAGAACTGTTGGCCTTTTGCTGACCTTAGGTAAAAACATTGCAAAAGATGTTTTGTTATTTCCATAGTCTCCAGCAGTTTTGTAGAATATTTTATGCATGCACTTCTTTGTGGTTACTTGGATGCACACTGACTCCCAGAAGTGCAGGATCCCTGCAGGGCCCCAGGGATGCTAGCTGGAGTTTTTTACATTGGTTGCCACTTAGAATGACTTTTAAGTCATTTTAAGTGTGGATGGAAATGAGGAATCCCAGGAAGCGATTGTTGCTCCACTGCCAAGACAAGCATCAAACCAGTGGTAAATAGAAGAGGTTATTACAATTATTATTGACTAATTAAGCTCAGTCTAACTGAAAAGTCTCCTGCAAGAGAAGGATATCCATTAGGTAGGGATTGATGTTGTGATGTAAAATGCATTCTAATGTGTGAAAAAAAACCGCAGAAAAAGTCACTCAGACTAGGAAGCAGCTTTCATAGAGGCTGGATTTCTGAAGCATTGTTTACAGGTCCTTCTGAGAAATGTTATTGCCCTTTTCTCTGTACTCAATACATCATCCAACCTGCAAAGGCATCTGCCTGCCAGATGCTGAGGGGTATTTGCTGGACTACTATTAATCTAAGAGTGAAAGTGTCACTTTGTGCTAAAGAGCAGGCGTGGATGCAGCTGCCTGAGAAGATGAGTGAGTGTGAAAAAGTTTTAATCCTTACATGGAGTTGATTTCCCACACAAATTTCCACAAAAAAGCTTCTGGATCATGAAAGTAGAAATCTTAAATTAGGGGACTTGAGGGGGGTGGCTCAGTATTCAGTCCAAGTTGTGACTTATTGGTAGGGAGAGTGGCATCTCGGCTTGGTTATTCCTACAGCCACAGCGGCGTCTGGTGACACAAGATCTTGATGCTGACAGGGGTGGAAAAGGGTCAAGGGAGTCTTCTGGCATAGCTTAAACAGAGCTTCAAAACCCGATTATCACAACTACCTGGCAAATACCTCAAAGGAGGATTTTTCCACAATGAAGGATTTGAGGCTTCATTGGTGTTCTCTGCTGGTGTTGTAAGAGAGGTGGTGCAGTGTGAGACGTCCTTCGTTCCAGTGTGAATGATTCTGTAATGTCACTTACGTGGTTTACTACAGGATGGCATCTGCAAATAAAGCCGTGGTTTCGTTCTTTCAATTTTATTTTTAGACATTCTTCTTTTGGATTCAGGGCTGCAACCATAAATTCCTGCTAAATTACAGGAATTACAGCCACGGGTGCTCATTTTCGTGGAGAAAGCCACGGCCGTCGATGTGTGTGTAAATAAAAAAAAGGCCTCTGTTATAAGCAGCGATCAAAGGAAGGTTTGTACGTCTGAAAGACTCTCTACTTTTTCTATTTTTCCTCTCCTGCCGGGCTCCTGGGAGCCAATGTCCCCGGCCGCCCGCCCTGCCCGCTCCCGGCTGCTTTTCCTGGAAAGCGGGGCAGGAGAGGGGGCGGGCAGCGTCGGATCCCGCGGAAGCCTCGCTTTCCCCTCGCTTTCCTCTCTCCCCTTTCCTTTGGCTCTGCCCCGGCTCCTTCCCGGCCAGGCGGGGAGGAGAACGCCCGCCCCCCGCGGGGCCGCCAGGGGAACATCTGGAGCGGCCGCGGCGCAAACATCTGGAGCGGCCGCGGCGCATCCCGGGGGCCGCAGCCGGAGGGTCCTGACCCCGGCACTGCCCCGGCCGGCAGCGAGACCCCCGGAGAGGGGGAAGAAGGAAAGAAGGAAGGCAGAGAAGGGGCTGCGAGGGAGGGCGCGGCGCAGGTAAGAGCAGCCCGGCGGCCCCGATCCCCGGCCGGGGTGACGGCGGGACGGGGCAGAGCGGGGGGATGCCGGATCTTGCTGGGGGAAAGGACAAATACTCCATGTTTGCCTCCACTCGCTCCACGGGGACACTTCTGAGGTAACCAGCGCGGACGGGACGTTTAAGTGAGCAATCGCTTTCGCCGAGGCTGCCGGCGATGAAATGCGAGCGTGGCCCTTGCAGCAGCCGGGGCGTTCTGCCCCTTGTGCAGGGGGTTTGCAGCCGAGGCTCTGGATGGTTAAACAAAGGGGAGATTAAGTGTTCGGCTTAGTTCTAAGTTTACTACGTGATTTTTTTTCCCTATCTCTCCCTCTTGGATGTGTCAATTGGAGATGTATATCCAAACTTGAATTTACAGGCAAAATTTAAAGAATTTAAATGTACTTCATGGCTTCCTACTCTATGAAAGAAACCCTAAAATTATCTTAGCCTCTTTATTTTATTTCAAAACGGAATAACCCTCAGAAAAACACTTTCCATCCCTGGATATGTTCCATATTGTTTCAACTTTTCCATCAATAAATCATATTTTACTCTAATAACACTTAATACTTGACATGGCATAAAAAAAATATTATCTTTTTGATAACAGGCTTTCTGAAGAGTTTGGGAACTGAAGTACTTAAGAACAAAGTTTTTCTGCTTTTTACTTTTTAAACTTAAGTGTTTGATTACTACCATGCATTTGCATACTTAGGACTTGTGATTTCTCCTCTATGTGTAACTTTGTTTGCATCACCTTATATTGCTCTTTCTGTGGAGCTCTTTTAATTATGGCACAACTTGTACTCCACGTCACTGCAAGTACTTTGTAAAAGAAATGTTTCCAATATCCATTTTAGATGCAAATTCATCATTGACTCTAGAGTCACCTTTCAGAAGTTTGCTCAGATGTCTTTTGCTGCTTTTCAGGGTTGCTTGTGTGGCTTTTTCTGTATTTTTCTCTTTACAAATGAAGCTGGGCAAACCAAACAGATTTCTCTCCACAGTTATGGAAACTGTGGGTAGAAATAACTGCTGGAGAAGAAAACTCAAAAGAACCTTGAGTGGCTGGAATAATTATGCCTGTGTTTAGGCAAACTGCTGTTTACTCTCTTCTTGCACACAAATCTGCCTGTAAAGATCATTTGAGTCGGTGCTGCAGATGGCCAGTGCAGCAGGGCAAAAATGGGCTCCTTGTTTCCAGCCTGAAGAGGTGCATGAACCAAGACTTCTCAGGGCTGGAACTCTTGTCAACTGGCTCCTTTTTCTTACACGTGACCAAACACACTCATGCTCACTTGCAGTTGGCGGGAGTAGTAATTTTGACTGTCTCTTCCAAGCTAGACAAACTCCTAAACCCAGGAATTACAAATAATTTGACATTGGTTTTGAAATACCTTTGCTTTCAGTAGTGACTCTCTGCAGGGGCAGTTTTATCCCATCATGCAGCATCAGCCAGACCTTGGGTCCTGGTGCTGCTTCTGGCTCCAGAAGATAAAAAGGAGACTTAAGTCCCTTTTATCAATTTATGCCTAAATCAGGGCCTGCTATAACGCTTTAATGCTATCTGAGCAACACTCCTAAAACTCCTGCTCCAAATCACCTCTTATTTGAGAGACTTCTAATGCAAATTGTGTAGCATCTGTAATGCCAGTGGTTTTGGAAGAGGATCTTGCTGGGTCTGCTCCCTCTGTTAATTGTGTTGTGGGAGGGATTGCAGGAACTGAAGCTGCTGCTGCTGTATCATGGAGGACTCTTCAATTTCTGCTAATGTTGTATTAGCACAAACTGATTCCAGTGTAATGAGTTTGACATGGTCCTGTAAAATGGAACTGCACCTCTCAAGCATTTTGTCTCTTCTAGCTGGGCAAAGCCAGCCAGCCATTTCTCCCAGCTAGCAGCAGTGTTACAGACTGCCTTGCCAACACTCCCATTTATTCATTAGTGCTTCTCTTTCTGGTTTTGGTCCATAGAGCTTTCTGCTGTTGATAGTGTGTTCCCCCAGGCTACAGCTGGTAGAGGGAGTGCATTTGGCTCCCCTTGGAGAAGCAGTATTACCAGGTAGCCTGAGACAGACAGACAAGACTGCAGAGAAAACTTCAAGGTACAAAGGCAGGTTAGTCAGGGCAAAGCTCTAGGTGCAAACCCCACCTGCTCTGTTGCACAGCTTTGTGGAAATTACTGATAAGAAAATTTTAATATATTTTTTTCTTATCACAGCAGAACGCTGTAAGCCCCAAGCACTCATAGAATTGGTTGCAATCTTCAAATCCATAAGATTTAAACATTTATTTTTAGTCACTTTGTTTGCAATGAGGGCTTACACTACCTAACTGTACTGCAAAGACAAATGGGCTGGCTGAAGATGGAGACAGTGTTTTTAATAGGGCTTGATGATAGGACAATGGGGTAATGGTTTTAAACTAAAAGAGGGTCTATTTAGATTAGATATAAGAAAGAAATTTTTTTTGTGAGGAGGATGGTGAGACACTGGCACTGGTTGGCCAGACAGATGGAAAGGTTCCTTCCAACACAAACTATTCTATAACTCTATCAGAAGGTTATGAACACTTAATGGAATAACTTCAGAAAGCAGAGATTCATGAACAAGTGGCTGGTTTTCTATGGGATGAGACAGAAAATGAAGCACAGTGTCACAGCAGAAGCCAATATTCTGGACACGTGTCCCATGTTTCCAGCCTTCTCCCTTGCAGGGGACAGGAGAAGTTCAACTCTTACTAGTGTCACCTGCTTGTTGCCCAAGTATGAGCTGGTATGAGCTTTACATTAGGAAGCCGAGTCTCTTTGTAGTTTTTCAGTAGGAAAAACAAGTCCTTCCTATTAAAACCATCAAGGACTTAATAATACCTCACATTTTATTAGTGTTTGGTGATTCCTTAAAACAGGGTCTTCTTTGTAATCCAGTTTCTCATTCAAAGGCTCCAGTCACCCCAATATCTGGTCCTGTACATAATGAAGAGAAATCCTAATGCCTTTTCTGCACAGTCACCAGTAGTTATTGTAAGGGAGAAACCCTTGCAATCAAAGAATTATAACTCTTTGGGGTCAGCAAGCCCTGTACTCCACACCCTGATATCTTCACACCTCCTCTACCTCCTCTGCAGCCTGGAAGGAGGCTGTAGCCAGGGGTGGATCTGCCTCTTCTCCCGAGCAAGTAGGGACAGGATGAAAGGGCAAAGTCTTAAGCTGTGCCTGGAGAGGTTTCAGATGGGCATTAAGAAGAATTTCCTCACAGAAGGGGTGATTAGACATTGGATTGGACCACCCAGGGAGGTAGTGGAGTCACTGTCCCTGGAGGTGTTGAAGGACAGGCTGGCTGTGCCAGGCAGTGCCCCGTGGTGTAGCTGGCAGAGTGGTGATCAGAGGCTGGACTCGGTGATGTGAGAGGTGCTTTCCAAGCTAACTGATTCTGCGGTTCTGTGACCTGTCCTCCTCTAAGCACAGAGCTCTCTTTCAGATATGGCTTCTTTGCTGGTGGAAAATATTAATTAAAGACCACTCAAACATTAAGTTTTCTCAGTAGACTCCCCCCTTTGTTTCGGTTGCATCTTCTTGTCTTCAAGAAGTGTTTGGAGACATAAATAACACTTGCAGTGACTTCTAAGAGTCTGTAAAGAGCTTTGCAAGTGCCAAATGCAGGATCTTTCACAGCCCAAGTGGTCATTATTATTTATTACAAATATTTTCTGTAGTCTTGTAGTCCTGTCAGCTTTGCTGTTTTATGAGACCATTCCACTGAAACCCCAACTGTACTGTCAGGATGCTGTAGGAGGAGGTCTATAAAAAGGATGCCAACAGAAACTGATCCATATTTTATTTCATTTCCTCTCCAGAGCAGGGCTCCGATCTCTAAATCACCAGTTGATACATCAAACTTTTGCTCTCTTGAGATTTTCCTAGCCTAGTGTTATAAATGATCAAATCGGTAGCCAAATTTATAGAAAAAAAATTTAACAAAGATTTATTCGATCGATAACAAAAATAGAATTTTGAAAAACCACCACAGCCAAGACAGCGTCAGCCCCAGGTGCAGGTGCTGGGTGAACCAGGGTTCGACTGATAAAGTGACAGTGTGTCCCCAGCAGTTCACCCCGAGTGCTTCAAGCAGCCTGCTTATATATAGTTTATTCTGCCTGAGGCAGAGATGACTGCACATTTCTTTGTGTCTCTTCACATGTAGAGCTGGATCCATGCATGTGCAGGAGCAGACAAAGGCGAGTCCCAGTCCGGAGATCCAAATGTCTGAGCATCCAGGCAGACTCTGTATTCATATGTAGATTCAGATATGATCATCTCAGGCAGCAGATCTTGTGAGTAGCTGAGACATTCCAGCCCACCAGCTGGAAAGTTTAGATGCAATCTACCCAGGTGCAGCTGCCAGGGAAGTGGACAATCATGGCCCAGGACAGTCCCATTCATGCGTTAACAGGCCTGATGTTATCTTAATGCTGTCCGGGAACTAGCTGAATAGAAATAAGACTGCTCCCAGCCAGAGTGGTCAAAAGACATAACCTTGGAGTTTCACAATATTCATACACACATATAGCATGAATTATCTCTACCATATACTACACTAGGAAGTCTTTTCCCTCCTAGGAAGCAAAGAACGTGCAAGTGAACCCAAGTGTAAAGACAAAGAGGAGTGAGAGATTACACCCTACAGAACTGGCATTTGTGGCAAAGCCATGGAGCAATCTTCCTAGGGGCTGAAATAAACATGGGCAGGAGATTTTTCTCCTTTTTAAAGCCTTTATTAAAAGTGATCAGCTCGGGTGGGGAGAACTGGTGGGTCCGTGCTCACCACCGCTGAGTGCAGCTTTGTCCACTGGTCTGTGGGCAGAGCTGGGGATTCCATCCTCATGGGAGTATTGGGAAATTCCCTTGCTTCTTCGTTCAACATTCAAGGTCCTCTGTCTAGCTGACATCTTAGTTTAGGGTGAGGGGTAAAAAGGGTCTTAGTTGATGCTAGGTTCTGTTCCTCACATCTAGACATCACTTTGATTCATCAATTTTGTGTTGGCTCGTTGTTTTTAGGGGTTTTTGGCTACGTTTGGTGAGGGGTTTTCCCCGTTGCACGCTGGCTCCGATGTAATTTCCATGCTAACTTGATGTCCCCTCCTCTTCACCGTCTGGGTGCCATCCTCCAGGAAGCAGCAGGGCGGTGCCCGGCAAAGGGAGAATTCTTAACCATCAAGGACAGGTAGTTAACAAAAACGACAGGTGATTACAATAACAAACAATTAGAACTCCACCTTGGCAGCAACTGGCCCAACCTGTGAACTCTGCAACCTTTTAAAAAAATGGCCAGCTTTTCTACTCATAACAGCGGCAGTGTAACCTCAGCTGGACCATGGAACTCCAGGAATAGCTAGAGTCCTGCAGAGGTTGTTCATTGAAGAGACTTTGGCTGTTTTAAAGAACAGAGGTGATCCTTCCCCATCAGTCTGCCCTGGTGAGGCCCCATGTGGGGTGCTGTGTCCAGTTCTGGGCTCCTGAGTTCAAGGAAGACAAGGAATTACCAAAGAGGGTCCAGCAGGGGGCTACAAGGAAGATTAGGAGGCTGGAGCATCTCTCTTCAGAGAAACAGCTGAGGGAGCTGGGTCTGTTCAGCCTGAAGAAGAGACAGCTGAGAGGGAACCACATCCAGGTGTCCTAAGGGCTGGTGTCAAGAGCATGGTGCCAGAATCTTGTCAGTGGTGCCTGGTGACAGGACAAGGGACAATGGGCACAAACTGAAACACAGGAAGTTCCACCTGAACGTGATGAAAAACTTCCTTCCTGTGCAGGTGGCCGAGCACTGGAACAGGTTGTCCAGAGAGGTTGTGGATTCTCCCCCACTGGAGATATTCAAGAACTGTCTGAATGAAATCCTTGGCAACCCGCTCTAGATAAACCTGCTTTAGCAGGAGGGGTTGGACTAGATGAGCTGCAGAAGTCCCTTCCATCAGTAACCATTCTGTAATTTCATGATTTTGTGATTGTATGATAAAAGGAATTGTATGATAAAAGGAGAGTGAGTGCATATAGGAACGTCACTAGCCAGCACAACTCGGGTTAAAACAGGGAAGCACTAAGAGCTCCAGCTGAGCCCAGCTCTGGGTGGACAGGACAGGGGAGATGGTCTCAGATGTTAGTGAAGAGCAGCAGCAGGATATCAGAGCGTGTCCCTCCTTATGCTCTCTCTCTGGCAGCACTCTGCCTCTGCCACACAGAGTCAAAAGCTGCCAGGCTGGGAGGAGCTGCAGCACCTCAGCTGGAGGGCAGCAGCCTGCAGTGACCCTCTGTGGAGCAGGGAGCTGCTGCCCTGCCTGGGGGACCCATGGAGGGGCACCCCACAGGAGGCACCCACCCCTCTGTGGCATGGAAGGGGCTGTGGTGGCTGGAGCCAAACCTGGTCCCACCAGAGGCAGCACTGCTGTACCTGCAGCAGTCTCCTGACATTTCACCCTTCATTTCAGCCAGTGCTAGGAAATACCAGGGTTTATGACCAATACAGGAACTATGAATCTTTCCTAGGAAAAAATGACTCTCGTGTGTCCCATACACTTAACCAGGTATACTTTTTGTGTGTGTAAGTTTTTTAAACTTTTGGTGCTCTGAGAAAGGCTCCAATTTGGCAGTCCTGAAGACTAAAAATTTCATATCCCCAGAGGAGCAGCTGCTCAGATATCAAGAGCTAAGGGTGAGATTGTTATGTAGTACGTGTTGTCCCTGGGTAACCCCTGGAGATAGCCTGCTCATCTGTGGGAGCAGAAACAGCCAGCAGATGTGCAGAGAACAGGGAAAGAGAGCCAGAAAGTGGAGGGTCATGAGAGATAACAAACACAGTGAGGAGCACTCAGAGGGCTGGCAAGTATCTGGGAAGGAAGAGTCTCTGACAGATGTGAGGCACTGAAAAAGAATAGAGAGGTACAAGTTGTGGGCCCAAACTCATCACTGTGGGAGATTGTGTCCCAGAGTCCCTTCTTTCTAGGGCCAGCAGATAGATTTCTGGTCATTACCTCTGGGATTTTTCTTTTTTTCTTTACCTGAAAATCTTTATCTCCCACACCCCTAAGCCAAACCCACCAAGGCTGTCCTGTCACTCTCCAGCATTTCAAACAGTCTCTGTCCTGCTTTCGTTCATACACACAGCACTCAGTTCCAGGCTAATTCTAAAGCAGCTGTAGGTGCCAGCTGAGTATTTCCTTAACACCAGAGCAGTGATCTCATCTGGAAACGTGGAGCTCTAATCTCTGAAATGCTTTCAGTCATGACATGAAACCAGGAGTGTGTTTAGTGAGCAATGTACTTGGAGCAGACAGTTTTTCAATCAGCCTGGCTGGCTGTGGTGTTTATAGCAAAAGGGCTGCAGGACTAAAGGCACTTGCCTCAAAAATAGATCTTTAGCTGCAAGTAGGAAACTTTGGTACTGAATTAAACTTGTCTGTGATTTCCTTTGTCTTACGTGCATTTCAGCTTTGCTGGTTTCCATTTTTTGTAAAAACTGTGTGATCACAGCATGTGCACTGATTAGAAAGTGCCTACAATTGTTATTTCCTCCTCTTATCTGGATACATCATTCTCACCAATATCACAATCCATTCCCACAGCTGTTATGGATAAATAAATATTTCCCATCAAATACCATAAACTCCACATAATTTCTAATCTAGCATATGGAAGAAAAAAATTGGTGATGTTTAATCTTTGAGCTTAACCTTTGTTATCATATGGTTGTGTAGCAGAAATGGAAGCATTGCAGAGAGTGAGTTTGTGGCTTTATAACTTGTGTCATTTCTGGAAAAGAAATCCACATTTCTGGTCTGCAGTCCTCTGTAGAATCCCCCAGGGCCTGACGAACACAGGAAATTGCAGGGCATAGTGCTGTGGCAGGGGAATGTGCAGGGAAGGGAAGCTGCCTGCTGCAGGGCAGGCTCTGGCTCAGCTCCTGCTCATGTCCCTGGCCCATGGAGGTTGCCCTGCCTAAACCTCTGACTGTCCTTTGAAGGGAAAAGGGACCAAAGGGGAACTAACCTGGCTCTTCCAGAAGCAATTGAGAAGCCTTCTGAGTAACCAGGTGGCATGTAGGGTTTCTCCACAGGACTTGCAAGTCTTGCCTTGGACCCTACAAAAGTGGAGATCAGAAATCAAACTGGTAAATGTTTCAAAACATCTCTCCCCAAACCATTGGAGGACATTTAAATCTGAGTCTATTTGTTGCCTACTCTTCATGCTTCTGATAGTGTGAGATGATTTTCAGGCTAAAAAGGCAGCTCTTAATAGCCACAAAAACACACACGCCTTTTCTTGAGTGCTCACTTGGAAGCCTCATTTTTCAGTGGAATCCCAAGTTCCCTTCTGACCCCAAGGAATAAGATGCAGCCTGAACAGAGGGATGAGCAGCCCAGGTGCACAAAGCTTTATGGCTACGTGGGGAATTTGCTGGCAGCTGTGAACAGCCTATATTGGTTTGGCAAAGTGTGAATGTAAAACACTTTTGCAATACCATGCAGCTTTCTAATTACTGGAAAAACCTTAATCATGCAGTGCTTTCTGTGGTTATTGCAAGAAAAACTTTGCTTGGAGTTCTCACATTAAAAAAAAAAAGCATCTCACATTCACGGGTAGTTGTAAATTATTCTTGTTTTTTATTCCAATCAGCTGCAGAAACATTGGCTGGTACTTAAAATTCATAAACTACCTTAACAATTGAGTTTGTTGCCATAATTATGCCTAATTACCTTTTTCTCCAGTTCCCCTTTCCCCTGAGAAGCTGTCAAGTCCTGCATTTTGGCCACAATAACTCCCTGCAATGTTATAGGGGGTGGTTGGACAGTGCCCAGGCAGAAAGGGACCTGGGGGTGCTGGCTGACATGAACATGAGCCAGCAGTGTGCCCTGGTGGCCAAGAAGGCCAAGGGCATCCTGACCTGTGTCAGGAACAGTGTGGCCAGCAGGAGCCAGTCTTTAAAACAAGACTGGATGTGGCACTGGGTGCCGTGGTTTAGTTGAGGTGTTATTAGGGCATGGGTTGGACTTGATGACCTTAAACATCTCTTCCAACCTCATGATTCTGTGATTCTGTGAGGGTGAAACCTGGGGAGCAATTGATGATAACTGAATGACCTAATGAGTTAATCCAGTCCACTAACTGCTTTGCAGGATATGGAGCCAGAAGTTTGAATACACTGTGAATCCAAACTTCAGCTGCCTAGCCAAAGAGAAAATGGGCTTAATGGAAAATGCAACTTCAATACCTTAGCTGTATTTCACTCTGGCAGTTTCCTACTAAACTAAAAGTGCATTTGATGCATTTGTGTTATCTTTGGGAGAGTAATTCATAACCCTACTGATAACTTGTTAAGTACTATTAGAAAAATTGTGGGAGTGGGGGGTTCTAGAGTTCTCAGATGATTTTTAAGAACCCCCTTCACTCCCTGCTTCAGGTTACATGGTTTGCTGTTAGTATGTTTCCTACAAAAATACATCCTAAATATTTTAAGTGATGGAGTCTCTTTCTCTAAAGTTGTGAGGAAGAATTTGGATTTAAATTCTAAAACTAAATTATACTTCTTTATGGAAGTGCTGCATGCAGTTAGGAGGGTTAAAAAGTCCGTTAATGCTTTGTGAATAGCTCCTGTATCAGATCCAAAACTAACTGGAGGTTTTTTCCATGTGTTACATGGATGATTGCCCAGTGCAGTTTCAGAGGTGTACCTCTGAGTACCCCTCAGGGCAGCAAGGGAGAGAGGGAGCACACAGAGATGAAATTGGATAGTTTCAAGGTGTACAAGAAAATAAAATTAAGCAAAACCAAATATTTATACTCTTGTTCTGTTCTCAGAAGCACTGTCATGCAGGCTCCCCAGAAAATCAAAATTTGATCCTCATTCTTGATTCCTGATGCAGCTTAGCTGTGCTGTTGTACTTTGCTGTACTTTGAAAATGGGGTGCAGCTGTTCAGTATCCAGTGTCAAAATAGTATATTGTTTCATCATCCTTGGTGGGCTTACTGCAGGAAAGAAGGATTAGTGGCAGCTGGAAGCAATATGCCTCTAGTTATTAAAACTTTTGAAAATTTTCCCCTTAATTTTTTACATTAAATAGGGGAATTCAAATCCATCATTCTCTGTGAGCAGATTGATTCTGTAATTTGCTTCTATTCCCTCTTTCATGTGCATGTCAAATTTTTATGGATTTATGTATTCCTTTCTAATTTGTGATGGTAAGAGAGGCACATTATCTGTGGGAAGGTGGTGGTGGCTGACAAAGACAAGCAGAAAAGAAAATTGATGAAAAGAAGAGGGAAGCATACATGAAAACTTTGAAAGGTAATTAATTAACCTCTTTGTACGTAAGTTAAAGCGAGGATATAATCCTTAAAATCAGTTTAAAATGCTTCTCCTCTAATTCAGCACTATTTTACTGAAATAGAAATTCTTGCTTAGAAGAGCAGGATCATTAAGATCAACCCTGTAATGTAGATTAATCCATCTGATTTTTTTTCCATGTTTTCTTTTTCTTCAGAACTTAGTCTGGTACCTGTTATTCTTGGGAGCAATGCCTGTTCACAGGGAGAACACGGGGCAGTTTGAAACTAGTCCAGTTTGGCTGTTTGGACAGGGAAGAGGAGTCTGCAGGGGGGCCCATGCTCAGTGTCTCAGAGTTTGGGAAGCTCAAAGCATTTCCTGAGTCCAAGGAGGTTGCTGTGGAAATATGCAGCTGGAGGCAGGCCAAAGTGTTGCTGCTGGATTGGTGATAAAAATCCTCCTGTGCAGCAGGAAACGGCAGTCCAGCTCTAATACTCCACCCTTCAGCTCTGCTTCTCCAAACCCATTAATTTCCAGCTGTGGAATTCTTCACATATACCTAATTTTGTAGGTTTTTTTGTAAAATAGCATGGATTTCAGCTCTGTTTTTATACAAAGTCGGATTTCAAGAAAGGTGGTCAGCTAATGCCATTTTCCAGAGTGTCGTTTTAAACCCTGGCAGGTTTGTTATATCTAGAATTAAGAGTTTTAAAATAATGAGCAGAAACAAAATTTGTCTTAATTTGTCAAAGTTCAGTAAGTTGAAATAGTGAAAAACAAATAATGAGATTGAATGAAATGGTTTTCATTTTATTTGGTCACCAGAGGAGTCCTTGAGAGGGGAGGCAAATGTAAGTCTTGGACACCATTACAGCAATGTGATTTTGATGTGTGAGATGACATGTTTTGTTGCAAATTAGTAGAAATTATGAGAAGGCATCTTTAACTCCAAAGAATAGGTATCTGCATGGGGATTTGTTTGTCTTGCCTATGAGTGTTTGCACTCATTCAGTTCAACTTTTCTTGAATGTTTCTAAAATGAGTTACTTCTCTGTGATGAAACGTGACCTACAAGTTAATAATGTAGCAAGTGAAATATGTACTGAATATGATACACAAGGTATTCAGAATAGTGAATGAAAAGAAGCAATTGTTGCACATTGCAAGAGCAGTAATTGGAAGGGACTGATGATTGATTTTTCTCTAAAGACAAGGTTAAATAGCATTGTGAAAGTTTCCTCTCGGATTTAGAGTGAATTTTGATCAAAATGACAAGCCAGCTTAGAATTTCCCATGAAAGTTCCATGGCACAAAGCCAGGAACTTGTATTTTCAATACAAAGACCTGCTTTGTTATGGTTTTAGTGTGGTTTCTTTGTAGTAAATGTTTTGGATTTCCATGAGAAGAGATTTTTTTTTTCCATGAGGAGAGATTTTAGCCATGCAAACTACGTGCGATGTTTCCATTTTCCAAGCTCAATGAAACTGCACTGTTTCATCACTCCCTTAAAATCTGAAAAAGCAGATTAGGATCTGTATAGAGACATCTGCATGTTTATATATAACTTGCTAGAAACTGGATTATGGGCATTTTAGATCTCATATACAGGACCACAAAATGACTCATCTTTCCAATAAGAGGCAAGGCATATTCTCTACAGTTCTAGGTAGAGCATTAGTTCTTAATGGTGCATTGTCACCCTAGGTAGTCTGTGTAGCCCAGATACATTGTCTATGAACCTGTCCACAGGTTTTGAATGCATGCAAGTCCCCAGGTACTCAGGAAAGCTATATAAAATAGTATTTTGACAACATTCTCCAGCATAATTGGGATTTTAAATTAACAACTAAAGAATACCCAAAGACATGAGCACATCTGCTGAACGGTTACAATAGCTTGTAAGAAGGACCATGTAAGAAGGACCATGATCAATCTCAGTTGTAGATAAAAACAGATGTTTGAACCTGCTGAGAAGGGGGAGCTTTGGAATGAGTTTGATGGGAGCAAACAGTGTTACAGTATGTGCTTAAAATAGGTTCACATCTTATTAGGTGTGTCTTTTTTGCTGCATTTGCCTGAATAGTGTGTGCCATGAGACTGTGGATTTAAGCTTCTTGCCAGTCAGTCCAGAGTTTTGGAGTACCCAGTACCCATATTATTCCTAACTAATAAGCGTAGCCCTAGCCTGTTACCTGGATGTGTCTTGGGGGCAAGAAAAGTTGAATTATCAGGAAACGTAGCTAAATTTTCTGTCTTCAAAATTTTCTTCTTGTTATTAAACTTTCTGATGTTCTAGCCTTCATTTCAATAGAGCTTTACAGTTGACATTTCAGTTGTTTGGCCATTCCCACAAGGTTGTGAGGATTACTCATTTTCCAGCATTTGTCCACAGTTTCTTGCAACTTCATCTGAGAGTACTTGGCTTTGGGGACTTTGAGTTATTTCTCTCATGAATTAGATTTCAGCAATGGAGACACTAAGTTTAATTCTCTGGCAAGATATGGCTTCACATCTCTATTTCTGTCTGACATCTCTTCTTCAAATAACCTTTGGTTTGCTTTCCTCAGACATTTCTTGAATCTGTTGCTTCTCTTAAACTGAAGAGATTCTGAAATCTTTGGACTCCATATCTTAATATTCATCTCTTGTGTAAATGTTAAATCAGTTTAAGCTCTATATTTGTCCATGAATCTAAATCTTCTTAAAACTTCACCTTCACCCACAGCTCTTCCTGCTGTGGAAAACTGTGCACAGAGCTTCTGACATGTTTTTTATCACTTCCATACCTTCTTTCCTGTGTCACTTTCAGTGCCTAGACAGGCTCTTTACCATTTCTGTTCATTCTTTAATCTGCTGCACAATAAGGTCATCTGTCTGTTCCTTCTCACTGCTTGGCAGCTTCAGGTAGTAGGATGCACAAGCACAGCACCACAAGTGGGAATGGAGAGAAGGGGGACTGCATTTCCAGAATCCATATAATCTCAGTGTTAAAGATGGGTGTCCTAGCTGGGTGCTGGAGATCACTTCCTGTTTTGGCACTGTATTATTGTGCAGTGCAGGAAAGTACCTAGGAATACATGTCTTAGCCTTCAGTGCTCTGCCATCACTGTGTATATTCTCAAGTTCCCTTCAGCTACTTTTCCTTCCTTCCTTCCGCCCCTTCCTTCCTTCCGCCCCTTCCTTCCGCCATTTCCTTCCTTCCACTTCCTAACTTCCTTCCTTTCCTCCCTTCCGCTGCTTCCTTCCTTCCGCCGCTTCATTCCGCCACTTCCTTCCTTCCTTTCTTTCTCTTTCTTTCTTTCTCTTCTTCCTTTTTCTTCCTTTTCTTCCTTTTCTTCCTTTTCTTTCTTTTCTTTGTATTCAATTACATGCCTGAAGGCATATATCCATTAGGTTTTACTAATTAATATTATTTGCAATAGACTTCATATTTTTGCAAAATCTGGCATGTAAGCTGAGAAACTTCAGAAAACTGGACAGATGTCTCTTTTTTTCTTATGGGTTTTCAGTCAGTTGTGTGTTTTGAATGTGTGTGTTCCACATGTGTATGTTCTGTACCTCAGCTCTGTAGTTCTTTTCCTCTGTTTTCTCCTCTGGTGGTGTAGCAATAGTGACAGGGCAGGAACATCATGTTGGTTTTTTTCCTTAAGTTTTGCAGTCAAGTCTGGGGATTGGTTATTCATAGAAACATAGAAATCTTAACACCCTTCTCAGGAACATCATCTACTGCCTACAACTTCTATTTAATGGTGCATCCTGATGGTGTTCAGTTGAGAAGATCTTCCTTACAGTATTCAGAGTTGCCTTCAGAAGATAGCACCAAGGGCTTTTGGCTTGGGATACATCTCCAGTGCAACAAATGAAAAGACATGTGTCATTCTAAACTGATGTGGTTTTTGTTCTTTTTCTTTCCCTGTAGCCTCGTCATGTATTCAACATGCTGAAGAAGTATGTGCGTGCTGAGCAGAAGGACAGACAGCACACTCTCAAACACTTCGAACACGTCCGCATGGTAGACCCAAAGAAAGCTGCCCAAATCAGATCTCAGGTAATCCCCACTGATGGTACTGATGGTTAGTGAAGTTGTGTTAGTTCATAACTATTCTGAAATTTCTGTCAGCCTGTTTTTTATAAAATACCCAACTCCTTTCCATGGACAGCTTTAAATGCAATTGAACACAATCTGTTTTCCATCAGAAGATTAAGGCAAAGTGATAGAGTAATGTGGGTATGATTTTTCTTCTGAGAAGAACTGAATACAGATTTTTTGTCTATCTGGAGCATGAGTCAGTCATGGGCATGCTCTGAGGAGCCTTCCAGAGCATTAATGCTGAGAGCCTTTGTTAGTGCTGTGGTAAATAATACCTCTGGAAAAACATCAGTATTAGATTTAGCAACAGCACATGGTTGTGCTTCTCTCAGCTGAAGTGGCAGAATCAGAAGTGGTGTAGCCATCTGACTGTGACCAACCTTTCTATAGTCATTGCAGAGGCACTTGTAATGTCTATAAATGTGATTACTGTGATGCACTCGAGTTTAATGTGTTCTTTTAAAACAGACACTGTCCTTCATGGCATTTAACTGCTGAATGTTACTATAGACCTCAATGCATATGTTTTGGAACATCTTTTATCTTGTCTTCATAAATCATAGAGGGCAAGAAAGCAGAAAGAAAACACCCAAGATTGAAGATGTATTTGACTTTAAAAACAGCAATTAAAATTGGAGTCACAATGTATAAGCTGTAAAAACAGTGTGCTGGAATCTGTGGAATCTGCTGCTGTTCCCTCTGTAGGATTCAGTGGCAGGCACTGTTCCAGCCACAGTTTTTTGATTGACTGACATCACAAAAAGAAAAATCAAAACCATGTACCTCCCTGGATGGCAGATTAGATTTTCAAACATCTGTTTCAGCCAAATGTGTACATTGAGATCATGCTGTCTTGAAATTGCTGGAGTGAGAAATGCACACTTCTAAAAGTCTTCTGCAGTGACTATTGTCTTTGCCTTGTCTTAAGCATCTATTATAACTTTTTTTTTCCAAGTTTCATCGGGTTATTTAAAGACAAAAATAAGTGAAATTTTGCAGAGTGCAGATTGTGTGGCAGCACTAGTGAAGAATAGAAACTGACATATAAATACAAGAAGTGCAGTGTATTGTCTAACATGTTATTGTAGGAATGAGTATTGATATAGCATCTCTGTATTTAGAATTGGTCAAATGGTTGGGGAAATGTGGCCTGGGAGTTCTGTTTGTGAAATGTTTTTCAGTGAAAACTGGGAAGCAAAATATTTAGTTCAACAGCATAAATATTTAGATTTGAAGAAATCATGCTGCTGTTTCATTAAAATTGCTGTCTGCAACTGATTTTACTTGTTAGGCCTAATTATCTTGTCAGTCTTCTAAGATGCACCTCAATTTCTCCTTCTACTGAAGAAAGGTGATACTTGTGAAGAGTAGCCTGGGGGAGCACATACCATACGATGTCATAGCTCAGCCCATAACAATGTGATGGCACTTGAGGCAATAGAGCTGTAATCAAATGAGAGGATGCAGTAATGCTTCTGGGTGGAAATATTTTTGTTTGCAGCTGAAACGTTTGCAATTTGTAAATGCTACCTTTATTTTTTTTCTTTTTCTTTGGAGAGCTGTTTCTTTTCGCAGTATTTGGATTAGGAAGTAAATAAATAAATCCGAACACCTGAAACATTTTGATGCAGCAATCACTGTGCCTCACTTGGTTTATCTGTTATGTGAAAGCTTATAAGTATGGGCAAATGTAAACTTTTCTGAAAGAAGAATGAAGCTGTGGATTTCTGCCACAATAGCTGCTTGTGTGCATCTTCTGCCCCACAGCAAATGTAAACCCCTACTTTAAATTACTGCATTTCCATGGGATTTCAGGTGGCTATGGAAGAGCATCTAGAATGGTATTTTTTAGCAGCTGTAGGAGAGAGGTGAGTTTTGTAATAGGTTTGACAGTTTTGATACATAGAGCATATTGAAATCTTATACCTGCACAAGTGAAAATGGTTTTGCTTCCTATAATCTATGAAATTTGTGATAATGTCAAGTTATCCATAGTATTCCCCTCCTTCGAATACTTTTGTTTCCATAGGTTATGACACATCTACGTGTGATATATGAACGCATGAACCAGTCTCTCTCCTTCCTCTACAATGTGCCTGCTGTGGCAGAGGAGATCCAGGATGAAGTCGGTATGCAAACTACTAATGTAGAAAAGGACATATATTTCTGTGATGAGAAATTACCGCCAAAAGCAAAAATACATCATCTCACTTTTCCTGTTGATATACTCCTCAGCTGAAAAATAGAAGAATAAACCTGGCAACATTCTTAAATTTTGAATTACATTATAATGAACCCTTGGAAGACAAATCCTGTATATCCCATGCAGTGGCATCATCATACTGCTGTAAATGTCTTCCCTGAAATATGTTAATTGACTTTGGAGCCTATAGGGATGCAGCAATTGACAATGAGATTTAGGCAAACCCTATCCTTTGGATATTTAGTTTACCTGGTATGTAGTTTGGATTTTTAGTTTGATATTTAAACTTTGGATATTTAGTTTACCTGGTAAGTATTTACATGATACAGACCATTTGGGAATCCCACAACTAAAAAATTGGTTGCAGAGCCAAGGATCTGCGAAAAGTGTAGGTATCAAGACATTGACAGTATCCTAGTGGTCATGCATTTTAGTTCTTGGTTAGTTATCAAATTGGTTATTTCTCTGCTCCTCCCATTTTTGCAGCATACAAGCTGGACTGTGGGTGAATCCAGTAGCACTAGACCTATGTTTGCCTCTTCCCTGAGAGCTGTAATGGCAGATAGCTGTGAGGGAGAATGGCCTTTCCTTCCATCCAGATTCCTGCCCTTGGCTGTGGCATTGCTGCAGTGCAGAGATCTCCAGTACAGCACTCACACTTTGCCATTTGTTGCTATTGCAGCAAGGCAACTGCACTCAGTTTTGGACATCGTGTTGCTAATGTTTGTCTTTAAGAAAAATAACACGTGGTTAAATGTAAAGGTCAGAGATGGGACAGTCATTTTTGCACAAGTTGTGGCAGTAAGTGGCAGTTAATGTATTAATTTCACTAGTAAACGGGTTCAGCTGAATAAATAAGTCATTGATTTCTTCAAAACACCAGGGAGGGAGGTGTGCCACTGCAGTAAGGATTAGGATGCATTTAAGACACAGGGAGGGATGGACAGGGAATAGTGGTGAATTCATTTGCCCAAAGTATGAGTTATGACAGAGATATGCTTCTGCTTGAGAGGGCTGGAGATGAGATCTAGAAAGAGTGGAAGGGACTGGGAGGCAGCCAGAAGATAACTGGCTAGTAATTGTCCTTAACTGTGTTTCTGTGCTCCACAATTATAAGGCACAATTAGCAGTCTCAGTCTGTGGATGTAGAGTCATTCAGGGAGGAACAACATCTTAATGATAATTTGAAAGCATATCATTTCTGTAGAAAGAAGATGTCAGTACTGTGAGGTCTTTGAGATGCTCAGTTAGTTTTCTTTTTGCACTGCTATCATTCCCTTGGGGTTTTTGCTTCAAACTTCAATTTCTTCTTTCTGTTCTTGGTAATGTTAATGCTTGTTGCTGAGGATATTCTTGTAAATTTTGTTCTCCTTTCTATGTATTGAAGTGGATCAAGAATTCCAGAATCTTTGGAGTGGCATGAGACCAAAAGTTTAGTAACTGCTGAGTGGTTTACAAGAATCTGACTCCTAATCTCAAATGTAATACTAGTTTTTAGGGGCAAAAAAGAGCCTAAAATTACTAAGGTATTCTTTCCTAATAAGTTGAGAGCAGCTAAGAAATCACAAAGAAAATGTTTGTTACAGTCTCTTGAGCAGCTTTTCCTTACCTTGATTTTTTTTCTTTTTGTGGTTTAGGCTATGCTAAAAACTGTTCAATGCATTGCAAAGTTTAAAGCAATTAAAACAAAGTTCTCATAATTGGGAGTTACTAAGCAACACAAATTAAAGTTCTATCTTTTCTGGGTAAAATATTAGATCTAGATAAAATAGTTTTCCGTAATGCAATGTCTTTCAGTATCAATGTTCTTCTTGTTGATAATATTGTCTCTAAACTTTGTTTTACGTGTTGGTTTTAATGAAGTTTGCAGAGCTCATTCCCATGTGCTCAAGAAGACAGTATCCTCCTAACTTTGAGCCTTCTCACTCTGATCAGCCTGTTTCAAATTCTCTTCTGAAATTACTGAATTTCTTAGTCTCTGTACTCTTCCTAAACCCATGGAAAAGGACATCCTTTACAGCTGCAAAATCTGTGGGAAAGTAAACTTCTAATAAAACTTCACTTTGTAGCATTCACAAGAAATATTACAACTCTCAGTAAAAAGACAGATGTTTGATTAAATACCTTTTGTTGGAACCATTGACTTAGAAAGTCTGAGTCAGTAGAAAATTTGAAAAATAAACGAGGTAAGAACATCTCACACAGAGTGTCTAACTAATAAATTACATCTAAGGAGACATGATTGAAAATAGTTTTAGTTAATTTTCTTTCTTGATTATAGTTTTAGTTTGTAGTTCCACTCTGCTGTAGAGTTCTTCATGAAAAGTTTTTACCTTGAGGAATGGCTGATCTTTCTATAACAGAGCTCTGACAAAGGTCGTTTTTCCCTGAATCGAACATGTAGCTCTATAAGCAGCAATATAAATGCAATCCACTTTGCTATGAATTTGTCCCATGGGTTTAATTCTTCTTTCACCACAGATAATGTGGTGCTGTTTTTCACTCTATTTTTCCTATTGCTAAAAATATTATGACCTATTTTTGCACAGTTAATCTGATAAATCACAGTCTTGCTGTTGGACATTTGGAGTTTCCTTAAAATAGAGACCATGTTTGAAGTTTCTACCTTAAAAGGCAGACTTGCAGCCATTGTTATAATGTGCAAAATCCAAAATAAAAAATCCAGCTTCTATGCTTAAAACAGGCTCTTATGCCGTTTAAGAGCAGCCTTTTCTTGTTATTTTTGTAAGTCCAGTAGAGATGGTGGTAGGAATTTAGGGTGAAATTTAACTGAGTTTTAGTCCTTACCTGCAGGCGTCCATCACCAGCTGATGTCCACCAGCTTTAACAGTGGGTGTCATAGGAGCATATAGATAGTTGGAAGACTCACAGCACTCCAGAGGGTAGAAAACAGCACTTAAATTAAGTGAGGACTTTGATCCTAAGCATTTGACCAATGTGTAATGTGCAAATACCCATAAGGGTTTCAGGCACTGTAATGTAGCAGCAAATTCCAGATGTGTGGGAAAGGATATTGCTGGCTGTCTCTTGTTCTTGTTGGGGCAGAGGAAAAGGAACCAGTCTGGGAGTTGCAGAAAGAGGTCACCTGACCATGGTTGCTCTGAAAAAGCTTGGAAAGAATAAGCAGGTCATTTGGGTAGGAGACTGGCATTCTGGCTGCAAATGATTTCACAAGGGACAGTGAAGCAAATGTGTTAAAAAAGAGGTCACTCTTGGCAATTGATGTAATTCTTGGTGATAAATGGAGTTTTTATGAGCCCCATGAATAGGAGAATGGCACAAAAAGAAATCTGAGCAGATTATTTGCCTGCCTAGGTGTTTGTACTCACTTTTTCTCTCTGATAAATCTCATATACTATTTAACATGTATGGAATCCAGAAAAAGCAGTAGTAGGCTTTAAGCAAAATCAGCAGTTCCTTTGAGCACGTCCTGCTTTAAATCCTTATTTGATTAGATTGCTTATCCATCTATGTAAAAGGCAATTTATTGCAGAGAGTGGCACAGCAGGCATGGCTTCTGAATCAGAAACTATGTCAGAGCTTTATGCATCAGTCATGTGGGTAGGCAGTGGTCTGAATTTTTCATTCTATGTTTGCTACTTGTTTCCAAATTGGTGTCCTCAGCTTCAACTTTTCTAGCCCATCACTGAGGAAATATTAAGCTCTGTAGTATTATCCCAGCAGTATTGTACCTAAGCTCAGAAGCATTCAGTTATGAGCAAAAGAATGAGTTATAAGTAAAAGAATATTATTTCAACTGTCCCTTGACAAATAAAATCAAACTATTGTTATTTTATTATTCTGTTCCACTCTACCTGTTGTTCTGCAGCATTTTCTGGATGCTACACACACATTACTTGTCTATAAGAGAAGGCAAACCCAGGCTGACCCCAAATCAGTGCCTGCTTTCAGATATATATGGTGTACTGTGGATCAGGTGCTATTTCAAACATTTGTGTGCTCCAGCTCAGCATGACAAAATTTGAAACAAGAGACATTTGCCTCTTGACATTTGCCTTGCAAGTTCCTTTGAAGATTTTTGTAAGTGTTTCTAGAAGCAACTGCAGACTCAGGATGTCTGAAGACTTCCTTTAACACTTCCTCTTTAACCATCAGGCCCAATACCTCTCTGAGTGGAGGGCAAAGTTAGCACTTCCTCAGCTGGTCCTGGTCTTTCAGCATTTATTAGACTAATTTTTGAATCTTTGTTTCTAGCTTGTAATTTTGACCTGTAGTCAGTCCACAGCCTTTCTACATTTCTTGCCATGAGTTGAATTAGGATGCTGTTTCCAGTCATTCTGTGGTATCCTTCTTAAGAGGCTTAATGATACCAGTTTCTTGCAACGGGCTGACAGTTCAAAACCACAATCAGAGTGGTCTGGGGACTGATACTGCAAAACCAAAACATGCTCTTGGAGGCTTTGCAAAAGCAAATTCTGTGTCTTGTCTTGTTTGGTGCTGTTCCTTTTGTGATTGTTTTCTTCTTCCTCTCCCTTAAAATGCTGCTTTGAATATGTAATTAGTAATGTCTGTCAGACTGCAATGGGACTTCTCAGTGTCTTTTTTTTCTGTAACTCTTCCTTGTCATTCTGTCTTAAAATTTATCTGATGGGAAGAATTCCACCTTCAAAAATGTTAAAGATGTTGAAGCAATACTTAGGATTTCTGACCCTTTATTTGAGCTTGGGTTGCGCTATCAAGGTATCGGAATAATTAAGGGTAGTTGACTTACATTGACTGTGTCAAAAGCTTGTTTAAAGGTTTACAAGAGTATTGTAATGGGATCATACAGAATGGTGTAGTTCATATCAAGTAAGAACAGTAATTACCTTGCAACTCAATTTGAGAGTGTTAGACTGGAAAATTCTTGAAATTGCTTTTTGTTTGTAGAGGTGGCAGCTCTAGGCTGCTTAGTAGGAACCAGTTCTAGTCTTCTCTAAAGCTAGAGGCAAAAATACTGGCTGCATCTGATTGATGCTATAATGTCATGCATTAGAGTGCTTATAATGCCTTATTTTTTTTTTTCTGGTAAAGTAAAACAGTGTTGTTGAGGCATGGGTAAATGCATTAGCACTCCACAATTTATCTGTGAGACAGACTGTGTTCAGTGAACTGGCATAGAGAAAAATAAAGAATAGTTACCAGTGCTGCTCATCATCAGGGCAGTTGGGTTTTGCATTAGTTGAATAAAAACCCATAGCTGGGGAAAGTTGGACAATTTCTGTTCAGTTTTGTGCTTTCTGCCGTTCTGGAGATCAGTGGAATTGTCATTTTTAAATTGCCCCAGGCACTTGGCTAGTGCTGTGTAGGGGAGTGTTCAATATTGGATACAATAAAACATCATCTTTGCCAAAGCAGAAGTATTGAATTTCCACCCTCATCTCTTTAAAACCAGCACATTTTTCTGTGACAGCAAGTATTCCATTGAGATTTGTTGATATCTACACCACAGAGAAACTTCTCAGCAATCTTTAAGCAGTTTGTGGAAGTAGGACAATAGTATGTAGGTCTTACCAAAGGTTCTGTAAAACCTGCCTTCTAGTTTTAAATAGCCTGTTTGGTGTGTCTGGGCTGTATCACGCAAGCTTCTGCTCTGCCCTTTGTGCCCATAAGTGTAATGCAACTGGAACAAGCAGTCAAAAGCAGCCTTTGGAGAATGTGTATTTGCACAGGTATGCTGAAGTGACTTCCAACACTAACTACACCTGTGTTTTCTCCCCATAATTGATTTGACACATTTATGTGTAACCAGTAACCTCAGCTTTTCAAAGAAAAATTTTAATTTTCTGTGAAGTGGTTATTGACCTTTAATATTCTCCCTTGAAGGCCTTATAGCATTCAGTCAAAAAGATGATTTGTTAGGATTCTAGCAAAATATATATTGTTGCATCAGTGGTTAAAAATAGCAGAGTCCTTCCACAAAAGCAAATGAATTCTGTGTTAAACTTTCCACAGCAACATTGAGATAGATTTTGTATGCTTAAATATTGACATATGGCCCAGGTGGAGAGCCTGATGAGCAATTAAGACCTTTTCCACCCAAGGACATTTGTTTTTAAAGCATTTGATTAATTCATATACATATATATACATACACTCTGAAGCTTTTCTTTTTCCCAAGTGGTGTTTTTTTCTTTAATCATCACAAGCCAATGGCCTTGACTAAGCTATCCATTTTGCCACTTTGTTATCTCTATAAAATATTCTTACAATGATTTCAATAGCATAAATAATAAGATGCCATTTTTTGGAGCAAGGTGATGTATGACATTTATGTAGGGAATCAGCCAATGTCACAGATGCACAGAATGCCTGAGGTTGGACAGAACCTCTGGAGGACATCTGCTCCATTCCTTCTGCTAAAGCAATGCCACCCAGAGCCAATTGCCAGTGTTTGGTCACTCTGACAGTGAAAAAGCATTTTTAAGAGACTCAGCTCTGTCTGCTAGTAAGATATGACCTTTGCTTCAGCATAGGAGAGAAGGAAAAAAATCCTGGAAATAAATCCAACATTTTCTTTCTCTAAGCATCTCTTATTTTTTGTCAAATTTATTTAACTGTCAAAGAAATGGTGGAGAATTGTAGATGATTCAAATAGATATAAATGCACATCACTGACGCTGATGTTCTGAAGTGCTTTCATTAGCAGTGTACTACATCCTCCCCATCTTTTTATAGCTAAATGGGCTATTGTGTGCTCTCATGGGCACTGATGCTCCCCAGAAAAGACATGAATCCTGATTTTTGTGTGCACAAGCCCTCTTTCCATCTCATAAATATTGTGAGCATGACTTCAGTGAGTAAAAGAGCCAGTTTCCTCCAGGGTGCACAGAACTGGGAAAAGGATAAATTACTTCAGGTGGCTTTTGGATTGAGGTGGCTTTTTCTTAAAGGAAAGATATGGGACATCTTGTTTTCCAGTTCAGAAATATAGTCAGAATAAAAAGTTAACAGAAGTGATTAAGTTTATTGAGAGAATATTTTCCTTTGGTTTGAATAATGCCGTTCTGTTTCACTTGCACCTTTAAAAAATCTGGTCTCATGATCCACGTGTTAGAACTGAAAACTGATAATAATTGTGGACTTGTAAATTATAAACAAAGTAATTTTTAAATTTTCTGAGCATCTGCTGTTTCAGTGAGTACTTAAATCTTTCACTCTAAATAATTCATGTATTTGCAAGAGAGGTTTAAAGGTGTTGCCTTGGTTTTTTTCAGGAGCTGATGGTGAGAGCACTCTGCCCTGCATTGATAGTTCCTTCTTGATGACCTTATTCTGTGACCTTTCCATTTAGCCTGAAGTATTTTTTTTGTAGAAACTTCTCTTTTAATAGAAAGTTGCCATCCTCACTACAGATCCCACAGGGAGTTCATGATCATGAGACCACTCTGGGCTCACAGTGGCAACAGGCTGAGGCTGAGGCAGTGTCCACTTAACAACTTCTTTTGATACCCCACTGGAAGAATCTAGTCATGTTGTGCACAATGGAAAAATTGCATTAGGCTTTGAATTGTCCAATTGTCCAGTTATTGGTTGTATTCTTTCCTATTTTTTCTTATTTTATTGGATACATGTACATTTGATCAGGATTTTCTCCTTAATCACCAGTCGTTTTCTGGTGTCATTAATACAATAGAGTGGGAAATTCTCTCTTGGAGAGCCTTGTTTCTGTGGGGAGAATTATATGAAAATGTTGCATTTAAAGGAGTGTGTGTGTTATTTTAAATTGGTATCCTGGATATATTTGATTTTAAAAATCATTATAGGTCAGGACTACCTTATAGGTACAGATTTTCTCATAAACATCCAGTTGAATTATTTCCAGTTCTTTTGTGTCTTCAGTGAAAGTCTAAAGCCAAGCACTCAGTTTTGAGATGATGCAGATAAAGCACGTGGTTATACCAACATGTCCTCTTTAAAGCCTGAATCAACATGTTCTTTTTAAAGACTTTTTTTAAGTCTGCTTTTTGTCTTATGAGGCAGAATGGTTTCTCAGCCTTTCTCATTAGTATTTCCTGATAATTGCTTCTAGTGTTATGCTTTAAGGAGCTCATATGTTTGTTCATCACATAGCCAATTTAAGATGTCATTCTTTTTTTCTTTCTTTTTTTCTTTTTTTTTTTGTCCAGCTTTCAGATATGATCTGAGAGCAGGTGACTTTCCATATGCATAGCTCCAGTCAGAGGGGAGGCTCTGGCTTTATAAAATGTTGCCTGCTTACAGGAATCTCATTATACTGAGCTATTGGAGATTTTTTTGATACACTGAATATATGTGTATTTTTTTTCATAAATATGTCATCTTAAATCAAGTTCATAATGTCCACGACTACTGAAGCAGCCCCGAATTGTGGGATCACAAACACTCCAACATCTTCTGCTTCATTTCTGCTGTTGAATCATGGATTTTCTTTGCCCAGTTAAAATGTTTGGAAACACAGTTGTGTCATGCTGTGTGATTCACTCTAAGATCAGATTCCTAGTAGGAGGTCTTGGACTGTGAAAGAAACAAAGGAATCATCCTAATTTTTACCTGCTGGCAAATTGCAAGTCTCCATTGACAACCAGTTACAAACTGGTTATATTAGCACAAGGTAATATAGTTTTATATATAATATATTACAGAGCTAGTGTGTCAGTCTCTGGAATTGTTATCCAAAGGGATTTAAACACTAAAGGCTGAACTGCATCGCTGTGGGCAGAGTATCCTGAGGGGGATGGCAAAATAAACCTCTAATGCCAATGGTGTACTAAATTTTGTTTTGAGGCATAGCTTGCTTTTCAGAAGTGCAGAGGGAAAATTCACAGCTGTTTATTATGGTCAAGAGTATCTGTGGTGTTCTTCTTTGCCAGGTTGTTACTGTTGGGATAAAAAAGTAAAAAATTACAGAGGATGTGTGATTTAACAGAATGGCTGGGTTGATGGAGATGTTGCAGTAATGTTCTGTCAGTTCCCATGCACATGGGATTACAAATGATCTTCCATCAATGCAGCTTTCTCCTGCCTGTGATTCTCATATACCCAACTTACTGAAATATGCATTTTTCTGAATAGTGGTGCCTGGGCAGAGTTCCAGTTCTTGGTCTGTTCTGCTTCCTCCTTTTAGATCATGTATATGAAAAAGAACATAAAAGGCATCAGAACTTGCCACATCCCACTTCATAGATTATTTGGTAAATTTTAAAAATGCATCTCTTTAGATTACTCTGGCAACCTAGGATATATCTGATCTATCAAACACTAAAACTGCAGTTAATAAGTACTTATTATCTGGAGCAAGCACTGCACAATTCACTTCTGTAAATTTGGATTTAAATTTAAAAGTGTTGTCTTTTGACCAAGGGTATCAACTGCTGATGCCTATTTTGGGTTTACCTAGAAACAGAGGCCTGACAAAGTTAAAAGGAGAAAAGCAGATATATTTAATGAAGGACCTTCAGGTACATTAAGGGCAGATGAAGCCTCCCCAAGGGACTACACCCAGAATGGATGATGGTCACAAGTTTTTCTGACAGATACAAGTTTGGTCTATTAGCATATCAGGTGTTAATCCTCCAATTACAGCTTCAGGTAATGAAGTCATATTCCCCCAGTTTGCTCCCCTCTTCCCCAATTCACTTTTGTTTATACTTTTTGGGGCTTAAGGCAGATGGTGTCCTTGGATCTTAGGCCTAGAAGGATTGCTTTGTGTGACCAAAATATGAAGAGAGTTAACTAACACTCTATGTGGAGTTCAGAGTTATACACTAATGCAGTACAGGATATGAAAAATATAAAAGCTAAAATCTTAAAGCATCAGTGCAACAAGTTAATGTTCAGATTTTTACATTTTTTAATGGATTATTGAGTGCTTCCAAGATGACACATCAAAAATTGTTGTGGTATTCACAGTCAGACCTTGAGAAGTGTTTGTAGAAAATGATAGGTAACTGAATTGTTTCAGGTGTCAGAAAGTGGTAGTTTTAGGTCCTACTGCAGTTTTAAATTGTATTGTGTATTGTAAGTTTGGCAAGTAAATATAATAATTTTTATCAGTAAATAAGACCAAAAAGATTTTATAAATAAATAATTATTTTCAGAAAACTTGACAATAAACTTCTGTAGCAATATTTCCTATAAATGTTTTTTGCAGAGTAGTTTCACTTATAAACCTTATCAGGTACTTAAGAGAGAAAGGTACTTGGCTTTTTCTACTTTACACAAGCCTCAGCAAGAATAATGATTGCTGATTCATCTGACTGTAATATCAGTGACAATTGGTCAGGCTGTTTATTTGTTTTAATTTAGATTCTTCAGCCTATTTTAAAGCACTTAATGATATGTTAATTTGGAATTAAATGTGGAGTGGAATTTAAACTAGGAGAGTTTGTCACAGTGCCTTCTGTGGATCAGGATGATGATATACAATATGTGTTCTGGATTATGGTATAATTTCAATTCAATTTTTTCCCAAGTATTTTTTAATATTACCTTGTCTACCTTCATATTAGGTTGTTTCCATGTCTTACTTGGAGAGGACCTGTCTAGTTTAACCAAATTGAATGAGGAGGGGATGAGAGGAAGGGAAAGAGACAACAGAAATTAACAAAAAGGCATTGTTGTGAAAGGGAAGAGCAGGTTCTTTCATTTCTGTTAAATAACTCCCAGAGATGACACAAGCTTCAGTACTCTCTGCTTTGAAGTGAGGAGGAAATGCAGTTATTAATCAGATGACTGGCTGTTAAATACCAAAAAAATTATTAATGTCCACTTAGCTACAGCCATGTGTTGAGATTTAATTTTAGTAATAGATAGTGTGTGTAGTTTTCAGATAATTATGGATTTGTAGTAATTAAAACTTCTGTCACTGAAGGCTAAGAGTGTGATACCAGGCTTCTAGGAAAATTAGACAGAATTTCAGACCATGAGTTTCATAGCAGGCTCATTAAGTGGTGTGAAAATTGTCATGAACCTTTGCTCAGAGTGCTCAGTAATTGCGTACAAAACTAAATTTTCATTGAAGTCCATCCCCAAGGAAAAGACACTGAGGTCATTTTGAAATCAATCAATTACTTGGTGATAAGTTTATATCCTAAGCTTTAAAGACTGAATTTTCCTGAATTGGATTACCCAAGCTTCAAAGACTCTTCTGCACCAGAAAACCTGTGATTTACCTGCACAAGGACAATGTCTCTGTGTATTAGTTAAATATCTTTGGGGGTTTTAATGATATAAGACAAAATGTCTGCAAAGTAGATTTAACTGAAACATTGTTCCATGTACCAGCTGGCAGGAGGAAACTCACTTGGGTTGTTTTTATGATGTAATTCAGGAAACAGCAAAATCTACATGTGGTGAAATAGAAGGAGCAAGAAATGGGAAAGAAATGGAAGTGCTAAAGTCGTGATGGTTTTTTGAAATTTAGTAGAAGCATGTTCTTTTTAGCCTGGTTCTAATTGTCACAACTATTCTCAAGTTCAAATGTGTATTTTTTCTAAAGTTAGGTTTCCTGTTAGATTTTCTTAACCATCAAGGTGTTGTCTAAGGCTATGGGATGCTTATTCTCTTACTAACTTCTAGAAAAAATATTTTAGGTCAAATGTTTCATGATAGCTTAAATGTTCATTTTCTGAGAATTTAAAAAGGGACAACTCTTTTCAACTTATTGAACAAGGTTTTCATACACATAGGAAATTTCTGAAAAGTGGAGGGTTTTGGCTGCTATTTGCTCTTACCTGGTGGTGGTATCTCTGAAGGACAGAAAATAAGAACTATGGAATGCTTTTTTCCATGGTTCTTGCTCTTTCTGTCTCTCTTCAGCCATGAGGGAGAGACACATTGCACTGAAAGAGTTTCCAGACAAAAAGACCTGTGGCATAATTTCACAGGCTGTCAAGGAGGTAGAAAGAAAATTTAGATCTGATGGTGTGGTCACATTTCTCTGTCAGTATGGATCTGAGCACTGAAGGTTGGGCTCATTTCCAGTATTTCCCAGGAGTGATCTACCACATCACTCCTCTGTCATCATCCTCAAAGCATGCAGGCACTCTCCACCCTCCAGCAGGCAGCCCACTTTCAGGAACATTCTCATCAGTCTCTCTACATTATATTTGATTTGTACTATACAAATGAATTAGTTCAGCGCTGAGTACCACAGAATTGTGTTTTGTAGCTTGAGAGTGTTATAATTATGACTCATGGCAGTATGCAACATCATGATCATACAGTATTTGATTCAGCAAAACATCTAAAAATAACAAAATGCTTGAAATTCAGTGGAGCTTCATTCTTTGTGGTAAGGCACAGGAGGTCTTGTTTTCATATTTACCAGTTTGGGAGAGTTTTGATTCATACAGCTGACAAGATACAGACACTCAAAGTTAGTTCAAACCTGACTGCATTACATCAGTGCAGCTGCTTTAGAAAATAACATTGAATTAGCCCATAAAGTAAGCATACAATTGAAAGCTGCAGCTAAACATGTTACCTCTTGCCACATGTGCTGTAATAAATTATTGTGTTGGTGCTCTTAATGAATCCTAATTGTGACATCCAACATGTGCATGATTTAAATTGCCTTCAGACTGGATTGAGGCAGGTATGTGTGCCAGTGCAAATGAAGCTGTTGCTGTGACTCAATTGCTCTGTAATTTCTGCTGTTAAGAAGGTTGCTGACACTTTTTAGTTTTGTCATTTTGAAAGCACGTGCTCAAAAGCAAGTAACTTTGGGAAAAACACATGTTCAGGTCAGACTGAAACATCACTGATGATAAGTGAGGCAATAAGACTCTACATTTGTATGAGTTTATCTGAGCTGATTCCAAGCCTATCTCTGTTGGATCAAATATATGTTCTACCATGTAAGTGGCATTTTACAAAGGAAGTTAGATGTTGGGTCAAAACTATGGCATATCATTTGGTGGTATTTTAACTAGTCCTAATTAGAGGTGTTTTGGGTACACTGCATTTCTAATCTGTTTTAAGAAATTGTTTCCTAGAACTCCACAATTACAATTGCTGATTTTAAGGATGCTTTTCAACTAAATTCTATAGTTCTGGCACTTAATAGTGATTGCAGAGCTTTTCATCTAGTAGGTAGGCTCCTTGAAAACCCAACAAATGTTATAATTATTTTTGGAAATTTTAAACAAACTATGAACTAAATAAAAGTTATGGTTTGAAAGATAGCTAATGGGTTGTTGGCACTCCAGGACAGCAAGAGAAGCTGTTCCATATTAAATTCTTGTCATTATAGCTGTGCCAATTAAGGGCTGGGAAGTATGTCCCAGAGTTCAACATTGGAACCAGTGTTGTGTGACAGTAAAATTAGATAAGGTTTTAACATAACATGGGTTTACCACTCAGAGACTCCATTAACTTTGTTGGGATTTATCATGATATCTTTTCTAGCACAGTGCTATCTGCAAAGATTTGCAAATAGAACTGTGGTCTTGGGACATTGTAGACAAATAGTTTCTAACAATACAGTATCTATCATAAGATTCTGTAGTAAATTTTATTTCTTTTCTTCAGCTTTTTCTTTGCTTTTAGCTCCATTTGCCTCTTTGTGGGATAAGAGAATAGTCTTGAAAGTAATTTGGATTGGTATTACACTTTTATCCAGTTCCCCAAACATATTTCACTTCAGTTTTTCTAGATGCTGTTGTTGAGGACTATTGACCCATGAGGAGGCCTGCAGTGAGTCCAAAAGTTAGTGAAACTTGCTTAGGTGCTATAAGAAGTCCAAGAAGCATCTTATTAAAATACTAGAAGTGAGCCTGTCTCTCATCCTAAGAAAGAAGAAGTTTAGGTGCCTGAAGGAGAATGTTGAGTATCTGGAGGAGAAGCAGCAATTGTGTGCCCTCACACCAAATTCAGAGCTGGTGGGAGGTCTGACGTCCCAAATGAGTGTGGTCTCTTCCTAAGGTCATGGTTGCTTTTGAGCACATGATTTGCCACCCTCTTTATTTTCCTCAATGGCAAGGCTTAGCAGAATGCTACAAGGAGATAATAACCCAAGCAAAAAATACTTATTATAGGAAGATCCTCAGAGTGTTTTTGTCCTATTGGTTTGATGCGAGATGAAATTTTGAGCAACCTAGGATCTCTCTATATTCAGCACCTAATGATAAGATATTCATAGTACAAATAAATCCCCTGAAACAGTTTTGAATGCACATCCTAGCCTCTAGCTGTGTCTGTACTCCCTGCTTTAGGGACAAATTTAAGGATTTGTCTTTTGCACGGTGGGGGAGTTGAGTTGGCAGCTGCAGATGGAGGAAGCACTGTGTAAATGAATAGATGTATGACTTTCCATTAGGGTAACTGATGGTTCAAGTAGCCATCAATACTTGGAACAAAATCAGCCCTGAAAAATTGATCTTGGACTTTGCCAGTAGTATCAATAACTGGAAATCCTAAGGCAAACTTTTTTTAGCAGTTTAACGATTGAAGCAATTGTTTGTGAATCATTTACTCAGTGCAGGCACAGCTGCCTCAGTGTGATGGATTCCAGCAGTTTCTATGCCAGGCACTTCCAATTTCTCACTGTCATTCAGTGTCTGATTCATCCTGTCAGATGGGCTTGACTCATGTAGCCATTGTTTCCCTGTTTGTAAAATGGATGTGATCATAATCTGCTGCTTGTAATATCAGTCTGCCTCACTTGAGCTATTGTGCAGGTCAGTTCCTTTCCAGGCTGTCTGCCACAGCTGGGTGGAAAACAATGGAGCTGGCAACGATATGCTCCCACTTGGGCAGCCTTGAGAGAACTTTGTGTGTGATCACTCCCAGCCCTCAGAAATTTGGCTATAATGATGGTATCATGATGAGAGTTTGGAATCCTCTCTGTCAGCCTGGCAAGGCACAGCCTTGCCTGCACCATGGCCTCTCCTGAGTTCTGTACCAGTCGTGCTCCTGCACTGCCAGAGCTCAGATCCTTCCTTCCCCTCTGTGCACCATTTGTCCCTTTCCAAGGGCAGGAGCTGTCTGCAGGTGACACTGAGCATGTCAGCAGCAGAGTATGGACAGGAGTTGTACAGGACAGGCACTGCCCAGGTCAAAGGAGTGACTGGGGCACAGCTCCTCCAGCCACAGCTCCTCCATCCCCTGCCTCTGCTGCCTGAGCTCCAGGTCTCTGCAGTTGCCCCACACCATCCTCTGGGGATGGGGAGAGCAGCAGGAACAAGGGGAGCTGTGCCCCAAAACCATTCCAATGCCCAGGTTTTGAAAGGTCTGTGGTCACAAAGATGCTCAGTACTGTAACACTCTCTTGTGTGGCCCATGATGATATGGTAGTAGTGTTCTCAGCTGCTATCATCTGTGGCACCCTGCTAGATACACGGACACCAGACTCCTCCCTCAGGCCACCAAAATCCAGCTCTTTCTTGTAAAGTCTTTTCATCCATATCTAATGAAAATTAACATGTCATATGGTAATGTCTGCTCAGAATATCAAGGTACTTCACCTGTCTCTTCTGATGAAAGGACATGGTTTAATTTGAAAAAGGAGTAGTATAAGTGCAGTTTGGAGACAAGATCAGATTTAACTTCAATGCTGAAGATTTAGTAAGTGTCATAAAATAGTACTGATTTCAGTAAAATGAACATGAAAAGAAAAACAATTCAGTGTAATTGACAAAGGCTTTCTATACTGTCCTAGTAAGTCATTTTAATGGGCAAATTCAATCACAGAATTAAATTTTGTATTCACATTAGTCTTACCATCTGCTCAAGTAATTACTGTTTAAACTGGAAAATTTATTTTAAAATGTTATTTTGTAAGATTCAGAACCCATGTTTGCCCCAGAGCTGAGGTTGCAACATTCTTTTTATTTTTGATGATCTGAATTCCGTGTTATGGGAATAGGGTGGCAGAGAATTTTGTCAGCTATCTCAAGGTGGCCTTTGAGAGATAAATTACAGAGCAGAGCCCTACTGCATCATCACTGACAGAGGCACTGAAGCAGTGGCACCTCTAATGCTCCTGAGGTGATGAGGGTCCTTTCTGAGGGTGCTGCATGGTTCCATTGTACTTCTGTGGTATGAAGCTTCCTGGTGTAAAGCTGGGAGAAACATAACATTCCAAAGATTTTGCTGAGCTTTTCTAAAGCTGTGGTGTGTATAGAAACTTGGATGCCCCTCATCACTGATATCATAGGAAGTGGGTGAGCCCCTATGGAGTGGCATAAAGGGTTTAGCGGCAGAGTGGTTGGTGATTCATGTCCCTGACTTGGTACATGGTAGAGATGTGGGTGTGAAGTGGTGACAGTCAGGGGGTCCTTGATGAAGTACAGAGAACACTGTCCTAATAAAAGCTGTTGTGTCATCAGCTGCCATGTGTGTTCTCATGTGGTCACTTGCACTCTACTACAGTCTCCTATGATGAACTATTTAACTCTGTGGCACTTGCTCACTATTGGTACCTTATTAGCAATTATTGGTCTGCTTTGCAATTTCTTGCTTGAATGTACTCTTTGCAGCAGGTTCCCTCAAAATACTTGCAAATAGTATATTTTTCCTACAAAAACAGGTGTCAGTGAATCAGGGTGAATGAAGAATGGAATTATGGAATAGTTTTGGTTGGAAGGGATCTTTAAAGATCACCTAGTCCAGCCCTCTCTGCAATGAGCAAGGCCATCTTTAACTAGATCAGCTTGGTCAGAGCTCTGTCCAGCCTGGCCTTGAATGCTGCCAGGTACAGGGCATCTACCACCACTCTCCTTGGAAAAAAATTCTTTCTTATATCTTATGTACATTTACTCTCCTTCAGTTAAAAACCATCACCCCATGTCCTATTGCTAAAGGCCCTGATAACAAGTTTGGCCCTTCTTTCTTATAGGCCCCTCGAAGTATTGAAAGGCCACAGTAAGGTCTTCTAGGACCTTTCTCTTCTTCAGGCTGAAGAGCCCCAGGTGTCTCAGCCTGTCTTCATAGCAGAGGTACTTCAGCCTTCTGATCAACTCTGTGGTCCTCTGGATTCACTCCAACAAGTCTATGTCTTTTCTGTGCTGAGAGCAGAGGAACTTTGATGTGAGAAGGGAGTAGGAAAAATGCAGCACACGCAACCTCTGAGCTTATTTTTAACACAGTTGAAGTCTGTCCTATACACCTGATGGAACTGAAAAGTGCTTTGATTGTTCTCACCTTGCTTCGAGAAAAAAACTCCACAGCATAGATAATATTGCATAGCTTTAGGTGCTGGTAGCTTGTAAAATAATTTGCCTGCTACTACTACTACTAGTACCAGATGTCTACTACTGCTTTTTTTACAAAGAACTACTTCAGTTATGAAGTTATATTTGTTAAAAAATCAAATGTTTCTTCAGATTTGATGTGTTATAGTAAACCAAATTTAATACAGTGACTGTTGTGGAGATTTGGGATTTAAGAGTTGTGATGAGTTTTGGCAGTGAGCATTTAAGAGGAAGGACAAATTACAGAGACATTCCTTCCTGTGGATCTCTCGCCAGTTGACTTAGAGAAGCATGTTGAGATGAAGGGAATTGTTTTGTGCTTCCTTTCAAAGTGGTTGGGAAGAGCCAAGGAATGTATATAGCACAAACCTATGATCTGTTATGTAGTGGAAATGTGGGTAGGAAACAGTATTGAGCAGTTGTGGTTGATGTTTAAAAAAATGCCTTAGCTGCAGTGCTTATCCTGGGGTTTTGACTATTCCAAGCCTTATTATTTTTATTTATTGTAGGAAAAAGAGAATCTCACAACAGTGAATTATTACTTGAGTAGCATTGAAAATAAGTCCTTAGATATGCTGGCTCTTTCATATAGTTTCTGCATTGCAATTTCCTTGCAGATGAATTACTTCAGAAAGAACAAAACTACTCTGATGATGTTTTGGCCAATATGATCAGCGAACCCAGAATCAGCTATGGAAATGACGCTCTTATGCCTTCATTGACGGAAACAAAGACCACAGTTGAACTGCTTCCAGTGGATGGAGACTTCAGCCTAGATGACCTTCAACCATGGCATCCCTTTGGAGTTGATTCTGTTCCAGCCAATACTGAAAATGAAGGTAAATACAATAGGGGGAGAAACCACAGAACTTTCTGAGCTGAGTTTTGTGGTTTCTGTTCACATTATTCCCTGAAAATTCTTATTTTTCTTATAAGTAAGTGTAAGTGGGATAGAGGTTCTGAAATGTGCATTTGGAACTCGTCTGCTGTGTTGCTTGTGTTTCTTTGATGGAATAGAAAGTCCTGACTAAAATCTGTGATTTAGACACACAATAAATTTCAGAGTCGAGCTTACTTGCCTTCAAAAACAAATCATAATAAAGTCTAGGAGATTATGAATAACAGTCTTATAAGATACATGACAGTGACTGCAGGGAGACAGATAAGCTGATAGATTTGTGCCATGATGAAATGAGTGTTTTATTTAAGGTAGAGCTTTTTATTTGCTGGCATGGAAATTATTACAGTTCCAGCATAATCCTAGCAGACAGATAATGTTATTTCACTCCCTGCACTGGTTGTCTGGAATGTACTGCAGAAATGCTCCTACATGCATGTCAGTACAACTTGGCTAGTGAAAATGTTTTTCCTGAGGAGTATTGTATGTTGTTCATGGACTACTTCAATGAAGTGACTGCATGCTACTTGAATAATCCATTTAGAATCTGGAATTGGTAGTTCACTTAGGTGTTGGAGGCAATAAATCAAAAACCTGAGGGACTTCAGTCATGTCATTCACGTTCCTCCTCTTGCTTTTGTTGTCCTTTCTTCAACTGCACTGTTACTAGTGCTAAGTTGATCACATCAGTAAAAGTTTGATACTGCCAAGCCACAGCACATACAGAGCCTGGAACTGCAGAAGTCTTCTCAGGCAAATCTCTGATTTGTAGCTGAACTGCACAGACATTAACATCCTCCTCAAGTCTTTTGAAACCACTGGCTTAGGCTGTTCCTGCCTTCAGAATGAGTCCTGAGATCATCCTTATGCAATTAGTCTCATTCCAGCATGGTATGTGAGTAACTGAGCAACTGGGTGTGTGGGACATGGATTTGCCAGGTCTGGTGTTGGTGCCAGGTGAAATCAGTGGAATCAGGAATAGATTTGCAATCAAAGTTTGTCCCAAGGAGTCAGAGAAGCCTAGCATCAGGCAAAAGAAAAAACCTGCACAAAGGTCAGTGAGGCAGATACTTAGCAGATCTGAGAGCAAGAGGAGAGGCTGGTCAGGAATAGGGCTAAAATCAGAGTGCCAGTGAGTCAGCACTGCGAGTTAGGGACCAAGTAAAAGAGCAGAGCCAGAGCAAACTCAACAGACCTGCTGGCAGGAGGAACCAGAAGGCAGGAGATCGTGACAAGGACTCCAGCTGTGTCTGAAGGGCACTTGCAGCCAAGTGGCAATGCCAGGCAGCGAGAGCAGCTGGCTGGAGCACGTCAGGCACTGGCAAGAGGTACAGATGGCTCACAGGCTGGCAGGCTGAACCTCATTTTCCTGGGGAAGGAGCTGCAGCTTGCTCTAACCCTAGTGCATGTATCAAGGCTGTCTGCCAGGAGCAGGTCACAGTCTAGCTCACATCTGTCCTGCAGGAATTTTCAATTGCAGCACTTGCTCCAGTTTTTTCCATAGCTGAGGCATCCAGGGCTTCAGTTTCTATAGCTTTTGCCTGCTTTCATAAAATTTGGTGGGGATTAATTGGTTTTGATATCTTTCCTCCTAGCTTACAAAATATATTGATTTCAGTCACCAGGTTTAGAAGTTATTAGATAGACAGGTACCCCAAAACATACCCATAGTTTAATCACACAAGTGTATTTTTTCTTCAGAAACATTTCTAAGCTCAGGATCTAATAATGAAAGGTACTTCACAGTGACACTGAATTCCCACAGGCAACTATACTGAGCATGGTTCTCCTTTTAAAATGTATGGCAGCAAATAAGAAATAAAACTCTCCTGCCTGGAATACCATTCTTAATTATTAGGTGTGTGTGTTTCAGTGCAGTATGTGGTTTGTTGCAGCACTTATTCTTTCATGCCTCCAAGTTGTTGAGGTTTAGTTTTGGCTTTTTATGCCAGGATTGTATTGTACTTGTCATGAACTTATTGCAACAGTCACTTCAGTTAGGCCAACCATTATAATTGTTTGAGTATTCACAGTTAGAAGTGGAAATAATTTGGTGACTTAAACCTCTCCAAGTCCTTCCTGTTTCCCCTTATAATTCTCTGTCCTCTACCCAACCCAAAATGTTCTTAATGTGAACATGCCAAGAATACCTTCTTTCTTTAGAGACCATTTCTATACCTTTGTCCATAGCATCAAAGAGGAATTTCACAGCTTTGTTTATTTCCTTTGTGTTTGTCTCCCACCTCATTGTTCCAGAACCCCAGGACTGACTGTGCCGTTTGTCTTCACTTTCCGTGCCTGTTTTCTTCTTTGCTAGTGGTGTTACTTCAAGCTTTGTCTACCTTGCTTCCAAAAATATGTTTCTGTCTTCTTTTAAAATGGTTTGGAAGTAGCAAAAAGTTAATAACAATTGACATACTTTCCTCCTCCTTTTTTTCTCCCTCTGATGAACTGATGAAGTTAAAATACCACAACCCTTCCCCCTAACACTTCTTGTTATTATTAGTTCCCATGCCTGTTTCCTTCCATGGCCGTGATCTAATCCCAGGTTTCACCCACAGATATTAATAATATATTGGATTGATATCTTGCCATGTAATCTTAAGGTTTCATAACTCCGTTTGAAATTTTCTCAATGTAAACTGCATGTTTTTAAGAACAGGTTTTATGCAAATAGTTTATTTTCCTAGAATTGCTTTTACTGACTAATAAGTGAAAAACAGTCTAAAAATAAATAGACCTTGAAAGTCGAACATTACTCAGTATTTTCTGCAAGTATATTCTCACTTGTTTTCCCCTGAAGCAGTTTCCCTGGAAATGCTGACAGGAGTTGATCTGAAGCAGCACATAATATACTGTATAGATGTCCAGCATGCTGCAACACAAATTAGGTTAACAAAGAAAACACTTTCTGAGAACTGTACGGAGGGACCGTGAAAAATGTCAGGAAACTGTACTTCAGCAATGCAAAATGCATCTTCAGAGGTGACCCCCAGCAAACCCCCCACAGCTGTGAAGCTCTGACACTGCCAAGCCCTCTGGGCGTTTTGCCAGTGACTAACTGGGTTTCGTGGTTTACCCTTTGTGTTTTAGCTTGCAGGTTACAGGGAGCCTTAATGTCTGTATCTAGTATTTATCTAAAGTGAGATTCCTGTAAATGTACTGTGTTATCCTTATGATTTGTTCAGTTACTCCCTTCAACAATGTTCTTGATAGGTGAGCATCACATAGCATTCCTCTCCTGCTGGTCTGTACCAGCTTTTGATGTACTTTTCTTTTACTTTTGAAAAGAGAAGTAACACGTTCTCTCTTGCTCTTCTGAGATTTATTAGTATTAGGAAAAGGTGGGAATGTGTGCCTTCCATGAAGCCTGAGCAGTCAGTGTAAATAAACATGTACCAGTTTAGTTTCATGAGTCTATTTGGACAATGCATTTTCAATCTTACTTCTGTGCACATGGAAGTGTATTCAAGAGAACTACAATTCTGGAGCTTCAGAATGAATGCACTTTTTATAATAACATAGAGTACATGTTTGAGTTTTGATTATTGATAAATGCTGTGGTAGGTTTAAATCTTTCCCCTCTTCATTAGCTGTTGCAATGATGTGGTCTGGTGAGGTGTAGTGGTTTGACCACAGGCCAAACACCAGTGCGCTCAAGAAAATCATCAACTCATCTTCCTCTGCTATAACTGAGCAGAGGAGGAGAAAAAAAATCAGTTAAAATAAGGCTCATGGGCTTGAGATAAGCTTTAGGAGAAGAGACTTTAGGGCAAGACAGGCTTAAAACTTCAAAAGGTATAAAGAAAACTTTATTAAAACCAGTAAAAAAAGAATGGTAAGAGCTAAAATAAACCTTTAGAACACCTTTCCTCCCCCCAGCTCTTCTTTCCTTCCCACTGACAATGCAAAGAGATAAAACCTGGGATTCTCAGTCAGTTTATCACTTCTAAAAAGAATCTTTCTTCGGTTCACTCTGGGAGAGGAGTCTACCCTGTTACACTATGGAGTCCTTCCCACAGGAAGAGCCATGTAAGGAAAACAATTACATGCTATGCTATTGCCACTCTGAACTGCTGTGAAGGAAAGTGCCTCTGCAGCACCAGACTTGCAAGCTCTGGGAAAATCTGCCTTTCTAGAGACACAAGTGAGTCAGATGTGCTGATGTGCTTTAGTTTGCAGCTTGAGTAAAGCTGAGTTACTGGGTTTTTTTCAGAGGCAGGAACTCATGCAGTCATCTCATGTGCAAAGGACATGGGAACCACTTAGGCTCTCACTTGCAAGCATGGTAGGTTGTTTGTCCAACCCACAGGAACACTAAGCCAGTGACACAGGCTTCCTGAGAAGATGGGCAGTTCTATTGCTCATATCAACAATATCATCAGGCTTGTGTGATTTTCTGATGAGCAGTTCTTGATTGAAAACTGTGGGTCTGTCAGATTTCCTGTGTTACTGCATCTCACTTACTGCTGATAAAGGCTCATAGCTGAATCCAGAAATTCAAATGAATAAGAAGATATGTTAAAAATTCTGAATTCTAAGGAACAATATAACACCATTTCTGAATTTAAGTTCTTTTGGTACTGTCAAAGACTGAGTAGATAAGGAAAGCAACACAATTGGAGCAAAAGAGAGAAACAACAAAAAAAAATCTTAATCTTTTAATAAACATTTCCAGTATGTTTGAACTTACTGAGGCACTTGGCAGTGACTCAGATAGCTCTAAGTTTTGCAAATGCTGTTTTTCTGTTAGTGCCAGTGAGCTACTTCAACTTAGGTTTCAACTGATAAAACCTTAGTAGGGTAATAAAAGAGTTTTATAGAACTGTGTATGACATACATTTGGATAGAAATTTGTGTTTCTTCTTTCTTATCCCTTCCAAAAACTGGAAGATAAATATGCAGTTCACAAATCAGAACATATAGGAGTATTGATTGTATTTTCAAAATGCACTTTACTTTTTTTAAACATTATAGACGGTGCTGTAAAGAATCCCTGTTGAAAGGAAAAAGGAGGGATTCAGGAGGCTTTTAAGTCAATATTGATAAAGAGCAGCTGCAGGAACTCATCATGTCCATTCTGGCTGCCAGTTCTGATCAGACAATGGGGAAAAGTTTGCCTGTAATGAATATGGTTTTGTTCTATTGACAGAAATTATTTAGTCTTACTGGTTTCTGACTTGAAGCAGTAATATGATGTGAAAATGATGCTGCCTCAATGCTGAAGCTTTCCTTGTGAAGTCTTACCCATCCCTTCCTTTTACTTTCAGGATTAACTGAAGGCGGATATTTTCTAGTTGTTGCTTTGGTAACTGTTAATGCAGTATGTGTCTCCTGCACTGTCCCAACAGAGGAGCCCTTGACTTTGTGATTTATGGGGATTTTGTTTATTTTTGTTTGCTTTTTTGTTTCTTTTCTGCACGTGCCTAGTTGAGCCCGTTGATGCCCGCCCAGCTGCAGACAGAGGACTCACCACACGACCAGGTATATGACTTGCATGGCTTTTACCTAACCTGTATTTTTTTCTGGCATGCATATGGTCTGCTGGTGCTGAAATGATTTACCTTTGCTTTGTTGTACCCTGCTCACAAAATTCAACGCTATTCCATGAATGATGGAAGCATCATTCCCTCACAAATAATCCCATATGAATGTTGTCCTTATTTGAGGGTGTTTGGGATGTGTGCTTGCAGTGGGAACGGGTTCCAGATCCAGAAATGGTTTGTATCAAAGTTCTCATCCTTTCCAGAAATAACACTTTGGCAAGTGCAGGAGCTGGTAAACTTGGTACCCTGTACAGACACCACTTCTGATTTAGCAATGTCCAATAGAAATGTTGGATCCTTTATGTAGAGTGAGCAGGGCTAACGAAGAATTAATGCATACAGTTTCAGAACTGCAGGGGGGGAATTGATATTTTTTGCTGTGATACTTATCTTACTTGCCTCCAAATACCTAAAAATTGGTATTATCCCTCTGGATTCCCTGAGGATGCCTGAGGACACAACTATTCTTTCCATCCTAGGACAGAGCAGGGTGATTGTTTCTACTCTGTAGGTACCTCTGTCTTTGTATTGATTTCAGAACAATAGCAGATCACTAGGTTGAGTCAGGCTGCAAATGTTTGGAAAAGTTCAAATGGGACAATTCCAGTTTCCAAAAGGAAAAATTATTTTAGCTTTTCGTACCTTTTTTTTTTCCTTGGGGGGTTATTTTTCCACTGTTTTTTGTTCAGAATTATCTGAAACTGTTAAAGCCATTGAAAGGAAACAGCCTTTTATTTCAGAACAGCCTATTCTCGGACTCTTTGATGTAGTGAGAATATATTTTAGGGTCAGGATTATTTTAGTGTCACGTCATAATTGTGTTTTCTTCCTTCAGATCATATTAAAATTATTTGTCTGTATCCTTTTCCCCTTTACCTTGTCTTCCAAAAATCCATTAGATAGCATCATGGACAACATCTTCCTAATTGTTTTTAAATCTTTACTCACCCATGTTTAGCAACTACAGAAATTGCTACAGTGGGAGCTAAAATAAGCTCGTATGTTGCAGCAACTGGGATATGTGTCAGAACTGGCAAGGTAGTGTGCTTCTAGCTCTGTTTTAGGAGTCTGACATCTTTGCTTGTGTTTAGAGTCTTAATTCAGTCCACGAAGAGATCCTGGAAGCTGGTACAGAGTTACAATGCCAAAAATCTTGAGATCGGGAAAAAATCCCTTCAGTACTGCATTATCTACCTTCTTCCCCAGGAGCAGTAGAAATATCACAGATGAAACATGCATATGGTTTAATACAAATTTTGTAATGCTTTTTCAGTCTAGCAGTTTTCTTATAATATTAAAATCTGTTATTATTTGCAATTTTAATTTCAGTCCTCTTGAAAAATTTCCTGTTATGAGGCCCATATTTATTACTGCAGGTTATTCCTTCCTCCCTTCTGTTCCCTCACACATAGACACACATCTCAGTGTCCCTTCTCTAAAGGATTTTCTCTCACTGCTACTCTCTCATTTCAGGATGAAACTGTATGTTTTTGTCAAGTGCATTAGAGTGCTTTGTTGGCTGTGTCGATACAAGTAGTACTGAAGTCTTTAAGCCTCATGACAATAAGTCATGAGTCATCTTGGTGAATGTGTGCAATAGACTACTAAGGATAGGTCAAAAATGTTTCAGCATCTGACCATTATGGCTTGAAATTTGGCAGATGGCAGATGCTCTAACTTTTCTACTGTGAAAATCACATGGGAAATTTCCTCAATGTTCTGCTGAAGTGCAAAGTAGTGCTTAACTTTCCTATGTCTTTAATCACCATTTATAGATTTAGAAAAAAAATTCTTAGTCATACAGATTCTGTCTATAAATGTCCATGTGGTTTTTCATCCTCATTCAAAAGCAAATTATGTGTGACAAAATTTCACTTTAACAGAGAAATTATTCCAATCTGAATATCTTAATGAACTAGGAATAGAGGAAAGCAAATAGATGCTTATTTCGACTGTGAAGTACAGAAGGGATTCTGATAGTTTAAAAGTGTGTGCTTTAAAACAGTTTTACTTTACTTGCTAATTACAAACAAAATGTCTATACTGCAGGTTGAAAAAGGAAAATGATTACTTTTTGTGCAGTAACTGTCCTTTTGGGATAGTCTGTTTTTACAGTTTGGGGCTATTATTGAAGAAAAAAAAATCTAAAAATACAGTAGATTACTGTGGAGTGAAAAAGTATGAATGAAAGACCTGCAAATTAATGCATCCAGCTGCTTGTGACTTTTTGTATTAATTGTCCAGCTTCTTGTTGGTTTCCTGAAAGGTTTGCCCTTTCTGTGGGCCTGACTTGCCAGTTGATGCTTCTACCTGCTTGGCTCAAGTGACCTGCTTCTTCAGGATGGAAATACTGGTGTCATGTCAGTCTGTAACACTCCAAGCCTGAAAAAGAACAAATGAATGTTTTGTAGCTGTTTGAATTTCTTGAAGAAAATGAGCTCTGAAAGGACTAAGACAAACATGCAAACATGTGCCCTTTTTTCTCATTTCCATTTTATTACTTCTTGCTCACATATCATTCTTATAATGATCAGTATGTTTTTCTTATAGGCAGATCAAAATCATGCAGATCATCTTTGTCACTTTCTTACAAGAGAGATAGTTTGGTCACAGTACAGAACAGAGTCACAGACTCACAGAATACTGGGTTGAAAGGGGACCTCAACGACCATCTGGTCCAACAAGTATTTAGATGGTAGCAGTATTTGTGATTCCTGGGATCTTTTTACTTCACCACATCATTCTCTTTCAAAAAATGAAGTCTGGGAGTCAAGCCAGAAAACGTCAGGAGTTGTCCAGTTCATAGGGTAGACAAGTTTATGAGTAAGGACCAAGTTTAAAGCATTTGTTGAAATTTATGCCAGTTGTCTAAACTCCCACCACTGTTGTGCTACACCTTGACTGTCCACAGTTAAAGCTTCAATTGGAATCTGATCTACATCAGTCCTGGGAAAATAATATTGTCTGGATGAATCTCATTTTCTAGTATGGATAAAACATCTGCGTAATTCACATGGGCATTAGACAAGGACTCTACTGCCTTAACTTACTGTCCTTCCCCTTCCTAATTCACAAATGGGCAAACAAACATAAAAATTATGCCTAAAACCGTTTCTTATCATCTTCTTCCTAAAAAAAGAAGTAAATGAGATGGTAAAACATCAAAGGGAAGAAAACTATCTAGATATACTAAGTAGTCATCCATGCACTATTTTTTAATACAGCACAAAATTATTACAGGTTTATGACATATTTCTTGCTATTTATAAATTGCTTTATACAAGGAGATGTTAGAAGGCTCCAATCCAGCCTGAGAACTTCCATATGTAGTGAGATAGAATGAGTACCTCTTTTCTTGATAACCTCACTCTAACAACTTACTCAGTAGTGTTTCCCTCTCTCCTGTGCTCCAGCAGTCACTTTTTCATGATGAGCACTTAATTTCTTGCAACTGAATTTTGGATATCTGTTTATTAGTAATTTTTTTCTTTGTGTGTGTGTGTGCATATACATATGGAGACATATACACATAAAAATTCATATAAAAACATCTCTAGATGCTCATGAGCAAGCTCCTTTTACTTACATTAATTCAGCAGCTCTGATTTGTGCAAATTGAGTGAAGATTAGAAAATGTGCCATCAGAAGGGACATTGCTTAGTATTAGCATATTTTCTGTAATTCAAGGTGATAAACAACAAATGCTCTGTTTAGGGCAGATCATAATTTCATGTTACACAGTTGCAGTTGTAATTACACACTCACATGTAAATACATCACTTACAGGATGCCCATCATTCACAAGGCAAGGATTTTATGCTATTAAGTATGTTACTTTCTTCCATGTAGTATAGTTTGGACTTGGTGGTTTTTGTGTTATTCCAGCTCTTTGCCAGTTGATCATTTTTGCAAACATTTAACTATTTTGGGGCAACGTTGCACATAAAGCTGCTTCTGTGTCTTTGGCTCTTCTGCTAATAAATCCTGTCATGTCTATCTTCATTACATTTCATAATAACTGAGGGTTTTTTCCCTTATGCAGAGGCTCTGTAAGCCTAATGGCAGAATCATTGGCACGTATGCTGTGGACTGTGTGAGGTGAGGGCATAGAGCAGCTTAGTTATTTATGATTTTCTTGTCAGAAACTGCCAACTTTTTTTTCCTGTCTTTGGGATGTTAGTACAGTTACTTTGAACAAAATAAAAATATTTTTTTTCCATTAGATTTTTTTGGTTTGTTTTATGAGATCATTGCTAACTGTGAATGCAGTCATAGGTACCTAGGAACAGCATCTGGATTGACCTGCCAGAAAGATTATCAAACCAGATTTTACTTGTTTTGATTATTCATTTCTATGCACGTGTATTCTGAGAAATAATTATTTTATACTTCATTCCAGTGAGATTCTTTTGTAAAAAAGATAATGCTTTTATTGCACTTATTTTCTGATTTTTTCAATTGAGAGCCCCATAATCATCCATGAAGTACATGTGGACTAGCAGTTCACTGACATCTTAGGAGAGACCAAAAAGTTTTAGGTCCATGCAGTCCTAAAAGTGCATATCCCTCAAAGATGTTTGAGTTAACCTTACAAAAAAGGGTAAATAGTCTTCATTTTCATCTTTATCAGTTTACAATACGAAAACTCACCAAAATGAGTTTACAAACAGAGTCATATGGAAGCAATAGTTGAACTTCTCATTAGAACAGGCAGTGCTCTACTCTGGAGGGGTTTGTTCAAAGACTGCATTCCTTCCCTTCCACCCTTTTTATCTTTGATGAAGATTAACCCAGATAAACCTGTTTGCCACATGTGTAACAATTTGATTCAACAACTCTTTTCTTGTTCTTGCCATGACTGAAGCACAATTCCTGGACATGGAGCTGAATGTTTTCCTGAATGCAGTCAGCACCACAGTCACTCAAACTGCTACTTTGATTTTCTCTGTATAGAGAACACCCAGATCTAGTTGTTTCAACAGTGCTTCACTTGGAGATTTAGTTTTTAACTCTAGATGTAACCTCAGGCACAGCTAACTCTCCTGGATTTGTGTAAAACAATATCACAAAACCGTTCTAGCTGTTTCTGTAACCAGTAGACAAAGTAATTGCAAGCAGTTGGTAGATAATGTGCATCTAATTATATCCTTGGTGGGATTCACTGTAACTTCTTTTTTTATTCTTCTGAAAGCATAAATGTATTTACACAAACACAGAAGCTCATCAGTGTTAGTAAAGAGTGTTCCCCAAAGCAGCTACTTGGTTTTTATTTCATATCAGTAGTTTTTCACTCCATGTGATTTTTTTTCCCATTAGGGCAAGGAAAGCTTGGGGTTTCATACTCTCCATTTTTGATGTTTGGAAATGTATGTGTGCACACATGCGTGTGTACACATGTATATATAAAAGGAGTTAATATTGCTAATTAAAAGCAATATCCATAAAAAGCCCATCATAGTTAGCTCATTTGGTTGCATTTTGCTAGAAGCTTTTAAAAAAGCTCGTGGTTTTTATAACAAAAGAGTTTTGTCAGTTTTTCTAAGGAGCTGTGAGTTAATGTATTTTTCACCTGAATTGAAGCATTTTTAAATTGATGTAATTAGGATTGCAGCTCCCTAAAGGTGGTTTGTAATTCAAAAGAAAACTGGTAGCAATTATCATTATTTGTGAATTTGCAATGAGGCTGTTGCTCTCACTTTTCATCTTGTATATTGGCTTTTGTGTTTGAGTTGTGTGTTTTAGAATTGGTAATGGAAAAAACATTATTTTGTCCGAGGTCAGGATTAAAGTTCTTGTCAGAGAGAGAACTGTTCTTTGTGTGCTTGTCTTCAGTGCAAGGGTGAAGAGGTATTGAGAATCCCTTGACTGTTAGAAGGACCCTGAAGTTTTTCTTACTTCAGTTACTACCCTTGAATAGTATATCTTTGATTTTAGCATGTAAGTCTAAATGTGTGGTCACTAGGACAGGAAAGTGAATGAACTGGTAATAGAGAGAATCTCTTCCACAAAAAGTCTCAATTGTATAACATTGTGGAAAGGTGTGGGTAACCCTATGTATATTTTTATCTCATACCAGGTATTTAATTGATTCCAGTGCAATGTCATACTTCTCCTTACTGTATAATCAGTTATTTGCAGAAGATGAGCAGTTTACCCTAGTTGAAATATTTTTCCTCACTTATAAGGGAGGTAGAAGGAAGGAAAAAGGGCTTGTTAGTGCAACAGCTAAAAAAAAAATTTCTTGTTTTCTGGTGCAAATTGCCAAAAACAAGTTTTAGTAAGTCTTAACATCATTAACTTCCTAATACCAAATCCTACCTTGTGTTCAGATTCCATGGCATTTTTGTGGGGTCTTGGTCACTTGGCCCAAACAAAAACAATTCTGCTTGATCCCAAGGCAAAACCCTATTGTTTAACCTGCTATATGCTGAAGGCATGGCTCCCATGCTACTGTTCGATTGGAGTTGTCAAAAGCAGAAGTGCTCATGTCCATTTTCCTTCCTCTAGCAGTGGTACAAACAGAATATGTACAGATTTCATCTCTGCCTTATACCCCAGCACATCCATTGAGCATTTGGCAGCTAGCATTTGATAGGTTCCAGGACTGAAAGCTGTATTTTCACCATTGTGTTTAGTAACCCTGAAGGAACCTTTCTTCATTGCATTTGTTCATTTGTATTTTGAACATCCTCGTGATTTGTGCCACTGAGTTCCACAGTCCAGTTTTGCATTTTACTGAATTACATATATGTGTACACACACTTTCTTGTGTTACTTTTCAATCTGCTGTATCATAGCCATGTCAGTGTTCTGTATTTCTTAGGAGCAATAATGAATGACCATTTTCTGTAGACTTTCCCCTTGTCATTCACAGTCACACACTGTTGTGTTTCACCTCATTTGCCTCTTCTAGTCTGAAGACTCACAATTTCAGTCCTTCAGGTACAAAAGCCATTCCATACCTGTGGTCATCTGTGTCTCCCTGCATTATATCTTTTGTAGTTCTTCTGCCTTTGTGTGAGGTGAGGTGCCCAGAGCAAATAGCCAGATTTAAAATGAGGATGCATCCTATATACAGTAGTGTAACATTTTTTTCTCTTTTCTCTATTTTCTCATAATTGCTCCTACCTTTCTCTTTGCCTTTTTGACTGCTACTGAACCAAGTGCCACAGAGTTACCCACTGTGACTGCAAGGTCTCTGTCCCAAGTGGAACAGAGCTAAATTAGAGTCTTTATATGTGTAGTTAGGGCTGTGTAGCCCCACAAGCACCACTTTGCATTATATCAACACTAAATAAAATTTCCCTTTTATTGTGCTCTTGGAATTTGTAAGGTCCTTCTGCAGTTCTTTGCAACTGGTTTTACTTTGACTGTCCTCTTTTTTCTTGAATTTTTTGTCAGTTAACTTTGTCATGTGACTTTCACTCTCCTATCCAGATCATTTTGCAAACAGCACAGCACAGATCCTTTTGGGACCATTGGTAATAGTCCTCCATTGTGGAAAACAGATGTGTATTTGCACTTAATTTCCTTTCTCTTAGTTATGGAAAGTAATGTAGGACTTTGCCTTCTAATCCTTGGCTCTTAGCTTTTACCAGAGCTTTGATCAGGGACCATCTCAAAAACTTTTTGGAAATCCAGATTCACTCCAAGCAGAATCCCCATTTCCCATGTGATCCCTAACTCCTCCAATGACCTCTAAGAGTTTGGGAGGTAGGACTTCCCTCAACAGAAGACAAGCAGATTCTTCACTGATTTATCTTATATGTGTGTAAATATGTTCTAATCAATATTTATGGCTTCAGTGGATTTTCCAGCTGTAGTAGTCAAGTTGTACAGTTCCTCAGGCCTTTGCCTTGGTGGAATCTCCATGTGGTGCTTTTGCCAGGGTATCTGTGAGGGCAGCGAGTGCGGCCATGGACAATGGTGAGCAGCTGGGAGCAGCCCCCTCTTCAGCTCTGCAGCCAAGGACAGTAAAACAAGTCCTGGAAAGCCCTTTCCCCCCAGGTACTGCACTGGTACTCCACTGCTGTAATTTTTCCCCTTCCCTTTTAATCCTAAAACCAAAAAGGCACGAGGGGTTGACAGGTCGAGCTTCCTTGTTCTCCTTTGTTGCGATCTGCTCTAATCATAGAGGAGCAAAGAGAACTAACTCTCTGAATAAAATGGAACAAACCTGGATGTGTGAATAATCCCCAAAATGCAATTAAAACCGTAAGGGATTGGATGTTGATACAAAAAATATATATATATTTTATTTAATAGTAAGAGAGGCAAAGAGAAAGAAAGGAAAAGAGAGAAAGAAATAGAAATGGGGGGTAGGGGGAGGGAGGACAGGGAGAATGACAGAAACAGATTAAGTAGAAGCAGACCACCAATGACGTCTCCTTGTTTCTCTCCATTTGGTCTTCTTGCTGGTGAGGGTCCCCTGCCAAAAAGGATAGAATCCAATGGATTAGTACACTTTTGGGTAGGTGGGAACACACAGGTCCCTCCCTGAGGGGGGCCAGTTTGACACTTGTAAGAGTCTGGATCTGTTGCATCATGCAGTGTCATGTGCAGGGTCTGGGGACCGCTTTGGGGAGAGGCTTTGATGGGCCATGACACCCCCTCAGCTGTGCCCCATGTGAATGTCCCATAGATGTGGCTTTCCAGGGGTGAGAGGCCCTATATATGGAAGTAACAGTTGAACTTCCAGTATGGAAGAAGTATGGGCCAGTCTGCCCAGAGGAGGATGGGTGTTCAGTGCCTCTGACCAGAGGCTTTTTCACCATACACAGGAAACCTCTCTTCATCCTCCCTTTGATGTAGGGGTCTGCACAAGCCTGGCAGCAGATAAGCCTGGGGCTGTAGCCTCCACCCCTGAAGGTGCTGGGTTTAATCCTCCTGTGAAAGTATTCTTCCCAAACCAGACCTAAGAAGAGGATCACTTTATCTTACCCCAAAGCAATTTATAGCCAAGGGCCTCAGTCAGGAGTGCAGTAGTCTTCGGTGCAGTTTTTGTTGTACAGTTTTGCTAAAATAGACAGTAGTCCTTTGTAAAAATATTTAAGCCATACACCATAACATTTCAGTCCCCAACATGCTTTTCCTCATTTCCTGTTGATGCAGGTGTAGGGGGTACTTTGAGACGATGCACAAAAGAGAGTAAACTGTGCTCTTAATTTGGAAAACTAGCCACAGCTGCTTCAAGGATAGAAAGTTAAACCTGTTTTCAGGTACCACGGGGGTTTTATTTGCTGCAACTCCACTTCCTCCTGCATTTCTTTGACAGAACATCATTGTTTTCAGACTGCAATTCCTTAGGTACTTTACAGTTCTTGCATTTAAAAATGGTCTCCCATAAATGTCGTAATATATTTGTGTCAGTACTGTTACGTAGCATCAAAAATCAGGAATTTATTAGATTTGAGTGGCTGAAGTGCGTGATTCCTTAAAAAAAGTCAGGTAAAATTTATGGAGCAGTCAGACTCTTCAAAAAAATAATCATAAATTCTTTATAGCATGAGGATGATTCTTGTTCTCTCCTTTGCATGTTTTCCTATGAAAATAAAGATCAGAACCTTAGAGTGATTTATCTGTACAGTCCGGAGAAGGAAGATCTATTTTTCCTGGTTCATAATTCAAAAATAAACTACCACTTAATGAAAAAAGAAATTGCACATTCGAAGGCAATTAAAAAAAATTATTGGATTGAGTGCTATTTTAGGCCGTGGAGCTCATTGGCACATGGAATTCTTAAGGAGTTGTTGTTGAGAGTCCAGCGAGACAGTGGAGCACAGGAGCAGTCAGTAGTGTTGAGAATTTTAAAAGAGGTTCTTCCTCTTAATCGAAACTTAAGTTCAGTGCAAGATTCTAAGAATTTAGCCTTGGAGAGGGGAATTGGGAGTGAGAAAATGCTGAAATAAACACAAACAAGGGATATGAACTGGTTTGCTCTTACTATATTCAGTAGAGGGAGGAAATTACATCTCATAAACACCATTCTTCTGCAGTGTTTTACCTCCAAAAATACAAATGTCGGGTACATTGGTACTGAGAAGGAAAACAATCAGCTCCATGAATATTCATACAGTCTCTCTAAGCCAGAGCCAGCTCTTCAGGATTCATAGACATATACAGGATTCACCGCTCATTCTCCTAAGGCTATTTTCCATGAGGAAATTTTGGCCTTTTTTCCAGCTGGACAAGTGCAGCATCTCCCCTTCACACCCATAAGAGAACAGGACTATGGACTGTGTATGATTATAGATGTTGCAAGCTGTAGTCACTTGCTTTTCTGTATGTTTCTAACAGAGAGACAGTTATCATCTTTCAGAGAGAAGAAAGAACAATCATTAATTCTGAGCATTATGAAATCTGAAAACTCTGTAAACTCCACAAACATTTTAGTAACTTTTGCGTGTTTGTGGGAAAGGTACAGACTCGCAGGAAGCGAGAAAATAAAATATCTGGAGTTCTCTTATTCACACCATGAGTATTTTGTTTTTTCCTCACAGCAGCCTGAGCTGAAGGAGGAGGAGGATTTTGGCCTAAACAACAAATTTTTTTGACATTGCTAAAGAGGCTGTCAGAGCAGATCTGTATGCAGCCTGTGAGCCAATTCAGGAGGCCTCTGTTGGTCCCTCACAGCTTTGTTCATGCAGTGTTTCATGCTGGAAGCCTTTAATGCTGTACTAATATAGCTGCTGAGGACTAAGGATCCTTTAACAGAGGAGAAACTTTACTAGCTCATTCTGTGTCACCTCAGTGGGACTGAAACACCAGATGTACCTCACTTTCCTCCCAGTTCCTTTTCACATTGCATCACACCTCCTCCATGTGAATGCACTGCTGCTTTCTGCTCTCCAGCAATGGGGTTAAGCAGAATCTTCCTGAATCTGAATCCTGGATTTAAGGAATTGTCTTTGTGGTGCAATGCAGGTTCTGGGTTGACCAATGTTAAGACAGAAGAGATATCTGAGGTGAAGATGGATGCGGAGTTCCGGCATGACTCAGGATACGAAGTTCATCATCAAAAGCTGGTGAGTGACCAAGCAGAGCTTTCCATGCATGCAGTTTGGGATGCTGATTCAGTCCTGAGCTAGTGAGTCACTTATGGCCATGTTTTGCTCAAGTGATGTGGACAACAAAAAGTTAGCATGTGAAAAGATTATGATTTTTCTGGTTCTCTCTTCAATGAGAGTAAACTTGGAACAATGTCAGCAGAGAGGATGGAAAGTCATTGAGCCTCACATGAGAGGAAATTTCCACAGCTCCTGTCCTTGCACTACTGTGGTATTTTTGGAGTCCCCAGGATGAAGGAGGAATTGATGAATCTGACTCCATGTTCTTAGAAGGCTAATTTATTATTGTATGTTACTATATTGTATTAAAGAATACTATACTAAAGCTATACTAAAGAATAGAGAAAGGATGCCTACAGAAGGCTTAACAAGACACTAATTAAAATCTCGTGGCTGACTCCTCAGAGTCTGAAACAAGCACCTGTTGGATAAACAATCTCCAACCACATTCCAAAGCAGCAAAACACAGGAGAAGCAATCATATAATCATTGCTTTCATTTTTCTCTGAGGCTTCTCAGCTTCCTGGGAGAAGAAATCCTGGTGAAGGGATTTTTCCAGAAAATATGACAGTGACACACTGCCATGCCACAGCCCATCTGTCTCATAGTCTCTCTGTATCATACAAGGGATACAGAGGATGGAAAATGCTGAGTTTAAAAAAAAGAAAAAGAGTTTGAGATGCATATAGCACAGTGCAGCAAGAAATAGAATGACACCATTTCAGGAGTATTGTCCTTTCCCATCAAAACAGATGGCAGTGGTGTATGCATGGAACATAACCTTTCACAAGAATGGCTGCTTGGGAGGAAAGGAGATTCCCCACTGGCCTTAATTTTAGTTTGTGTTTGGCTGTATCTGTGTGTTTTGTTCCTTAAGGTATATGAAATTATTATTAACAGGGGAAAGGCAGGTAGGAGCAAAATATTGTTCCCCATTTGAACTGTGCTTCTTGTGAGCATAAAAATGACAACCAAAAGCACTGTAGGTAAGAAAAGCGTCTTCTAAAAGCTTTTTTTGGTCGCATAATGAGCAATGAAGAACTGAGACAGCAATGTTGACTATAAACCTGTTCTGTTTCTTCTTTGTAAGGGTATATTATGTGATGAGGTTTCAGTTCCATGGCTTTGAATATCCCGATATTTAACTTGAAAGCTTTTTTCCCTTAATATATTTTTAAAGCTAAGTAGTGCTGAAAACCAAAATTAACATGGGACTCAAATTTGCATTTGAACTAGACAGTCACTCTGTGAAAGGATATTCTGCCATCTCTTTGATGCCAAGAACTGAGAATTAGCAATTTGATGCGTTAATCCAAAATGCATTAGCACTAATTTGGGAAAGTCCGACCGATGTGCTTAGCTCAGATGGGTTAAACATGCCAATGGAGCAAACCTGTGCAGGGTGTAGAAGGGAAGGAATTTGCAGGAACATGGGCTAGACACAGTAGTTACTGGTTGTCATAGTTTTCAGCAGCACCCTTTAGTGTGGAAGTGGTTTGATACCATTCAGGGAATTAGGTGCTGGGAACTCCCCATAGTGATGGGGTGGCTGATGGGGAGGGCATTGCAGTCCCTGCACATGGTAATCTGTGTCATGCTTAAAATGGGACCTTTCTAGCTTTTCACAGTGGTTTTTGCCATACTTTTTACTGATAGGTACAACCACTATTAAAAAATTAGTGAGCTGTCTTCTAGGTTATCTTTTCAATTGAGACTGAGCAGGGATTCTGGTATTGCTCAGCAAGTACTGGGCTGATGCTGACAAGGCCTTGCTTCCCTGCCACACACCATGTCCTGACCAATGCCCCTCTACATTTAGCATTAATTCAAAAGCAGGGAGCAGAAAACACTTTGATCCATGCATCCATTCTATGCCATGGTAGAATTTCTTGAAACAGTCTCCTAAAGATATTGCTTTGAATTCAGCTGCACGTTGTATTTTACATGCAGACCTCTGAATTGGGTTGAAATTGCATTTATTTTTTCCTTTATGAAGGTCCATGTTTGAACTGTACATTAAGTTGATTTTCATGGCTTGAAGTGCTTAAGGCCTTCCTCTCTTGCACGTGTGTATTAGCTGGGGCATTTCAGTGCTCCTGGAATAGTATAGTAACACAATTTCAGTCCTAGGCAGGTGAAACTCACGGAAGAAATTACTACTTTGCACTGGTTTATACCAACACTATCCATTGTTTGTACATTCTAGTAAATTTTTAACTTTGCTGTTACACGTTTCTTGCTTGTGACTAGGAACAATATAAATATTTATACTGCATGCTTTAATACCTTTCTGACAAAGGCTGTGTTTATTAAACAGTGCAAATGTTACACAGCTTAGTATAATTCTCAGCTGGTTTCTTGCTTCCCTCTACATTTTTGTTAAATACTTGTCAAAGTATTTATTCTTTCAGTATGAGATAGTCATACAATTCTGTGAATGTAATTTATTCTCTAACTTTTTTGCCCATTTTGGTTTAAAATAATAATAACAATAACAACATCAACAGTAATAATATTAATAATAATTATAATATCTAAAATAGGCTACTATTGGCATGCAGACAAAAGAATTGTAATGTACGCACAGATGTGACATAATCCTATGTCTTCTTTGAATATGGAACAAGGCAATGAAGGCAATCACCCATTTTTCATACCTGCTCCTGCTTATAAAAGCCAGATTTATTATATGCACAGTAAAGCATCTCGCTGTCCTCTGTTTTGCCTTACCAGTGTATAAAATTCAAGTGGATTTTCTCTGGTTTTCACACAGCTGTAACCTCCTAGGTCTCACAGAAGTACATCATGCAGATACAGCTTATGCTGTTTTCCCTGCAAAATCTTGAAGCACTCCTTTGTGGTCACTTAAATCAGTGATAGCTTTTGTTGGCTCATCTCCTTTGGTGTGAGAATTTTCTCCCAACTGGTTGTGTGCAGGTTTCACTGTAGTTCACAGGTCCTTCATGACTCTTTCATAGAAAAAAATGCATCATAGTCCAAACAGGCCACACAGATGTAAATGTATGACCCCACTCATGATTAGCATTCTGAAAATAAAGAAATGTGTGTGCTCCTGGGTTACTCCACTCAAGCCAATCACTCGTGCAATCAGCTTGACTCGCTTACTCAAGGAGAAAAGGGAGCTGCTATCTAAGGCCTGTGTGAAGCTGAACATGGAGCTGAGTCCCCCTTGAGCACAGCACTGCTGCACTACAGGCCACACACATGTCCCAGATTGCTCCTCTCCAGCTTTCACAGCTTTGTGGCACAGCAATCCAGGTCTGAGTAATTCCCAAGACATGCAGTGCAATTTAATTACTGATGCTTCAACAGCCTTTATATTGCTGTGGCAGCTTGGCAGGTTAGTCAAATGTTCAGTGAGTTTTTGTTAGCCATCTTCCTTTCTATTTCTTTTCTAGGTGTTCTTTGCTGAAGATGTGGGTTCAAACAAAGGTGCTGTCATTGGACTAATGGTGGGAGGTGTTGTCATAGCAACAGTGATTGTCATTACTTTGGTGATGCTGAAGAAGAAGCAGTACACATCTATTCATCATGGGGTTGTGGAGGTAAGAAAAGACTTCCAAGAACAACTGGTGTCACCTGTCCAACATAGTGAACTCACTGCTGTATAAATGTTAATTTATGAAGGAAGAAGCTGTGGTTTTAGCTCTGTTGGCATTGTTACATCCAGCAGTGTGGAATCAATTTGCCTTATTTAGTAAATGCAAGCACAATGTAAACCATGTTAAAGTGGGTGTAAAACCACAAAACTCTCTTCTGCAACTATTCCAGACCAATCACTTAATAATGTAAGAGTTCATTTTAGAAGAAATTTGACAGCAGCCAGTGAGAAGATACTGCGCAAGAGGACAAATCTGGTTTTACTCTTGGGAAATCATACACCAATTTTTTTATTTAGCTGTAATGTTTGAGACTGGTCCTCTCATAGTTTGTGCTGTGCACTGCAAGGATTTTCCCTAGACAGGTATTTTGTTGGTCTCTGTTCTCTAAACAAGATTTTTTGTTGCCACGAACAGCTTTGGATTTATGGCTAATCTGAAACTCATCATTTTTAGAAACAAATAGTATGTAAGACTCTTATATAGGACTTTCAAGATGAAAATCTCTGTCTCTTCTCAGTCTGCCAAGGAGGTTTGTGGTCAATTTACAGTAATTTAAAACATTTTATCTATTTCATAGCTTTAAGATAAGATCTCTGTAAGTAGAAAGACTTCATTATGAGAACTGGAAGAAGTTCATGTAACTCTTTTTCTTCCTATTTAGTTTGCTGTGTGAGTGTCTGGTTTGAAGACAGTACTTGTATTAGTAAGCGCTTGAAACACTTGTTTATTTTTGCCTTTTAGAATTGGTATTTTACATTTTTGATTGAAACTGAAGTCTTGATCAAGTCCATAGTTTATGTTGGTTTAATCTTGAGTCAAATGAACCTTGCTTTGTTCTTGCTGGAGACGCACATGATTTATTCCACTGTCTGGAGTTTCAGAGGGTCTTAAGAATTATTTGTCTAAACCTTTGTCTTAAGCCTATGCTTGTGCATCCTTGTGTCCACACTGTGATTATCCATGTGGTTTGAAACTTTCCAAAGAGACGTGGTCAGAATATCACCAACAGTGTGGGGTGATTTGCACACATAGCAACCTGTGCTGAATTTTGGACCAAGAGGCAGAAAACAGCAAACAGGAATCTCAACTTTAGCTTTTGATGTGATGGCTTTCAGCCCATTTTGTAGAAAATTGAAGCAGATTTTAGTATTTATCCACCAAGTTGGCGTATATGTGGATATCTGCTGCCAACAGTTGTGCCACCAGAGACTCTCCTTTGGGTGAATTTAGTAATAATGGAAAAAACAGGAACCTTGTTAGGCCAAACCCCAGATCAGACGTTGAATGTAGACATACCATTATTGCAGGATGTCTTGGTTTGAAAGACAGGTGTCTGCTAAGGAAGGCAGGAGCCTCCCTCAGAAAGGAAAATGTAAAGCTACTCCCTCTTATATATATATAGAATTCCTATAGAATATAGAATTACTATAATTTTGAAATTAAGGGGCTCTCAGGCAAAGATATGAGGATAGGAATAACAGTTCTTTACTAGTATGTGTAAATTAAAAACAACAACAACAACAAACTACGACTTAATAGGAAAATTAAAAGACATGGGGTATGCTGTGAATTAAGGAATGTGACCCTGGTTGTCCCCTCCCCTGACAGGTTGATGCTGCAGTGACACCAGAGGAGCGCCACCTTTCCAAGATGCAGCAGAATGGCTACGAAAATCCCACGTACAAGTTCTTTGAACAGATGCAGAACTAGGACATCATAGCAGCCTCATGAGTTGAATGGAAGAATAATTGCTTCACTGCCCATTGGTGTTCAGTTATAATGTGGAAAGAAAGAAAAACACTCTGCTTTATTATTTACTCATTCTCGCCTTTTGACAGCTGTGCTGTAACACAAGTAGATGCCTGAACTTGAATTAATAAAATCGGTAATGTATTTTCTCTCTCTTTCTCTTTACATTTCAGTCTTTACACTACATTATTAATGAATGTTTTTTGTGTACTGTAAAGAGGTTAGCTGTATTTAACTAGTGCATGGATAGATTCTCTTTCCCAATTATTTATCATGTAGCTCCTTAGCCAGTTGTATATTATTCTTGTGATTTGTGACAAAAATTAGGTCCTAGTTGAAACATGCTTTAAGAATTGATGGGGGATGCTTTCTGTGTCTGTGGGGTTTAGCTGCTTCTCTTTGCTGAGCATTTTTTTCTGATCACTATGCATTTTAAAGTAAACCAACATTTTTTAAAAGTATTTCGGACGAGTTATTGAAATTCTTTTTCTCTGCAACTGCATTTTATTGTACGGATTGTTGCTCCTGCTGTATTAGTGATGTAGAAATCATGAAAATACACATTTGTTTTGTTGTGCCTGTTTTATGTGCACACTTTAGGCATTGAAAGGTAAACTTTATTTTCTTTTCCATGTATCTTTTTGATCTTAAAAAAATTATTAAAAAGAGTCCCTGTTAATTGTGAGCACTTCTGGGGGACGAAGTGCCTGCTGGCCAAAAGTTAACAGGGGTCCTCTGCAGGATGATTGTACAGAGCCATTGCTTATGAATTGATAGCTTTCTACACTGTGTTACATAAATAAATTAAGAAAAGAATGTGTGGGCAAGAGTTTTCTTTGGAGGCAGAAAACAGAGAGTTCTGAAAGCCATTTAAACAGATACAAGGGTGTTCACCCTGAGAGAGAGCTGGGATCCTACAGAGATTGCGGCACTGAGAGTTGGACTGGAGCAGAAGGAAGGCAGCAGTGAGACAGGGCAGGAAGTGGGAAGTGCCATCTTTGGCACATCTACCCTCTGAGATGTCTTTTCCTTTTTTCCTTTTCTTTTACTTTCAGTTTGTATAACAGTGTTTTAATGTAAATAAATACATTCCTGGAGGAGCCCTGTTGTAGTAGTGCGTTTCTGTGCCAACCAGCCGCCCTTGCTCGTGCGGAGGAGCATGACATGGATGGCTAACCAACCTCCCACTTTCCTGGCCATCCCCTGGCATGATTTACCAGCAAGTTCTTCCCTCTCCTCCCCACACTTCTGCTGGCTTTCTGGCAAGGTTTGTGCCTTGCAATGTGCTATATACTGGTGAAGGTGAGGAGGAGCCTCCCAGACTGCACCCAGCTTGGTTCTGCTGTCTCACAGCAAGTGCCCAGGAGGGTAGAACAGCAGCACCAGGAATTTTTTTCTGCAGGAAGAGGGCAAAGCCATTGGTGAGCTGGGATACATAACCCCCAGCCCAGCATGTTCTCTCCATTGCCTGAGAGCTTCCTTCAGCTCCTGGCCCTCCAGGAGCACTCCTGTGGCAAAGGGAGAGCGCAGTAACTCACCACAGGGCTCTCCTGCCAAGAGAGATGGGACCACAGTGGGTGAGTGGACCTGGGGATCTTCAAGATAGGTTTTATACCCAGTCCAAAATAAGAACTTCTCTGTTCAAACTTGGAAATGGGTTCTGGAATAAAACTGGAGGAGTGTGTTTGTGAGAAAGAAAGTGAATCACTGTTTCTCTACAGTGAATGCGTTGGATAAAGCAGGACTGAAGGAAGAGCTAGGAGCAGAATAAAGAAGGCAGCATAATCTCTTCAGGAAAAGCCTCTTGTAACTCAGTTTGTGTGCAAGCCATGGCAGCCTCTTCCTCAGCATCACTGGCAAGCTTTGTCTCAGCAAGCAAGATGAGGCATGGCTGCTGTGGGGCTGCACAGCTCAGGCAAATGGCTGAGTGGCTCCCAACTTCAGCTAGGAGAAAATAATAGTTTCCAGTCCTATTACTCACTAGTCCTTCCCCCTCCATGGTCTTACACAAAACCTCACATGTTCAGGTAATTCAGCTGCTGGCCTGGAACACAGCCATGCTGTCAGACTGGCCAGGAGGGATGTTCCCTGGGAAGGAACAACCAGGTCAGGGAGTTTCAGAAGCCATCTTGGAGATTCAGGATGATGAGGGGGCACCTACTACTCTGAACTGGTAGTGGGAAAAACTTCAGAGCTTCCCATTGCCTGTTACCAAGCAAATGTTTGTTCCCTTTGCTCTTCCATCTCTACTGTGTCAAGGGAATTCATCTCAAGGGATCAGAACACTGGAAGTGATTGGTGTTATTTGCAGGCTTTGTGTTATAAAAAACTTACAAAATATCCCCAGAGGAGGATTTACTTTCTCCAGTTTTAAAACTGAACTGGCTGGGCCAGAATAATGTGTGATGATAAGCAGAGGCTTTCAGGCCCCAAGCTGCTTAAAAAAAAATTCTTCTACAACTATTTAGGTTTAAGCTCGTGTCTGTTTGTGTAGGTCTTGTTATATAGGTCACACCTAAAAAGGAATACGTAAGACTGTCTTCTGTGCACATGTCCAGTATCATAGAAGATGATCCCACTTCAGGGGGAAGGCAGGATGTAATTCAATTTAGCCCAGTCTCATTAAAGAGGGATTATCAAAATTCCTTTGAGAGGAAGCTGGAGTAATCCATAAGATATGGAGAACCTCTGGCCTTTAGAGCAAATTTCATTTATAATACCATAATCCCATGCAATCCCAGTTATAGAAAAATGCAATTGCTTTGAACACCAATTCCCAGACAATCAAGCCTCCTGTTGTGGGGTTATGTGTCCAGTGAGATGCTGGTGCTGCTCTTCCTCCTTGTGCATGAGCTGTTAATAAATTGCTGCTTTATGCACTGATTAGGTGATCAGGTTTTATGATTCCCTCCACACACACTCTCCTGAAAGCAAGGCAATGAATGCACACCATGACGTGCACGGAAAGCACAAAGTGTGAACAAAGTTCCCAAAACTTCAAGAGAAACACTCTGACACCTGCTCCAACTCTGGAAGGTGATGTTCCCAGGTAAAAGTGGCAGCATCCTGCCTATCTCTAGCCATGCAAGCTCCTTGTTGTGGAAAGATTATATTAGGTATGAACAAGCACAAAGTAGAACAGCTCACTGAGGACAGTAGCTGAATGCCTTGCTTCTAAGCGTGGGATTGATTCGGTATCACCCTCTTCAGCAATAAACCAGGCAGGCCCACTCCATGCAGGAAACAAAATGCTATTCTCCAGCCCTGAGGCAATTTACTCTTGGAGGGGTGGGGGAATAAATAAAATAAAAACATCCCCGTCTGTTGAGTTGATGGAAGAAGTTTTCTAGCCTGTCAATTTCAACAGAACATGGTTAGAGAGTGTTTGCCCTGCAGGTTCATCAGCAGGGCTGGTGAGGGTGGTGGTCCCTGGCAAGCCAGAGTGGTGCCAGCAGGGATGGGAGCCAGCCCAAGCCTCCCCAGCCCTTGGGGTGTGCTGGAGGTCTTGCTTTGGCTGGCTTGTGTTGGCTTGCTCAGGGTAATGAGTCCCAGGTGCAAGGTGAAACTTCAGACATTTTCAGGCACATTGTGGTGGAGCCACCATAAAATGTGCCATGCTCTGCATTCAGTGTCTGCCTCCAAATCAGACTGGAGAACCAACATTTGGGGCAGGATTTAGGGGTGATTATGGTGGTGCTGGGTTGACAGTTGTACAAATGATCTTGAGGGTGTCTTTCCAACCTTGATGATGCTGGGTTTCTCTGACTACATGGTTATCTAGGAAAAGCAAACAAGGTTTTGTGTTGCCTTTGCAGACAGCACCTCACAGCAGTATTTTCCTCTAGGTCTCCTGTGATCTTTGCACAGCTCCAAAGTCTCCATCCTCATTGTGTCTGCACTTACCAAAGCAATTTTAAGGGCTTTCACTGTGTGGCCAAATAATTCATCTTTATTGTTTAAACTAATGGATTTTGTGGGCAGCAGGCAAGCTGCTGTTCAAGTGCCTCCAGGCAGCGTGCATGAAAACACCCTAATGACACATAAGAACAGGTTACAAATAACACTGTCTGCTTCTATTTCTCTGCACTTTCTCCATCACTTGAAAATGAGTGGCTCAATTAAGTCAGGCTACAATGGCTCTTCTCTCTCCTTGCTTTCCAGAAATTATCCATTCCTCCTCCTTCCTACAAGAAGCAAGCACTGAATATTCCCCACAGCTTTCTACAGTCCTGCAAAATTTATTTGGCTGACTATACAGCAAAATCTTTTAAATACTTTCAAATAGAAGTATTGAGATTTTTATTGAAATAATTAAATATTCTGGCGTTATTAGGATTCTTAGTTAAAGCTGAAATTGGACACTGAATTAGAAAGCAAATCTCCCTAACTAGTGCCTCCCATGTATGGTCTTCAGTGTCAGTTGTGAGGAGACCCCATGGGAGCTGAGCTTGTTTAGTCTGGAGAAGAGAAGACTGAGAGGGGATCTCATCAGTACATAAAAATACTTCAAAGTCGGTTTTTAGGAAGACCATGGCAGACTTTTCAGTGGCGCTCCATGACAGGATGAGGAGTAATGGCTATAAACTCAAACACAAGAAGATCCACCTGAACATGAGGAGGAACTTCTTTCCATGGAAAGTGGCAGAGCACTGGAACAGGCTGCCCAGGGAGGTCCTGGGTCCTCCCTCTCTGGAGACATTCCAAACCCACCTGGACACATTTCTGTGTCACCTGCTCCATGTGATCCTGCCTGGGCAGGGAGGTTGGACTGGATGATCTCCAGAGGTCCCTTCCAACCCCGACAATTCCATGGTTCTGTGTTTGTAACCTGGTTTCTCTAAAGATCGTTCAAGAAAAGCATCCACAGCAGTTTCAGTTAGGATACCACCTAGGTCAAAGGGTGACTGGTGTCTTGGGGTGATTTTGTGATGGTACTTCATTCCATAATCATCTGCTTTATGCCCAGAAATGGCTGGGGTGTCGTTAAGATGAAGCCTGGGAATGCAGGGCACAGCTCTGTTCAATCTCTCTCCGGTGTTCTGCAGACAGAGCGGACCAGGGACGCTGCGTTGTTACTTCTGTTGGATTGGGCTTTTTGCTTGCTTAAAGCAAGAAGTTTTTTTCCCTACCCTTTCCCTGGCCTGGAGGCTGTACTGGGAATCCTCCCAGCAGCTTTTTGGTTTTTTGCTCCCTTGAACTCTTTTTGGCTTGGCTTGTTTTCCTTTTTGGCCTGTCCGGGGAGCCAGCGGGACAGCCCCGAACCCAAGACCTAGGAGGACCTGAAGCAACACGAGAAAGAACAGTAAAATCCACCAACTTTGGCTGCTGTGAGGAGGGGATCCACACCAGAAACTCAACAGATTTCCCATCTGCTTTGCTCTGGGACGCTACGTGAACTCCTCTTCCCCCTCCCAGAGACAAAAGGGACCAGTCGTCAGTTTGTTCTCCAGGCCACATGGTCAGTCCAAGTAATTTTCTTCCCTGAGCACTTTTTGGTGGGTTTTGTTTGTTTGTTTGTTGTTTGTTTTTTGTTTTGGTTTGGTTTGGTTTTTTTGGTTTTTTTTTTTGTTCTGATGTGGGGATGTGTGGGTGGGTGAGTGGAGAGTAAGTTCTGGGAGTTCATCTCTAGCATTTATTCAATCCTTTTCTGTGCATTTTGGGCACATGCCCCTCATGCTCCCCCCCCTTTTTTTTTTGTTAATAAACTTCTTTGGGTTTTTTTCACTTTGATACCCACTGGTATCAATTTCTCTCATTGGCAGAAGAAAACGGAGGGAGTTACTGAAGCTCTTTTGTCTTCAGAGACAATGCTCATGCCAGGGACTTTTCTCCAGAAATTTGTCTCCAAAACCAACACAATTGGTCTTTTAAAATGTTGCTAATTAATAAATAAATGAAAGAGAGAGAGAGGAAGAAAACCAGCTGGAACAGGGTAGACACACCTCAGCAGGGGCTGACCAGAACCTGCAGGAAGCAGATACTTGAAATAGCTGTGACATTGCTGCTGGTCCAAAACAGGTTGTGCTAATTATGGTTATTTTGAGTCCCACACCAAGTCCATCTAACTGTGTCTAAACACTACTTTAGGCTGTAGCTCTGGGTGTGTTTCAAGCACAGGATCTTTTTTCCATTTCATTAGGATGAGAGGGCTTGGAAGAAACAGGCAAAATCCTATTTACCCCATATGTTGTTCCTCTAAGAAGGTTTTATGAGGAAAGGTCTGCATCCCTCCAGCTACTGCACAGGGATGAGAGCAAACTCAAGCAGCAGTCCCTGCCTGGAAGGCAACTGAGCTCCAGAGTCTTCATTTGACTTTTAGGGTCCCTTGAGAAGTAAAAAAACCCAAACCTGTGATAAATATCTTACAGTGTTGGCTTTCACAAGTGTTAGAGTGAATACTATGTGTTTTATAATGCTGACTTTTGTAAGAGAAGTTTTGCTAAAGTTTAGAGTTCTTTTAATGCAAATGTTGTCTTGTAATACCAGTGTTGGTGAAGAGTTGTTGTAATGTGAACATTTAACCAATGAAGGAATCGAAACCTGTGGAATGTATTGAAAAGTAACAAATGACCCTGACCAAGGCCACTGCACTTGCTCCAAAAAGGCAGGACAGAGGAGGAACCATGTTAAAATGTTTGAATGTATGTGACCATTTTATGAGTATGTAGTTGGCTGATGCAATGCCCAGGGTATATGGGGGGGTTGCTGTGTTCACTGGAGTGCCTCTGGCTGTGGCTGAGCACCCAGCACTGTTCCTTCTCCTTCATTGACTTTGTCCCCTACTCTCCCTTATTAAATTTTCTTTAAATTTTAACAGAGTAGTGGGCTTCGTTTCTCACAAACCTAAACCAAATAAATACTGGGGGAGTGGGGTTCATTTTCTTTTCAACAGCCTTGTCCCTCAACCTGCTTTATGGAAAAAAGAGAGCAGTTTATTGTAATTTTTTTTTCTGAATTGCAAAGGGGCATCCTATTAAACTACATAAATTGAAATACGTTTTGAAATGCACTTTTCTAACCCTTCCTTGGTCTGAAAACTTTCTTATCTGACCATTATGAGAATGTGGTGAACAATGCTATGAAAAACAAAGCAATATATTGTTCCTTATAGGCTCATATTTCCTATAGATCTGCCACCAAAACCATGAGCTATTCTGGATCCTGCCTAGAAGTGCGACTGAAAGCTGCTTTTTTAATTCTATTTATTTGGGGTGATGGCAACAGTAACATGTTAAAACTTCTCTATATTTTTATGTGTTGGCTACACACATAAAGATTACACCCAAAACCATCTATAATTCCCAGGGGCTGGATTGCCTCTCACATCTTGCTCAATCATTTACAGAAGTGCAAACTGAATCTAAAATGCTGCTAACACAGACTGCTGGCTACTGTACACCCACTCTGTGTTGATATAAATGACTATAACAAGACAATGGAGAATCTGCCTAAACTACAGTGATGCCAATTTTTTTTTTAACAGCACAATCAGAACACAAATATTATATGTTTCAAAGAGGACTTGTGCAGCAAGATTTTTCATGGTAACAGTTCCAATGAGTCCAAAGTACACACAGCTAAATTCGATGTCAGTAGGAATTAGGTATGAATAGGGAGTGTTACTTAGTTATTTTTGTTAATGTTTCCAGAGCTTACACATTCACTCTACATTTTTTAGCAAACTTGATCATTTTGGCATCATAAAATCAATCCCTAGATAGGTTTGTTCTATATGGAGCAGACACACACATGCAGTTGCTGTT
>JAWWEY010000001.1:14234901-14267896 GCA_035582745.1 Loriotus luctuosus | reverse complement strand
GCGGCCGCAGATGGAGCCAGAGCTCGGAGCTGGTGCTGCATGAGCAGCTCCATGATGGGGAGAAGCCCCACACGTGCGGGGAGTGTGGACAGAGCTTCAGGTGGAGCTCCCACCTGATCAGGCACCAGAGGATCCACACTGGGGAGAAGCCCTACGAGTGTGGGGAGTGTGGGAAGAGCTTCAGCGAGAGCTCCAACCTGATCAGGCACCAGAGGATCCACACTGGGGAACGCCCCTACCATTGTGGGGAGTGTGGGCAGAGCTTCAGCCATAGGGCCAACCTGATCATGCACCAGAGGACCCACACAGGGGAGAAGCCCTTCGAGTGTTCCAAGTGTGGGAAGAGGTTTCAGACCAGCTCCCTTCTCTTCCAGCACTATCAGAGTCACACAGAGGAGAGGCCCTTCCAATGCCCTGACTGCGGGAAGGGATTCAGGCAGAACTCCCACCTCATCGCCCACCGGCGCATCCACACTGGGGAGAAGCCCTACGAGTGTGATAAATGCAGGAAGAGGTTTCAGACCAGCTCCTGTCTCATCCGGCACTATCGGATTCACACAGAGGAGAGGCCCTTCCGCTGCCCCGACTGCGGGAAAGGATTCAGGTACAACTCCAACCTCATCATCCACCGTCGCATCCACACTGGGGAGAGGCCCTACGAGTGTCCCCAGTGTGGGAAGAGCTTCTCACAGAGCTCTAACTTGACCCGACACCAACGGAGGCACCGGTAAGGGAAGCCCTGTGAGTGCCCTGAGTGCAGGAAGAGCTTTGTGTGCTGCTCCAGCTCCATTCTCCACTGGAGGAGGCACTTTGGCCACAGCCCAGGTGAGCCACATTCCCTGTGATCCATGTTGGGAACACACCTGGCTGCTTCTACTTTTCGTTTCACATTAATTTTTTTATCCTCTCCCTCTCTCTGCAGTCCAAAAGCCGAGGGGCATGGATCTGTCACCTCAAATCCCAGTGAAAACAGCTCAATCTTACCCCAAAAGGGCTCAAACCCACCTCAAAAAACTCAGTTTCACACCAAACTCACTCGATTCCACAGCCACCAGGATGAGATGGGGTTGGGAGGTGATTTAGAGTCCTGGGATCTCAATTAGAGTGGTGGGATGGGGATTGTGTGGGGCTGGGTGTGTGGGGTGTATTTGATAGCAAATAAAACTCTCAGACTTACTGATTTCTTTCCTGTTCGTGTTCAGTCAGTTGCAGTTCTGTTTGCAGAGTGCCGCCTTCTCAGCTCATTGTGTTTGTGTCCCCTTTTCTCTCCTGCCTCTGTTTGCCTGCTCTGTTTCTCTCTCAATGTCTCCCTTTACCCATGGACCACCAAAGACCCTCCCCTGATTTAATTGACCCTGCCCTGATTTAATTGACCCCTCTGCCACCAAAGACCCTCCCCTGATTTAACTGCCCCCTTCCCTGATTTAATTGACCCTGCCTTGATTTAATTGACCCCTTTGTCCCCACAGACCCTCCCCTGATTTTTTTATAATTTTATTTCCCAATTATTATTTTAATTCCCAGTTCCAGGAGCTGAAGTCCTGAAGGCTGGCAGGGAAATGTCTCTGTAGGATTTTACTCCATTTGCCTTCAAGGGCGGGAACATATTTTCCTGGCTGGGAGCTGGAATTCCAGACTTTTGGAATGTGTGCAGGGCAATACGGACTGGGATCAAACATGGACTGGATGAAATAGGGGTTGGGATCAAATATGGACTAGGATCAAACAGGGACTGGGATCAGATAGGGACTGGGGTTCTACAGAGTGGGATCAAATAGGGACTGGGATCAGATAGGAACTCAGATCGAACATGGACTGGGATCTAATATTGACTGGCATCAAATATGGACTGGGATCAAATATTGACTGGGATTGTACAGACTGGGATAAACTGGACTGAGATTATTTAGACTGGGATCAAATATGGACTGGGATCGTATGGATTGGGATCCTATGGATTGGGACCATACAGACTGGGATAAACTGGACTGGGATCAACTAATGGACTGAGATCAAATAGGGACTGGGATCAAATGTGGACTGGGAAAATCCTGACTGGGATAAAGTTGACAGAAATTATATAGGCTGGGATCAAATATGGACTGGGATCCTACAGACTGAGATAAACTGGACTGAGATTATATAAACTAGGATCAAATATGGACTTGGATTAAATATGGACTGGGATCAAATAAGGAGTGAGATCAAACATGGACTGGGACCATCTGGACCAGGACGGCTGAACCAGTCGCTCCCAGTCTGGTCCCAGTCCCACAACCATATGGTCTCAGACCCTCCCAGTATATCCCAGTTGCCCTGAACATTCTGGCAGTCATTGCCAGGCACTCCCAGTCACCTCAGCATGGTTCAATTGCCCCCAGTTTTATCCCAGTTGCTCCCAGTTCCTCTAATTAAGTCCCCAGTTGGCTCTGAGCATGGGCCTGGTAGCTTCCAGTAAGCCCCAGTCAGGGTCCAGTCACACCCACTCTGATCCCAGTATGATTGTAGCCACTCCCAGTATGATCCCAGTCACTTGCAATCTAATCCCAGTTGCTCCCAGACAATCCCAGTACAATTCCAGTGCCTCCAGTGTGATCCCAGTTGCTCCCTGTCAATACCAGCATGACCCCAGTACCCTCCAGTATAATCCCAGTGATTCCCTGTCTCTCCCAGTTTATCCCAGTTGCTTCCAGCTTGTTCCCAGTCACTCCCACCTCTTCCCAGTTACTTTCAGCACCATTCCAGTTGCCCCCAGTGAATCCCAGCATGATTCCATTCACCCTCAGAGTTATCCCAGTTGCGCCCAGCATGGCCCCAGCTGTTTCCAGTGTGCTTCCATCACTCCGCTATGGTTACAGTCACTCCCAGTATGGTCCCAGTTGACCCTGCTATAGTCCCAGTCATTCCCCATATGATCCCAGTCCCTCCCAGCAGGATCCCACTCGCACCCAGTTGCCCCCAGCATGGTTCCAATCATCCCAGTGTGGTCACAGACACTCCCAGTATATCCCAGTTGCCTCCGGCATGTCTGCACTCATTTCCAGGCACTGCCAGTAGCCCCAGTAAGGTGTTAGTTCTCCCAGTATGATTCCTCCATCATGCCCAGTATATGCCAGTTGCCTCCAGCAGGCATCCAGTCCTTCCCAGTTGCTTCAGTTTGCTTGCAGCATGATCCCAGTTTCCCTCAGTTGCTCCCAGTAGCCCAAAGTGTGATCCCAGCCACTCCCTTTCAACCCCAATATGATCCCAGTAAGCTCCAGTTTGATCCTAGTCACATGCCATCCATCCCAGTGTTTTCCCAGCATAATCCCAGTTATTTCCAATCTCTCCCAGTATGGTCCCAACTGCCTCCAGCGTGGTTCCAGTTGCTTCCTAGATCAGCCCAGTCAATCCCAGTATGATGCCATTTGCTCCCAGCGTGCTCCCAGTTGCTCCCAGTCAGGCCCAGTACGGGGGATGATGTGCAGGGTATGTTCCCAGTCACTTTCAGATACTCCCAGTATTAATCCAGTCACTCCCTGCATGATCCAAATATGGCCCCAGTGTGCTCTTTTTAGCTTTTTCAACTTCTCTGGTTTCTTTTCCACACAGCCCTTTGGCTGTGATTTCCTGTCACCTTTGTTTCAAAGCTAGCTCCTGCAGCCTTTGCTGCCTATTTTTGGCTCTTCCTGGCCTCTTTCTTTTCCAGCTTTTTGCTCCATCTCTCTCTGCTATTTCCGGAGGGTCCTTGGACTGCTTGTCCTCATGTCAGGGGTCACCACGAATTATATAAATAACACCCATGATGTTCATGTGTCTGAGACATAACACATGACAAAACTCCCCTTGGTCATCAGCAGATCTGATTTATTGTATCAGACACCCTTTCACAGGCAATTCAAAAACTCATGGTGCTACACGGACATTGGTCTAAACTCTGTGCCCCACAGACACTTAACCAGTCAAATGCTTGTGTTTTAGGAGAGTTGTTATTTGTCCAAGCCTCTGTCAGTCAGCCCAAAGGCTGGTTTGTGGAGGTGAGCTGGATTTGTTATTTATAACTGGATTCATGTTCAGCTTGCAATGCAACAGGCAACCAAAGTACTTATTTGGGAAGGATGGGAGTAATTTTCATATACTAGGAAAAATCCTGGATTGAAAAGAGCCATTTTCAACTGATTAATTTAATTCACTACCTGCTGCTCCAGGTGACACATCTTGCCTCCAACAAGGAAGGCAAAATCTCTCTGCTTACAGCAGCAGCTGGAGGTGGTGGGAAGGAGGAGGAGAGATGTTCACTTGCCAGAAAGGTGGAACCCAACCAGGCAGCTTTGGAAGGGTGAAGGTGCAGCAGTAGCAAATGGGAAGCTCTGTGCTGGGCTTTGGGACAAAACGATGTGAAGGGGCATTACCAAAATCCAGTAAAAACAAATGAGCTGTTGATACTTCTCAGCAGAGTTGTGCCAGACTCACTGCAAATTCAGACTGGGGGTCCCAGGCCTCCTGTTCCATGCTGGGATATGTCCTTGCACCAGCCCCCTGCCCACACCTGTTCTGCCCCTTCCCAGTGGGGCTCAGCCTTCAGCTCTTCTCTGTGTGTGCCAATGCATCTCCCTCCTGCAACCCTGGGACATGCTGTCTCTGTTCAGGAGCATCACTAGATTTTATAGAGAGTGCTGGTGACCTCTGGTGTGCTCGAATCTATGGTCAGTGACATCAGCTGGGAAATGCTGGTAGAGGAGCAGGACTTCTTTTTAAGAAGTTACTTTCCACCCTACAGTACATAGAAAATCACCTCAGTTCTTCTGAAATCAAAAAATCCTAAGAAAATTGTAACTGTCCATAATCTGAAAGCAAGCAATGACATCCCTCTTCAAGATCATTACCAAGATTAATATCCAGTGAAGCTGTATTTTAATTATTACTTGTCACTGTAAATTCTTCACAGATGAAGTGAGAAAGAGTGAGGCACAGCAGCTCAGCTGAGGGACAGAGCTCAGCACAGCGGAGTTTCCTCTTTTAGTCACACAGGAATGAAGCTTCAGCATCAGCTCTTACGGGGGCTGGAGGTGACAGTGGTCATACTGAAGGGCTGGCTGCTGACAATGTTTCTTTCCTGGTCCTTCTGGTGATAGTAATTGTGTTTTAATTTACTATTAGGACTACAGGCTCCTCATTAAAAGGCAGAGCAGTTACAACACAACACTACATCAACACGTTTATAATAATTGTTGTCACAGGCTGCCCACATGTATTACTATGCAAGAATGTAATGGATTTCTTGTGATCAAGGCATAAAGCACAATTGTATTTCTTTCTGAAAGCCATCCAGAATTGCTGCAGACGAGTGGGAAATATATGAGGATTTCTTCTTTGACAAGAAAGAATTCATATTGTATTTCTGAATGTGATAGGTGTGGGTGGAGAAATCCTTCTCAAAGAGAAAGATTGGTAAAGAAATTCTCAGAAACTCAGCTCAGCATTGAAAAAAGGTTTCTTTTCCTTGGGGCAGGAGATTATTTATTCAATTTTTTTAGCCAAAAATCTCTATAGGTGCAGCTGAGCTCATCTTTTGGGAAAGAAGCTGTATGAGATCTTACTTGGCAATATCTATGTTTGCTTCTCTTACACCTATTATTGGTTTGCTGAACCATTACAACCAGGGTTTCAATTAAGATTTTGTTTAATGACTAAAGATTTACAGTTCCAGCAAGTGACAGGCACTTTTTCATTCTCTAGGTTAAATCTTGCAAAGGGAAATTACTTCTTTTCCATATAGAAAACTGATTGACCTGAAGGTCATGGAGAAAAAACACATTCTTTAGACTCAAGCTACTTTAAAAGATGTTGAAAATATCTCCTGAAAACCAATCTGCACACACAGCATGTCCTTTTGAAGAAAGGAAAAAGCCCAGCTTCCCAGGAGAGAGTGACTCCTGGACTTATTTTGGCACCAATGTCCCTTGGCAAAAAGGCAGGTGCTGAGCTAGCACTCTCCCTGGGACCACTGTCAGGAAAAAGGAATACTTTTGCCTGCTGTATTTGCACTTCATTGAAGACTTTCAAAGGTCATATAAGGAAGGAACAAAGTGCTTAAATAAAGCAAACAGCTCCAGTAATTCCCAAATTATTTGTAAAAGTCATATTGAGCCGGTACAAAGTTTGTGAGTTTCTCTGCAGTGACCAAACTTTTATTTGGTTCCTGGTCAAAACAAAATTGTCATCAGTGGCTCAACACCCAGGCAAAGGTCATCTATTTTCTTTGTACCTACCAATGTGGTCTAGTTTGCCTTCTGAACTAAGGCAAAACTCTCTTGCCACCTGTCTGGTTTTAATAAAATGAATTCATATTGCTATTTCCAGTTTGATGCCAGTTTAGTACCCTAAACCAGCTATTGGTATGATATTGTGCTCTGGTTACTGCCTCTCCTTGAAGAACTACCCTCCTTTTGACAAAATATTACAGGAGTAACAATTAAACTAATTGGTGAAACCTGTTTTCTGAAATAATTGAGGCTTTTCCACCCTGACACAAGCAGGCCCAGGAATAACAGCTCCCTGGTTTTTTCCTGCTTCTGCAGCTGAGCAATGATCAGGAAGTGGCCAGTCTATAACATCATGCTGTCTGTTGCAAAAAGGCTGAATTACTACACTTCATTTTCCTAGCTGGGCACACCAATTTGGGCATCGTTGCACTGGCCCAGCTCTTCAGTTTCATAGATCTTGTGTTTAATGCTCCTAACTCTTTAGATGTAACTGACCCATTGGCTGAGTAAGAAAGACACAAATTTCTCTATAAAAACTCCTCTACTCTGTAGCTATTGACCAGATAATTATTTTTCTTTTCAGTTGTACTAATGTCACTTCAGGCTCAGTGAATTTTGCCTGAGGACAAGCTCAAGATCCTGTTACAGCTTCTAGTTCTTTTTTGGGTACAGTTAGGTCATCTTATTAATTTATGGTTGTTAGCCAAATAGCTTCCCATTGGTTCTGCCTCCCTTAGCTCTCTTCACAGGACCAAGTTGAGTTTCACAGTGATTTTTGCATCCTGACTGTTCCTAACCTCCTCTCACTGCTCTCACTGGTGGCATCAAAGTGGGTGCTACAGATTTCAACACAGGGCACTTTTGCTGAAGCCCAGCAGGCTGGTTTGCCATAGGATGTGGGAATAACACAGCTCTGAGTTTCTGGAATAAAACATTGCTTTCATGGAGGAAAAAAAATGAATCCAAATGAATCCAAACCCTGAAGTTTAAAGAACTGCACCCTGTAGGTGTCTAATTAATGTCTAGTTAATCTCATTAAATCTTATCTCTTGCATTCTCACTCTTCCAGACTAATTTTTTTTCCATGCATGGTTTCCAGCTTTCACCCTGAGGAGATTTGTACAAAACACACTGGTTTCTCATTGTCTGCTGTAGCCCAAGGTTTATGCAAACCAGTTCATATGAAGCAGCTCCTGCAGAGTCCTTGAAAATGAGAATATTGAAAAACCAAATCCTATCAGGATGAAGGGGGAAGCAGCTAACTCACATTATTTAATCCTAAATTACGTTTCCCTAACCGGGTGGAATTTCAAAGAAACAATAGCTTCTAACAAACAGATTTTTTAGTGCCATCCATGTTTGCTCCCATTACAATCAGTAATTGATTATATTAATATATAATTCCTATAATTTGCTTTCCATCTACTGAGATGGGGGTATTCTACCTTGATTAGTGCACTCTGAGAGGTAGGTCCCATAGGACTAGAAATACAGCTCCTAAATTCTAATTTCATACATTTAGGTTAAAAGGCAGGTGGAAGAGGTAAGAAAAAAAGGTCTTAAGATTTCAGACCTATTATGGATGGACAGTTTTTTATTATGTGAGCTCATTTAGATAATTAGTAACAAATACTTGAAGCAATTCAGTAGACAAAATGGCAGATTTTGACAAATTTTGTCTCCCCCAATTTGTGCTAAACTAAACAAGCATTTTCTGTTTTTTCTGAACAAATATTTCAACATGAAAATTATTAAAAACTGATCTTTTAAAATATTTTATGTCCAGTAGTTGTTTTAGAAGTCAAGAACTGCTGGACTATGAAAAACCAATGTTCTTTTTAGCTTAATTTTTAGCTTTTCCTGGTAACTATTTACATGAAGATTCCAATTATTTCTTTATAGTTATCTTCTCTTCTAAACTGACTTCATTTTTATTAAGTAGCTGCACAAGTAAGTTGCTTAAAACTACGATCAATTACTTCTTTGGATTCTTTTTTTCCCATCACAGCTGGTTACAGTGACACCGCCTACAAAAAGAAGTTACATGGATGTCACCCTGGTTTTTTAAGATTTTCTAAGCCTTCTGATATTACATTCTTGTGGTGAACTTTCTCAGACACTTTCTGTAAACAACTGATTGTTTTGTCTTCTTTTATAGAGGAGGAGAAAGTTGATAAACTGTTAGTTTAACCAGTGTCATTGGAGAGGTGTCACTGTCACCCTCCAATCCACTGTCACTTTTGGAAAACTATAAATGTTAGAGTCAGAAAATAAACTTCCTCTTTCTTCCTTCACCTTGAGAAGGTAATGTGCTTGTGTTCTTTTGTGTCTGATAGTGACACATGGACACTGTGTGCCAAAAACCACAAACACAACAAATGATTCCTCTGTCTTTTCAAAGTAAATGAGAACTGTTCTGCGGCCCCCAGACCCATCTTCTGATACAACTGCCACTAGAAGCATTTCATTTTGGTTTCCAGAAGCCCAGTTTCACAAGTAAAAGGCAATTTTAATTAGACCCCTGCAATATCAGACAATATTTGTTTTTCTGTCTCCAGCATTTTTTAACCTTTGTTTCAAGTTATGAATGGGTAAGATATCAATACTCCAAAATTGCAAGATGGTAAAATTTCAGTTTGGTGTGTGATTAGATTCTATGGGCTCCAATCATGAAATAATGAGGCAAAATGTAACGCAGCAATAATGTATCTAATGCATGGGGTTCCATGTTACAACCCTCGAAACCAGTCAGTCATTAATTCCTGTCCTTTAATTAATTTCTTGTTTAGCATCATTAAGAATTACTTTTCCAAAGGAAAAAAATTAAACATTATCAACCCAAATGTATTTTAACACCCTTAACAGCCCAATATTAAATCCACAACCTTTAAGAATATGTATGACCTTGAAGAACAAGACACCCCAGTCCAGTCAGTAAAAATATTCCCCACAAACCTGTGTTAATGGACCACATAACAGTTTCTTGATCAGGCAGTAGAGTCCCACGTCAGCTTATCTTGATTAAGAAAGACATTGCAAGCAGTTAGTTGTAATTCCCTACATTGTTTCAATAACAATTTCTGTATGGTAGGAATCCCAAAAGAAACTCACACTGGATAAATATACTGATAGCTATAAACCTAAATAATAGGTCCTCCATCATATGCCACCAGAGCACTTGTAAGTGAACTTTAAATCATAGATTAATTTTGGTTGGAAAAGACTTCTAAGGTCATCAGGTCCAACAAGCTACTGAAATGTCTGAAAACCAGTATTTTCCTTCAATTACATGTTGTTGCTGCTAAGCTAAACATAAACATTTTAAAATCAAGTGATGTGGTAGGTATAAAGATGACAAAATATTTCAGTCTTGAATTTGGCAGTCCAGATGGAGGAGTTCAGAAGTATAATAAGAATATTATTAAATTGTGTCTCAGTAGAAATAAGGAGCAGTACAATCAGAATTTTATCTTGTTTTTAACATGGACAGTACTAGCAGTTTTCTTAGCAGAGCCACATGAAGTAAATGGGGCCATCTTAAGGAATGAAAAACTCCAAAATTTACAGGTCAGTGTGAATCTTTCTGATTTAAACACTGATAAAAGCATAAATGGAATAATTTCACGGGATCCATTCTGTCCTACTACTGAGTTTTCATCATTTGTTTAATCTAAGCACCACTCTGAGATTTACAATTAAGATGTTAAAGAAAGCTGCTACAGAAATAAAGGACAATGAGTTACAGTTTAAAAGTAGAAACACACATAGCCAAATATTGAGTCAAAGAAGATGCATTTCAGAATATAAACTGAGTTTGCCTTCTTTCTGTACTGAGCTTCTGACTTTAAGAGAAAAGAGAATAAGGGCAAGTATGCACCTTTGAACTGCTTGTCCCTGAAAGATACTACAAATATCTGAAAAATTAAGAAGGCAAATTCGCTGTATAACATTTTTATTTTACTATATTGACATTTTATCCACAAATACTTTATCAGAGTAAAAATAGAAAATAATCGTTTCATGGAAAATTACAAAAAAAAAAAGGCAAAACAAAGAAATTTGTAATAATTAGCAGAGTATAAGTGTCTTTATTTAAAGAGTAAAAAGTATGCAAAACCCCTTCTGTTTTACAAAAATTGGGAATATTCTATGTTTTCCTTCCAGCAGTAACAGAAAATCCTTTGACAATATATTCTACATCTTTTGTTTTACTGAAGACATCAAGTTAAGTCACAGATTTCTCCCTCAACTACAGACAGCGTGATAATAATTTCATACCACTTGAAAGGTTCTTTCTTTACTAATTAGAACATGGTGGAAAAGCAGATGGAGCCACAACAAAGAACCCCAAGGACCATTACTCCTACTGAAAGGCTGCAAAGCAACAACAGGATGTAACCACAAACAAAGGATGGGAGCAGAAGTTTTCCCCCATCGGACTTACCAAGTAACAGGAAGAGGCAGGGGAATGAAGTATTGATACTGCTTTTCAGTTTTGCTGTGTGTTTATCCACAGTCCAGTTTGATATAGAAAGCTGGTATTTTAAGCTTCTTTTCTTTTTATCCTGTATTTTAACTAAGAATGCCTCTCAAGAACTCTGCTGTCTAGAACCAGTGACTTGTACTGGACTTGTGCTTAGTCACGGAATGTTGTTACAAGCAGAGCTGCTGCCCTCAAACATCGACTTCACATAATTCTTGGTTAGGCAGACCTGCATCTCCTGCACAAGACGCCTCCAACACCAATCAGTGACACCAACTCTAACAGCAAGAAAAGGTGTGATGTTGACCTTTCCATGACAGATACATTTACATTTTTTGCTCAGGGCTTACAATGTTTTTTACAAGCAAAATGACATCAGCATGCTCAGCAGATGGAGTGGTGTAAGAACTCAAGGATGAGAACAACAGTAAGAGTTACTGAAAGAATCCAGCAAAAAACCTTTGATTTTATAATCATGTCAATGATGAAAAAACACAAGTTAGAACTATATGCAAACCTTCTAGTCAAGTAAAAACTATCTGCAGATGAGCATCCACCTACAAAAAACCTTGTCCTCAAAACATCTTGAGGATACACACAAATCTTTGTATTCTCTGCCTTCTGCCTGCAAGTGTAACCATTCCTGCTCAGCTCAAGAGCAGCAGCCCAGTGCTCTCACTGCTCAGCACAAACACACTTTGCTCAGAATCTCACTGTTCAAGGACTTCAGATTTAAGGTTCAAGAGTAGCTCAATCCCTAACAGAATTAAAGGTCTTCCCTTGTTGTTACCAGAGGGGGGTTAATTTATAAAAAGTTGGTGAACATCAATGCTGACATAGTAATTACGCTGTTTATTAGCAGGAAGAGGCAAAAGCAACCCCCAGATCATACCATTTTCAGGCATCAAAAGAAGCAGTCTAACAGACACCAGTATGGAAACTTAACAGCTGAAGTCTACTTTTTTCTGCATGTGTAAGTTTGCAAGAAGCACTGAGTAGCTCAGAATTCAGGATACATCCCAACTTTTTCTGACTCATCATCCAGACTTCAAATTGCACCCCAGCTCTGGAGCATGCATTTGGCTTAAGAAGCTTCAAAAGTATCACTTGAAGTTCAAAGAGAATTTAATTTTAAATAAAAAGTACCTCTTTGTAGTTAAAATACATTAGACTGTACAATGATTGGGAAATTAAACCACAGTTCTCTGTAAAACTCTTTTCAATTTGCTTTCTGTTCCTAACCAGGGACTAGTGACTGTGATTAACTTAAGTCTTTGGATACTAAGGTTGACTACCATGCAGGTATAAGCACCTTGCAGAACACAGCATTAATACTCCCCACCAAAACAATCTACTCTTTGGGTGAGGGCTGTTTTTTCAAGTTTTTGAATTACCTAATGGGGAATGGCATGGGGGGAAGAAGTTCACCTTTGCTTTCTGCCTAATGGCTAATGTCAAGTATGTTTTTCAAAACAGGTATTTGCCCTCGTATATGTATATTATGTGCATACTACAATGAAATACTCATAATTGGCTTTTCACCTAAGCCATATCTAAACCTGGATCTTCTTCTTCAGCACTGATCTCCAGTTAAGTCTAGTCTTAAGAGTCCGTTGCTTTTAAACACAGAAGCTATTTTAAGAACTTGATGCTTTGTAACATTTAACGTGTCTTTCAGCTCCACCTGATTAACAGAATAATGAATATATTGTAAACTTTGAAAGCATCAAATGCCATTTGGTAGTTCAGCAGAGAACAAAAAGAAAAGGCTGCATTCACATAACTGATCAGCCTGGGGTCTATAGGGACTTAATTTTTGTTATAAGTGTTGCAAAAATTACTTTGCCCAGCTGTGGTCACAGGCTCCACCTCTCACTAGCTGCAGAAGTTGGGGTGATCCCTTAAATTACATCAAAATATATGCTGTTAAAAGATCCAAATTTATGCATGTCTGAGTTCTTTATAGAAGTTCATGCTCTATATTGTACAATCAAGAAACAAAAGACGTTTCCAATTCTGATCAAGGTAAGAGCACCAACTGCTCTGGTTATAGAGGAAAGGCCTCAGGTTCCCACTTACAGGTCCCAGTGCTTAATTATCTTTCTCTGCTTGCAGGGATGCTGTAGCCAGGGCCACTGCTGTAACTGGCTGTGCAATGCCATGGAGCTGCATCTTGGCCAGTTTCTTCTGCTCGCACTCCGTGACCAAGCGGTTCAGCTCTGCTGCGCTGTACCCAATCAGAGTCTTCAGGTCACACACAAATTTGTACACAAACCTCTTGCCCTGCACCTTGCAGATCATGTCTCCATCGTAGTAATATCTGCAAAATAGAAATCAGCAACAGAGAATTTCAGCATCTGCAATTTTCCTATGCATCCGTTACTTACTTAAGGTCACCAGAGGCTAAAATATTATTCTTTTTCTCACTGCAATTCTCATAACTTCATATTCCAAGATATTGCTAGGCATTTTCTTATATCAGAAAAGGGAAGTGTTGAAAATTGTCTCTGTACCTGGGTATATTAAGGAGAAATCAAACACAGTAATTATTTTACAGGCTATTGGAAGAACCAGTTCAGGAGTAAGTCTTGGAGCAGTTTAAAAACAGCTTGGCAGGGAAGATGTCTTATAGGTAGTGTTTTGCCTTAATAAGAAAATACTGTCTTTCCCCATATTATGGTCCTTTGCTTTGCTTTTCTGAAGAAAAAAATTAATGCTGGAAACAGGTTGAAAATTACTAAGCAGTTTCTATCATATGAAAGCAGCTATTCTCTCCATACTGTCTTCAAAGATGGAAATAAAACTATAAAGGCATGGGTTGGATTTGTGGGGTTTTGCTGGTTAAGTTTTTTTGTTTTGTTTGTTTTTGGTTGGGTTGGGGTTATTTTGTTATAATTCATATGCTGTCAAAACTACATCTTGCCTTTATTTACAACTAAAAGTGAGTTCGCTAACTATAAATATCTTTTATATTGTGTGACAAAAGAATTATCAGATTGGGCAGAAATACAGTGAGATAACAAGGTCTACATGACACCCCCCCCCAAAACCAAAAAAAACCACAAAATAAAACACAAGTTAGAATTTTGCAGTTTTCTTGCTGTTCTACTCTCACTACAAGCTTTAATAGAATGCTTATAACATTCCTCATTAAGGAAACTTAAGTGACTGGGATGCAACTTGGATTTGATGAGCTTGAAAGCTTATGATAAATTGGAAAATAATAAAAACTCAACCAACACAACTCACGCAATATAATTTCCTCAAAACCATCATCCAAGTATAGAACAAATGAACCCACATTTCTTGACTAAAACTCAATCTTGTGACATGTTCCTAAAGCAAAGATGATTCTTGTTCAGTAGCAAAATTAAGTCAATTAAAACACAAACTTCTGACTCTTAGCTCTAGTAGAAAAGAGGTAAGTAACTAAGAATCCCAGCAAATTGTTGAGACATCCCAAGTTCTGGAAAAAAAAAGCCTTTTAATTTCTTACTTTTGAGGGTCAGGACCTAAGCAGGAGGACCAAAGACAGATGAGAGACAGGCTGTGTAGAAAACAATGTTGGTAAATCTGCTGGTTACTGAGATCATACAAGAAACCACAGAGGTCTGTCGTGGAGTACAGGAAATGTCAGAGTAGCTTATTATTTCTCTGTGGGTAAAGAGAGTGTGCTTTGTTTACTAAAGCTCTCCTTCAGCTTTCTCCTGAATGACATAAAATTATAAAAAAAGCTTCCTTTTCAGTCCTTCTCCTCACTCTACCCCTGAAACTACCACCTGCCTCCCTCAACTCCTCCATTTCCTTCTCTGCATCTCTATGCTTACTCCTGGCTACCACTACAGCTTCCACCCAGCAATCCTCCATGCCAGCCCTGTCCTCCAAAACATCTCAGCACCAGCTGAAGAACTGCTGGAATGCTGTCCAGCACTTTCAGCCCCTTACTGAGGTTTAGTTGCAGTGGGTTGAATGAACTCTGTAAACACGAGGGTGGGACCATAATTTAAGTTCAGCTTTGAAGCAGAGAGTCTTGTAGTACTGGGCAGAATTGGAGAAGGATGAGCAATAACTTGGTGTGTCCCTTGTGTATGAAAGGGAACACTGGGCAGACTCTCCTGTTGAATTTGACAGGGTAGAGGACATAAAGAAACTGAGCTCTGCTCACTTGGGCAATATGAAGCAGAAAAACAAAGTTTGCACTACATGGTCATGGCATATGTCAAGTGGCAGGGGTCATCATTTTTTTAAAGTTTGTTAACTCTGTAGAAGCATTTACATTTATTGTACAGTCCCATATAATCATTCCTATCTCAAAAATGCTGTAGAAAAATGTTTTAAAAAACTGAATATACTTTGAATGACTTAGTCCACATTACTGATGTGATCAGAAAGGAAAAGGATCACAAGAAATTAGATCACGTTTATATGAAGGCCCAAAACATGCAAGATTCCCACATCTCATGCTCGAAACACTCAAGTTAAAATCAGTTAACGTTGCGAGAGGATATTTTCAATACTATGTTGAATGTATTTCTGATTACACCATTTGCCTACTCAAAAATACAGAAAGCTAAAAATACATAAGATTAAATACCCATGCAAATTCACAAAGTTACTGAAACATTGCAAGACACATGGAAACTTTGTTTCAGAATAATACAGGAGATGAATTATTTTTCTTCAAGTCTCACCTCCCTACTGCATAACTAAACAGACCTGGATTTTTAGAACATTTACCAAGATATGTATAACAAAAAAAAAGCTGCTCTTCCCTTTCTGCCCCTCTGCCCTAGCTTCTTTATGCCTGCTTTTCCTGCAGCTGGGCAGAAGAGCCAGCATATTTCTCAATAATACCAACATTATTTCCTGTATTAATCAATAATTGACACAGTGATTTCAATACACTAGTAAACAAAACATATAATCATTTATTAAATTTCAGCTTGGCAACAGTGTTTGTCACAGGAGAAGCAAGAGTCATTAAATATCCCTTCAGACATTAAGCTGTTAGAAAACATGTCAATATTGATGCAGCTGCCAAAATGACACAAATTTGATGAATTCTGTGATTCTGTGATGAAAATATAAATGTGAAACTTTTCTAACAGTGATTTATGCAAACTGGTGTTTAACATCTCACTGATAAGAGCATTATTCCGAAGTTCTTCAGCTGCTTTGATGAAACCAAAAAACATCAGCATGGTTTACATAATTTTTATGTATCAGAAGGTTTTCACATATGCCTTTAGTACACAGACTCACAGATACACAGGTTGGAAACATGGGAATGGTATTGGAATAATACAGGCTGGGGAAGAGCTGTACTGGAAAGGTCCAGAAACCTCCTCCAGTCCTCCAACCCAAGAGAGTCTGTGATTCTATGAAAAAAATTAACATTCTCATTAATATATAAATAATGCAAGAACAGCCATACAAGACCAGACTAAAATCCATCTAGAACAGGAACAGACTCCAAGAGACTGAAACAAGAAACAAGACTCCAAGAGACCTAACGAAAAGCATGAGAGTAAGCATCCACCAATGTTCCTTACTGCTTTTAGTGACCTGAGGCGCAGGAACTCTCCTAAGTTGCATCTTTCAATACCTAATATTGTTCAAAATATTTGTTTTTCATTCATTTTTCCACTTTCTGTCAGATACATAAAATAATTCTGGCATCCTCAGTACTGTGCCTAAAGAAGTTCCAAGACAAACAAAAGGGTATAGTTTAGCTGTGTATCTCATGACTGTCAAATGCTAATTAAACACTTTCTAAAAGGGTAAAGAAAGCCAGAATATGATACTTTACCATCATTTCTTACAGAGGTATTTTCAACTAGAAGTTGATATTTTTATATAATGCTAGAGGAGTTTACTTCAAAAAAAACCAATCAAGCAAACAACACTTATCCAGAAGTGAAAATGCTAGTAAGTAAAACACAGACCCTCAATCAAAATGCAACTTCACTCATACAAAAAGAATTTCTAAACCTGCTTGAATAATTTGCAGGATTAGGCAAAAAACATCTTTCTTGAAAACAAATCAAGAGAAATATATTTAACAATATCAGAATAAGAAATCAGAAGTTCACTCTCAACGATTTCAAAGAACGTGGATGAATTTTCAAATTATTCCAGAGACTAAAATAATCAGGGAAAAGCAGTTTAAAATTCAGGTACTTGCACTCTTCCCCCTCCTCAAGTACCTCACCCACAGTGAATCAATAATACAAGTCCCTTTTATCAATGTCAAAGTTAAAATCTCTATGAAATGAAGATACTGAAACACTTCCATTTCTTCAGCTCACTGTGATGTTGGAATTGCAACTGTTGGAACATAGCTGTCAACTGCATTTTTCAATTTAAAATCCACACAATAAGAACAATGACATGAAACAATGAATATTTGAAGTTAGAACAGGTTCTTACATACAGAAAATCACTAACAATTACAGAGAAGTATCTGCTTTATTCCATAACAAGAGCAAGAAGAACATGGACAGTAAAACATAAAATTAAGTTAATAATTCACATATTTCTGTATATTTCATCAATAACCAATATTATTTGGCATGCTACTAAAAGCATAAATATTGAAGATAAATTAAAATCAGGTATATTTCTGGAAGTGAGCAACCCAAATTAATGATCTTGAAAAAAGAAAATCTATTTACAAGAAGTTATTCTACTAGCTTCTTTAAAAATGAAAAAAAAAACCAAAACAAAGGCAAAAAGCCCAGCAAATACCTCTCCCCTAAGATTAGCAGGATCTCATTGCAAGGACCAGCTTCAGAAGATCTGCCTTTACTAAAAAAGCTGCAAGTTTTGCATTATGTTAATTAAAAAAGAGGCAGCCAAATGAAAGCAAATCATACCCCATGAGTTCCTTCAGTTTCTTACCTCAAAGCCCGACTAAGCTTCTCGTAGTTCATGGTGGGCTTGTTCTTGCGCTGTCCCCATTTCTGTGCAACCAGTTCAGGTTGGTTCAATTTAAACTCTCCTTCATCACCAACCCAAGAAATACAGTCCCGAGCATCTTTGTCTGTGAGAAGTTCTAATAAAAACTGCCACAGCTGGATCTGGCCGTTGTTCCCTGTTAAAACAGGAATAACAAGTTTCACTGCAAATTGTCCTTTTCCTGTTCCACTCATGGCTAAAAACCTGCAACCAACATATTAAAGCAGACCAGCATAGACTGTATGACGGAAGGAACACTTTCACTTAATCTCTTCTAATGATTCTTTTGCAAACATTTTCCTGTCATCCGTACCCATTTTTATTAAAAGAATTAAGAATACAGGAAAAAATTAATCAAGATTTCACATAAATCTTCCCCTAGAACTTAAAAACCCACAACTCCCCCAACATAACCATTTAGAAGCATATCTGTCTTTAAAATAGAACAGATTTATCAAGAGCTGTAATTCCTCCTCACACACATACACATATATGTACAATAGCTGTTTCTTAAAAAAAATTTGGTCTCAAATTTTCAACATGAAATATGAGAAATACAAAAGAAACCCCCCAATTTCAGTTTACTCCAATGTTGCATCTTTCACGTCCAATAGTTAAAATTTTTCTAACTCAAGTAGCCACATTAAAATTCATAAATTCTCAACGAGATAAAGAGAGCAGACCTGATGACTGAAGAGAGAAACACACAGTATTCCTCACTAATGTCAGCCAATAAAACCTTGGCCTTAAAATTCTGAATGACATCCCTAGAGGCCTTTATAGAGTCTAAAACAAATAAAAATCAAAGAGGAAGAGAAGGAAGGATTTAACAGAAAAATCCACAACATTAAAGAGAAGCAAAACAAAAATGACAGCAAAAAAAATAAAGAAATTAATAATCAAAGAGTATGTACAAAGAACAGTAATTCCAAAATTAAACTGCAAATTTAGTGTGCAGTTTTCCAGACATGCGTTCATTTAACTGAAAAAGAAATATGAAACTTTATAAATTTTGAAGTCACCACATTGGGGAAAAATGGAGGAGGAGCGCAACAGACAGTGCAAGTAGCAGCTAGGCTACATTTTCCAAAACAGAGTTTATTTTCTTTCCTTTCTACAAATAGAAAGAAGTTAAAAGCTTGAATAAATGCTACGCAGTGGTGTGAGAGGAGAGATTGTTAAGTGATGGGGAAATATATCAATTTTATTTGCTGCAGGATGGAAAAACTGCAGCATTGTGTTGACACGGTGAGCTGACCAACCTGCCAGGGCTGCCTGCGCTTACCGCAGGTTTTTGTACCTACGGCTCCCTTCACACCACTCCCTTCACACAGACCCTACAAACCTCACATTTGGAGCTACAAAGTCGTGTCTCACCAAACTGTAATTCAAATGAATGGGTCAGTGTTCAGTGCACTGGCATGTAAAATAATGGAGGCAATACCTGTTCTGTTCCCAGGAGAACTCCTATCTTCCCCGGAGATCCTTGGAGCTCTCTGTACTTTGGCTGCTTTTGCACTGCTGTTTATCACTTTGATGGTGGTGGGGGTAGCAGGCTGTACGGATGCTGGTATAATCTGCACAGCTGTAGGGCAGAGAATGTTGCAGAACATCAACTAGAAATTGTTTGCACAGAAACAGGCATATTTTATTCATTACTTGTATTATCATAACATCTAGAAGCTAGTTTTTTCCTTTGCTAAAAAGGCACACCGCATTAAGTCCCAATGCTAAGTATAAATTAAATATCTTTTTACTTCTTATTTGAAAATTGCAGTTTTAGACTCATTGCAGAAGTGTCACATTACAGATAAAACACCAGTTTTAGTTTATTATCATGTGTATTACATGCTTCCACAAAAAGAATACAAACTCTCTCAAGCCCTTGTTTTACCTTCATGCTGTTCCCACCTGATCTGCCCTAATGCCCTTTTCTCTACAGTCACTGCACAACCTCCATACCTGATATTCAAACACCAAACACCTTCTATTGCAATGGTGTAGGAGGACACAGATGCCCCACTCAAGCTGGCTTTAACTAGACACAACCACAGGATGTAATAAACAGTATGTGTATTTAACATATAAGATGCTTATAAATAATCTGAAAATTGATTCATTTTAATAACTGATGACACAGCTTAGTTGAAAGAATGAGTTTCAAATAACTGGAAAGTTACTTTAATGTATTATTTCTAATATTGATTTCTAAGCAAGTCATTTCTTCCACAGAACCCTTCAGTTTTTGGAAACACTTTTTTATTTGAAATTAGTATTTAAATAGATCCATTCATTAATGCAGTATATAACCTAAAGCCCTGAAACAACTAAAAACCTCAAATATATATCCTAGACAGCTTATTTCAAGAAAGTGAAAAATCTACCATCCAAAAAGAAAGCTATAAACTTCCATAGTTCAGGTCAAACACTACCTTTCAGCCAGTAACAAAATATAGAGAAACTCAATGTTATGTTTTGAAGTTTAAAATATGTCCTCCTCCCTTTCCCAAGGAAAATATATCTTGACTGATTTTCTAAATGTTGCACTATCATACTTCCGAACCACAGTACAGTGCTAAACCTGCACACAGTGAATTGTGTGAACTACTGCTGACAGAAGTACTTACGCTGATCAATTGTAACAGTTGCTATTTCTCCAGAGTGTTCTTGGCTAGCCAACACATCTACAGATTGGAAAAAAAAAACAACAGGCTTATATTTAACCTGCAAATAGTAAGTCACCTGAAGATCAAAAACTTTCTTATTTCACAGAGGAAAGAAATAAAAACTTGGTATCAGTCTGCAAGAGATATGTACAGTTCATAGTGTTACAAATGGAAAAATTTAACATCTATGACTCATTTTTAGAAAGGTGTACATGGCAAATTTCCACTAGCTCCATCCTCAAAAACGTTCTGCTCTATTTTTAAATTAAGACAGAATTAGTTATCAGTCTGGCAAGTTACCTCCAAGCATGGTACATCTGAAAGGCACATATATTTATTATGTTACTGCATTATGCACATAAAATGCATCACTTAGCAGCTGTGTTGTGTACCATCGAAGGATTTCACTTCCCATTCCTAAAAATCTCCACTTCAATATGACACAGAAAGGTACATTTAATAACTCAAAATCAATATTTAATTATAGAACTAACAAATTCAGTGGATGCACAAACTATGAAGATTTATAAAAAACAAAGGTGGAATAATTATTCACCACCTTCTACCAGTTATGAGGTTTGATAAAAGACAGGCAGTGTTTAGTATGCAGACAATGTTTTATGGCAGCAGACATTCTAATACCTTCTCTTATCTTCTACTGACACCCTCGTTTTTACCATCAACATCAAGTAAAGGAAAAATGACTGTTCACAATTGGTTTCATAGTTCAAGAAAAAGTCTAAAAAAAAAGCCAAAGAAACAAACTGCCATACACTTTCGAAGAAGTTCCAGGTGGCTCCAGAGGATTTCTCCCCGTGGGACACGCTGGAAGAAATCTTCTTGGCTCAGGTTGCAGAGGTCCCGCCCAGGAATGCTGAGCGCGTTGAGGTCGATGTCAGTCATGCTGAACTCCTTCATCACCCACACCACCCAGTGGAGCACCTGGTCTGTCGACCACTGAACTGGGTCTGGAAAACACAGATGAAACTGCAAATCACCTCATCATACACTGCAAGGTCATTGTTTAATAACTTCCATAAGAGTAAAAGAATAACATCAAGAAGCAGAGTTACTGAGACCAAATCTACCTGCAAAGTTGGTCACTGCAATTAAAATGGCGATGGGATGGTGTGGGTTGGTGGGGTGATGGAAAGGGTGACAGAATGATTTTCTTCAGAGGAAGTTTTTACATCAGATCTATGCCTGACATATCTCAAACACAAAAAAAGAATTTTCTTCTTCCACAGGTCTTTAGCTTCAAGAAAACAGTACCCTCTCGCACAGAAGGATACTCTCCTTCAAAAATATTGATCAGTTTGTGATTATGACAAAATACTACATTCTAAACTCATTCACATCATCTCAGTTTCTGCTGACAAAAAAACCACCACTGGCTATGTCTGGGATGGATTTATTTTTTTCCCAGAAGTCCCTACTGTGATGTACTTTAGGCTGGTGACCAAACCACTATTAGTAACACTGAGATGTTTTGTCCACTGCTGAGCAGCACTTGCAGAGGCCATGAAGATGTGGCTTAGCCTATCATAGAGAACATAAACCACAAAACTAGCAAGAGAATTTCGAAGAGAACAATGGGCTTGAGTTGGCTGCAGCCCATGTTCTCCTTCCTGGCCATTAGGAACACCTAACCTTGTGATGGTGAGTATATTATAGACACCTGTAAAGGGAATCCTGTTGGGATAGGGATTGGGACTGTGCAATGTTCTGAAACTGCTGCATTCATTCAAGTATATCTTACCTCTGTGCTGGGTTTTAATGTACCTTGTATCACTCTACTGAACCAGAAATCCCATGTAATATCAATGATTTTCAAGTAAATCTGATATTCAATGTTATTCTAGATACTCCTGCACACATGGAATATCTAGAAGAACAGACTATCTCATCAGACTATTGGACTCCAATGCAAGGAGTTTCTCATTCAGCCACCCCGGGGAGTAGACAGGGGGTGCACACGCAACTAAGGAGGGACAGCTGACCTCAACCGACCAAAGGCACATTCCACACTACAGGGAATGCTGAGCAATAAAACTGAGGACCAGGTTTTTTTCAAGTATCCCTTGCAGAGAGCCTGTCTGAGCACTGGCCTACTGCAGGTGAGTGATTGCTTCTGCAGGACCTTTTCAGCCAGACCATCAAGTTTTGGGATGTTAACATTGGATATAACATATTAAAATATGTCCACAGGTTAAGAAAAAGAAACTAAAGCAGGGATGTCTACTTTTCACTGGAGCAGACTGATTATGTATTTTTAAATTCTGATATCCCAAGCAGATGTCACCTTGACAATTTTTTATTTTAAGATTTAAAACCAATAAAATTAAGCATTAAGAAAAATTAAGAAAATTAAGATTTAGAGAAAGCAAAGTATCCTAAGTCTAAAAACATTTATCTAGGAGCTACAAATTTAATTTTGGTTAACAAAGAACAGCTACCTGGTATAATTTTTCACTAATGCTACCTAAAACAATACAATGTAATCCTGTGGCAAAAGACACACCACAAGAGGGTTGATCTACCAAACACCAGCAGCAGTGAGCTTCCATCAAAAAGCTGCTATTTGTTCTTATTGAGAGAACACAATCTGCAAGGAAACAAAAACCATTACTTTCTCTAACCACTTCTGTGGTTTCCAAGCTTTCTGCTGCTCCATTTTGTGCATTTATTTCTCACAACAATTAGTATTTTCCTTCCTTCTACATGCCAAATATTTGGATTCCAATAGCAGAAATATTTGTAACAGAAAAATATTTATAATCTCTAATAAAATCCACCCAAAACATAACATAAACCAATATTTTAAAGATCTGCTAAATGCTATTTTTCCTTTTGCAGCAAACCCGAGAAGCCTGTAAGACACTGAACCACTACTTTTCTGGATGATTACTTATTGACTAGCCTTGACTCTTAACATCAATGCATCCTGTCTTCTGAGAAGATCCAATAAATAATTTTGGATTACAATGTATAACCTAGGGGGCACCTTATTTCAGCCCAAGCCCCTGTAATGTCTACTCAGAAAACATTTAATATGTTATCCTTTTTAGGAGTGTAATTTAGCACATTTTTTGATATCAAGAGAACACTATTTTTCATAATCTACAGATCTCTGTCATAATGAACTAATATGACTTTCCTGAAAAATCTGCACTCCTATGGCCCAAAAATTATCGAACTTTTGAAGCCACAGTTGTGGGTTATATAGTTTTCTTAAAGCATCAACATTATTAAAGTCTATTAAAAATATTATTCAACATTACAACATTGGTTTAAGTAATTTTATTCTAATATTAATGTGAGAGCATGATGAAAAGTATTAGTCTGCTTCTGATAATCCCTCATTTTTTTTTCAAACATTACACATTAAATCCCTCATTATCAACAGACATAACATGAGGAAAACTATTTTTGAAGTGCTCACCAATGAGAAAACTAAAAAGTCATGAAAAAGTCTTTGCTTTAGTTATCAAAAATATGCTCAAAATATTGGCAAGCTGCATGTCCTGCAAAGACCCGTGACTTGACTGGAATTCTTAAATCCTTCCAAACTTCCCCCTAGCCAAATATATTCCAGTTTTACAGGTCTGCTCATATGGAACAGCTTCCTGAATATGTCTTGACAGTACATTTCTGCCAGTCATAAGAAGCAATGCAGCTGGATAATCTCCCAAACATGATATAGGTCTACATCCCACAGTTCCAGTTCAGTCTTAAACAGACATTCAGAGATATTTTTTAAGCTAACATTAAAAGAACAACCTGCTAAGTAACAACAAAAGAACTAAGAAAAAAGATGATCATCTAGAAGAATATTTATTTTCAGTTCTGAATCATCTTCCTCCAGTGTGAAGTCCAGCTTCTCATACAAAATCTAATTTAACAGAATATTCAGCATCCTCCAATCCATGAACAATTTGTTTCAGCAACTTGACAGACAATGCCCCAGCACTGAGTCTGTTAAATTCCACACATACCTGAAGAGCTTTATCACTAACACAGACATTTTTCAAGAGGGCAGGAAGAAAAGTGCTTTCTAAAAACTGCATTGACAAGGTAGTTATGGCACAAAAGCACTCGTTTAATGAAACTGTTCTGAGCATTCATTTTACTTCTCCTTGGTTTTTAGAGTAGGAAAAAATCCTTCCCTGTGAGAGGGGTGAGGCCCTGGCACAGTGCCCAGAGAAGCTGTGGCTGCCCCATTCCTGGATGTGTTTGAGGCTAAGCTAGATGGTGCTTGGAGCAACCTCATGTAGTGGAAGTTGTCCCTGCCAATGAGAGGGGATTGGAACCAGATGGTCTTTGTGGTCCCTTCCAAGCCAAACCATTCTACGATTCTACAATTCCCTTATGCAGATGATTTGCATTGAACTAACCCATACCACAGTTTTTCTCCTCTGAGGTCCTTGAGCACCAACCCCACACAGCACACAAGGGACCAGCCCCCAGCTGGATGCACCCACAGCTGTGCGCTGTTACCGTAAGGAATTCCAAGGCGCTCCTGCTCCTTCCGGTAACCTTCCAGTGCTGCTGCCCACCGCGTCACCTGCTCTGACGTTTCATCTGAAATTGTTGCAATATGTTTTGTTCCATCCAAGGTTATCACTTGAGCTTCCTCAACAAGGTGAGCTTCAGCCTCTGCATGATGAGCATCTGGATCAATCACAACCTCCACGGTCTCCACAGGCTTCACGATTTCCAGGATGTTCAGCTTGGGCTCTATCCCTAAGCATGGAAACATCACAAACCTTAGAGACAGTAATGCAAATATGACATAAAATGTTGTTTTAAAGCTCTCTGATTAGTAGGGCTAGCAAACTCAAGAAAGAAGAAGAACTAGCAAACTCAGGAAAGAAGCAGGACACAGGAGTGTCATCAAATTTCTCTGAGTCCTAAATTAAAATTACATACTCTATTATAGAGCATATATTTTAGTAAGGTGAATAACAAAGCTGTCCCTCCTTCTTCCCCCAGTATTTAAGCTTCCTGTTCTATTTAAGTGATCTATTTCACATGAACAGAATGGTCAGCACGTGAGCATAAAGTACAGTATTTTGGTCTGTAAGAAATATACCATATAAAAAAGCCCAAAACAAATAGAAAAAGCAACCTCCAATAGGGCCCAGAACAAGTATCCAGCTATACTCTAACCATAAGGCATTTCTTTCAGCATTTACAATACTTCCCTGATATCTCTGGGATCTACACAAAGCAGCTAACATTTTCTTTCAGTACTCTGAAGCAGGCAGAGTGTTAAACAGCAAGTTAAAAGAAACCTAGAAAATTCTTCTCATCTTAGGATTCATCAGCTATTAATGTTTTGGCTTTTTGTCTGTCATTTCGGGTATTAGATCATGGAGCTAACAAGCTACGTCAGTATCTATTCTGCAGCAAGAAAGGACACATTCACTAATGCTTTGTATCACCACCTTCTCTTTTGTCTTCTGAGGTCTTCTGTCCAGCTGGTGCCTCACCAATTTTCATACATTGTACAGAAGATTTTTCAAAATTATTTCAATTTTTGAAACATACAATTTTCATTATAATGCCAACAAGCACACTTATTTTAAGAGATTTTTATCAAACATATTTTCACATAAAAAAGAATCCTTACAATTCTATTTTATCATGAGTTGGAAAACCCTGACTGCGGTTAGGCTGATGAAAGAAGGACTCACAGAATATCATATGGCCAGAGTAACTTCAGTATCTTGTACCATAAAGATATTACTTTGTGTCCTTCCCATCTAATCTATATTAAAGCACAGCATGAGATGGTTCTGCAGGTAACAGCCTTTAATGCTAAATCTACAATCCAGTCAGAGTTTGTAAGGGAAAACAAATGGAGCATGTACCTGCATTACAATTAAGAAAAAACAAGTCTTTTCAGCCAAGTATTCCTCTAGATTTTAACAGGCATTCAGCTTGAAAAAAATATTAGAAAGGGAACAAACACTATAAAGACCCTAGAGTATGAAACTAAGCTATGTGAAATCAAGGACGTGAAAATAGATGTTGACAACCAGTAAGCAGTTGATTAGATGAAGAAGCAAATATGAAGAAATTCTTCATTACTTTTTTCTTCTTACTTGGGAGAGCGTTTTATCTAAGCCATGAAAAATTAATGTGCACAACACAGGGTTCCTTCAAAATCATACAAAAATGGGTAAGGGAAGCTACTAAGGGTTAAGATTCTATTTTTGATCCTCAAAAAAGAAAGTAAAGAAAAAAGAGATACAGTTCATTATCGCTCAACAAAGTCATAAATCTAAATGTCAAAAGAACTTCATGCTTCATTCACAATACAAACATGGAGATCAAAGCAATGAGTCTCTGTAGAGGAAACACGTTGTAAGTAAAAATGTGAATTAACAATCTGTCATCTAACTTACTGCAAAACTAGAACAATATTAATTCCCTGGGTTTGCCTGCATCTCTCCCCACATCTCTTCTCCCTTTACCTATTGCATAAGAGATGACCAGTTCCAGATTCCCATCTCTCCAACCAGAGGAAATGAGTTAGAGCAAGGCTGAGTGCCATAAGAGTCTTACTAGTAAAATGAAAAAAATAGGAATGGTATTTTATCTGCTGTAGAACGAAATGCTATAAAATAACTACACTCAAGTTCAACCACAGAAGAAGAACTATGTTTCACCTGTTGTCTTTGAATTTAAAGCCAGCTTATCAAAATTTGGTAGAACATTTGAAATGACATAGCAGCTTTTCTTCCAAGAAATAAGAGTGTCCAATCCACCACAAATATTAGCATCACTGATTACTCTTAGCTGAATTCTATACATTACATAAGAGAGGGGAAAATAAACATAAGTGAACTGAGAATCTCTCAACACCTCATTCACACAGGTAAAATATGAGGATGGAGTAAGAAGCCATTTTTTTCCATCTGGCTCAAAGGGGTACTGTGGTCAAGAGTAACAAGTCCATTCTCCTGTTAGTGATCCAAGTATCTTCCTTTTGTTTATATGCATGCTATTTGTTTTCTGATATTCTGCCCTGCCATATTTTACATGTCTTAACAAATAAGTATCTTACGAGTTGCTAAAGTATCAAGGCCTGAAAAACAACACTGAGGAGTGTTCTAAAGTGACACAGAAGTACTTAATATTCAAGTGTTTCTTTTAAGATGGGAGGTAGGGAGTGGGGGAGGGAGCAGGGGAGAGAGACAAGGTGTGATGGGGACATAGAGCAAGCTCCTTGTGTTATGTGATCATGAACCTCAGTTTTACATTAAAGGGAAAAAACGAAACAGAGGAAGAACATTGTGGTGGTTTCAGTTTGAAACTGGGTGGAAACACCAATTTCATGTAGTGGTTGTTTTGGTTCGCCAATTTGAGATTTCGCCAATTTTGAGATTTCCCAGGCAGCACATCAAGGAGTGTGATGGGTTCAGCATTAGCAAACTACCAATGCACTCACTTCCTGCTGTGAGGTAGGATTAGGAGAAAGGCAAAGCAGGTTCAAAATTTTAAAAGGGTATAAAGAAAAATTTATTAACAATAACTAAAAGAAAGAGTAGCAAGAATCAGAACAAAACCTTCAGAACACTTCTCCTCCCCAAAACCTTTTCTTTCCCACTGACAATGTAAAGAACCAAACTTAAAATTTCAGTCAGTTTACCACCTCTAAAATAGTCTTTCTTCAGTTCACTTAGGGAGAGAAGTCCTTCTTGTTAATGTTATGGAGACTTCTCCACGAGGAAAAAAAATCCAGTTCTCTCACGGCTCTCAATTTGTCACTAATAGCGGCCACCTGGGGAAATCTGCAATCATGAAGTCCTTCCCATTGCCTCAAGCCTCCCCACAGCTGTGTTTATGGGCCATGTCAAATTATGGGGTATTGTTTTAAAGATGAGGTGTTCAAAGGCAAAAGTTCTCATGATCTATCTCTAAAATCATCTTCATCTGTGGGAACAGAGATCTTCTTCTCCTGGGGGTACAGGAGCACTCTTCTCTCCTTTTCTGTTCAAACTTCTCACAGGATCACAGCTACTTTCACATCTGCTTACTGAAGCATGGAAGCCTTTGCTTGATATCAAATTGCACCCTTCATCTTCCCATGGTTTCATGTGTTACAGCTTTACAGACCAGAAGAGAAAGAGGAAGTTCCTGCACTTCTTTCACCTTTAACATGTGTTTTTCACAGAGGTGCATCCAGCTTTCCAGTGGCTGGAAGCTTTGCTTCACTTCTGTAAATGTCTCCCATGCAAAACCATGACAAACGTGAAAGATGATAGTAAAGATATTCATCACTCACATCCTTTTGAAAATGGAAGTCTGAGCACTGAATACTATAAGTTACTGGGCATGAATTAAGAGCAGTTTTTCCAGTTCCCTGAAGGATATTTCCATTCTATTTTATAAGTAGAAAAGTAGTACACTTCCCATTACATAGAGGGAAACTGAGGACTCAACCTAGCACTAGTCACCTGACACTCAGCATTAAATGCAAATTGTGTCTTACTGAAGATTGTTAATACAAAGAAGGAAAGTTTTCTTCTGTTTAATCTACAATGAAGCCAAAAGGAAACAAAAAGTGCACCCCAAATTTTGCTCATCTGTTTTGCTGATGTAAGACAAAACAGATAACTTATCTACTCTGGTACAAACTTGTCTCTGTTTAAAAATACAGAAAGAAACGCTTGTAGCTGTTGCCACAGCCCAATATGTACATTGTCTATAAAGAGTGGTGGTTGTCTGGCTGTCCTTCCCCTCAAGACATATGGAGAGGCAAAGCAGAAAACCAGGACAAAAACTAAAACAATGAAGTTGCTAGTTCCTGAGAATTTGACAAGGGGAAATCCTGTCATACCAGATAATACAAATAAAAACTGTGCCTTAACAAATCCATACCCAACTGGTTAATGTTCCTCTTACACAATAGTTTATTCTGACTTCTCATCCAAAGAAAACAGGCAATAGACAGTGATCATAGAACTTGATAAGGATTTTCAGTTAGCTTCATTTACTTTCAAAATATAATTGTTCCTAAAGCACAGAAGCTCACTCACCTCACAGGGATGAAACTGCCACCTACCTACACAAAAATTTTTGCCTGCATCCATATTTGGTCTGATATGAGTAACTACTCAACCCTGAGGAAAAACTCATACTGTAATTGGTAATTCTCTACTAAGAGTTGTTGGGGTTCTGGATATGTGTTTAATTTTGGTAGTTATAAAAACAATATGAAATTCCTTTAAAAACATCTCAAATAGCATTAGTGCATGACATTTATTTTAATTTTACTACTTAGAACTACAGTACACAATGAAAAAGACATTCTGAAGTTCTGTGACCATTCATTGGTTTTCTCAGTTTCACAGCTAAGAATAGGAGATTAGGTTTACTCACAAGTATTTGTGCACTATTAGTTTGTCTGTACAACAGACAAATGTAACTGCTTACCTTGCCTAGATATTACTTGTACACTGAGTTGCACTGTTCCATCTGTTTTCACTCCTTGATCAAAAAGGCTTCGATCTGGGTCCAGCTTGATAAAAGCATTAAAAATTAAAAATATGTATTAGTCTCATAGATACAATAAACTTGCTCTCCTTTAAATTTTAGAAACATTGGGTGCCTGCAGCAAATTCTCTGAAGAATCATGCAAATATTTTTAGTACTGTCTTAGACAGTACATAACAGAAAAAATTTGATTGTATTTGAAACTTGCCACTCTGTTCTGTTTAGGATATTTTTGCCTACAGGACTATTTTTTGACCTAAAAGAAGTAATGCAATAGGAGGAGGTACCTTCACTATCTGAAAACTATCTACAGTTCCTTCTCTGAGTTTTTAACACCTTCGTGAAAAATGTTTATCTTTATAACAATATTCTCCTGTTGTTTCTGGAAAAGCCACAGATGTCTGATTGTAACTTCAAACAAAACATAAAACAGTTACGCAGTCTAACATGTGCCAATGCCAGTAAAAATGGGGAGGGGGGATTTCTCGAGTAATGCTTTGCTATGTCTATACATCAATAATACAGAAACCTTCTCATTTAGATTAAAAACAAGATTAGAATTATGGAAGTTCTGGCAGCAACAAATGATGTGGGCTACCTCAAGAGAAAGTAGCATGGTCATTGCCCTCATTCTTCTTTCACTTGTCAAGGTGGTGTCTTAACTTCAAGCCAGGAACTCCAAGAATATTTTGATTGTATTAGCACTGAATTAGTGTGCATATATTAAACGGTCTGATGATAATGAACCTGACATGAAATGAAACTCTTAACTGCAGTTAATATTCTACATGAAGCATGGATTGCACAGACAATGGAAAAAAGGGAAAAAGTATGTAAAACACTACTCCATTACGAAGTTAAATGTTTCATAACCTTTCAATTTACCTGGATATCTTGCAGACAAATCTCATGTGCATCCAAGGAACACTGCAGTCTGGGTTCCAGCAACTTCTTAAGATTTCCAATGGGTTCACTGATGTCAATAGCCTGACTCACAAATTCTGCGGTGGTGTAGCTTTGCTCGACAATGCTTAAATAGCAAATTAATATAATAAATCATTACTTGCATGTTAATAGAGCAGGTACAGGAAAGCTTAATAAAAGTTGGAAGTAAACTAGATAAAAAGTAATACTGACTCTGAAGTCTTAATATCATGCAGTGTGGTATTGCACTGAGTAGTTTATTCAGTTATTAATTTTGCACTCAGTGGTTTGTTTTGTATCACAGGGTTTGCTCCACACAGCCCGCCCAAGTCCTGTGGTGCTCTTTTCCCCTGGGTTGGTTCCTCCCTTCACCCCTCTCATCAGTTGTATGCCATTGGCTGTAGTTCCTTTCCTACCCCCAGGTTTAAAATCTCCCACCACGAGGTACCCAGTCTCTTTCCTCTCCCAGATGCCATTTCCTCCCCCAGGCTCCCTCTTTTCTCTCCCGGAGTTGTTCTACATTAAAGCTGTGGGACTTTGGTCCTGAGCAGAAAGAGTGGCCCTCGTCTTTTGCTTTTGTCTTTGTTGGTGTTGCCAGGGTCCAGAGCTAGCCAAACTGATTCCCCACAAGGTGAAAACTGACAGTGCAATATTAGTTTGAGTACTCTTAGTTTGAGTAGAGTCAATTACTAAATTTGGTCTCATTAATTTTACAGTTGTGTAATTCCTCTTTTACCCTGTCACCAGTAAAAAGCTCAGGTAAAAACCAAGATTCAGATCACATTTTTCAAGACAGTAAGCCATGGTTAGCATATCATATGTTGTTAACTTGCATGTAGAGTAAACTAATTTCATTTGCTTTGCCTGGACTGTATTTAAAAGATATTCAAGTTAAAAGCAAACACAGAAACACACACAGGGAAAATAGAAGGAAAAAAATGCTCACACCCATACAGAGCAACTTTCCACGTCTTTTCACTGGTCAGTGCAAGAATAATAAGCCTAACACATAAAAGGAGCAACCAGAAGGAAGTACAGCAACATGGAGCCCTGAAGGAACTATTAGTCACATGACATGGTTGTCCCCCACTACAACAATGACAGTGTTGGCACAAACATTCAGAAATGTCATTGTTATGGGACACATGTTATAACAATGACCTTACACAGTCTCATCATTTACACAGAAGGAAACCAGAACATACACAGACATAGTCTAAGTGGTAAAAATACACAAGGAACTTAGAACAGTAAGAAACTAGTAAGTGGTTTTAAATCAGTTCACAAGAATAGATTCTTAAAGAGTAGTTAACCTAACCAGCCTCAGTTCTTTCTACCTGTTGGAGACTGAAATGTTATGGTATATGGTTTAAACATCTTTATGAAGGACTTTTGCCTATTATAGCAAAAGTGGGTAACAAGAACTGCACCACTGCACCCTGAATGGGCCTCCTGACTGGAGGAGGCCCTCAACTGCAAGTTAAGACAAAGATAAAAACTGCAAGATAAGATAAAGTGACCTAAGTCTGGGCTGGGAGAAAAGAATACATTCACAAGAGTGTGATAAATGATACTCACTTCTAAAATTTTAAAAGGTATATTAAAACCTTATCAAAAATACAACAGAAGATTGAATAGAAAAAATATTACAGAACCAGGATTTTTCCTACCATGGGCTCATCTACACAATAGATGTTTTGCCTTTTAAACCTTTAGCCCCTCCCAGAGTTCTGTCTATTGACTGCTTTTTCACTGTCCAGTGGTGGAGTTAACTTCTTTACATCTTGATTGGAGGTCAGGTGCCACCACAGTAACTAGCTGACCCTCCCAAATGTCTTGTGATAACAATGCAAGGTGGGGTAAAACACAACTGTAAAACTTCTCTTAACCTATACGTATAATATTTGCCTTTTGATTTTGAGAGCCAACCATTGCATTACTTATCTATCACAAAAGGATTAAGCCTTAGGGGTAGAAGCCCCAGCCCCAGGTTTTTCTGCTGCCATCCCACAGGTCCCTACACCAAAGCAGGGAAGGAGGAGAGGTTTTGGGTGTGTGGCATGGCCTCTGGCCAGATGCAGTGAACACCCATCCTCCACCAGACTGGCCCAACTGTGGGACCTTCAGACTCCTCATCATCTTTGTGGCCTCTGTTGGGCTCTCTCCAGTATCTCCTTGTGTTTCTTGAAATGTGGAACCCAGAACTGGACACAGCA
>JAWWEY010000001.1:14204465-14234844 GCA_035582745.1 Loriotus luctuosus | reverse complement strand
CAGTCTTGCAAGGGACAGTGTCAAACTTGCCCCCCACCCGCTGGGAGGTACCTGTTTGTTCCCACCTGCCCAAATGTATATTAATCCAGGGGATTCTCTGCTTTTCAGCAGGGACCCTCACCACCAAGAAGACGAGATGGAGGGAAGCAGGGAGATATCGTTGGGACCCTTGGAAGGGAGATATGCTTCTACTTTTGTCACTCTCTCTAACTCCGCCTCCCATCTCTTTTTCTTTCTTTCTATTTACCTCTTTTAGTATTAAATAAAATATATAATTTTTTTGCTATCAACATCTAACCTCATTTGGTTTTAAGTTTTGGGTTACATTGCAGACCTTTCTGTGTTTGATCTGTTTTATTCTGAGAGAATTAGTTTTCTTTGTTCTTCTGTGCTTAGACCAGAATGCAGGACTATCCTACACATTAACTGATGCTCTGAGCTTCCAAACACAGTAGTGAAAATTAGAAAGGAAGCATACAAAACTAAAAATCCAGGTTGAGGTAATTAAATCAGAGGGTATCCTACTTCAGTATGTACGGTTTCAATGGCCCTAACAATAGTATAGTAGATACTGAGCATCACTTCTGCCCTGTTAAAAACAAATCATCCTGTACAAATCCTGCAGAACAGTAAAGCAAAGGACTGGAGATACAGAAAGGTCCATCTCAATTACAGAAGGATCCACTGAAGCTGAAAGGTTTGCAGCACACACACAGATATACTACTACAGACATGAAAATAGGAAAAGTAAAGTACTAACAACACAGCAAGAGATAACGAAACAGTTTGGGATTCAGATAATGAAGGTTGAGGAACATGACAGCACCATACTGATTTCCTACAGTGGCTACATCTCAACTTCTGGAAAACCACCGTTTAATTAGACAAGAAACTAATTCATTAGAAAAATGAATTAGTCAATTAATTGCTGCCTAAGGATCCCAAAAAGCAAAGACCATACATACCTTTCTTCAGTGCATTCCTGTTTCTCAGTTCCATCAATCTCAATTTCTATCAGCTCCTCTGCCTCTCTCTTAGTCATGGCTGCAATGTCTTAAGAACAGAGCTATGAACAGAAAAGAATTTTTATATAAGTCACAGACCAACACGACTAGACAATATTTTGTGTCCTATCACACATTTTTAAATCAAATACCAGAATAGCCTTTGAAAGCCAAAAATAAATCCAAAACCTAATTAATATTTCACAAAATATATTACTATACCTGTTCTCAAATAAATGTTCTAGAAGCAAACATGGGACTATTAAGACATTTGCACAGAGCCCAAAGCCCAGAGCCTCCATGTCTTGGAGGCACCCAAATTTATGGATTTCTTTTGTTGTTGCTACAGGCCACTTACAGCAAAGCACATCTGAAAATCCAAACTACCTTCCTAGCATGGCTGAAAGATGCTTATAAATTTGAGCAGCATTTTACATTAAATGCTGCAGAAGGGAGAAGATGCGTGATTTCTTCATAGGCAAATAAAGTCAACAACAAAATGTTTGTTGAGTATCTCATCTTTCCACCCATGTCTCCCATAGGTGAACAGCTGATGACATGAACACAATGAATGTATCTTGTGAAGTCCCAAACCAAAGCAGGATGTTAGCAATGAAATGAAAAGCTATTCTGTGACGACATTCTCACTAACACTGCAGATTTTCGTGCCCTGTAGAACACTGGAACCTCTTCGGAACATAAGTGGGAAACAAACAATTACAGCACTTGCTCTGTAAGACATAGTTAGTCTGGTATTACTGTTTTTCACTAACCAGCACATATACCATAACTATGAAATATATACGATAAAAACCAGGCCGAATTATATTAACAATTTACAATAAATAACATCATGAATTCATAGCAAAAGAAGTACGAATCAGAAATACAGAGGAAGAAAAATGACACTGGAGAAAAAGCAAAACATCACTACTATTTAAATATCCAAAATAGAGGAGGCCACCAAGATTTACATCCTGGAATCATCCTTTCCCAGGTACTACTCTATCCCAAACCCAACTGTTAGCAAGAGTACTGAAGACAAGATAATAAGGATCTGTATTAATCATTAAAACTTGTGAGAAGCAATAGTAACCAACTGTGTTTTACAGCTGCTACATAAACTGTCTAAAGAAATTCAAACTACTTATCATCTCCTTCAAAGATCAGTGTCAAGAAATCAAGTGCTCCATGTGGCTCATTCTGTAAGAAACCACCAAGGTTAGGAAGTAAAAAACCACCTTATCAACATCTCACCACTAGAAGCAAGCCCAGAACCTGTTCACAGATCTGGCTCCGTGAAAATCTCCAAAGGGCCAGTGTAGTGTCCACTGAATAGGGCCCCAGGAATCCAATTCCTGCATCACTTAATCTTGTGTATTATTCTCATGATAAATGGGAAAGACTGAAACACAACTTCTGAAGAATGCAGACTGGCTTAAATATCTGAATGCACTGATACCCACATGGTTACAGGTGATCTGTCAGATTGTTAAAAAAATATTTCAAACCCAAGAGTTGAGCAATGTCTCCTGCTGAAAAATCCAAAGAAGCAAACTGATGTGATAAGAAGGAGTGAATGTCTTTTCTGCATTAGCAATCAGATTAAAAACACAAAACAAAGGTAAATTGTCTTTTTTGTGATGAAGGGAATTTACCAGTAAGGTCACAAAGGGGTTAGGCTGGGATTTCTGTTCTTTGACATATTCATACATTATTTACTCACAAAACAGTGCAAACTTACAGAAAGAACTCACCACCTTGACAGATTTCTGCCAGAAATTATTCAATACAGCTAAATGCAGAGTGATGAGAGTGAGCAAATGTTACTGCCCACAGCAGCAGTACAGACTCAGTTAAGGCATTTAGAAGCCCCTATGGACTGGACTCCAAACTGGGAGCTGGGACTAGTAACTGCTCACTCCCTCTTCAAAGGCAGTTCATGGCTGAATCTCTCAAGCTTTGCCATATTTCCAGATCCCTGGAGGGACAGGAAAGAGGAACCCAGGCACAAAAAGCAGGTGCACAAAGAACAGGCACACAAAGAGGAAGAAAGATGGTTCTGCTGAGCACAGACACAAAGAAGGGAGATGGGTATAAAGAATAACAACGTAATGTAAACACATAAAGTCATTGAAGTTCACAGAAGCCTAAAGGGGAAAATTATTCAGTCTTCCCTATACTAGCATAAAGAGATTTCTTACAATATGAACATTTCACATGAAGTCTAGGAGTTTGTTCCTACAGGATGATGCAGAGTTTGAAAGTGAATAAAGGTTCAGATGGGACTGAACTGCCCACCCCTCCCCTGAAGGCTGCTGAGACAAGAAGGCTCAAAGAGCCTGGCTTGCATGGAGGGCTCATGTGGCAGGAACACTTCAACAGCAGCATTTGTTCAAAGGAACATAAAACCTGTGGTTGGTTGCTGGAAGGCTCAGCCTACTGATTTCTGCTTGTTTCTACTTTTTCCTTCAACCTAACAAGCCCTAAGACTTACCAGTTAGCCAAGAAGAAAGCTGACCTCCCCTAACATACAAGAAGGCATGTGTCAACAGAGCCTTTTTCCCATGTGACAGCCCAGTGCTACTCCAGTATCTTTTACAGTAAGGAGAGTAGTCCCCCTGTTCTGTTTAAGATCTATCTTTTTCCTAGAACACAAGGAGTTAAGCAAGGAATGAGCCCACTGTGAAATGGGCACAAACTCCATGAGCAGAATTGTTTGCTACCCCAGCAGGTAATTGTGAGATGGGGTCCAGCTCTGGAGCTCCTACACATAATCAGCTGATACTGAAGCCCAGTCCCTGGAGTTTTTTGTGCCCCAGAGAAGCTCTAGTGTGTGCAGCACATGGTTCCTATCCATCCATATTATCCAAATTATAGATACCAACACAAAGCAGGTAACAAAGCAGATGGCCCATCCTTTACAGATCAGCTTTTACAATCATGAACCAGTTCAGTTTTACGATGGAGACAATGGAGCAGTGAACAGGGTGGAGGAATATCACACCAGATTGGATGTATTTAACTTCCCTACCAACAGCCTGAAGTGAGAAAATAAAGCCTAACTGGGAGCTGTGGCTGTCCAGCATGTACCTGACCAAACACTAAGAAGGAAACCATACAAGATCATGGGATCAGTTAGGCTGGAAAAGACCTTCAAAATCATCATGACTGAACACCATGTCAACTAGACCATGGCACTAACTGCCACATCCAGTCTTTCCTTTAGCATGTCCAGGGATGGTGATTCCACCACCTCCCTGGGCTGCCTGTCCTCTTACTGTCCAACCTAAACCTTCCCTGGCACAGGCTAAGACTCTTTATTACTGGTTTGTGGAGTAGCAGAGCCCACCCGGCTGCAACCCTCGTCTGGAAATTGTACACAGATACAGGGTCCTCCCCGGGGCTCCTTTTCCCCGAGCTGAGTCTGGGGGGGACTCACTCCTCATCAGACTTGTGCTCCAGACCCTTTCCCAACTCCGCTGCCTTTCTCTCGACTCCCTCCAGCCCCCTTAATGTCCTTCTCCCAAAGAGTGGCCCAGAACTGGACACATCACTCGAGGGGCCTCTCACCACTGCAAGGGGAGAGCCACAAGACACCACACATCCTGCTACGTGTTCGGCCAAAGCAGGGTTTTTACAAGCGGGGATAAGTTTTCACACGCCGGGGAGGCCTCGCGATCCCCGCGGCGGGAGCCCTCGATCCCTGATCCCAGGGCCTTTCCCCGCGGCCGCCAAAGCGCCACCTCCCCGTGGGCCCCGCTTCCCGCGGCGCCTCCGCGTCGTTGTTTGAACCCGAAACGGAAATGGGACCGCGGAGCCGCCGGGAGAGAAACGGAAACAAAACACGGGCCGGGCCGCGCTCACCCGCCGCCGCCACCGTCCGTCCGTCCGTCCGTCCGCTCGCCCGCCGCACCGACACGTCCCGCCGTCCGTCCGCGTCCGAGAACTCCCCCAGCTCCGGGTGCAGGACCGGCTCCGGGAGCGGGTCCAGGAGCGGGCTGCGCCAGAATCGGGGCGGCGCGCAGGCCCAGCGCGGGGAAACGCGCGACACCGCCGCGCCCCCGCACGAACTACGGCTCCCGGCAGCCCCCACGGCTCCGGAAGGCCCTGAGCCCCTTTCCCTCAGTTGGAGGCGGCTCTGTGCGGGGACGGTGCGTGCTGGGCTCTCCTGGGCCTCTTCCCGCGGCTCTTCCCGCGCTTTGCCAGGTCCCAGGGGCGCTCAGCGGGGCCGGGCAGTGTGTGCGGATGGGGCAGCCCCGGGTGTGCGGGTGGAAGGGGCGGGGGGGGACGGTGGCTCCCGGCGCGCACTGCGAGGGCGGCGGGGCCGAGCGGAGGCAGCGGCTCGGCCAAGGTGACTCTGGGGTTGGAAGTGTCGCCTTTTTTCCTACTTAAACAACGCGAAGAGCGGAATTGACGGTTTGTCTGGGTTGCTCTGTCGCGGTTCCGTACCGAAGGGGTCGCGGAGCTGCAGCCGTGGGATCACGGTGCCCTCGGGTTCAGTGGTTGCTGGAATTTCCCCTCCCCCCCATGCTGTTTTAAATAACCTTTGACTACCTCTCTTTGAGGTATTGAGGTATTGAGCTTTAAAGCTCAGCTCCAAAGTACATTTTTCTTTCTTCTTATGCATTTATCTTAATAATATCTTAAAGGAAATCTTTTTAAAATACTTGTCTGGTTTCAGCTCCAAGCTTTTTTTTCCCCCTGTTTTTTAAATGCGTTTATTACATCGCTGTGACTAAGTTTTTTATTCCTGCTTTTGTGTTTTTTTAATGGTTAAAATAGTAGTGCCACCATGATCCTGCGGCAGATCTTGCGGCTTTCCTCCCTTTTCCACTCCGCTGTGTCCATTCACCTGCGCAGGAACATTGGGCTCTCTGCGATTGTCTTCAACAAGGCAAAAGAGCTCGACCCCGTCCAGAAGCTCTTCGTGGACAAGATCAGAGAGTACAACACGAAGAGCAAGTAAGTAAAGGAAATTGTCTTAAGGGGAAAATCTGTTGATTTTGACATGAAAACGTCAGATCTGAAGTGTTTGATTTTTGACAGTTTGATACTTCTGTAGGCTGGTCTGTAAATATTTAAGGTGTGTTTTCCTGCAACACTTATGGTTTCACTAGTGGGAAAGGTTGTTCTTGCGTATCTAATAGAAAATACTATTTTTTTCCCTTAAAAAAGAAGAAATCTGGTGCCATTCTTCTTGGGCAGTTAAGCCACACAGTTAAGGTCTCTTGCACACTACATGAGTGTACTGGTATGTTAGTTTTTACCCATCTACATGCTCTATAAATAGGGGGAAAAAGCTAAACAAACCCTTTCTTTCGTTTGGTTTTTTTTTTGGTGGTTTTTGTTTTGTTTTGGTTTTTTTTGTTTTGTTTTTTTTTTGTTTTTTTTAGCTGGGGAAAACAGTTATTCTCTAGTCTTGTTTCCAGAAGCTGAATGGAAATAGCCTCCAAAACCAATTAAGAATTAATGGAATTATCAGGATTGTCCATTTACTTAACTGCTTAAGTTAATAAGCAGTTCCTTCAAATGGAATCTTAGATTCTTGTAATGTTTGGATGAACTGCTGACCAGGAAACAAAAACTGTAGTAATTCTGTGTAGTTTATTCTTGGGAAGTATTCCTGGGAAGGAATTAAGATGCTTCTTAGCTCTACTGGTAGAAGATGTGTCTATCCCTACCTACAAACCCATCTGTGTAGGGAGGGAGATATTTGGTGGTTTTACCAATCCTAAGCATGGATCCTGTGCTGGTACAACTGAGTGCTGGCAATCTAGAGTTACTATTTTAGTTATCTGATGCTTGAATGCCAAGAAGCTCCTGTTGTAGAGGGGATTTTTGCTTCTTTAGCATTTAAAATGCATTTTCTTGGCAACAACAGTTAAGCTTTACTAACTGACATAACTAGTTTAGAGGCAGAAGAGGTGCAGATCACAGTTTTGTTAGGAATTCACACCTGAAACAAACAAAACTAGAAGCCAGGAGAGCCTTCATACTCATCAGTGGTTTTTTTTTGCCTCATAAGACCACCTTTTGTCTCAAAAGGCTTGGATTTTCATCCCTGATAATTTGATTTTCTTCACTGACAGCAGAAAACCTTTACTCTGAGAATCTTGTTTGTGTATAAGATAAGGAGGTCCTAAGGTGTCATATATTGAGTTCTGAAAATATTTCAAATTATTTCTTTTGACTGGCCGTTAGAAAGGTTTTAATTTATAAATGGGCTTGAAAACACGGAATTTTCCATGTGAAATATTAGAACTGAGTTGTTAATCACAGCTTTTAATGTTTATTAGGCAAGCTGGAGGGCCTGTTGATGCAGGACCCGAGTTTCAAAAAGATATGAATGAATCCCTTGCAAGACTCCAACGGGCGTATGGTGAGGGAGATCTCACCAAGTTTCCAGAATTTAAATTTGAGGGTGAGTTAACAATCTTACTGAATTGTAATGGCAAGTAGAGACATGTTCACTCACAGGTTTCTTAAATTCCCCTTTTGTTTATATTTGTACTATTAATTTGGTGTAAAATGCCCTCTGGGAATCTTACGCTTTTGCACAGTTCACATCTGTTTCTATGTGACTCCTATTTTGATTATTTGCCTTTTCTAGCAGGGATGTGGTCTTCATTATGCTAATGATTAACAAAACTTGCAGTCAGATCAGTCTATCTCAGTTATCCTTCAGACACCCTAAAGAAGGAGCTCAAATGGAAATAGCCTAGGGGTCTGTATTTTTCTCATCTTGCCGAAAAGATCAGCAGACTATAATGTGAATATCAGTTAGTCTTAACATCATCCAAACTGTGACTTTTTTGATTGTGTAAGCTTCTCTGGAAAGCCACTGATTTCAGAAAATTAACATAGGACTTAACTTCCTTACTTACGAATATTTTTTGGCTAAATTATATTAAACCTTTTTCTTTGGCTATTTGGATATGACTTCTGTTTAACTGCTTTAAGTTTGTTTTAGTGTGGAAGGGAAAGGGCAGACAGCATGAGGCTTGGTGGGTATCTGGCAGCCAGCCAAGGCCAAGCAACCATAGTGAGCAGCTTGTAGTTCTGATCAGACTGTCTGGGAATTCCAATTTAGACTTGGAACACACCTGAAAATGTTTTGGATTTTGGTAGTATTTCAGTTGGGCAAAGTTGGTGTCAGGTTGTTACTCGTGCAGATAAAACAGAGTACCTGTAAATTAGGATCTCTTGTTTTTCTGTTTTATTTTGCCGCAATTTTAGGGATGTAGTTTCTCTACATTCAGTTTTATTTCTGTGCCATACGTGAAACTATGCATATTAAAATTTTACTTGTTTTTGTAAGGAAAAAGAATTTCTGTGACCATAGGAACAGAGCAAAGCACAGACACAACATGACTTTATTCTTTTGCCACTGTTGCCTATCCTTGATCTAATTTCAATTAGGTTTCAAATTGTAATTAATATGAGTAGGAACATCAATTTTTTTACCTTAAGGATGCTTACTATAAGCTGACCCTTGCCTCTCAGACTTTGCATTAAAGACAGCAGGCATTAGTAGCCCAAGTGCCCAAAGCCCTAACTTTGGTGAGCCTGTACTTTTGACATCAAGAACTCCTTGGTCAGTGTTTGCACATGGAGAGTATCTTGCTGAGTTGAGTTGAAACTGTGTGCTCCTCTCTGTTAATAAACACTGATGATACACTAATGAAAGGGAGAGAAGAGATATTACTTGTTCTTAGAGCTGTGTTGGAAATACTCGTCCAGTAATGTTCTGGTTGACTTCTTCAGTTTCTCTGCTGTCTTCTCCCCTATGCCAGCTGTCACTAAAAGCTGTTTAGGCAGAACATTACTGAGGCTTAGCTTTTATACATAACTCCTGCAAGGTGAAAAAGACCTGTCTCCAGCCTGCTTAGTGTTTACTGCTCCCCACCTTTAATCAGTCAGGGGAGGTGTAGACTGCAATGTACTGCTTTAGCTTGCCAATGTAATGGTTAGTTTTCTTTGAATTACAAATTAATTGTGGTGTTTGAAGATGGAATAAAAAGAGACTAATAGGAATTTTCTCTCTCCCTTTCCTCCTGTAGAGCCTAAGTTTGAGGAGACTCCAAAGTGATCTCTGCAGCTTGTACACCAAACAGCAATGTACAGCCATGGAGCTGCTGAACATGGCACCGGTTGTAATTTAATAAATGTAGTACTTCAATTTGATTTCAGTGGTGTGAAGAAGCTCTTAATTGCATGGTGAGTGTGGCTAGCTGTGATCATCAACTCTTCCATGACAGAGGCAGCTGAGTAGTGCTGCTCAGTGTTAACTGCAAAACTCCTTTGTGTGCTATGTTTTAATGCTTAGATATTACAACACTTGTAATGATACACCAGGAAGGAACTATTTGTTCTGTTCAGTTTATCCAAAAAGCTTCTGCAGAAAAAAATCTCCGTGAACCTTAAGTCTATAGCAAAGCCCTACAATAGTGATGGAGATGCACAGTCAAAAGCATAGGCACAAATGCCCTAATTCTCCACTGCATCAATGAACACTAAGGTGATGAAGTTACTCTTCCAGAAGAAAATGAAATCTGCTAAAGAGGTTGTAAGGTTGTGAATTTCTGCGACTGAACTATTGACACAAACACTTTAGCTCCTGAGGAGCTATTTATTTATAATAATTATATCTGAGAAATTACATAAACACTTTGGCAGTTAGAATCTTCAGTTTGAATTGTATTGACACAATTTTTCTTCAGAATGAAACTACATACACAGTCTACAGAGAGAGAGAGACTTCCACATTAAACACTAAAACACTGCTTGAGCTTTTTTTACAGGAAGATTTATTTTGTCAGCATAGTGCATTTACTGCTACACGCTTTGAAATTGAATCAGATTTGCCAAAATCATCTCTTAAGTCCTAGTACATCAGAATTGCAGGAGAAATTGAGCCCTTGACTATGGTTGAGACACAAGTAGTGATGTCATCTATGGAAGTTATTTGAATAGATAGTTCCAAGCTGCAAGAGTGAATCTTGTATTGCTGCATGTACCTATGAACAAAATGAGAAGCTTTCACACAGAACTAAATTGAATATACAAGTTAATTTGTCTTTAAGTTTATTTGGGGGTTGTTTTTTTTCTTGAAATGCCATCACAGCTAGGTTGACTAAATATTAGCAGTTTCTATTTTCAGCATGTAAGACATGGAAACAATATTTACAGAGCAGAGGCCCAAAGATCCCTTGATGTCATGATTTAACTCCAACCAGCAGCTAAGCATCCCATAGCATCTGGCTCACCCCCTGTTCCCTCCCCCTGCTGTAGGGAAGGGAATTAGAAACAAAATTCGTGGGTTGAGATAAAGCACTTAAAAAATTGAACCAAAGTAATAACATGGGAAAAAGAGAGAAAGAGAAAACCTGAGAAGCACAAGTGACACAGAGCACAAGTGCTCATTACCACTTGCTGACTGATGCCCAGCCTGTTCCCCAGCAGCAAATGGCCCCTCCCAGCCAACTTCCCCCCAATTTAAATACTGGGCATGTTATATTCCTTTGCCCAGTTAGGTCAGGGTTCTGGCCCTGTTCCCTCGTGGCTTGAGCATCTTCTCACTAGCAGAGCATCAGACACTGAAAAGTCTTTGACTAAGGGTAAGTACTGCTGAGCAACAACTGAAACATTATTGTGTTACTGACATTATTCTAATACTAATTGAAAAAAACAGCTCTGTACCAGCTACTAGGAAAAAAATTAACTCCCATCTGAAACCAGAGAAGTATCAGCTGCTTAGTCCATCCCATTTATGTCATGCCAGATCCCACACTGCCCAATACACCAGCACCTTTCCCGTCTTTTTATAGGTGTGCACACAGATACCATTTCCTTAATCTATAGACAATCCCTGTAGAAGTCTGTTGAATTCATTCAGTCCATGACTTTTGGCTTATACAGTTGTGACTTGTGAGTGTCATAAACAGTCTTTCAAGGCAGGAAAGAGGGTGTCTGGTGTTGGATTGGTGCATGTTGAAGCCAATTCTGATTCTGTCACTGCTCTGCTTGTCCGGTTACATCAAAGTTCATTCTTAATATGGCAGTTGAAGGGGAGCTGGGTCCAGATCCCCAAAGCTGGAGAGGTGGAGACAGGCACCATGAGGTGCCCAGTATAATTGTGGGCATGCAGCTGATGTAGAAGTGCTAATGCACAGCATTTCACAGCAATTAACATCACACAATGCACTGGCTATTCAATGAAATCAATGCACAAACCAGACTTGCCCATCCTCCCATCTTAACAAGTGTGCCCAAGTCCTTGGGCGAAAACAATCCCACAGATGAGACTGCTTTTGCCCAAGGCAGGAACAACCCAGACCGTCTTCCACAGCACAGTTTTCATGCGCACTACACGAACTTTATTCTCTTCTACAGTGAAAGTTTTGAGTGGGCAGGGCCAGCCCACTTGGCAGATCTTCTAGTACTGACTTACCAGGTGGCCTTTGCCAATGTGCATCCCAATGTTTGAAGGTTCTCCCTGGCCATTGCTCTCAGTGTAGTCTAACAGTCCATTGGATCATGTGGTTTTCTCAGCAGGTTCATGATACAATATACCCACTAAATGCCATGTTCCTTGGCCCAAGCATCTCTGTTTTCCAAGTATTTCTAGTTTATTCTGTTGAAAAGCTTGGTGTTGCTCAGGGCCCCATGTGAAATCATTCTTCTCCTGAATCACTTGATAAAGAAGGCTTACAATCAGACTAGTTCGGAATATGCATTTTCAAAAAAACCCACATCTAAGCCTACTTTTTGAAGAAATGGATTAGAATTTCTTTCCATAGGATCAGGAGTAAATTCAGCCCTTCCACTCTACCTAGGAAACCATCCGCCGGAGATGGGAGTAGCAGCTTTCCTGGAAAAACCCCTATTTGGGATTGTTTTCCTTACAATTTATGTCTCTAGGGTCATGGTAGGTCTCACATCCCAATTCTTCATGCCTTCTCTGTGGTCTCTCAGCTAAACCCACAGGGTATCCCATGGCATGTAGCTTCCATATCCTCCCTCTTGGGCCAGCACTTAGTATCATTAGCATGGGTCTGTAGAGGTGAGGAATAGAACATAATCTCTTTGAACTGCTGAATCTCCTGGGACAGTTTATCTGATAGTTTCTTCACAGATGAGAGAGGAAGAGAGGTTGTCTTCAAATTCCCAGAGATGGCAAGCCACTGTATCCACAGATGCTGGTGTGATGTCTTAGATTAACATTGCCAGTGGGTTGGTGTGTACTCTTGGTACACTCTACAAACTTCCACCACATGGGTCATGTGCAGAAGGGTTGGTCTGGACCTGTGGGGAACCTTGTATTGTCCAGGTCAAAATAAATCCCTAGCATGGCTAATTCCCTCAAGTATTGGATATCTTTCCACTTGCATGATGACATTCAGTGTCATTCTTGTAAGGATACCTTTCCTTCAGGCTTGACAGGAGTAGCTTCCAGAGGCTGGGGACTTGTGTCTCTCTTGCAATCACCTTGTCCATGCTTACTTTCTTAGAAAGTGATTCCTTCCCTCTAATTCCAACCCATTATCCCAGCATTGGAACAGCTAGGTGGTAGTATGCTCATCAGGACAGCAGCTGAAATATTTATGTATATCCTGCAGCTCACTCAGGAATAGGGATTGAGTGGTTGCCTCTTGTTGGCCTATTACTGAAGTTTGTGTAGGTACAGCACATGTCAGCGGGGTTTCGATTGTCACAGATCATTTCCTAACCCTAAAGAACACCTGAACCATATGCAACAATGTACTGATTGTTAGCAAAAGGACCAGGTTGGTTTCAAGGGTAGTCACAGGATATGCAAAGACTTTAAAATTCTCAAATGCTATTGTAATCATCCTGGAGGGGAAGGAAGGTGTTTTTCCCATGGGTTGGCTCTCTGAGGGTAAAAGGCAGTAGATGTAACTGTGGATAGTTTCCAGCAGATGGCTCCCAAAGGACAGTGGGGACAAACACCAGACAGGCTCATGTCATTCCACCATTTCACAGGCCAGTACAGCACAGAACAACGCAGTGATAACCTTAGCCCAGGCCTAGAGCAAATGAATCAATATGGTGACCAGCAACTATTAAACCAATACAATGAAGGCTTATAACAAACTTGTTTTAACATGCTCTAGTCAGATTTGGTTTTATCTCAACCTTTGGAGTCCTACATTGGGTGCCAAAAAACTGCCAGCAGCTCAGCCAGCAGCTCAGCCCCATGTGGCTGCTTGCTCACTGTCCCCACTTCAGCCCAGTGGGAGAAGTGGGGAAAAAGAAAAGTAAAACTGGTGGGTTGAAAAAACAACAGTTTAATAATTGAAACAAAGTAAAATAAGATACTAATAATACTAATGATAATAAAAACAACTATAATATGAATTGTAGTGAAAAGGGGAGAGAGGAGTAAAGCCCAAGAAAGGCAAGTGACGCACAACAGTTTCTCACCACCCATGGACTGATGACCAGCCTGTCCCCCAGCAGCATTTGGCTCTTCCTGGCCAGCTTCCCCAGTTTAAATACTGGGAGTGATGTTCTGGCGTGGATGCAGTGACCAAGCACCAAGCCTGTTTGAGTTCCAGAAATGTTTAGACAACGTGACATGCACATGGTGTGATTCTTGGGGTGTCCTGTGCAGGGCCAGGAGTTGGACTTCATGATCCTGATGGGTCTCTTCCAACTCAGTTTATTTGATGATTCTGTGCATATCCCTTTGGACAACTCAGATCAGGTGTCCCAGCTGTGCCCTCTCCCTGCTTCTTTTGCACCTCCTCACTGGAAGACCATGGGAATCTGAGGACTCCTTGACTTGGAGTAAGCACTACTCAGCAGCAACTAAAACATCAGTGTGTTATCAACTTTATTCTCATATTAAATCCAAAACACAGCTACTATGAAGAAAATTATCCCAGCTGAAACCAGGACATTGATACTTTTGTATAACAAGTAGTAATTTGATGTCCCTCACAGAGGCTGAAATCTTCTAAATAACAAAGGACTTGGTATGCTTGAAATCCTAAATGAAGCAAACAAGGTTACAATAAATAATAGTTCAAAGATTTTAAGCAGGTTAATATTTAGAAGAAGAAACTAAGGCACTGAGCTTGACAAGAAATGTGTCTGATGTACTGTTAGTAAATGTTCTTTTCTGAGATGGGAGGTCTACAAAATGCACTCTACACAGGAGTAGCAACCTATTCATAGATACAGGTATCAAACAGCTCTGTTCAGAGCATCTGATTTTTAAGTGCATTAACAATGATAAACAGCATAGCTCTTCAAAGCTTTATCTTTCTAACTCAGAGCAAACAGTTGGTTTCAGGAAGTTTCTTATATACATACTAGGTCAAGAATTAAGCTTATGCAATTTAGTATGTTCTGTTTTGATTAAGAAAATGGGTGGTGTTCAGGGATCTTTTAAGGTTACATCAGTATTACTCATGCTACTTTAAGTCCCCTTACCCTTAAACTGTAGATAGTGATATTAAGTCACTCCTAGTTGAAGTTTTACTTAGAACTCTATTCCTCTTGCACCAATCTGAAAAGCCGGAATGATGTAGATGTAGTTAAAGCCCTTTGGGCCAGCTCAGGGAAGTGGGGAGTGGAAGTAGTAAATTCAGCTTCCATATTTAGTCAACTCTTTGACCCACATTATTCTTAAAAGAGTTAGGGCCCAATCTTTCTCTCATTGCTGTCTTGGACTGTGTCTCAGTTAGTTAATCCATATGTACAAGAAGATGCAAAGCATGGAGCAAAGTGCTGCAGCTGTGTTGCACTTAAGACCACGCAATAGGAAGCTGTAAATGCAGATAAAGTGTTGCCATGTATGGGCACAGCAGGAGTGAGGAGTTTGTGTACATGTGGAAAGACATTACAGATCTAAGGAACTTTGAAGATATCTAAAGCTTTTCAAACACACTAGCGAACACAAAAGACTTGCCTTTTCACTTGTAGATTGATAGTTTGTCTTCTTTCTGTTAACAGAGCAGGAAAGGAATACAGGTTAAATAGTGACTTTTCTGGTGTTGGGTTAACCCTTTGGGAGCCTTATATATGAATGCATTTTTCCAGATTTCCAGCAATTCTCAGGGATATTTTCCCCTCCTCTTAGAAAAAACTTGGAAAAATAACAAATCCATTGAATGGTTTTAGATATCAGTCATCTCATAAACCACTGCCAAACAGCTTCTCTAGCTTGTCTTTCCAAGTCTTCCAGTTAAAATTTTTGTCTAGCTCATGGCCAGATCTAAAATAGCTTGGGGAATTCTGACTTGCTACTAAGAAATTTGAGTGAAATAAATCCATATCAAAGGAATCGACCAGGCACTGTCAGAAAGTTTCTACCAGTTATATTTTTACAAAACACTTCCTGAAATAACTTGAAGACATGGATATGAGAGCAGTTCAATTTGGTTCTGATTGTCTTTTGTCTAGTTTGAAGAGGAGACACACGAACAGCTGAGTTAGAAGTGTAAGCTGTAACTATGTAAAAAGACACATCTCTGTGTATTTACCACAGCAATGTAATGATTCACTTTCTGACCAGCACACTGATTTCTATTAAGGAAACCAGCTAGTGTGTAGGATCAGGTTTATATCAGCGTCGAGAAAGCTATTGCACAAAAATCACGTTAGAAAGGCTGTAAAAATCATTATAGTTATTATATCATCTGAAATGTAAATGAAGTTTGCAGTGATTTAAGTACTTGCATACTTACTGGGAAGAACTTTCCTCTGAAAAAGAAAGGGAAAAAAAAGAATTAGCACAAGAACAGTTTCTTTAGCTGTTTTAAAGTTCTTTGAAATAGTTATTTCTAGAATATTCAGCTCTTCAGTTTCTAGAAGGAGTTTCTGAACCAAATGTCTCTTTTTGGTGTAGTCAGTTTAGGCAGAGGAAAGATTAAGTTTCAAGGGTAAATGAATCTCCAAGTGAACTCTGATGAGCAGCTCTGTAGCCTCTGGTAATTTCAGGCTGCTGAGCTTTTCAGACCCAATGTTTGACATCCCATGTTTGATATAGTTGTTGCTGTACTCAAGCCTATAGGTACCAATGTAAAGGCTACAGAGAGGGTTGCTGGATGTTAAGCTTTATGCAGCAATCCCTAAAAGCAAACTTTTTCCATGACCCAGAGGAAGAAGACAGTTAATTTAGTTTCCAGTTCATCAGAACTTAGTTGGTCAGGCACTGACTAAAACCAGTTTAATTTTCTTTTGCCTTTCTTAGACATTCCTTATCAAAACTAGGGTGGAGAAGAGCCAGAGTCAGGCTCGTTGCTTTCCCTAGGTTGTTGTTTGGTAGCCTTAAGCAACTGCACAAACATCTCCATGTCATTTTCAAAGGACCTTTTGCAGTAGATGTTGGCAGAATAAAAATTGCACAAAAAATTGCTGTTTTAATGCTGTCCAGCTTTAGTACCATGGAGTTAGAACCTTCATGGAAGGGAGGGCATCATCAGAATCATAAAATCATGGAATGGTTTGGGTAGGAAGGGACCTTAAAGATTATCTGGTTCCAACTCCCTGCCATAAGCAGGGACACCTTCCACTAGATCCAGTTGCTCAGGACTCCCTCCAACCTGTCCTTGAACACTTCTAGGGATGGGGCATTCACAGCTTCTCTAGGCAAGAGAGAGTGTCATGGAAACACTGCTAAATAAAGACATTTTTTGACTCAAGGAAGGAGTGATTTTATTCTACTTACTTGCAAAGTAGCCCTTTTTTTGGGCATAGAATACTCCAAGGCCACACAGCACCATCACCAGAGCCACAATTACTACAGCCACAATGATACCGCTTACATTAAGGTCATCTGTAATTATAAAGCAGAAGTCCTATGTTCTAAATAGTAAAAATTTCCACTGGCTGGATTTTTCCCTAATTACCACAGGAATTTTTGTATCTATAGGTGGTCTTTGGCCCAAGATGCATAAGTTAATTAGTAACAGTTAGATGTATTTAAGCATTAAAAAAGTACTAATGTGCCACAGGCACTTTAACAGAAGTGCTTGGTACACATCAGCTGCTTAGTTTGGGTCAAATGTAAGGAAAGAATAAGAAGGACCAAGGGATACATATTCCTTATCATATCTACCCCAGATAATACCCAAGTCATATGTCTCTGAGGAAAAACATCTTGACGTCTTTGTAAGTGTTAAAGCAAGTTTTTTCACACAGTTAATTTGCTTAACACAACTGAAACAGCTGATGGCAATTGAGTTCCACTTCTAAAGAACTCTTCAAATGAGTTTTTTGAAATGCAGTGATTTTTACATTTTTAAATAGCAAGGCTTTAAAAATACAACACAATAAAGCTGAGTTGCCTGAAGTTAAACTCTACACCAGGCTACTGAAACATCTGGCCATTTTTATTTTTAAGGTGATGGCTTGACTTCAACCATGACAAAGACCACACCCATATCCTGATATACTCACTAAGAACTTCAGACTATAATTCATTTTAGGAAAACCAAAATTATCAAGAAGCAGAAACACTTTCATAGGTTTTTGTTATGTTTCCAATTATTTGGATCCCAACTTCAAGCATATTTTTACATATGGTTGAGATTTTTACCCCAAAACATAACAATTTTTTTTACAATTTAGGCTGACAGCAATTTAGGACTTAATGCATATTTCCACAAAGTAATTCCATCTCAGTAGCTTGAGGAACATTTGCTCATAATCCACCAAGAATGCATAAAAACCCATGACACAGTGATTTTCAGCTAAGTTCCATGAAAGCACCATATGGAACTTTGCAGTTTCATACACTTGGACAGGATCTTCCCTGCAGTAGTTACTAGGATTTGTTAACATTTGCTTTCCTATGATATCTGCAAGAACCAGTTGTATATTTTGCAAAAAAAACTCCTCACACATTTTGGGTTGTTACAGACTGTTACATTAAGATTTCCCATGAATGAATCCCAAAAGAGAGGCTTTATGTGAAGAAAACACCCCAGTGGACTGGCAGACTCTTCTGTAAGCCTTCCACAAAAGCATTTTTGGAAATATTAAAGTTTTCATATGGCTGACGATTTTCAGTGAATTCAGTGTTTAGCAATGTAAAAGCTAATTACTGTGATAAGGAACTTATTATTTCTTCTCCCCCCAAATGCCATAATCAAATAAAAAGATTTAACTCAATCTGGTCTCAGATTCTTGGTTATACCATGCAATTACATAAATCCTACTGCAAGACTGTTTTCCACCATTATTTTCTTTAACACATACCAACTTGCATTCGCTTCACTGAGCATTTCTGAGATAATCCAATCCCATTGGAGGCTTCACAGAAATACTCTCCAGTGTCATTCTTTGTAACTGTATTAAACAGCTGTTAAGAAAGAGTCCAAAACCATTATCAGAACAGGGGAAAAAATCCTGTAGGATAGAAATTTTGACATATCAATGTACATTTGTTTGTTTTAAACAAATGAAACCCAAAAAACCCTGAAGGCAAGTAAGAAATTCTGGTCCATTTCAACCTTGTAACAGCTCTCTAGTTGCATCCCCTGGTCCTTCAACTTCTGCTTGTTGCCTAAGAGGTTCCTGTAGATGGACATTTAACTCAGTGGAGCACATCTACAAGGAAGTTAATTTTCAGTGGACCAGAACTTTCCAATAATATCCACTTTTTTAGATATGCTCTAATTTCAGAATACCTGAAATCAAACAGTTTCTTCATTTCATCAAAACAACAACCCCATTAACCGATCCTTCAAAAAACTTGACACATACTACTTATGATGCATTGTCAACTGAAATTTTTCAGAAGTAAAGAGTTGTTTGGGTGGTTCTCAACCCTCCAAAAATGCACTTTGTCTTCTTCCAACAGAGAAATGCTAAACCATACTATTTATCAAATACTACTACTGTAAAAATGAAAATGAAATGAAAATGAGACTGTGGCAGGACATTTCCCCCCTCCACAGAAGAGCTTGTCTGTTACTTGTTAGTTGATGCAATAACTCAGAGCATCTTGCTCTCACATGAGCCTCACAGCCTTGGTGAAGTAACTCAATCAGGACAGTTTATCTTGTAGTGAATTATTTCATTGCCATGGGATTGATGCTTTCAGCTGACAGTAAACATCTTGCTGTGGAAGCAGATATGGAAAGACAAGCTGGAATTTCTGACTGACATACACTTCACTTTACAAATTATAAAAGCTACACCATATTTTCACAAAGCAGAAATCTTCTGCACATTCCCTGGAAATGTGTGGGGTCTCCCCCTCAAAGTCAGGACCCTACTTTGTGGCTTCTCTCCTGGGAGCTGAGTGTAAGGACTCTGTGTACGCTATCAGCAATTCCGTGGTAAGTCACATTGACTCCTAACCTATACTATTTCCTTGCTAGCTGTAATATAGGTACCTTAATGTCATGCACTCTTTTATGTAATCTACTAGTTGTTTACACTGTGTAATAAATAATGGTTTAAGGCCTCTTGTCTGTTACTTTCTGCCAATTCAATAAGTAACTCATTTTATAATAGACCTAACTGTCCACTCTTAAGAACTTGTGAGCCAGAGCGATTTAGGTGCAGGTCACCTAAGTAGAGCTGCTGCAAAAAATCTAAGCCTAAGGCAGGGCTTTTCTAAAGCTCTCACTTGATCTGTAACAGAAATGGATAGAAACTGACCTCATGTCAATTCCAGAATTTCTATTTTCTTAATTATTAGACTTGTTAACTGTTTCTTTTTAATGTATGCCATACTTTAATATTTTCAGAAGTGATTAGTAAGTTTGAGTAGTCCACCTGATATCCATGATGAGCACTCAGGACATCTGAATGCTTAGTCATACTTCAGTTTCCACGTTTGACTTTGCTCAAGAGTAGTGTTCTTAGAACAACTCTTTACTTCTGAAAAATCTCATCTCCCTAAGTGGCATCAAGCTCTTTTGAAGGATCAGCTAATGGGGGAAGAATGAGAGAGACAGCCAGCTCTGCAGGAAAATAAAACCCAACACCAAAACCCACAAAACAAACCACAACTAAAATGAAGAACTAAGCTTACTTACAGTCCCAACTCATTCCCCCTGACTTCACAGGTGCTGGGTGGGAACTTGTAATGGCACTGGATTGCAGAGATTCTGTACTGCCCTGAGTGCTGCACTCCCCTTGAAGTGTATGAAGCTACTATTCGAAATTTTAAGGTTCTGTGAAATATATCTCAGTTGCCATACCGAAACCTCATTCTCACCTGGCACTAGTTTACCACCTGACAAGATATAATTTGTCATGTATTTCTAGATTCTCAGTTATCACTACTGCAGCCTTGCACCTCACCCAGTTTGTGTGTATCATTCAATGTCTGTGGCTTATCATTGGTTTGAGGCAGAACCACCTTCCACATGTCTCAACACATTTCAGCATGACATTGACCTCCAACAAAGACCTTGTGAGTTTTTGGATTTAGACCCCTGGGCATCATTTTACTGAGCAGTAAATTTGGTCTCCTTGATAGCTGTCTATGACAAAGTTGGTTATTACACTTACCAGAGTGCCAGACTTTTTATTCATGGTGTAAGTTATGTTTGCTGCTCTAGCACTGCCTGTTCCTGTCTTCTCCAGCAAGGCAACACCATTCTTGTACCACTGGTACTCAGATGGAGGAGAGCCCTCAGTTTCCTTACAACTCATCTGCACGACCGTTCCTGTCATTGCGGAGCTGGGTACCTCACACACTGGAGTAGTCGGAGCAACTGGACAGTGAAATTGAACTTGTTACACACGTACTTATACTGTCCACATGTGTCAGAGTCTGAAATAGTTCATGCCTCAAACACTGATACAAAGTTTTGCCCATTATAACAAAAACTGTATAAAGCTAGAACCAAAGAAGCCTCCCTGAAGACACCTGACTGGGACTTTCGACTGAAAGTCAAAGTGCTGAGATTAAATAAAGTAAAAACTCATTCTTCAATCACCTGAAACAAGCAAGTAAACAAGGAAAAGAATGGGAGCCAAACCCAGCTAAGAATCATCTCAGGCTTGCTTTGGGGCGAGGGAGGCTGTAGCCTGTCACTGATGGTGGAGACAGGAATGTGACATACAGAGCAAGAGCCAGAGTTTATTGATGTGTGCCCTCTTTGTGAGGGCTTTGAATTTCCTGTGCTTACAGACATTATTGGTCAAAGGTCTTAACTCTGCCCAGCTCCCTGGCCAATGACACAGGTGCATTCCAGGTTCAAGGGAACTGGCTGGGGTGCCCTTGTTTGAACTTGAATTCAGCCTATCAGCTTAAAACCTGGGGCCTTATTTACTCCTTATTCTCTAACGAGCTAGGCCGGTTGAGTTGGTATCTGTTATGGCCTAATTATCTGTGCAGCCATTGACCAGCTATAGCTGTCACAGTAGCCCACTGACCCATTTGTTGGGAGTAGGTTTGCACAGATTTTGCCCCCAGCCGAGCTGGGAGGAGGAAGTTTCAGTGTGTTGTAACCTCTGCTCAGGGGCAGGGAACCCATCCTCCCCTACACAAACTGGCTATGGAACCCCCAGCCTTGGCAAGGCCACACCCACGGGACATTCACATGGTGCCTTAATCCATCAAAGGCCCCTGAAAGTGTTCCCCAGTGTCATTGCTGAAGTCTTGCACCACAGGACTGCACGTGATGCAACAAACCCAGCCTGTTGTAAGAGACAATGACAAACTCCCCCTGTCCCCCAAGGGAGGAGCCTGGGTTTTCCTACCTAGCCTGAGTGTATATTAACCAATCAGATTCTATGTTTTTCTTCTTCACCACCAAGAAGACCAGCTGGAGAGGATCGGTGAAACATCACTGGGATCCATGGAGTGGTAGTATTTTCCTTATTCTGTCCCTGTGTCCCTCCCACCTATTTCTTATTTCTCTCTCTCTGCTTCTCTCATATATTTACTATTAAATAAACCCCATACTATTGTGACTGGCATTTGGTCTTGTTTGCACCTTGATTTGGGCAGGGCCATTTCTAAGAACTTTACTAATGGGATCATGACAACATGAGAGCAGGCTGACAGTCACTGTGAGGAGGTGAGCCCTTGATAACTACTACATCAATGAAATGAAGTATAGGAGAAGGGCTGGAAGGCACAACCCTGCTACTGAGAGCACAGCAAAATTTATGAGTTGCTAAAAATGAAAGAGGTGCATACTGCCAGCCTCCCCCCACCATATGCTGTGTCATCCTCTCTCCAATCTGTTCACTTTCATCCAACCCCAGAGAGTTTGTTTCACTTTGTTTCCTGTATGCAACCTCTTGTTCACAGACAGAGATGGGATAACTTGGAATCTGTAGTCCAGCAATTGGCCCCTTCCCTACCCTAGTATTTAAAAACAGAAGTGAAGAAGAGGAAAAAAGAGTTTTTTGTATTAAAAGGAGTAAATTTTTGAGAGGTGAATGTCAGAAAGATTCACCAAGACATTGGCAGTCATCACAGGCACTTTATAAACCCCAAAACCAATTGGTTATTACATTCTAGTCTAAATTAAAAATGAGCGTTCCCCCACACAGATGCAGGAGAACTGTTTGTTCCTTCTCCTATGAAGATGAACATCTCTTTTTTGACTTTTAATACATGAACAGAAAAGAAACCTAATTTTTTTATTTTTTGGTACTTAACATTATATAGAAGAAAAATAATGGTGAAGAGGCATCCATGGAACATTAAAAGAACAACTGATACCTTAACTAGTATTGATAGTTTTTTCTTGGTTGATTTTAAGATAAGAAGCAGAAATAAAGAAAACCAAACGAAATACTAATTCACATTAACTTTAAAAAAGGTTTGTAAGCATCACATGTCCCCCCCCACCCTTTCTCCTTTGACCTCAAAGACTTCAACTTTAAATTAAGAAACCACATTTAAAACAGGAAAGCTGTTGAGAAAGTAGAAGAAAGTGGAGTTAATTTACTGTTGATGCTAATCAGAAGTTCATGCATTTATCATCTTTTATGAAGAACTTAGAAACTTTATGCATAATTTTGAACAAGCAATTCTTATTAGTTTTAATAGGACAGATATAGAATCTACAAAAGCAAGTATTTTCTTTTGTCCCTGTACAGGTGAAAAAGGAAAACTATTGGCCTCTACCACTCATCCAGTGCAACAAACACCAAACGTAATGTGAGAACAATGTGTTCAGTATTCACTTTTCTATAAATTCCTTAACTGGGAAAGAAAACAAAGACCCACAAAGAACAAGTGCTCCCCAGTAGGCCCCACCATCTCTCCTGTAAATAAAGTCCACTGATTGCCAGCTCTCTGGCTGCCATTGCACAAAAACTCTCTCCTTCCAAAACCAGGACGAGACTGTAGGATCTTGGAACGAACTTCTGCTTATGAATATTTGATAAGTGTTGACAGATGCTGACTTTCCGGTGCCAAACACCATGATCATCTTATCCAGATCCTCAGTCACTGAGCGACTTCAGTTTTGAGAACTGAAACTCACTTTGATTTAATAAAACCCTAGTTATGTCCCTTTCTAATGCAAGTGTGACTTTTGCCAAGCTGTTTTGTGATGTTGTAGAAAGTTCATGTGCAAGTGTGTTTATAAACCCAGAAGGAGACCCAAAAACCCAGCAGCCACACACTGTGTGGGCAACCCTACCTTCAACATCCCAACACCGCATCATCCAGTTTCTTTAAGAAGACTAAGTAATAAAGTTTGTACCCAATACTGTGAGAGTAATAGTAGCCTCTCCCAGGCGTTGCCCCTCTTCACTCTTGGCACTGATTTCACAGCGGTAGGTCCCAGAATCCCTTCTAGTCACATTCCTAATTCGGATTCCTGTATTCAGCATCTCTGCTCGGCCTCGGAGATCGCCTTCAGGGAGAACAGACAGAGAGGTTTCTGCTCTTTGCTTATAGAATCACAAAATCACAGAGTGGTTTGGATTGGAAGGGACCTTGAAGATCATTTTGTTCACTGCCATGGGCAGGGACACCTTCCACTAGACCAGGTTGTTCCAAGCTCCATCCAACCTGGTCTGGAACATTTCTAGGGATGGGGCAGCCACAGCTTCTCTGGCAAGCCTGTGCCAGCGCCTCACCATCCTCACAGGGAAGAACTTCCTTTGAATATTTTCCTCTGCATATCTAACCTAAATTTCCCCTCTTTTAGTCTGAAGTAAATATATATGGCTCATTGGCTTATTCTGAAATTATGTACAATTTATTGATATTGTATGTCATATTGTACACGAAACTGTTGCTCATTTGTTCAGTGTTAGTCACCTATCAGCAAAGAGCAATATGTAATCCCCTTCTCAAAACAGTATGAACCTTCCATTTAGTCAAAAAAACCAACCTCAATTCAAAAAACCGCCATCTGCCATGGAATGCATTTTTCTGCAGGTGTTTCAAGAAAATATGTATGGCAGTAGTGAGGTGACTGAATGATATCCCTTTCCACTAGAGACATGGCAATCACTAACTTAATTACCTTAAAGAAAAGGTTGTATGACCACAGCAGAATATTTGACATTTTAACTTGGCAAGAAAACTTGATGGATTTAGCAAAAATACTGCCATCAGACGTCTAACAATGAAGAAGTTTTTGTAATTCTGCAGCTTATTATGAAAGTTACATGCACACACAGAAGCATGAGTTCTAGTGTTTGTCTAAATTAAATATATGCAGAAAAAACCCCAAATTCATCAGGGTCAACACATCTGCAAGCTCTACAAACTAACAAAACCTCTGTGCTTTTATTTTACTTCTCAGCCTTCGTTTATTGTGTACAATGTACAATGTGACCCATACGTTCTCCGACACACAAAGCTTAAGTCCTTTTCAAAACATACAAAGAGAAATTCTACTTCAGAAAAGAATACAAATAATTTATAATATACAGCTGAGTTTATATTTTATGTATATAAAAATGCTGAATTATTCATACTTAAGCCTCCTGCTTTACAGGATGCTTCAGAAACCTCTTTTTAGGATAGCAGTGCAGAGCCTGCAGTAGTTTAGGGGAGTTTACATCCACATGTAATTTCATTGTTGAAAAATCCCAAGGAATCTGCAGTACCATTTTTCTTAGTCTTTAATTTTATTATATTTACCTTAATTAAAAGGTAACTAATAATCAATGATGGTATAAAGAAATGCCTTTTTCCCCAGAGAAGAATTCTCTTTCTCAAAACAACAGCTCTTCTACATGAACAGCCAAGAGCCTTCTTGTTCAGTCTTATTCTTGGTGTTGTTCCCCAAGAAAGAGTCAACAGCTATGCCAGAGAATGACATGTTAAACCATCCATTTTCAGTACTGTACCTGTAAATTCACTGTTGTAGTAGACAAATGAAACTCCTTGAGATTGGATTTTCTTCCACTCTATTCTTAAACTCATCCCTTTCGAAAATTTGTGTTTGCAACTAAGAATAGCCTCTAGAGGGAAGAAAAAAAATAAAGACAAAAGGGAAAATTAGAGATTTTAGTATTGTGTTGGTATACATTCAGGTTCCATGAAATTCATGTTCCTCCTTCAAAAGAACTTGTACAGTCAGCAGTGGCCAGATCTACTTCTCAAACTGATGCTTCTCCAGATTTACACAAACACAGTAGGGAAAAAGAAACCAGTAATTTTCTTATACTTCAGTGGCTTTTGGGTCAAACTTCAGATGCTGGGGATTCCCATGCTGGACAGGGTTTATAACTTTCCTCATCTAATGTGGGAATATCTACTTTATCAATTACATTTTTTATTACTACCCTCATTTCAGTTTAAACAATTCTGAGCAGATCACCCCTAAAAAGGGGGACTCTGACCCTGTTATAAACATATTTTTGAATTACCATTCTGAATTCAGTATCAATAGCTTTTCTGTTTAAATATATAACTTAATGGAGATGAAAAATATTCCAGTAAGGTGGTTAAAGAAACAAATGCAATATAGACCTTGCTACCTGTAAGCTACTAATTTTCCAATACAGGCCACAATATCCAGAGAAAAAGCCTTTATAGTTTTGACAAGACCTGTCTAGCTTTCATAATGCCAATATGCACTGCTCAAACATAATCAACCATCATCCTCCTTTCCAGTCTAAACAAATGAGGCTGGAAGGTAATTAGCAGCTACAGACAAATCTACTCCCTTGCCCTACAGAGTCTGAGTTCCTAGGTCTGCTCTGAAAAGAAACAAAAACCCAGACTGGTAGCCTTGGTGATACCTCATAGGGGAAAAAAATATCCAGACTTGAAAGAAAAATTGAGGCAGGAGGGCGTTCCTTGCCAGAAACATGTTACACGTGCACTGGCTGTTTTGAAAAACATACTGTGCACTCAGGAAGTCTGAGGTTCCTGACTTCAGGTTGAGTGTATGGGTGGAGGCTTCCTGAATCTTAAGATTTGCTAGTTTCCTTCCCACTTTGTTTTTTGTATCCTTCTAACAAAGAAAAACCATCATTCAAGCTCAGCTTGCTTTTGCTACTGGCCTTGTGACAGCTGGCTTGTCAAATGAGCTGGTCTCTATTAGCTGACACAGAGACAGCTCAGCTGAAGTGTTCTCAGCTGAACAAGTCACCTCTGTCTCAAATGAGCTGCCCCTTTCTTGCATCCCACATGTTTTTGTTTCAGAAAAAAAACCCTAGCACTGATGCCCACCCACTAATCTTATTCAGAGAAAAGGAATGCATGGAAGAAAGGGAGTGTGCACAGAACAGAGAGAACATAATAAAATTGTCCTTAGTTATACCTCCCCTTTCCTGCTTTTTCCCATAATAATGGAGCCAGGGAGAGGTATTTTCCAGACTTGCATTAAGGTAGGTCCACAGGATACCGTGCATCAGCACTGGTACTGCTAGGCCTGCAAAAGCACTCTGGAATCCTGGAGAGATCTGCACAATATTTAATTTGGATTTACATCTGGTCTGGAGGCTACCATTGGTGATAGAATTATAGAATATCTCAAGCTGGAAGGAATGCCGAGAATCAGTGAGCCCAACTGCCTGCTCCTTGCAGAGCTACTAAAACAAAACCATGACAAGGAGTGTCACCTAGATGCTCCTTGAGCTTGGTACCATGACCACTCCCCTGGCGAGCCTGTCCCAGTGCCTGACCATCCTCCTCTACAGTCAGAGGAGTTAGAGGAGAAAAGGAAAATGCATTTCAGACCAGCTGTACTCAGTGGAATAACTGTCTGTTGGCCCTACCATCCCTTAGTGCTGCTACACATGGAGAACTTGGCTTGGCATCTGGGCTGTGCTAAACTGATTCCATTCAATGTACAAATAACAAAAGAAAAAATGCAAGCCATATACCCTATAAAAAGACAGAACCTAATCAAGCTTTAATATTAGCTGAAGCATTTCTCTCTGCTTTTGCCTGCCTTGAGCTCTAAATGCATTCTGTCAAGAGAATACTTAACAGAAGTCCAGATGACAGTTTTAGAGACCTCTAAAATATTTGATTACCTCAAAACGCTGAATAAGGTTTAAAGCACAGAGAACGGGTTTTTTTTTATCCCAAATTTCCACCTCTCTCCACTCCAACCAAATTCAAGAAACAAACCCACATAACCCACAAAACTCACACTACAGTACTCCCCTTTCTCATCTACCCAGCAAAGAGGTTTTCCTCTTTTCCTCTGCAAGTTCTCCACCTCATTATTGGAAGTAATTTGCTCTTTTATATATGACACATATATAAATACATATATAACTATGTAAATAGCCATTACAGCTAATGACAAGTAAAAATAGCCATAAAATTATTGTTACTTACAATTAACTAACTTATATCTGTTCTCTCTAGTCCCTCATTTTCTGTCTTGTAAGATATTTAATGTTTCTCCTTTCCATCAGGTCCCATAATAATGTGTGGAAGGAAACCAGGCAAAAGTTACAGGACTGACAAACAAGTCATAGAACCACAGAACAGGTGAGGTTGGAAAGGATCTCTGGGGACCACCTAGGTCAACCCCACCTCGAGTAAGAGAAAATGGGGACAAGACCAAGATAAGGCAGGATCAGTAGAGAGAGTAGGCACAAGACCGCTCAGGAAAGAGGAAGAAAACCTCAATAGCTGCACATCTTCTGTATACATAGTTTGTATGTATTGTGTATATATTAAAAAATATCACAACAATGCCCATACTGTACCTTTAAACTCCTCTGCTTTTACATTTTTGTTATCTGTCTCAATGGAGATTCCAGACACATCAGGATCTGCAAGAGGACAGCAAAAAAAGACAATTCAGCAATAAACATTTGTGATTTCACACACAGCACATTGCTTGTGCTTTGGCAGCTACAAGCAACATTTCTGAGACCTCCTCACACTGTACAAGTTAGACATTGCCTATGAGAAAGAGTACAAACTAAGAGCTAGACCATCACTGGTCTTGAACCGTTCATCTTTTTTCTCCAGGTTCTGGCATCAGTAAAAAATAAGTAATTATTTTTTACAATGGCAAAATGATATTGACATGTTAGAAGTTCTATATAAACAGGAAACATTTTATGCTATGGTAATATCTGTTTATAACTGGGGAGACATCTATTAATCCATAAGTGTATTTTCCATAACATTCTTCTTACAAGGCAAGCACATTTTCTGAAGAATAATGCTTAGATTCTACAGGGTAAAAAATATGTACAGTAATTGGCAATTATCTCAAATTCTTCTTGAAATGGGAAGGAAGATAATCAAGATTTATCTAGTTTTAACCCAAAGAAAGAAAAAATCCCCATACACTCTTAGATATCTTATTGTTGGGAGAACTGCAGGGGGTTCTCCTAAAACAGATGACTGAGGATGGAATTGCGTGAAACGAGGCAAGTATTATATCTGAGAACCATTTATTGGTAGTGAAAAGGATGTTGCCCTACTAAGGAAGAAAAGAAAAGACAGAAAATGAACAAGAAGGAAAAAGAATGGGCAGAGAAAAGAGAGAGGGTGACTGAGAGAAAAAATGGGTGTTACCAGCAGAACCTCAGAGTGGGCTGTCGATGTACAGCTGGCTGGATGTGTGGGCACATGTCCCACTGGGAGAAGCCTTTGCAGCTCCTGGAGCAAAGGCACAGCTCCTGGAGCAAAAGTACAACTCCTGCACAAATGGGCAGCCAGACATGAAGTGAGTGGGCGCTCGGGCAGAACCCTGGGCAGGGTGATGGTGCAGAGCGTGGTGACGGCCTGGATCAGCGACGCAGAGCTGGAAGCAGGTGGCTCAGGTGGGACCAAGGCAGGCAGCAGATGAAGCAGGTAGGGCATGAGGCAGGAACACAGGTAGGCAGGACAGGTGACAGCTGGAGCACACGAGGGAGACAGAGTAGTAGGGCTGGACACAGAAAGTGGTCAGCAAGCGTCCAGCCAGGGAGGGAGACAGCAGGAGAGCGAGGGCAAGCGAGGGCCAGTGAAGGCAAAAACAGGGCCAAAAGAACCACCTAGTCAGGGCTAAATGATGAAAAGCTCTGAAGCTTGTGACACAGTTACTTTTATACCCTCTGCCTCCTCCCAGGGTCTGCAATGCTGAGAGGAGATCATTGGCCCAGTCCAACATTCCACTGCAGCCCATTGTCCTTTCACCATCTGACTGGAGAACCTCTCCTTACTGACTGCCTGTTATATGTGAGATGTGGGATGGGAGATGGCTGCCAGGCAAAGGCTCCTGAGAGACAGAGCTTTCCATCTTCTCCTAGTCCTGCCTCCTGCTGATAGTGAAAGATTTTCAAATCATAGAAAATTCGGGGAATTAGAAAGAAAGTTAGCCTTAGTAGGCCCTGGGAGAATGTTAAAGGTAGGCCCTAGGAAATGTTAGGCCTTGTGTTTGCTAGATCATGTGAAAGTGCACCTGTGTAATCAATATATTATAAATTATATGATTGTTAGGTGTGATGATTACTTAATAATTAGATGTAATGATTGTTTAATCATAAGAAGAGTCATGAGAAACTATGTTTGAGGGTTTAAGGGAGATCATGAGAAATCCATGCTTGGATGAAATCAATGCATACAATAGAACAATGTAAGTTTAATAATTAATATGCAAGTTACATAATGATAGAATACAAAATATGTTCAGCTCGAAACCACGTCAGAGTCAGATTTGGATCTGTGTACCCCTGACACCCAGAGCTCTTCAATAAAAGCACCTGCACATAATCATTCTGTGATTATGCGCTCCTGAACGCTAACACTGCAAGCAGCACTTGTACAGCCCCTCACCACACACCTGTGGTAATTTCAGCAATATTGAGACAGAACTCAAAATTAAATTAGTTCCTCACACTCATGTATTGGGAACACTGAATAATCCAGAAAGAACAAGTGAAATAACCACTAGACCTACATCAACCCCCCGCCCCCCCAGCTACCAGGAGTTGGACACAGATATTACAATTAATCCACGTCAGGCTAGCAAGTCCTTAACAAAAACTGAACACAG
>JAWWEY010000001.1:14163730-14204365 GCA_035582745.1 Loriotus luctuosus | reverse complement strand
ACAATAGAACAATGTAAGTTTAATAATTAATATGCAAGTTACATAATGATAGAATACAAAATATGTTCAGCTCAAAACCATGTCAGAGTCAAATTTGGATCTGTGTACCCCTGACACCCAGAGCTCTTCAATAAAAGCACCTGCACATAATCATTCCGTGATTATGCGTTCCTGAATGCTAACACTGCAAGCAGCACTTGTACAGCCCCTCACCACACACCTCTGGTAATTTCAGCAATATTGAGACAAAACTCAAAATTAAATTAGTTCCTCACACTCATTTATTGGGAACACTGAATGATCCAGAAAGAACAAGTGAAATAACCACTAGACCTACATCAACCCCCACCCAGCTACCAAGAGTTGGGCACAGGTATTACAATTAATCCACGTCAGGCTAGCAAGTCCTTAACAAAAACTGAACACAGTTCTTCATACAGGTCTAGTTTTTTTTGTTTTTTCCCAAAAGCATCTCAAGTTCTCTTGGTTTAGAACTAGTTTGGAAGACAGCACAGACACTCCTAATGCAGTCTATTTCCTCTGTCGGCATCAGCCAACCGAACAATTCCTATAGCAGATATGGACAAGAACTGAGAACCTGTTTCCATCAATGTTTAGAAACTTGACTTAGTTAAAAATAATCTTCTTTTGACTGATAGAAACAAGGAAAATAGCAAGCTTAGATGTTCTTAAGCACACAGACCTCCTTCGTCCATCTCTAATTAATTTCTTTTTCCCATGCTTATGGGGGAAGAGTTGCACACACCCTAGCAGATGAATATCTAGTCTTGACCTGAAGACACAAACATAGTAACAATCTCTTGATTCTTACAGCTTTCTTTTAATAGTTGATTACTTTTGTTGAAGTTAGTGCCTTACTTCTGCCTTGAGTGAGTCCATTTGGGCTTTCAGTGCTCAAAGTTTTGTTTGTTTGAAGACATCCTCATAGAATCTCAGAATGGTTTGTGTTGGAAGGGATCTTTAAAGGTCATCTAGCTCAAGCTCCCTGCAAATGAGCAGGAACATCTTCAACATGAGTAGGTTGCTCAGAGCCCTATCCAGCCCGACCTTGAATGTTTCCAGGGATGGGGCATCCCCTCCATCTTTGGGTAATGTGTGTCAGTGTTTCACCACTCTCACTGTAAAGCCTTTCTTCCTTATATTTAGTTTGAAACAATCCTCTTTTAGTTTAAGCCATTACCCCTTGTCCTAACCCACAACAGGTCCTACTAAAAAGTTTGTCCACATCTTTCTTGTAAGTCCCCTGTAAGTACTGAAAGGCTGCAATAAGGTGTTCCCAGAGCTTTCTGTTTCACAGGGTGAACAACCCAAATCTTCTCAGACTGTTTTCACAGGAGGCTGCCCATGGGGCTTTGGATGCAGCCCAGCACACAGTGGGCTCCTGGGCTCCCAGTGCACATGACCAGAGCATATCCAGCCTCCCACCCACCAGCACCCCCAAGTCCTTCTTGTAGGGCCACTCTGTTCATCTCCCAGCCTGGACTGATACCAGGGGTTGGCCTGACCCAGGTGGAGCACTTTGAATTCAGTCTTTTTAAACCTCATGACATTCCCATGGGCCACTTCTTGAGCTCGTCCAGGTCCTTCTGGATGACCATCAAATCCTTCAAGTGTGGCAACAGCACTACTCATCTTGGTGTCATTAGCAAATCTGCTGAGGGCGCACTCGATCCCTTTGTCTATGTCAATAACGAAGACATTAAACAGCACGGATCCCATTCACCAGAGTACCCTATCATAGTTTTCTTCTCAATTAAGATCATTCCTTATGGTTTAAGTCCAACACAACAGAGGGAATTCTTCATCCATTCTGTGCCTACGGCCTTTTTCCTCCTTAATTTTCCGGAGTTTTTTCAGCATCCTTTAAAAACATAAATTACAGTTCTACAGGTATCTATAACCACTACCTCAGAGTCATGGAGAAACACTCAGAAATGGTATCTGAGGCCCTGGCACTGTAGCAAGAAGTTCATTCACTGTATATTGTGGTGGGTTGACCTTGGGTGGCTGCCGGACACCCACACAGCTGCTCTCTCACTCCTCCTCCTCAACCTGACCAGGGAGAAAATAAGATTAAAAAGTTCATGGGACAATAGAAAGACAGGGAGTCAGGGAGTTCAGTTAGCAGTTACCATCACAGGCAAAACAGACTAAATTTAAGAAAAAATAGTTAAATTTACTGCCAGTTTAAAACAGAGTAAATGCAATAGTTGTGGGCATGTGTTCTTCTCTGCTGCTCCTTCCTCTGCATGCTCTCCCCTACTCCAGCATGGGCTGCTTTCTATAGGTCACATTTACTGCCAGGAGCTTGCTCCAACACGGATTCTCTGTGGTGCTTTCTCGCTATCTCACATCCCCTTCCAAATACATGCTCAACAATTCTTGTGTCTAAAAGAACACAGCCTCACCTGATAGTATAAAGTGAATTTTCATGTGTGCACATTACCAAAAGATCCAAATTGTGCATAGCTGTCCTGTCTGCAATATGTTTCAATTTTATCCACTTTATGTTACCCCAAAAGTTATAATCAGAAGTTTGTAATATGAAATAAATAAGACATGAAGAATTCTAGCAATGACATTTATGTACTCTGAGAATACTGAAATAGCAAAAAAATATTCGCACTACAAATAGCACTTAGAAATTTTTCCATCCCTCCAAGAAAGAAAACTTTCCTACTGAACTTTAAAGAAAGAAATTTTTAAAATCCTCTGTATAAGCCCCCTCACACCCTGTTGAAACCAGAGGAGGAAACCATTTCTCCAGCTCCTCCCAAAGCAATAATTTCTCCTGCATGTCCATACACAGCCTTTTTTTTGTTCAGGCTAGGTCTAGAATAGCCTGGAATCAGTAAGTAATTTTCTTTTTAACCTATTACGTCCTATTTAGATTTATGGGGAAAAAAATAACACGTGACTTTTACCCAAACCATATTTCTAGAACAATACCCCCATATTCTAGATGCCAATAGTTAACAAATCACATTTATCTATTGAAATAACATCTTCCTTCATGATGGGGAGGAGCATTTTATTCTGAGGCTGACAACAGCTAACACTTGATAACATTTCAAAAGGAAGCCTTTCTAGGTGTCCAGATAAAATAATTTATAAATTATTGTCTCATCAACCTCTTCTGTCTGGACACAAAACAGCTCTAGTACAGGCAATTGTGCACCACTCTATTACATTCTCAGTTTCATGGGCCTGGAAATTTCTCTTCTTCTCATTAATACAGGTGTCATGCAGCTCACTGTCATGATCAAAATATTCACAGAATATGAAGCCAAAAACGGAAAACACATTTTATGACTTCTGGGGCAGGACCACGGTATTTACCTTCCACTATGGAAGTCATTACAGAATTACTTCGCATGCTTTTTATTGGGAGCTTGCAACTGCACAAAGTCTCCATATTTACCCTTATATCAAGGGATTTATAGAATACATAAAGATTCTATTATACAATAGAATAAAGTAGAAAATATGAGAAAGAGGGGGAGAAAGGGAGAGAAAGAAGTTCAACATACACACAAAAACCACACATATACATGATCCTTTTCAAGAAGCTGTAGAGTTCAAACAGTAATGTAAGGCAGGGCAGAGACAGCTGACTATATTAAAACCATTATATATTCTGATCAAGCAGAAAGACAGGAGAGGTCCTTAAAGCTAGAGCATCTCTCCCCTCAGACAACCTTTGAGAAATGTCTGTGTGAAATATTCAGGAACCAAGTCTTCAGCTTTGGATTTTAATTCGCCATATAAAGAGCAATAGTGAAAAGATGACATATTACTGTACCAGTAAACCTTTTATTCAGGCTGCTTTTTAAAGATCAGAAAAAAAAAAGCTGCTTTTACATGTCAGTAGCTATGTTTGTTTAGAAGTAATCTCCAAAAAACCACACTTTCCCTTTGATAAACACTGATGGCTGTAAACTGAAACTACTAGCTAAAGGAATCATTAAGGACAAACATATTAGTCAAATCAAATCAAAAGAAACAGTGTGCCTGGAAGAAATTACATGAGAACAGAGTCAAAACAAAGTTATAAGTACAAGACAAAAAACAGTCTTGCATTTGTTTTGCCAAGTTCTAAACAACAGGTGGTCTAAAGCAAAGTTTAACAAAGGGTTTCTGAGGATACTGTAAATTTAGGAAGTTCAGCATCTCAACAATAAAGGCCAATTCTCTTACTGAAGTCCCTGAAAGAGAATAGGAAACCAGACATCTGTTTGGTGTTAGCATCCTTCAGACGTGACCACTTCAGGATAAAGCCTCAACTACACAATTAAGTGCTGATGCAAACTTCTCAGCCATGGAAATACCTACCACAAGACACTCAAATGATACCTGGAGTTTTGCAACTGTCACATCATTTAAGCACACCTGTTTTGGCTCCCTTTTTGCCATACTTTACAGAATTCACAGAATGACTAGCTTGGAAGAGACCTTCAAGATCATCGAATCCAACCCATGCCCCAACACCTCAACTAAACCATGGCACTGAGTGCCACATCCAATCTTTATTTAAAAACACATCCAGGGATGGTGACTCCACTGCCTCCCTTGCCAGGTCGTTCCAGTCCTTTATCACTCTTTCCCTGAAAAACATTTTCCTAATAGCCAACCTATATCTGCAGCTTCAGACTGTGTCCTCTCATTCTGTCAGTTGCTGCTTGGAGAAATAGACCAACACCCACCTAACTGCAGCCACCTTTCAGGAAGTTATCCCACATCACTGGGGAGAAAATAGGCAAAAGAAACTCAATTTCAGACACTCAGCTACCTTAATCCTCTGCTTTGTGGGGACTGTTAAGTGAAATCTGGAAAGCCAGCACATCCGTCATGGTGTTTTTAGTCTTAGTTTTCAACTTAAGAGAAAAAAACAAACAAACAAACAAACTCTGAAGTAAAAGTAACTTCACAAAAGACTTTTGTTAAGTTGAAGTTTTCAGAGCCAATTATCTGAAGTTATCAGTGGGAGTCCTAAGAATTTAAGGTTAATTTAATTTCAGAGCCCCAAGGACAGTTGGCTCTGGAAACAAAAATCTTGAAGTGTTTGTAGAGAAGAAAGTGGAAGGGAAAAAGTCAAGTGGCACAGGGCAAGAAAGCAAGAGATTATTTAGGTCAGCCTTTCTGAAAAACTGAACACAGAAGTAGAACAATTTTAGATGAACTCAACAGCCTCCTAAGTGCTTTCAGTAGTCCCCAACACTGAAAGAGTACTGCATGAGAGGGGAGAATACTGAGGAAAAATTATAATTTAATGTTTTATAATTAATAATCAAAATGTAAAATTTAATTCCCTTCAATGTTTATATTGCTTCCTTCTTTTCTACTCACACAGAAGAGAAGAAGGGTTTGAATGAACAGAATGTGCAACTTGCAAAGGTTGAATGTAGCATGGAGTTTATTCCAACAGAGAGACGCCACAGAAAGCATATGCTGTTAGCCAAATAAATATTTATAGCTTGCACTTTTACAAGTCTCAAAACACCAGTACTCCTCTTGTCTCCATGGCAATTCAGAGGGAGCTTCTGCAAATGGGGGATGGGGATTTAAACTAGTCAGGCTCTCAGAAAAAGCCTATTTTCCAGCCATCTCTTGGTCCTGCCCAGCAATGGTTTCCACAGCAACTCATTGGCAGCTCAAAGACAGCTTGTAAATGAAGTGAGAGCCTATAGCTGCTTCAGCTGTTGCCTATTTTAAGATGCATCAAGATGCTGAGAACATGTGTCTAGTGCCACCATTTTCAAAAGACTGTGTGAATAGGCCATTGGTATAGAAACCCACCCCCCTCATATACAGTGCAAAGCTGAAGCTGAACAGATTTCCCTTTGCATTTCTAGGGGTAACAATCCAGCAGAAACACTTCCCTGTGCAAACACCTGGTGAAACTGCATAATGTTATTAAATGTGCAAAATAAAGCTTGGCACCCAGTGCAAATCAGTGTGTTCCTCTGAAGTCAATAGTACCAAGACTGATTTACATCAACTGCAAAATCAGCTCTGAAACACAAGAGAGTTGGAAAATCAGAAGAAACAAACAATACCCCATCACTCCCCAAATGAACACAACCATTCTGGCCCACAGTTTGTGATAAAGATCTCTGAAGCCTCCTACAATCTTTAAGTGACTTTTGCTGGAATTGCCAAACAATTTGGAAAGAATAAACACTTTCATGAAGTCACTTCATTTATAAACCTATAAATACACCCATTATTTATATAAAAATCCTGAAAACAGATTTTGTTTACTTTCAAACTGGATCAACTAGTATTACTTACAATTCCAGTATACTCCATATGAAACTGGAGTCCTTGCTCATTCAGAACCAGTAAAGTCAGACAAGTTCCCTTACTGTTGGAGCATATTTCCAGATGTTTAGGAGGAATGCTTTGACAGTATAATATTAAATTGTTCTAAGTAAATACATTGGTAAAATGAGGAGGTGTCTCATCCTGTAGTTAGTCCTATTAATTTAAGCTGGAACCAAATTTCTTGTGCATCATGGAATCATATAGTGATTTGGGTTGGACAAAACCTTATAGATCATCCAGTTTCAACCTGTCTGCCATCCTCAGTCCCTCTCAAATGGATCTTCTAAACACTTTTGTGATTAATCCCAATATTTCTACTAAACACACTGCAGAGGATGAGTACATACAACATTGTATTAAGTTCTGGCTTCTAAATGTATAGGAGTAGCTAACTAACCAGAATTAGTTTGCACAGCAAACAAATAACAGGCAGGATAGCTAATTCGGCTCACTACAGACAAATGTCTCATTTGCTGCAAAGTATAATGACCAAGTCAGCATTGCCAGCCTCAATCCCACTATGTTCCACCAATGAAGGAGATAAATCATCTGAAATAGTTTAAAAATTTTGAAAGCCCCATTCTCTCTGAAGCAAATATTGACCTAGAATATACTTCTATATGCAATGTGTGTAACTCCTTGAGGTGAGTTTTTAAAAAGGGCGTTACACGTGCTTTTTCTCATTCAGATTTTCTGACTTTGGGACACACCACTATGACTTCATTCTATTTAGCATGCCCATTTAAAAGAAAAAAAAAGGTCCTTCCAACACTGGTAGGCTGCTCTCCAAATATTCAGCAAGGGTCTTGTGCAATGCTTTGTGAATTTAGGACTTCTGAGATGTTTCCAGTAACTGGGGATGGGAGTGGTGGTTTCACTTGTGTAAATGTCACTTGAACCATGAATTTTAGGACTGCATCCTATTAGACAGCACTGAACTTGGCTTTTAAGCTTTTTGTCCTCCAGACTAAAAACCAGGTTCTTTGCCAATACGAGCAGGGAACATGATTACCAGTTCTCACAGCTAAAAGAATATGATGAACCCTTCCTAAAATCCAAATGCAATGGCCAAATTTCTCATCCCATTTTCATTCACAAGGTCTTTTACATTGCCAAGGTTGCTCAATAGCCCCTTCCTGGCAGAAGCAACTAATAACCGTGTTTGATGACCAGTACCTTCAATCAGCTTTGTAGCTTACAGTATGAATGCATATTTTTAACTTTAATTCTACAGGCTTTTAATAGATAATTTAATTGTTTAATGCTGAATTTTATAGAAACATCTTCTGGCATATTTGAACAAGACAAGCTACTCTACTTCCATTGAGGCTAACACATACCAAGAGAAGCTACAGCAAACAGAAGATGTTTTTCACACTCTAAGGAGGAGGTTGATTAGAAGAAATCCTCCGGAAGGTAGAGCTAGGAACAATAGGTCACAGTATAAGATGTGCCAAGTTTTCCTTAAAGGGGACAAAGAAAATTAAAACCTCAACTACAAAACACTACAGTCTTCATCACAGTAAAAGCTACACAAGCAAAGCAACATACAGGTATTCAGATTAGAAGACATTAGAACAACACTGGAAGGTTACACAGGAAACAGGAATAAACAAACTCTATGGCTTATCTATTTTTAAATCAACTATAAATTTTAACTCGGTGATCATCACAGCTTTCCACAGGAAAGATGTTTTAGGAGCCACATCCTCTAAAGTGCTTCCCTGATTAAACACTTGCAGCTTTGCATCAGAAGAAGGGAAAGCTCAGTACATGAGCCAATATTCACAATTCAGTGTTTCGCTCCTTCATGCAATGGGATTTGATGATCTTGTCTGCAGGTACTTACACTAAGCTGTTGCACTGTCACAAAAATTGTTTTAGAGGGATTTATCACAATAATGTATTCCACAATCCTCAGGTCTGTGCCCAAAGATGGGTATTGTATCTTTAAGACCCTGTAGCCCAAGACCTGGTGTGTGGGGGACCAGGGGGGTGAAGAGTTTTGCTTTATGTATGAGCATTTTTAAAAGCTCCTGCCCAGCATTTTCATGGCTTTGTGCGGTGTGGGTTTTGCTGGGCTGGTTTGGTTTTTGGCCCAGGCAAAAAGCTTTTCCTTTCCTTGGCTCAGAGATGCTGCAGTAGCAGCCTTTGGGCTGCCTTAAGGTGAACTGAGCAGCTCCTGGTCAGAGACCAGGGACATTGTGTCAGCAGGAGTAGAGCTGCCCTACTCCAGTGCAAGCCACACTCCATGAACCACACCGAGCTGGGAAGAAAACACGCTGAGAGGCTCCAGCCCAGCTGCTTTACCTGCTGGGATCTGCTGGACTTTGTCCTGGGGAGAAGGCTGATGCCAGATGAGCCACTGGGCCTCCGTCTGCTGCTGGAACTGCTCTGTGAAAGCTTCTGCCTTCCCAAGAGGGAAACTAACACCATCCTGGATTGCATGTTGAGAGCAGGTGATCTCTGGCATTTTGGGTCTTTGCTCCAGTGTGTGGGGGGTGAAATCTAACAGTTTGATATCTAGCACTTATTTACTTTTTTCCCTGCCTTGTGGGCATTCTGTTTGTTAATGAACTGTTGTGTGGTTTTTTTTATTTTCACCTATTAGTATTCATTTCCTATTGCTGGAAAGGAATTGTTGGAATCCTTTAGAGAAGGCAACTCATTCCAGTGTTCTCCTTTAAATCGTCTCAAACTGAGACAAAAATGAAACAAAAAAAAGATGTCAGCAATCCTGCAATTCTGTAAAAAGACAATAAAAATATTTTTTAAAGCCATGATTTTTTGTTTTTTTGGAGTAAACCACATGTAATTAAGGATTCTGCCCCCTGAGTCACTACTATCTCCAGCACAACTTCCGTGCTTAAAAGTCTGGTGGTTAAAGTGGCTGTCTGCAAAACCTCAATAACACATATAATATCACCAATTTAGTTGTTTAATACCAAATTTTATAGAAACATCTTCTGGCACATTTGAACAAGATTGAAGCCACTCTAATTCCATTAAGGCTAACACATGCCTAGAGAAGCTAGAACAAACAGAAGATGTTTTTTACACTCAAAGGAGAAGGTTGTTTAGAAGAAACCAACATTACATTTCTAGAATACCTGTTAGAGTCAATAGATCAACGTATTTTATTAAGCCATGCCTGCCATATAGGCATATATGCTGCTTTAAGCTAATGTTTTGTCATGTACTTTTTCTACCTCTGCCTGTATTCCCTTTATAACCAACTGTTCATGGCATACTGATGCTCTAGAAACTTGGGTGACACAATTATTGCTTAAAGTTTCCTTTAGAAGTCACAGTATCATTAAGGTTGAAAAAGACCTCCAAGACCATCAAGTCCATCCTGTGACCAATCCCTATCCTGTCTCTCAGACCAAAGCACTGAGTGCCATGTCCAGCCATTCATTGGACACCTGGGTGGGGACTCCACCACCTCCCTGGGCACCCCATTCAATGCTTGAGATCACTTCTGAAGAAGAATTTCTTCCCAATATCCAACCTGAATGTTCCCTGCCACAACTTGAGGCCATTCCTGTTGCCCTGTCACTTGTTCCCTGGGAGAAGAACATGGCCCCAACCTGGCTACACCTTCCTTTCAGGGAGTTGCAGAGAGTGAGATATTGCCCCCTGAGCCTCCTTTTCTACAGGCTGAAAATTCCCAGATCCCTCAGCTGCTCCTTATCAGACTTCTGCTCCAGACCCTTCCCAAGCTCTGTTGCCCTTCTCTGGACATGATCCACCACTTCCATGTCTTTCTTGCAGTGAGGGCCCAAAACTGGACACAGGATTTGAGGGGTGGCCTCGCCAGTGCCCAGGACAGGAGGACAATCATTGTCCTGGTCCTGATTACATTAAGACAAAATAATGCCACTCTGACTGAAGAACAGTCCAAGGACTATACTGGGAAACAACTTATTCAGGCATCAGCATAAATACTGTGATCACAAAATAAGGTTTTCAGAGTTCAGCTCTAAATTCACAGAACAGTTTTGTTTTTATAACAGGATCTAGGCACATTTACAGATTTATTCCCACTGTTGTTGCAGGGCTGAACTTATTGCAATGAGCCTGGATGGTACAGAGCATCAGCAGTTCTATGAGTGGCCAAGAAATCAAGAAAGGGAACAAAATGGCTTGTTGAATAATACATTGCTACCCAAGAGATACCCAAAGAGAAACCCATTGCCAACTCAGTCAAAGTTCAACAGTTTTGCTGCAAAAACCTTTGAAAAATAAGCCTGTAAGTTTTTATTGTTTATGAGCATCAGATGTTATTTTAGGGCAGAAACGGAATAGGTTCTTGACAGGACAAAATTAATTACCCTTATACAGGAAAGATTATCCACTTCAGAGTTTACAGATATGTAATGCAACTCTTTGTATACAACTCTTCATAGCCAAGTCTACACATATCTTCTACTTAAACAGTCTAATTTTATAACAAAGCCTCTTGTCCCATTTAGCCATAAAACTTCCTTGGAGATTGTGTGTCCCCCCAGCACATGGATCCCATCCCACAGCAGAGACAGCTTAAGAATGAACTGTCTACCCTTCAGTTAACACAACTGGTAATCTAAAATAACCAGATTTTTTTTTACATGCAAGATTTCAGCAAGGCTCCATAAAGGTACAGGGGATTCAAACACAGCATATAGACACAGGATTGCAACTTTAACAGCAACACAAAGCAGTAGAAAATTTTTCCCATTTCAAAACTGATTAGTCCCCTCCCAAAACTGAGAGTGTTTAAATTACTAATATATCTACACTGAACTTAAATAGTGTGCTTTGAGACAAAGTTAGCTCAGGAAATATGTTCTGCACCTGAAAGTCCATACCTACAAAGAACTAGCTCTCCCCCTCCTCTTTCTCTGTTCACATAGCTTTCAAAAGCTTTGAATAAACTTTAAATATGTGCAATTGCTTAAAGAGGCATCACTTCATCCTTCTCTCACAAAAATCAGTCCTCCCAACAGCCACTTATTCTAGAAAGCCACTGTCTTTCAGCAACAGGGCAAAGCCTCTGTAGCACTGTTTTCCCTCCCTTCTTGCCCCTTAGAAAGGTGGCTAAGAATTTAAACACAACTGGAAAGCGAGTAGGAACTGTGTGTGGATTGTTCCTGTTTTTATGACGCAGCTAGAGATACAACTGGAACATAAATGAAATAAGAAACAGTGTGCAGTGGCAGGGAAAAAGCAGAGCTGAAAAAATCTTCAGTCAGTCTCTACAAATATTGCTGGTTCCCTGTTGACAGAGCCTCCCCAGATAATTTTTTATCCCCCAAAACAAGAGTCTGAAGACAACTGCTATAGAAGACAAGCACATTAACTTCTGCAAATACCCAACTGCATCCTTTCCCCTCCTCCTCTTCCCCCTCTCAGCCACATCTTTTCTCTCACAAGTATCATCATTATCATCTTTTAGGCAACAAATGGAAGAAAATTCCCTGAGAGAAAGAAGAAAAAAAAAAAAGGAAAAATCCTAACTTCCAACATTTTTTTACTCATTTTTGCTAGCTACTACAAGGCTTCAGTTATGAGACAGGGCATCCAGAGACAAGTACTACCTACGCATTCTAGTGGCAACCTGCTCACATAATAGACATTAAAATGCTGTTTTTCTGCATGTCATAGATGGGTAATGCAATGGTTAGCTCCCACAATTAAGGGATGAATATTATGTGTATGCTAAGAGAAGTTTCATTGACATATAGTAATGTTATTGTGATATGTTCTCCCCATACTCCTCTTCCCCCTCCCATTTTATTGTTGTCATAGGGTGACCTTGGAAGTGAGGGCATTTGGGGTGAGGGCAGGCTTGTTGCTGGGGAGCACAGCATGGCAACACCTGACCTTAATCAAATTGCAAGAAAGGAGTCTCCATCAATAGACAGAGAAGAAGAGTTGAACCATGGACTTTGGGAGGGGCTGGAGTTACCTGATGCAACACCAGGAGTGTAAAAGGCGGAGCAGCCATTTTGTGGGTGAGCATGTGGCAGTTTAGTTCTATGTTCCCAGCACTGCTCTTTCTCCTTAATCAGTCATTTGTTGTATTTATTAAGGTTTAGTAAACCTTTGAAATCTTAAAATGAGAGGTTGTTTGTCACACTGCATATATTTTCCTCATATTTTTACAAGGATGCCAAACACAAACGCTTGTCCAACTCTAACATACATGAGTCTGCATAACACCCCCAAGATTGCCTCCCAGTTCACACTGGGCACTTTCTGCAGGCTGAGATACAATAATTTTGGCTTGTATATTATATTAATTTGAGCAAATGTAATTTCTCAGGAATTTTCCATCATTACCTCCAAGCAGTATATTAGAAGTTTGTGAATAACAAATACAGCCTGTTTTGTTAAAATTATCTAGTATCAAAAAAACATATAATACATCATTTTTCTATCCAGTCAATAATATGTTTTGTTCCCCTTTGAATCTGATCCCGTGGTTTGGATGGGGTCAAAAGCATTTTCAATCCTTAAGATGTTAATCCACCTAAGAGCTATGAAATATATCTATTGAAACTTCATACTTGTAGGGTCTGTTCTTTCCAGCTCAAATCTCACCATTTTGTACCTCTTTAAACAATCAGAATCAAATTGTAGCTATTTCAAGTCAAGTTTTATTTTCCCATCTCTTACTAAAAACTGCTAAGATTTGAATTTCTAAAAAGGAATAATTCAAAAAGGTTCAGTACCAGGTAGTTTTGTTTTTTTTTTTTTATGGTTTCCCCTGCAAATAATCTTTGGGAGAAATTGGATGCCTGCTTTAATTTCTATTAATCAGAAAGGTTGACAGACTTACTAGTAGTTCAACACTACAACTGTTACATGACTTGCTCTTTTCAGAAATAGCCATTTTCCCCTTCTTCTTTCTCCAAAAGCTCCTCCACCTCCCACTGTGTTAGAAACCAACAAATGAACAGGACCAGATGTTCAGCTGCCAAGCTTACTTTCTGCCCAGTTAAAGAAATTTTATGTAAGCACTTGAGTGCTTGATGATATATTGTGAGCATAGAGGTCACAAAATCAGTTGGAGTCCTCCTGGAAAAAAAGTGACTTTGGAAATACAGGTGAGTGCAAGCAATGGCAATCATCCAAATGCTTCTCCAGCCTCATCTGCTGTCTCATTCTTTGAAATTCATATTCCATTCTCTAAAAAAACCCAGCATTTAGATGAAGGAAAGAAATAATTTGTCTTGATTACAAGACACCATAATATTTGCTTTAAGCTTCCTGAAGTTGAATTACAGAACAATCACAGTGCTTTGAGGAAGATGTGAGAGGCTTTTCTGCAGAAATGTTTTGCTGAAACTGATGGTTCTTTCAAAAGTACTGGGGATGGGAGAAGACATGCTAGAAAGTAAAACTGTAACAAAGTTAGCTTAACAAAAGTGAGGTGGGAGAGGGGGTGAGCTAACCAGAATAGAATGAATGACTTGAAATAAAATAAACAGCTTCCACATAACATTTCCCTGAGTTTCCATTAAAGGGCTCTCCCCATGGTACTGAACTAGAACTAAACTAGCCCCTGAACTAGACAGAAAGAACTTGTAAACCATCTCTTTTCCCACAAATATGCAAAACTGCCACAAAGCTAACATGGTGGAGAAGAACAATCCAGCAAAACAAGAAAAAAATAGCAAAACAGCAGTAAGACAGCTCATTGTACACATCCCCAAGGACACTATTTTATGCAAATTTTGTTTTTCCTGATATCCTTATATAACTTCAAGGGAATTTAGCCATTCCATATGGCCCTGTCAAACAGTCTGCAAGGACAAATACATATGTCTGCCTTTGCTTCAATTGCTTTAATAGACAAGATATTTATTTTCTAAGTAACCTTCCTTTACATAAGCATTTGTACTGGAGCCACCTCTAGCATTTCTAAGGGAAAGTATATGACACTAAGCCTTACTTTAAGAAAAGGGTTCCTAAAAGGGTTCACCATGTGCAGGGAGCAAGTGTCTTCAGAAGTGTTCCAACACAAGGATTACATTTTGAATGTTGATGGATTCTAAGTAGATCATACCAGATGGACACTTCTACATCCCAACTGCACAACTATATTATTAGCTGTTCCTGGCTCTCTAAAAGCACCACCAACCCAAATCTCTTCCCCCTCAAACAAAGGAAGCTTGCTTACTGCTACTGCAGAAGGTTCACATGCATGTCACTGTCTATCTTCAGTGAAGAAATACTACTATTATTTACTCATGTGAATTTATGAGGAAACAGAATTTTCTTAATATCAGATGTACAAGAAGATTCTCCCATACTTGACAAGAGGCCTTCTGTCTTACAGACTTCTTCCTAGTGACCACCAGCACTTGAGAAGAAATTAAAGCACCTGGGGCACCCTTGGAGGAAGGGTGTCTGCTGTAATGCTTTTAGCTCACTTCTTTAAAAACAGGTCTGCACACACCCCAAATAATATTTGGAGTTAGCCAGTGAACACAGACAAGTTTGGTTGCTCTAGGTCATGAAAAATGACACCAGGTCTTCTGTTAGATCAATCAACTGAAAGGATGATGTCAAAATTCAGCTACTTCTGTATTCTCACCAAATCATTTGGACTGGCATCAGCCAGTTTCTGAAGCAGAACCTGGCAGCTACCAAAATAGGCTGCAGCAGGAATTACAGGTGTAATACAGGAAATAATCACAAAAATATCTTTCTGTAATTCAGTTAAATAGCCAATGGGAAGACCTCATCCAGGCTTAATTAGATCTGTGAATCACAGTGGTAGCTTTAACTGTCATTATTAATGCCAGATGCCCTATGATATTCACAATTACCAGAAATATGTATCCTACAACATGAACAAAGAATTGTTGCAACTTTAAAGCTGAGAAAACAAGACCTCAGAGGCCAAGCAATAACAAAAGCAAGTCCTCCTCTTGCATTTGTCCACCTTAAAAAAGAAAAAAGGAATTGTAGCTGTCCTGATGTAACACTTCCAGTCATGTTTCTTGTCTCCTCTATACAGTGAGGGAAGACAGCCACCCTCATTTTCTCTTTTGCATATCCAATAGCAGTCTGTGGGGCCAGCAGCCGAGAAGAATGATACCATGGGGCCAGCCAGGGATGAGCTCTCTCTGCCTTCTCTCTGCTGGAGAGAGACAGGAGGGAGACAGAACAGCTGCACTTGTGGCTGAGCCCTCTCAGGAATACAGTGCCCTTCTAAGCAGCACACCCAGGTTTAAGGAAAACAGCATGACTTGCTGTTTTGAAATGCAGCAAAAGCCATGATTTCTGAGAGACCTGCCAGTAACTCACAGCCAGTTTCTTCTGAGCATGAAGATCTAAGCAAGAGGGTGAAATTGTAAAGGTTATTAAATAAGCTAGAGAGAAGCATGTATCCCTTTTAAAGACAGAAATAGTCTTTCCTGCCATGTCAATTTGTATCAGTTTTTGATGCATATGGGTATCTTGTGCAGTCTCACCAGTTATAAATGGAAACTGTTAGGCTGAGACTAGAAACAAACATTGCTTTTTTGTACTTAGTTTTCGTTTGTTTATATATTAGCAGTTTATTATCCTCCTACAACTTATGTTGTAGTGCCTAAGAGTCTGTGCATGTTTCTAAACCTTGAGCAGCCTTTAGCAAAGAAATACTGCTTCTCACCTAAACCAGCAAGAGAATGAACATTCAGTTGATGCCTCTTCCCCCACTCCTCCTCCAAAACCAGACTGTCTGCTCTACAGCACTATGTTGAGCAGATATTACTAGAGAACTATGCAGTCTTACAAACTTAAGAAATCCCATCTCACCTGAATATGGCCTAATTTAGAAATCAGTTCCTACCGAGCTCATCCAGCAAACAAAGAGGGTTCAACAAAAGGCTGAGGGTTGACAGTAGTCTCAATTTTGAGTACATCAGTTGTGTATCACATACAGTCAAGAAAGCATAGTTTAAACACTTTCACTCACAATTCCTACAGCAACACAGTCATGCTTTATGATTTTTTTTGTCAGGGTTGGGGGAAAAGAAACAAAACACTTCTTTGGTCTAGAATCTCTGTATCTGAGTGAAAGATCTCTGAGAAATAAGGAGTGGGGTTTTCTTGAGTCAGAACAAATAAACAAAATATCACCTTACTTACTGGTCAAACTACCCCAGTGAGCTCCATCAAATATTTAGGTAAGACTACTATTTATTGCCTCTGCATTGTCCTCACACACACATATTGTACTGCATTTGCTTCCAGCATCACCACCTGAAGTCTAATGTCAATGTCCACTACTATTAAGAAAAATCACACCTAGATGCTTCTCAGAAAGGCCATTTGGTCAGTATATACTATCTCCTCCCATGATGGTTAATAACAATTTTTGTACCTATTCTGTCTCACAAGTCTTACGCTGTGGCACCTTTTACAACTTTGAGATGTCAATTCCAGAAGCTTGTGCTGAGGGAGAACATGATTAAAGACTCCCAGCTTCCTCTACTTTCCCTAAATTAAAGGTGGAAGGGAAGATTAGCTCACAGAAACTACAATTTCTGCAGGTCATGAATATTTCTTAGCAAGCTCTCAATGAAAAGCAATTCAAACATCATCTGCCTTGGCTATGCTGATGCCCTGTGACCAGCTTACACAGCTTTTGATTTCTGCAGCTCACCTACCAAGAAAGTTCTCTATACCTGCTCCACAATCTAACCACAGAATTGCAGAACCATTTAGGCTGGAAAAGATCTATAAGATCAATCAGTCCAACCTTTGACCGACCACCACCTTCACAACTAGACCAGGGCACTGAGTGCCATGTCCACTTGTTTCTTAAACACTTCCAGGGATGGTGACCCTACCACCTCCCTGAGAGCCCATTCCAGTGCTTAACAACCTTTTCCATGTTCTTCCTGACATCCTCCCCTGACTCAGCCTGAGGCTGTGTCCTCTTGCCACGTTGCTGGTTGCCTGGGAGAAGAGGCCAGCCCCTATGCTGCTTGTGAGGTATCGACCACTCCTTCCTTTTCCTCACTGGTTTCTGCCCATTCCCCACCATCTCCAGAGCACATGGGTCCCACATAAGAGACTGCTCAGCCCATATGCCTGACTTGGACACCTGAATTACTCAGCCTTACTGTTCATGTAGACACACTCCAGCCACAGGAGCAGCAGACTTCTGGTTGCCTGGATTTCTTCCTGGGTTTCCTCTGGCTCCCACAAACAATAAGCATTTGCACACCCATGCACCTACAATCACTTTCTTCACAAAAAGACTTCTTATCAGCACCTTGCTTGTAAACTTGTTTTCCACCTAGTGTTTCTTTGGAATTGGGACAGGAAGAGGAGAAAAGCCCACCAAGAAGAAACCCCCAAGTCTGATAACAATGTAGGCACCAGACTGTGATGCACTGTATTGCATGCTCTATCATTTCCTTATCAGTCAAAGCCAGCACTGCCAACAGACAACTAACAAGGAGGCTGAGCAGCCTGAACCCACTGAAACCTGTCGCCAGAAAAAATCACAGCAGTTTCACCTGCTCAGATATATCATGCAATTAAGAAGAATGAAGTTAAAAAAAAAAGAAAACAATGTTTATTATTATTATTGGTTACTATGTGAAAGAGAATTTCTGCACTAGCTGTTCATTTAACAGCCCAACATTTCCAGAAGGTCTTGTAGGAAAAAAAAGAGAGGAAAAAAAAATTTCCAAGCCAAAGACCAATCAGACATGCATAACTTCAAGTATCTCCACTGCAGGACTCTGAAAAAAAAAAAAGGGAGCATACACACACAGAGCTTTCTGTTAGGTAACGTTCTGTTAGGAGGAATGAAAGGTAAACCTTGAAATATACCCAGCATCAGTACCATGGATGTTCCACATCTACAATGGATTGAGAACCCATCCTGGGCTGGTCCTAGGTGGTCATTTCATTGGAAGACATTGCTACATAAGTCTTTTCAAAACACTATTTTCATGTACAGCCCTTTCCCCAAACATCAGTAAGATACAAAAAGCACAGAACAGAAGCACTGGAAGACATGATCTGAAAGTGACAGCCTTATCACCACCGGCACCACTAACAGTAGTGTTAATTCAGTGGTTCTCTGCAGGTACCTGCTGCACATCTCTCCTTTTTCCTATTATTTATGCGTGCTTTCCGGCTGGGGAATCTTTGCCCAACTTATTCTAACCTTACCCTTTTGTTTTTAAGGAGTTAGGACCATAAAAATACTGGAAACTGAAGTCTGTTCCGAAGATGCAGCATCCAGGGCTGGCAACAGAAAACGCCCTCCCGCCCCTTGTTCATTCACCTTGCAAAGGCCACCAGTAAAACAAACTCTGCAGCCCGCATCCTAAAGTTTGCACGGCGGCAGACGGCCGCTGACATGCACTTAGCCAGGCCGGCCTTAAACAGGTTACATCTGCGCGAAAAGATGGAAAAAGACACATGGAAAGAATCAGCGCGCACCGCCCCGGCTGTGGCGGGGGACGCGCTCGTTGGCGTTTCGTTCTTGGAGACGCGACTCGGCTCCTCTCGCTCCGGGATGAGGGAGCGAAGCGGCACCTCCGGGAGCCATCCCTCTCAATACACACACACAGAGATTCCGCGGGGAGCGTCCTTCCGCAGCCCAGCGGGTCGGGAAGCCCGGGGAGCCCCCCGAGGCGGCGGCATCCCGGCGGGACAGGGACACTTACAGCTCAGGAGCGCCAGGCACAGCAGGAGCAGCAGGCGCAGGCTGCGGCTCGCCATCTTCCCGCGGCAGCGGCAGCGGCGGCGTGGGGCGGTGCCCGGGGCCGGGGGCTCGGCGCCCGCGGAGCTCTCGCAGCGCCCGGCCGGGCTCTGCCTCCGCCTCTGCCGGAGCCGCCCCAAACTTTTAACGCGTCCGGGGAGGCGTCTTCCCGCTCGGAGCGCAGGAGCCGGGGCTTGAGGCGGGGATGTGCCCTGGCCGCCCGCCCAGAGCGGGGAGCCGCGGCGGGCTGCGGTGCCGAGAGCATCCCTCTCCTCCACCGCCCCCGCATCCCGGGCACTGTGCTGTGCTGAATCCAGAACTTCTTCTCTCTGTTTCGTTTATTTATATATTTATTTTTAACCAGGGACATCTTCATAAACTCAAGGACATTTGTTGCAACAGAATAAACTTTTCGTTAAGAAAAGATTTAATTTCTCAAAGAAGAGCGTTGTCCCTGTTGCTGCGCTTCCCTCAGGCAAATCCCCCCCAGGAGGGAAGTGGGGATAACGGGGTGAAATCACGGAATAAACATTTGGATATTTCGGCTAAACAAGAAGCCATGTGAGGGCGAGGCGAGGCGCTGTTTTAAGGCGAAAGAAGTCACAGTGACTCCTTGTGCCTCTCTGTACAGCTGGATTGGACAGAATCCCACCTACAGCAGGAGATGGGTCACACGGTGACCTTCGAAACATTTTTATTATGTTATTATTTTGTACCAGACTAGGAGAGTTTTTTTTGTTAAATATACAGGTGGTGTAATGGTTCTTTAAATTTATGAATCAAGGAAAATTACTCATCTTGACAGTTAATAGTGTAACTGAGTAGTTTCCAATGACATCTTAAAAATGCATTACCACTGATGTAAAGCAGTTCTATAACAAGAAAAGTATCACAAGTATTTTTTTTGGTAATCAGAACAGCAATGTCGGCTATATTTTGTTAGAGGGCAACAAAATGAAGAAAGATCATTTATAAATAAGATCTCTAACAGCTATTTTAATGGAGAGCAAGGAAGTAGGATGCCACGATGCTCTTCATGGCAAATTCTTCTTAGTTTATTTTTCACGTGGAAAAAATGTATACAGAACACAAGTAATATTTCTTTTTAAAAATCTGCATGCATATATGTATGTATGTATGTCCAGAATATATTACTGGCAACATGACATGCATTTAATAAAATCAAAACTGTCCCATTGAAAACAGAAAAGTTTTTCTGTGTGTCCCAGCACATCATAGCTTTAGGCAAGTACAAAGGTTCATTGATTTCAGTAGGACTGTTTTATTATTTAGTCAGACAGTGGTGGAAATGTTGTCTTGATATAACATTTAAATATGGCAAGAGTCTGGTGGAAAAGTTATAAACATGGGGAATGTTAAGAAATTGCAGTATACAATTAAATTAAAGGATAGGTGATAGGATGTTATTAATACTGATGGTTGATGAAAAACTAACATGCCCTGGCCATGTGTGCTGGAAGCCCAAAACCCCCACATTGTGCTGGGCTCATCCAAAGCCCGTGGGCAGCAGGGAAGAGAGGGGATTCTGCCCCTCCACCCCTCTCTGCTGAGACCCCACCTGCAGGGCTGCATCCAGCTCTGGGCTCCCAGCACAGCAAGGACAGGGACCTGCTGGAGCCAGGCCAGAGGAGGCACCAAGGGCATCAGAAGGATGGAGAACCTCCCTGATGAAGACAGGCCAAGAGATTTGGGGCTGTTCAGCCTGAAAAAGAAAGGGTTGCATGGACTACTCAGAGCAGCTTTCAAGTATCTGAAGGGAGGCAGGAGAGGGACTCTTCATCAGAAAATGTAGTGACAGGACAATGAATAATGGGTTCAAACTGAGAGAGGGAAATTTAGGTTTGCACATATGGAAGAAATTCTTTACAGTGAGCATGATGGCATGGATTGCCCAGAGCAGCTGTGACTGCTACATGCCTGGAAGTGTTCAAGGCCAGGCTGGATGGGACTCTGAGTGACCTGGTCTAGTGAAAGTTGTGGAATGAGATGGACTTCAAGGTCCCTTCCAACCTAAAGCTTTCTGTTATTCTGTGATTCATTAACACAGCTCTTATACTGTAGTAAATCCATTTAAATAAGAAGGTTTTATACAAGCATGAGGTCAGACTAAAGTTCCTTTCTTCTGTTCACTATTTCATTTCTCACGCAAGTGAAGCAAATTCCTAGTGTTTCCCCCACATTCCTCTGACTTTTTCTAGTACAGTTCATATTATCTTTCCATTCCCTTGTTTTATTTCAGCAATGACTAGATCATGGTTTCTCCGCTTGCTTTATACAACTACAGGAAGCGCCAGCAGTTAAATGTTAGTATTTTGAAAGCATTTACAGAATTATTGGAAAAGTGGTTGTAATACACATGGTTCATTTAATATACACAGTTTTTCTCTATGTACGTTGCTCAACAATTGTGTTCTTAAAAGTACTGTTAAGTACTTTGTTAGAAGGGCACAAGACTGCTATCCATATTTTGTACCTTTTAAAGTTGGAGTAGAAATGTTTTCATTAAATAACACATAGAGCGCCAAATGGAAGAATTTGAGATGCTCATTTTAAGTTATTCTTGGATAACTTTCCACAGACACTCCTTTTTAGAATAATAAAAATAGTCTATAATTAACATCTGCACACAAAATGCTAGTCAAGAATAGCCCTCTTATTTTGTGATAGCTGTTCTAGTCAAGTTCTTTGTATAGAAAAGCCTTGAAAAATTGAGTGTAATTGCAACATGATTTCAAGATTTGGATGTTTTGTAGCAATCCCAGGAATTAATAAAATGCTCTCATTTTATTAGGCAATATTTTAGATAAATCTACATTCTTACATTGCAATGGAATTCTTCCTCTTTTTAATGAAACTTTCTATTGCAAATATGAAGTGCTGATGATAATCTGTTCTAATAATGAGTTTACCTCTTTTATTATTGCACCATCACTGTGTTACGGTCCAATTTTTAGAGTTATTAGAAATGCCTCTGCTTGAATTAAGATGTAAACAAGACCATTTGCCAAAGTCAATAACACGGGTTTTATTTAATTAGAAATATGAGTGAGACAGAGAGAGAGAGAAGGAGAGAGAGAAAGCAAGAAATAGAAAAGAGGTAAGGAGACAGAAAGAGAGTGACAGAGACAGATCAAAGAAAATATCAGTACTGTGTGAATCCCAACGATGTTCTGTTGATCCTCTCCAGCTGGTGGTCTTGGTGGTGAAGGTCCCCCCTGAAAAGCATGGAATCCAATGGATTAACACGTGCTCAGGCCAGGTCACCTGAGAATGCCCAGGTACCTCCCCTGGAAGGAGGCAGTCTCTTGCAGCAGACTCTGGATGTGTTGCATCATTTTGCATCCATGCAGTCCTTTGGTGCAAGGGCTCTGGGATGCACTTTCAGGATCTTTGATGGATTATGGTACCCCCTCAGCTGCCTCCCATGTGAATGTCCCGTGGATGTGACCTGTGGAGTAGGGGGTTTCACAGCTGGGCAGGTTTGTGTGAGGGAGGATGAGTGTTCACTGCCTCTGACCAGAGGTTACACCACACAACCAAAACCTCCTCCTTACCCCTCCGCTGGGGGCAGTCTGTGCAAACCCGGCCTCTGTGGGCTGTGGTCTCCCCCATCCCAAACTTAGCCAGGGATGGTTCTTTGCTGGTTTTGGCTTTCTTGTGGATGTATTCATTTCCCTCAGCCTTGTTTGTTTCTCCCCAGACTTGGGATGATTGAACATAACGTTGCATTTTTCTTATCTAGGCTGCTTAACTCACAGTCCAAAGTTCCAGTCAGGCATCTTCAAGGAGGGGTGGGCTTCTGTGGTTGTAGCTTCTTTATACAGTTTTTACTATAATGGGCAAAACTCCTTCATAGCAATGTTTAAGGCATGAACCACTTCAGTCTGTGACACACTGTCGAAAAGTTCTGTTCTCCTCACCTAACAAAACAACTGTTTTGAAAAAGAATTTCTAAAAAATCTGTGAAAGACCATAAGACTCTGGCTCTTCACTTGGGAAACATTTTATCTTTCCTAGCTGTAGGATGCTAAAAATGAATAAAGAGAAATCAAATTATATTAAGAGAATCCTCCTTTTGGTTATTTCTCCACTCAAAATATATTTTATTTTACAGGGGAAACAAAATCTCTCTAGATTTGTTCTTCAACAATTTTCATGCGGATTTCTAGAATAGCTTTGATGTAAAAAAAAAAAAAACAACAAAAATCAGTATAACAAATTAGAACTGCTAAATTTGGTTGCAAAGGCGTTGCAATGTAGATACTCAAATATCTATCACAGACATATTAGCAAAGAAGATGACTGATTCCTCTTCTCAAAACCTGCATAGAAGAGGGCAAAAACAGTGCAGTCCATGAAGAGAATTGGCTGTTTAATTAGCACCTTGAAGAGTAAGATGCTAATTTTTATGGAATCTCTTCTCTGTTATGGCTTACATATGACAGACTAGAAGATAGTTGCAGGAGAGATGATGAATGTTCATCCCTGCACTGCCATTAAAAAAAAACTTTAGAAAAAGTTTAATGACAGACAATGTTTCCCTAGTCAGTCACATTCAGGCACATCTCAAGTTTGCTCATTGAATTTAAGTAGATTAAATAATGCAACCCTCATTCCATGTAAGGAAATACATATTTTGATCCTGTTGATAAGTTAGTTGATAAGGTAGTATAGATCTCTGATGATCTGGGAGTAGCTGTTCTCTTGTTTGCAGAGTGAAATGCCAGTCAAAGCATAAAGGATTGCAGTTCTGTGCTGCTTTTCCTTTTTCTTCCTGAGCTTTCCTACCATGATTGCTCTTTATATGTTTTAGTGTCTCTTGGTTCATCTATAATAGAAGATAACCCAGAAAGTTTGGTGATAACTGTGCCTGATAATGATAAGAGTAGCAGTGGGAAAGATGTAGAATATGGAGCCACAAAAGGAGAAAATGAAAAACACAGAAAAAAAAAGTGTTCCTGTGCATAAGTATGCCTATAATTCTTTATATGAACAGTTGAGAACTGTTGGAACTCACATGGTTCAGGCTTTGATCAAGAAGACACCTTTGAATATTTTTCCATATTTAACGAACAAGAAACAGATCTTTTCATATTTCTAAAAAGAGAAATGCTATGTTTGCGATGGTCAGAGATGCCATTTGAGATTTGGTGCCATAGCCTGTGCATGAGATCTCTGTACACATCTTTTTTCTAAGCACACTAAGTTGTTATCACATATATTTGCTCTAATAAATGCTAAATACAGTAGCACACAGCTGTGAAGTGACCATTCTGATGTGATTCCAGGCACGGCTATGGGACAAGTTGATGGAAAACTATTTTGTAAAACTGCTAAAACAGACTCCATTGAATTTAGCTCAATTGCCAATATGTATATTTTACAATCCATATAACAAAGTTTTTTTCTAAAAACCATTGATTGATGTACTATGCATTTTTTGTGCAGCTTTGACTGCCAACCTGCAGTACATTGAATCTATCAGCTTGAAAGCCTTGCCCTTTCGTGTAAAGAATAATCAGCAGCCATATATAAGTGTGTAGACAGGCTGATACTTCCAATTTAAGGCACGATTCTTTTCTTTTGCAATTTTAGTTATCACCACACCTGGTTTGTTACAATGTCCTGGAGTATTGCTTTAATGGCTCTCCACTCCCTTGGTTACAGAAGGCCTTGTCTCCTTTTGAGTTCTGTGGCTTTTTATTGTTTTTTATAGCTGCTTCATGTGAATTGCTTTAACTCACATCTGGGGAAAAAAGCCCTGATTTATCTGACAGATTATCTGCTTGTTTTATAATTTGACACTAAAAACTGTGAGCAAGTATATTTGTGAGAAAAGAAGCAAAAAAAAAAATTTTTAGATACTTTTTTTTTTTCCTCCAAGTGGTCATTGATAGCTGTTTAAAGACAGAGCATGGCATTACTTGTTCTCAGTAGTGTTTTTCAGTGAAACCCCCTACAGCCCACCTTCATTTTCTGGAATGTCTTGTATGATTTTATCTTGGACTTGCAAAGTACAGAATCAATGCCTTTTTCTTCTTTTTTTTTTTTTTTAATGGAACTTGCAAGATTACTGCCAGTGAGTAGGCAGCTCAGTAGCAATTAAAGGTAAATTTCCAAAAATGATCATCACATGGTATGGCACTGTTGGACACAATTCAGCCCAAGCAACAGTAGACAATGCATTAGTCACAATGCTGCTGGTGGAGAATTCAGAATTATTTTGCCACAGTGTTCATAATGCTTTACTGTTCACTAGGTAAAAGAATGCCTGGATGGCAGAACCCAGAGTTCTGGTGAGTGGTGTTAAATCCAGTGGGCAACTGCTCAGCAGTGGTGTCCCCAGAGCTCAATATTGGGGACAACCCTGTTTCATATCTTTGTAATGATCTGGATGAGGGGATTGAGTGCATCCCCAGTCAGTTGCAGATAACACCAAGTTGGGTGGGAATGTCAATCTATTGGAGGGCAGGAAGGGTCTACAAAAAGAGGCAGGACAGGCTAGATCAATGGGCTGAGGCAAATGGTCTGAGGTTCAACCACGCCAATAACCAGGTCCTGCCCTTAGGTCACAACAACTCCCTGCAGGACAGGCTAGGGCAGAGTGTCTGGAAAGCAGGAAAAGGACCTGGGGATGCTGGTTACAGCAGCTGAACATAAGCCAGTACATGCCCTGGTGGCCAAGAAAGCCAATGGCACCTGGCTTGTGTCAGAAAAAGTATGGCCAGCGGGACCAGGGCTGTGACTGCTCCCTGCACTCAGCACTGGTGAGGCCACATCTCGAAACCTGTGCTCAGCTCTGGGCCCCTTAATTCAGGAAGGACACTGATGTGCTGGACTGTGTCAAGAAGGGCAATGAAGCTGGGGAAGGATCTGGAGCTCAAGTCTGATGAGGGGAGGCTGAGGAACCTGGAGTTCTTCGGCCTGGAGAAAAGAAGGCTGAGGGGAGATCTTATCATTCTCTACAACTACCTGTCAGGACAGTGTAGCCAGGCTGGTCACTACTCCCAGGTAACAAGTGATAGGACACAAGAAAATGGTCTTAAGTCATGCCAGGAGAGGTTCAAATTGGATATTAGGAAAAATTTTGTCATAGAAAGGGTTGTAGAGCATTGAAACAGGCTGCACAGGGAAATGGTGGAAGTGTTCAGAAAATAAGCAGATGTGATACTTTGTCATACGGTTTAGTAGATGTGGTGGTATTCAGTTAAAGATTGGACTTGATGGTCTTGGAGGTCTTTTCCAACTTCAGTGATTCCATGATTCTATAATTCTATGGTGTTATGAAGAATACACCTCTTAAGATGTACTTACACTGCATGTTGTCTTACAAGGCTGTTGCTGCTTGTAGCCATGGATTACTGCTCTCACTTGGCTTGTGCATGAAAATTAGTATAAGAAATAATGTTAATCATACGAATAAAACATTATCATTCAGCAGCACTCATCCTGCAAATTGTATCACTTCAGCGACCTTGCATTCAGTGCCTTGTACAGTGCTGCTACACTTGTTTACCTAGAGGATCAGCAGAGAGAAACAGCCAAGAATGGCAAAGGGAGGCTCAGGAATTTTGAAGCCAATTTTACTTTTGAAGCAATCTTTAAGTGAGCTCAGAGCTGGCTTTGGGACTATGAGGCTGATAAACAGTCATGGTTTGCTGCTTACGCTCTTCTGTTGGGTCACATACCATGGCATAAGAGCAATTACAGGGCTCCTCTTGCTTCAGAGGGAAACCTCATAGTTTCTGACCATTATAAAATAATAGATATGGCTTTTCTGAAAGCTAAAGGGCTTTATGAAGACTGGTAGAATGTAATTATTCTTGGACAGTTCTGTTGAGCAATCTCTTCTTTGTTTTTCTTTAGGCATTGAGGGTGGGCTGCCCAGGCTCCTTTGGATGCAGCCCAGGACACAATTGGCTTTCTGGGCTTGAGCACTCACTGCTGGCTCAAGTTCAGTTTTTCATCAGTCATCACCCCTAAGTCCTTCTACAAAAAGCTGCTCTCAGTGAACCCTGGGTGAAATTTCCAGCACTTTTGGACATATTTTGATTTCCTCTGGGTGGTACAGCTCTGCCCTGTCATTCTGGTGGCTGAGGGTTACCAAAAGGCAGATAACCTTGCTCCTCTCTGTAGTCTTCAGTGTGTTATAAATCCCAGATTTTTTAAAATCTACATTGTGCTTCCAGAGCTACACCAAAGAAGTAAAAGGACAGAGCAGATATTCTACCATCACTTTTTTCTGAAGATTCAGCTGAATAAAAAGTTGCAGACACTTGTACAAAAGAAGGTTTATAGATTAGGAAGTGACAGTTTAATATCGATATGTATAATAAAGTCTGTGGCATTAAGTAGGACTTTACTCCTGTTCAATACTCCCTCAGAGTGACAGAACAGGGTTGGTTCTGTCTCTCATTCTCTGAACATTCTGAATTATCCACTTATAGAATAAGTTATACCCTACTCTAGTAACCTTGTATTGCTTATGATTTTTTAACCATTTAAACCAAAATGATTATGTCACATGATCATTGACTGCATATGATTCCTTGAGTTAATAGGAGAAACGGTATAGTTGAGCTGTAATTATGCAAACATTGGCATCATTCTATGTAACTTGGTTTTGTTCTGGTTCTTATTACTCTTTCTTTTAGTTATTATTAATACATTTTTCTTTATACCCTTTTAAAGTTTTGATCCTGCTTTGCCTTTCTTCTAATCCTACGTCACAGAAGGAGATGAGTGAGTACATTGTACTGAGTACACTAGTGATTGGCCAGCACTGAACCCACCACACTAATTAGTGAATTGGCTGAAAAATCTCAAATTAGCAAACCAAAACCACTACACAAAATTGGTGTTTCCACCTGGTTTCAAACTTAGACTGTCACATCCTCCCAAAGCCGAGCCATGCAAACCCAGTGCAGGTGGGCAGTGTTAGCAAAGGGGAGCAGGTGGCCAGTGGTGGAAGTACAATATTCTGGGATCATGTTCCTACCAAGAGTAATGCTCAGAAATACTCTCCAGGACACTGGAAACAGCACCAAGACTGTCAGAGCTCACACAGTGTTTGGACAAGGCTCTCAGAATGACAGAATGGAATTGGGAGACGCTACCTGGTCCAACCTCCCTGGTTAAGCAGGGTCACCCCAGAGCACATGGCACAGGATTATGTCCAGATGGTTGTGGAATATCTCCAGTGAGGGAGACTCCAGAATTTCTCTGGGCAAACATGGTGTGACTCCACAAGCTCTGTCTCGAGCACATGGTGGTGGGATTCTTGGGATTGTCTTGTGCAGGGCCAGGAGTCACAGTCTGGACTGGAATCACAGTCATAGATTCACAGAATGGTTTGGGTTGGAAAGGACCTTGAAGGTCATCTAGTTTCAACCCCTTGCCATGAACAGAGACACCATTCACTAAACCACATTGCTCCAAGCCCCATCCAACCTGGCTATGAACACTTCCAGGGATGGGGCAGCCACAGCTTCTCTGAGCAACCTGTGCCAGGGCCTCATCACCCTCACAGGGAAGAATGTTTTCCTTATATCTAATCTAAACCGACTCTCAATTCAGGCCATTTTCCCTTCTGTCACTACAAGCTCTGGTAAATAGTCTTGCCTCTCTTTTCTGTAAGTTTTCTTCAGGTGCTGGAAGGCCACAACTAGGACACCACAAAGGCTTCTCTTTTCCAGGCTAAGCAATCTCATTCCTCTCAGCCTTTCCTCAGAGCAGAGGTTCTCCATCCCTCTGATCACCTTGGTGCCTGCTCTGGCTGGCTCCTAGACGTTTGTATCTTTCCTGTGCTGCGAGCCAAGAGCTAGATGCAGCCCAGAGCTGGATGCAGCCCTCCTCCCCTGCAGGTGGGGTCTCAGCAGAGGGGGCAGAGGGGCAGAATCCCCTCCCTGCCCTGCTGCCCACGGGGCTCTGGATGAGCCCAGCACACGGGGGGCTCTGGGCTCCCAATGGCCGGGGCATGTCCAGCCGCTCACCCACCGGGATGAGATCGTCCGATGATCGCTGCGGGTCCCTTCCAAGGCAGAACAGACTCTGTGGCTCGGAGCTGTGCCGGCGGCACCGAGCCCACGAGGCTCCCGCCGCCCAGCGGCCGCGGGTGGGACAGCGGCGGAACGGCGCGGCTGCGACCGCTGTTCCTGCCGGAGCCCGGGGAGGAGGCACCGGGGCTGCTGCGGGAGCATGGCCGCGCCGTGGGCCGTCCGCGGGCTGCGGGCTGGGAAACGTGAGTGCCGGACGGAGCCGGGACTGCGGGAGGGAGCCGGGAGTGCGGGAGAGAACCGGGAGCCGGGAGTGCGGGGCCGCGCCGAGCTCAGGCTCGTACTGCGGCCGTGCTTTCAGGGGCTGAGGGGGCCTTATTAGGCCGCGGGGAAGTTGGCCTGTCTGAGGGAAGGGCCTTTGCAGCCAGGGAGCGACATTAACTTTTGGATAGGATCAGCAACCCAGGGTAGTTAGTGTTGGAGGACACTTCTGGAGATCATCCACTCCACGAGCAGGTGACACAGGAACATGTCCAGGTGGATTTGGAGTGTCTCCACGGAGATACTCCACACCCTCTCAGGGCACCCTATTCCAGTGCTCTGCCCCTTTCCATGGAAAGAATTTCTTCCTCATGTTGAAGTGAAACTTCTTGTGTTTTACTTTATGGCCGTTGCTTCTCATCCTATCGCTGGTCACCAGTGAAAGGAGTATGGCAGCAACCTCTTGGTACCCGTCTTTGAGATATTTATGTGCATTAATGAAATTCCCTTTCAGTCTTCTCCTCTCCAAACTAAACAGGCCCAGATCCCACAATCCTTCCTCATAAGAGAGATGCTTGAGACCCCTCATCATCTTTTTGACCCCTTTTGTTGCCTCAGAGTCTCCTGTTGTGATTTTGGGCAGTGCGGGGTCCCAGCATTCTGGAGCTGCAGAAGTGCTATCTTGTAAATATTGAGACAGACGGGTGGGTCATCGGTAGGGTTGTAGAAACCAAAACCTTATAAAAAGGCTTTGAAAATTCAGAATGGGTCACAGGATGGTTGAGGTTGGAAGGGCCCACAGTGGGTCATCTGGTCCAACCTCTGCTCAAGTAGGATCATCCCAGAGCACATGGCACAGGATTGCATCCAGATGGTTCTGAAATATTTTCTGTTAGGGAGACTCCGCACCCTCTCTGGGCAAACTGTTCCAGTGCTTGGTCACTGTGCAGGAAAGTTCTTCATGTTCACGTGGAACTTCTGTGCATCTGTTTCTGCCCATTGCCCCTTGTCCTATTGCTGGGCACCACTGAGCAGAGCCTGGTCCCTGCTCTGACCCCTCCCTGCAGGCACTGACAGACACTGATGAGGTCCCCTCTCACTCATCTCTTCTTGAGGCTGAACAGCCCCAGTTCCCTCAGGCTTTCCTCATTTCAGGGGTGCTTTGCTGGACTCACCCCAGGATTGCTGGCTGTGGGATTATTGCTCACTCAGTGTCTCTCCTGTCCCCAGGGTACATCTCCACACCGGCTGTCTCTCGGCTGACGCCCGATGAGGTGGTTCGGATGCGAAATGACCTCTTCACCAAAGAGAAAGAGAGACAGTTGTCTCTTCACCCACGGATTGAGAAGATTGAAGTGAAATACACCGGGAAGCCGCACCCTGGCAGTGTGTTTGTCATGAACAAGGCTCTGTCCACCCCGTATAACTGTGCCATGCGTAAGTGGATGCACTTCTGAACTAGCCCCTCATGGTGAACTAGTGCTGCCAATTGAAATAGAAACAGTTACTTTTCGGAGGCTTATTTCACAGTTCATCCTTCCAGGTCATTTACAAATATGAAACTTGCAGTTGTTAGAAATGCAGCAGTCTCAACTGCTGATCCTGAAAAATATGCTTAATAACTAATACTTTAGGAGATTTTTATTTTCTTTAGATTTAAGTGAATGGCATTGCAAGAACTCTGTTCTGGCTTTTGTGGATGGTGAAGTCTGGGACATGTACAGACCCCTGACCAAATCATGTGAAATTCAGTTCCTTACCTTCAAAGATGAAGACCCAGAGGAAGTAAACAAGGTAAGTTATTATCTCATTCCATTGTAGGTGACCCTGGTTCTCTGTGCCTTGTCTCATTGCAGGTGGCCCTAATTATGACCTCTTGATTCTGTGTGCACCTTTCAGTTCCATGCCTGTGTGCTTTCTTGAACTTTGTTGTCATTAAAGTTCTGACATTTTAAATGTCTTTTTAATGGTGCACCATGGCTATCATTGGCTGGACTAGTGTGTGGTGAAGTTTTGGCTTTCCTTTCAACTGTTGTATTATTCTGGGATTTCAGATTTAAATATCTCCAGGGTTACATCTGGCTTGCATTCTAAGGGAAGTTTTGATTTTTTTCATTTGATTCTGTTTGTAGAATCATCTCTGAATAGAAGTTTAAATACTAAAGAAAGTAATCATAGAATCATGGAAAAGCTTGGGTTGGAAGGGACATTAGAAGCTCATCCAGTTCCACCCCCTGCCATGGGCAGGGATGCCTTCCACTAGACCAGGTCACTCATAGCCCTGCCCAGCCTGACCTTGAGCACTTCAGGGGTGGAATACTTGGGTTGGCAGCTAGGTTTGTGCATCATCCAGTTAAGTTTTGGGAGATTTTTTTTGAATGATTATCTTCTAGGCATTAAATCTCTGTTCTGAAATTCTCTTTGCAGGCATATTGGCGTTCCTGTGCCATGATCATGGCGTGTGTGCTAAAGAGAGCATTCAAGGATGAATACTCAGTCAACCTAGTTAAAGCTCCAGAAGTGCCAGGTGATAAAAATGTTTTATATTGACTGTCTTTTACTGCATTTCAAGTGAGTGTTTAATAACCAAACTTAGAAAAGATTCTTTCTAATGATTGATGGTACTTAGCATTGATATGTGTATTACATGCTGCTGTTGTTACATTTAATTTATAATAACCACACTGAAAACAATTCTGTTATCAATGTTCAGAAAATAGGTCTGTGTGGCCACTGGGTTTCAGACCACGTAGGATTTCATAGCTGAAATTAGTAACTAAACCTCTGTATTGTGAAGTAACATGAGCAAGGTTTCTAGATGTGATGAGACATTTCTGTGGAATTTGCTCTAATAACTGCATAACCTTGTCCATCACTTATATTTCTAAAAATGACAATGTCTACACCGAATTGGAAGATTATTGAGGTACAAACAAGCTTAATAACAACTTCTGCTCATCCGTGATCTGATTTAAGATTTAGAAAAGTGAGAAAATGCACAAGAGAAGAGGTTGTTTCAATAACAAAACCTGCATGATTATGCATTTAATATATGAGAAGGTTGGTTGCTGGTCATTTGGGGTGCTATATCTGCTTCTCTTTTTAGCAATTTTAGCATTTGTTGTGATTGGTAAGTACAGGTAAATATTTCAGTTCTACCAGAATTTGGAATAATCTTGGATATACTCAGCTATATCATTATACTGCATGTATAGAAATAGTGTGATCTTACTGAGTTTATAGATTTGATTTCTATAAATAGCCATAACTCAATATACACAAGAGTGTTCTAACAACTGTCAGATAAATTTGTGTTCCCTTTACCAGAAATTTGTGCATTGCTTGTGTCATGGATAAACAACTGGATAATGGATAATGTTGTCTGATTTCTCTGTGCAAAAAATTCCTCTTTATAATCTAATAGCTCACATTTATTGTATCAGACATACAATGGAAAAACAGTGAAGTATTTTTAAAGTGAGTGGTTTTGGGGTTTTTTACAGTGTTAGATGTAGTTTTGTGTAGCAGTTTATTTTTTCCCCTCTTTATTGGGATTCTCTTATACTGACGTTGCGTTAAAACTCCTTTCAAATTACTTTCTCATTCAGTGAAGTGAAATTAAAATAACACAAGTTCAATCTGTCATTTTATAGTATAATCAGAGCTGAAAATTTCTGTGATGAATTTCTAGAAGTAATTCTGTTTTTCTTCTAATTTATTTTGTTGTAAGAATATGGTATGATGGTGAAATGCATATTTTGTTACAAACATTAATATTTTCATATTTGGATTGGAATTGCAGTGATCTCTGGAGCTTTCTGTTATGATGTGGTTTTGGACAATAAACTGAATGACTGGAAACCAACAAATGTAAGCACTTTTCAGGCATAAACCCAAAAAGTTATAGAGCTTGTGTCCTTGTCCAGTTGTTCTTTTTTGACAGGGGAGAAGAGACAGAGTTTCTTCTCCCTTTTTGTTAGTGCACATTTGGAGTAGTCTTTGGGAGCTGATCTCTGCATTCACCACACTGGTGCTATGGCAGAGTGCTCTCACATTTCCTTTCAGACAAAAATGAACCTTGTGCTGTCTTCCACACGCTTTCAGGCTTTAGGTCTGTGGAGGCAGAGAAAATTCTAGTCTGAAGTACAAGTTCAGAAACACTAGGTAGGGCCACTGGGACCTCAGTGCCATATTTGTTACTGCACAGATCTGTTCCTCCTCAGCTACTCTTGCCTGGTAATGTAGATGCAGCCTCAGTCTTTGTGTGAGTAGAGTTTCTGAAAATAAAAGTGTGTATAAGGCATATTTTCTGGTGGCTTACAGCAGAATCAGCTTGTTGTTGAATAAATTCTGTGAGCACATTCAGCTGCAGCTCTCATTAATAGCTTCCTTATGTTTCATGCTCTGCAGTAAATCTAATAATCTGAATGCTCTAAATCTCACCACCATTTGTGATCACAAATGTTTTACCCAACTGGGGCTCATTCTTATTCTTGTGCCCAAAAACCAGCAGAGGGGTGTATGACTAGCAAAGCAATATTGGTACAATGCAGAATCTTTCTTCAATATAATCTTGTGGCTGAAGTAATTTAGTTAGAAATACTGTCTGCATGATATTTTAAATGTAATTCCACTTCATAACAAATTCTTATTTACGGGTAAATCTGAATTACGCAGAACCTCAGATTTTGGTCCAAGGTGACAAATTTTTATTTATTAAATATTCAGTACCTGTTTTAAGCTTTGATCTATCATAATAGAGCTTATTTATAAGTGAAGTCACTACTCTGGATAACTAGATTTATAGATGAGTGTTCAACAGTAGCAAGACCTGTGTATGTAGTACCATTTTCCAGTAGGGAAAATCTGCTATTAAACTGCCTACATGGGCAGTTAAATTAATTTTTTTTTTATGGAAAATGCCTATTTCTCATTGAAATGGCTGGGCATTGAGTCTGTCCATTAAAGCAGTGATGATCTGTAGTGCTCTTATGATAATAGTAAGACACTCCTACAGTAAAATTGCTGTATTTAGGGTTTATAGTAGATGATCTTTGTTGCTCTGACTAATATTTAGTGTTTGCTGTGCTTTATCTGTTCACTACAGCTGTGAAAAAGTGGTTACAGTTTTTATGTTCTTTTGTTAGGACAACTTCTGTTCTCTTACAAGGGATGCCAGAAAGCTAATCCATCAAGACCTGCCCTTTGAAACACTGCATGTTGAAGCAAAAGTAGCACGTGAAATGTTTCAGCATAATAAGTGAGTGTCTGAATTTGCCTTTCTTTCAAAGAGGCAATTAGAAATCAAGTCAAATCTCTGCTTGGTTTTATAAATCTACAATAAGATGTGACGGGTGAAGTAAGAAGGTACTTCTGCCATTGCTCCCACCAACTTACTCGCACCAATTTACTTAGTTCTTGTTCTCTTCAGAGGCCAACACCAGCCACCTTCACTGGATGTAGTTTCATGACAAACTGAAAGACTGAGACTTCTTTTGTTCACTAGTGAGCTTCAAGATTCCACTACTATTAAATTGAAACTCTGGTGCTTAGCCTTGACATGTTAGCCTTTTCTGAAAGAGTTCCATATTTGGAACATTTGGAAGAAATGTATATTTTTCATGTCCTGGTATCTTCAAATGAAGATTTAATGAAATGCAGTTTTGAATTGTGCAGAGGAAAATGGGTAAAATACTTTGGTCTGTGCTATAAAAAAAGGTTTCAAAACTTCTTGTCGTCTTTGCTGAAAAAAATACCTCAGCCATGTTTCTGGTCCACAGCTTTTTGCTAGTTGGAGAGTGTTTGTACACTGTCTTCTAAGGAAATGCTTCCTAGTGTCCAGTTTGAACCACCTCCCAGTAAAAGCATTAAACCATTCCCAAACATCCTGTCTCAGGATCCCATGTTGGCTGTGCCTGATGATTGCACTATTTTTAAAGTGCCTTTCAGTAGTGCTCAGTAAAATCTCTGTAATTTTTCCATGAACTGAGGCTAACTAACAGGTCTGTTAATGAAAGCATGTCAATATGTGTTCTCATTAGGAATTTAAACCAGTCTTAAAGCTCACATAAATACAAGCATGATTTTTAGGAATTTTAAATGAATTAAATTAGTTTCTGAAGTGCTCTTATAAGACCAAGGTGTTAAAGGTGAGGATTTTTAAATTTTTTTTTTCTTGTCCAGATACAAAATGGAGATGATAGAAAGAAAAGCTTCTCAGAATGTGGAAGGAATTGTACCATTACATAGGTAAGCAAAACTGAATTCCCATTCTGTAATGATTCACTGGAACATTTGAGTATATTGCAATACTCTCTGCAACTGAGAAGAGCAAGTTACTTGGGATAGTTTTAGATTTAAAGATCCCTTGTATTCACTACTGTCTGTGGTCTGTCTTAAGTTGTTGGTTAAGTTGTGATTTGTTTGCTTGGTTTTTTTAATGTAACCATTATTTTGTGATACTTTGTGATACTACGTTTCTATTTCTTGTTATGTTAAGGATGGTAAGTGCCAGAGAAGTCTTACTGTTTTCCTTGCTTTTACACGAAGACTAAATAAATCTCTAGAGCTTGGCAGGCTGAATAAAATACAAACCAAATACTGGTTTGAAAACAAGAGTTAGCATTGTATAATGGGTTTTTCTTTCAAAGTTGTCAAGATCTTCCCAACTTGCAATCTACTGCTTTGTAGTGGTGGAGATAAGAATAGAACAGCATCGTGGGGATTCAGTGTAAGATACAGAGTTCTTAGTCTGGAGGCAGGATGTGTCTCAAGCAATTCTCTGTCTTCGACTATTGTAGGATATTCAGTTGTGTAGATGTTTGAAGAGTTCCTAATTTGTTTTTGTTTTATCTTAAGGAGCATCATCTATCTAAAAGAACAGATATCTTTGCAGTGGTGGTTCTTGAAATTTTAGAACAATGTTGTGTCATTCTTTCCCTCCTCCCACTCTGATTTGCTCAATAAAGGGGAAAATGGGCTTACCCATTGCTTTCTGGGAAAGGTTCATTCTCAGCATTTCTTTGCTGTACTATGCTGTCTCTTTTTTCTTAATTGATTTGCAGTTTTCCAAGAACTGGAAAGGGAAGTAACTGTGCAGGTTCTAAACACTGTATTGTGGAAAACAGGTGATCTGGGAGACAAATCTTTTTCTGGTGAATTACAGTTATCCCAGTTTTAGAGCCAACATGGTATCAAAGACTTTTTAAACCTAAGGTCCTTTCCTAGACTTGAGGTTTAAATTTTTTAAGTTCATTTAAGGAAATTGTGTGACCTGTACTTTTGGTTTAGGAAACTTCAAAATACTGAGCTGGAAATTTGTTTAGATTTGGTTTGGGATTTGTGTGGATTTTCTTTCTGTTGATTGGAGTTTGCTAATCAAAATAAAACCTAATCTCCTTGTATTTTACTCCAAATATATTTGGCATATAAACTGGGGTTTTCCTTTTCCCCCCAGGTTTGGTGACTTTGTAGATGTCAGTGAAGGTCCTCATATTCCAAGGACAAGTTTCTGTTTCCAGTATGAGATAACAGCAGCCCATAATCTTCAGACTGACCAGTCTGAATTGATAAGGAGATTCCAGGGTGTGTCCTTGCCAGTCCATTTGAAGGTAAGTAATCCATTTGGCACAGGTTTTCCTTCTTTAAATTAGAGCATTTTACCTGTGTTTCCATTTTTGTTAGGTGCTGTATTGGTAGCTAAATGGAATTCTTAGTTGAGAGCTGTAGAAAGGGAGGGCCCCTGATGGTGACTGTGTTGGATATGTGGGGTTCATTTTCCTGAAACAGTTGTGGATGTGCAGTCAGAACTAGAAAAGTTTGCATGAGAGGGCCCATGATGTTATTTTGCAGAATGGAAGGTGTTGTTTTTATTGCCATAATTGCTGCATGGATATTTCATTCTGCTTGCCTAAGTTGTGCATGCCAGTCTTCTGACATCTAGGCTACTGACAGTGCTTAAAAGAGCAGAACTTTGTGTTTATACTCATGATAAATATACCATTCAAAGAATTTCATGATACCAAAGTAAAAAGTAGCAACAAGAAATGTCCTAGCTCTAATGAGTCTTAAACAAAGAACTGAAGGTGGAGGCAGGGGTCTTTATTCCCATTCATGTTGACTTACATGATTTTGACCTTGTGATCTGGAACATGTACTGTTGTCTTAGTTGGGGAAGTTTTCAAGTGTTCCTCAGCTGATCTCTGTGTTCCCTTCCTAAGCATAGTTCCATTTTTTGCCAATTAATTCCTCAAGGATTCCACACAGTGGATGAATCATAGAACCATAAAATGGTTTGGGTTAGAAGGGACCTTAAAGTTCATACAGTTCCAATTCCCCTTCCATGGACTGGGTTGCTCAGAGGTCCATTAAACCTGGCCATCAACACTTCAGGGATGGGACATGTGATGGGTAGACGTTTATTCAAGTCCCCCACATAGATACGGGCAAATTGGACCCCAAAATTTTAAGTTTTAAAACAGAACATTTGAACTGGGCATTATTATGGTTTTGTACCATAATTTCTATACATTTGTCAAATTTATTCTATGATAAGATTATTTTTTACCTCTGCTAACATTATTTAATGGCATTTCACACAGGCTCACCACACTGTGTGGCACAAGCTGCTGGAAAGATCAAAGAGGCTGGTAAGTCTCACTAGAGGTGAAGTATAGGTTACCTAATACAAAGGTATGCTCTGATAGAGGATGTTTTGAATGATTAGAGGTAGGTAGCATACTCAAGAACATATCTTTGGGAATGGAAATATTCACAGGTGAATGGAAATCAGAAATCTAACTGCTTGCTTATTAGAGAATGTGGTAGCACTGTTTGTGAGGTCTGTTATTAAAAAGCATTGTGCCATTTGTATACCAAGATATATAACCAAATCACCACTATCAAGACATATTTAAACATAGGAAGTCTTTGTAAGAATTAAAGAGCAATGGTTATAGAGCCTTTCGATCAACAATTTTACTTACTTGTTTGGCAAGAGACAGAAAAAAAAAACACTTTGTGTCTTCTGAAACTTGTTAGCCATGGATATGTTCTGAGCTTGCCCCATGGCATCTTCCCTGAACTTAGTTTGAATATTCTTGTCCTTCAGGTTGTTTAATTTTGGAGGAGATAATAGTCTTTGTAGATTGTCCTTTCTTGTTATAGTGATAGTATGAGGGGAGGATTTTCAGGATCAAGGAGAGTAAAATAATTTTTAAAAATATAACAAAATTGATATCTTTCTGCAGGTCACTGAAGAAGAATATTTGGAAACAGCAGCACAATGTCTTGAGGCAAAAAATGGAACTGAAGAAGGAAAACATGTATCAATTTAAATTAAGTTGAACCTCTAAATGTACATAATAAACTGTGTATTTTTACATTACTTGTTTGTGCCTCTTACGAAATGTCAGTTAATTTGAATTCTGTGATGTAAATCCTAGATAAGTATAGACACAGGTATACACAAAATGTTTCAGTCCCCTTTAAAGGTTTCTTTAAAGAAAAAAAGGGTGGGTGAAGTTAATTTTTTATTTGCAGTAACTTGCAAGTTACCCCTGTCCTTACCTTGGCAACAGTAATTGCATGTGTCCATCCACATGTTGTTGCCTACTGCAACCGAATGCTGAGACAAATAGTATCTTAAAAAGATACCCTTAAAAGTATGTCAAGGTATAATTGCCATTGCTTTACCAATACAAAAATAGTAGAATGTAAAAGTTCTCGGAGTTCTTGGAGTTTAATGATCTCTTTCTGCTGCACAAGTGCTGTTAAAGATAATTTTCCAGAATTATACCAAGAATTTAGTTCATTTCTTGGATACCTAGTGTGCTAAGATTTATTATGCCTTTTCTTTGTTTGATGTTTAAATATGGTGACTTGAATTAAATTTTGGAAGGGGATTTTGTTAGATGATGTTTTCTGATGTTTTGTATTTTCATCCCTAACTCATTAGAACTGTTCTCATTATACCAGAGGAAATTTTTATTACTTTTTGAAGTGCCAATATTTTCTCTGAATTTCATCCCAATTATTATTTTTACCATTAACTGCATCACATGGTTCCTAATCAGCTGACACCACAGCTTTGTGAGAGCAGGGTAGTAGTTCAGTAAAATACATTTAGGTATAACCCATGTTTTCTCAGGATACTTGGAAAATGAATGGGTTTTTTTCTTCTTGATTAATATTGTTTATAATAGTATCAGATGCTTATTTTTTAAAATAAGATTGTTGATTCAAAGTTTACCTTCAGTGCACACATTTGCATTTACACAGTCTGTATATTTTCATTAAATTGAACTTGCTGGAGTGTACTTTGGGTTTGAACCTGTTGTTTTGGTGCTGGTGAAGGAGCAGGCATTGTTTCTTGTCTTAAGAAAGACAAAAATTTGCTGTTTTGTGTTGGTTTTTTTGGGTTTTATTGTGGTTTTCTTTTAGTTTTGCTTGGTTGGTTGTTTGGTTTTTGTTTGTTGTTTAATGCAGTACTTGCCATCTTTGATTAACCCAAGACTGGTGAAATTTTTCCGTCTGAATTTTGGGATCCAATCCGTGTGGTCTGTTTGGAATCTTAAACTTGTTCTGTTACAACCCAGAAAGGCTCCTGATGTCTGCTTGCTATTTTGGGTATCCAGAATTCCTCCTGGATTCCACCAGCTGCAGAGGAAGGTGAGATGGCTGCTATCACTTAGGAATATACCTTATTAAGCCTGCATGGAATTTCAGATTTTTTCTGGCATGTTCTTTTTTGGGGTGCTGGGGAGAGGTGGTTTTTTTTTGTTTGTTTGTTATGTTTGGGGTTTGAGTTTTTTTGGTTGGAGCAGCAGGAAAGTCACCCCACAGGTGAATCCCCACAAAAGGGAATTTTGCAAGTGTGTGACTACAATACTGAAAATGTTGTTGATGTGTGTAGCAGACCCTTCCCTGGAGGTTGTGCATAAAGTGGTGGAAGCTCAAACTTCTGTAGAACTCTTGTGCTATCTCACACCTTGACTTCCATGGGGTCCAGAAGACAGGTCTTCCTTAGGGAGAGATTTAGCTGGAGGATGCCTTTGAAAAGCACCAGGATCCTCACAGAGCACAGCAACAGTCAAGAGAACCAGGCAGTAGTGTTCATTTCTTTCTCACCATAGCACATTTTGAAATGGGAATGTAGATTGAATTCTGTTCTGCCAGTATGGGATTCAGAACCACATGTTCAGAGAAGAACTTCTGTAGCCATGATATTTTCTGAAAAATCCTTTCCTTAGGATTTTTCCTCCTGAGAAGCTGAGAGACCTCAGGAACAAAATGTAAACAATGGTTATC
>JAWWEY010000001.1:14137977-14163630 GCA_035582745.1 Loriotus luctuosus | reverse complement strand
GTATAGTTTTAATATAATATATATAATAAAATAATAAATCAGCCTTCTGAAACATGGAGTCAGATCCTTGTCTCTTCTCTCACCCTCAGACCCCTGTGAACAGGGTCACAAACATCTGTGGTTTTTTTGGGAGGGATGGCTCATATGGTATTTTGTGTACTCCCTACCTGATCTGTATTAAGTGATGACACTGCTAGAAAAGCCCTGAACATTTCTTAAATGAGTGTGAGAACAAATGAAAGCAGTGCTCAGTTCCCCCGGCAGCCACAGAGCAGCAGGGAGATACAACCCTGAGCTCAAGGCCATTTGTTTTACCATTGACTGTTGGTGCATAAAATGCTGAAATTGTCTGCTGAGAAGGCTCAGCAGCAGCTGAGCCAGAGTGATGCTTCCTTTCTCTTTTTGACTTAGGTTTTCTGAATTTCAGCCGAACTGCAGGGTGGTTCCAGCCTGGCTGGCTGTTCGGGGCTGTGTTCAGCCACACACCTGCAACTATCACTGTATACCATACTTAAAGATATGGGGTCACATAAAATACCAAAATGGGCATGGCAAAGCTCTGACTGAGTGTGGATTCTGAATGTTTGTGCACTCTCCTGCCCTCCCTGGGGCCTGGCCCAATCTTCTCCATTGGAAATAGTCAGAAGTCACCATCACTGATCAGTTTAAAAAGATACAAGAAAGTAGATGTTATTTTCTATACTGAACGCCGTAGGAAACTGCAGGAATTAGGGGTGGATAGATGGGCAAAAGAGACTGCAGAATTTAGCCAAGTCCCCTTCTTGGCTATTTATTTTTGTTAAATTTCTGTGTGTAAAGAGGCAATTTTTACTCAGCAAAAGAACTGCAGAGCCAACTAAAAGTAAGGAAATATCTAGGAGGACACAAAACTGCAAAGTGGAGAAAGGGGAGGGCAGGGTCACCTAGGCCAACATAAGTGAGTAGAAGCTGATACTGGCCAGATTCTGATAAGGAATAAATAAGAATTTTTTTTATGGTGAAAGTGGTGCAACACTCAAATGTGTTGTTTGAAGAACTTGTGAGTACCTCAGCCTTGGAAATGTTCAAGGATGGATTGGATGGCACTTGGTGCATCCTGATTTAGTGGGAAGTGTCCCTGCCTGTGGCAGGGGGGTGGAACAGGATGATCTTTAAGGTCTTTTTGAACCCAACCCATTCCAGGATTCTATAGTGACAGGGGAAAAGACCTGAGGCCTTCTTCCTTGTTGCACATCTCAGCAGTATTTTCATGGCTTCTCACATTCAAGCTGTTCCTCCTTCTGCATTTTGTTTAAAAGAGTTGAAACTTTTAATTTTTCCCTTTTCTTTACTGGTTTTATCCAGAAAAAGAAAACGCTATATTAAGGTTAAAGCTACATGGTGACTTAATCCTAAGAGGTAGCAGCAGGAAGGTTGAGCAGTATCAGCTGACACATGTAACCAACTGACAAATTTTTTTCCGAAGAAATATTCTGTTTTTCATATTATCATGGATTTTGGAGATAGAAAATGCAGTTATTTAATAACAGAAGGAATTCAATGCTAAGAAAGCGTTGGGTTTTTTTCCTTACCAGTCAGTAAAAGTCTTCCCTGGGAAATTGAATGTATGCAAGTGATGAAAACAATCATCAGTAGACATCAAGTCCTTTCATGACAGCAGGCAGAACAAGTTTCCCTTTCAATTTTAACTTCTGTCAAGGAGTAATAGTCTACTGCTTTTTGGTAACTTATCTAGCACTATTCCACTCAGCACAGTACTTTGTTATGTTTGAAGCCAGTGAACTTGCTACATTTATTTTATTAGTTTTTACAGACACAGGAACTTGGCAGCATAAAGGTGTTTGATGGGAAGAGGTGGCAGTGGGTATTTCTTGAAGAACACCAACCATCTGAAAATGGTAATGCTATCATGCTGTGGTTTTTCACAAGACTTAACCCCAGTCATGGACAGCATTAACATTTTTTCAGAGTGAAAAGAAAACCTATTTTTTCAGTATCTGCTAATATAATATCCACAACCTAACTATTCACTTTTCTGGGGAACCAGCTATGCAGAAAGAATACACATGATTGGTCTAACATTTGGCCATATTTATAATAGCTATCTATTTCTTAAGTTTGCAAGTTACTCACATTTTAATGAGAGAAATATGAGGGAACAAATACTTGATTTTTATGGCATAACTATGAATCAAGATGGTGAGGGGAAGGATCTGTTTTCTTCCTTAGGACATCTTCTATTGACATGTGTCTATACAGGGTAGATGCTCTAGGATCATCTTTGCTTCAGCAAACCTGTGCTGCTGAATGTGGCCTCAAGTGGACAGGGAAATCAAACTGAGCTTCAGTGTCACCCAAGAAATGAGACAGTCGCTGGACTCTCCTCTCTTTTGCCACAATTTTCTTCCTGCTTTTAAAGCCATTTTCTCTGGAAATTCAATAGGAGTATGCTTTTCTTTACCAAAATATGCTGCACCACTTTGAGAATTCGCTCTCAGAGCTATGGCTATGACTTTGGAAGGGATAAAAGTGGCTTTTCCTTTTTGGTGGCTATGGCCCCCCAACTGTATGCATCCTGGGGGGACAACTTAACCTAGAGCCTGATTTGGAAAACATTTATGCCCTGCAGCAGTTCTGTCTGAATGTAAAAATCACATTCAGTGAGGCTCTGTATGGGACACTTTTTAATGAGACCATTGGTTTATAAGTTTCTGTGGTCTGGAGTGCTCTGTGATCATTCTTTGTACTGGGGATTCACAGGCAGAGCACTGCTAACAGAAAGAGGTGTTCATATTGAAACATCACAAACATTAACCGTATTTCTCAATTTATAGTGAGTACTTTGAGTTTTTTAGTTTTCCCTTTTGTTCTCCCATCAAATTAATGTTTCATAGCTAAACAATTCCCCAAGTAGATTTAAGTAGAGATAAGAGAGAGTTTTAAGGACTGACTCTGTCACTCAGGTTTTGTGACTGTGAATATTCAGGAACTATTTTGACCTTCCACAAAATAAATATAACAATACTTTCCTGTTTCTGTACAATTTTCTAAGACTTCTTGAAGTTTGTAATAGAAAGTAAACTAAAGATACTTTCATTTTCTCCTAATGACCCATTGACCCATTTCTCCTGAAGAACTGACAATGGAATCTCAAAGAAACATTTTCTGTCAGTTTTTCTCCTATGTATAATTAAATTCTATAGAAATTAATAGAAGTTGTACACGCCAAAAGTTTAATCCATATTTTTTCTTTCCTAAATAAAAAGAACAAATGAAGTATTTGTGTAGGAAGTAAAACCAAAAGAGCTAAAAAATGGTAAAGTAAAGCACAGGTTGTTGTATTCAAAATGTTACACATTTGACATCCTGGTAAGGACTTGCTAATACACAAAGCTGCTTTTTTTTGCTGCTTTTCCAGACTCTATACCTAGCAAGCATGCCTGCATGCAGAACAACTTGTCTTTTTACATGTAGAGCAGAGGTTTTTCCCAGCATAGCCACTGACTGATTCATGATTTCTGTTCTCCTCCCACAGCTGTACCAGTTTGTTCCGTGTGAATTCTGGTAAGAGGCATGGTACAGTGTTAATGCTAACGTGTAGGAGTCAGTCATAGGTAAAAACCCCTATCACGATTAGCATTAACAACATACAGCCAGCAGAACTCCAGAGACTGGAGTATGAGACATAAAGAACTCAAAGCACTGGGTTTTCCCCTTGACAGACCTAAAGAAAAAAAAAAAAAGAAAAGAAAAAGGAAAAAAATACATATCAAGAAATTATGGCAGAGGATGGGGAAATATCAGGGAGGGAATTATTGCAGCTAAATACACAGGAACCATCTACTGTACATTTAAATCCAGTCAAACTTGCCATTGTTTCAGTTAGAGAGAGAGAACCAGAGTGCATTGAGCAGTGAGTGCATTGAGCTTGCTGTGAGCAGGCAGAATACAGATTGCAGTCTGGTCTTGCTTAATTTTGTATCCTTTTAGATATCGGTTAATGAAGACTTCTAATACAAACCTAGTTCCTCAAAATGTTTTAAACTCCCCAAAAAACAAAACCAAAAATTACTTGATCTATTCTGATTTAACTAGGAAAAAATGCCTCTGACTCTAACGGGATGTGTGAAACAGAGCTAAAACACAATCATAGTTTCATCAGTATACAAGGTTGATGATTAGGCAACAAAAATTTCTTTGGATCCTGGTATAAATGAGCAAGCAGAAAGAAAACCTTTTGGACAGATTTAGTTGCTGGTCTAGAATCCATATGCAGGCTGCTACACCCTCATACCTACCTCTAACCAGTACATTAGAATGAGATTAATTAATATAATTGCCTGTGTTGAACCATTTGCTAATTGCTCCATAATATTAACCAGTCCATTAACTGATGCTTTGACCATAAAATTAATGTGCTGAATCTTTTTGACCAAAGTTGAGCACTTTTTTTACTTATTTCAGCCTATTATCAGTTCTCCTCTGGAAACAAACAAGGAGACACAGTTTTAGAAAACAGCAATTTCAAATATCTGCAAAGAAATCACATAATGAAACAGAAATACACTCAGTAAAAGCAAGGGTAGAGAATCATCATTATCTATTAAACTACCTGATTTATTTTTACAATTTTCAGTTACTTACATCAGTAATAAGGGTTGAATTGTTGAGACAGTCTTTCCAAGCAGTTCTAAAAAGGCCTAAGTAATGCCCATTTAGTTCTCTGCTAAGTATGTCTTGATTGAAATATATTTTTCTTTATCTATCCTTCTGAAATAAAGTATCACCTCCTGTGCAGAGTTCATAAATAGTTGAATCTTGTTTGTTTTCTCTTTGGTCTCCCAGTAACCGCTTAAAAAAAAAGACCAAAAAACAGCACTTTTTTGTTGTTTAATCAAAAGGTGACAAGAAAGCTTGTATGAGAAATGAGACATTATATATGAGGCAGTTTTGGAGATCATTTTGTGTATGTAAATTTTAAGAAACTGAGGTACTTTTATAACTTCCTTACTGTTACTAACACATGTTTGAAGGGGAAGTTTAAAATGTCATAGTAAGAGTGTGATCTAATTTAGAGATTTTAGGGAAATTACCTTTCACTTTGTGCCACTCTAAATGAAACCAGCCTCGTACATGGCTGCAATATGCGAGTGTCAAGCAGAAATTCCAAGGTGAATATAAAATTTTGGTAGGCAGAAAAAAGGCGGTTTAGAAATTTCCAAACCTCAGGTTTAAAGTGATGATTCAGAGCTCTGGTGAGTGTTCAGAGTAAACTCCCACTGAAGTTGGGCACAGAGAGCTGTGGTGTAAGATTTGCATTTGCGGGCAGTGAAGTGAACAGTTTTTAAACCTGTGATAAAATGTTGTGTGTCTATTTGTGGTATGTGTTTGTGAGATGAGGGACAAAGGCCAGGGCAGAAGGATAAAAGATCCAAATTAAGGTATTAATTTCTGGTGGGATTTTTTGTTTGTCTGTTTTTTGTTTGGGTTTTTGTTTGCTTGTTTGTTTTTAAGGAGGAAAGCAAACCTGTAATTTCTGTCAACAAAAGGTTACTGTCTTACCTAAATTCATTCTGCATTGAACCTTCTTTGAGCAGGGCTTTGAATTCAATGACCTTCAGAGAATCTTTTTAATCTAGATTATTTTTGAATTCAATTATTGTGCTTTTAATGTCCCTAGGTCCTTATTCACTTGATGTCACCCAGTGGGCAAAGATATTTATGAAGGGCTCAATGCAGAACATCAGTTTCTTCTGATGAAACACTAAATTTGTCTTCATTAAGCTTTGGATAAGGATCATTTTAGGCAACAGGACAAAATCTTTCATACCAAAAGCTTCTGTCACCTCCAAGTCTGCTGCCACTAGAATATTTGTAGAATATGTTTGTTAATTTGCACTCTCTTAAATGTATTCCAGGTTGCTATTCTTTACACCATGCTTCCAAATTCTAATTATTTAATGTCTCAAATGGGTTTTGCTAAAAAGTAAATGTTTTTATCTGTGGTTTGCAGCAGCCATTTGTGATTGACAGTACTTTTCAGTCTGCCTGTGTTCAGACTTGGAGAAGAGACAGTTTTGAAACTGATCACTTAAATAATCTAATAATTGTTTCTCTAGAAGCTGAATGAGTGCTGTACTTGCCTATGCCAACTTCCAGCAGTATTGTTGAGCAGGATAGAAGTGAGAGACTTTGGGCAGCACGTGGTCTCTGCAGCTTTACTCCAGAGCCAGCCCTTCCTGGCAAAAGCATAAGGCCATAACCACAGATGAGAATTTACTTTGGGGCTTTTCTACTCCCATGATCTCGGATCTATGTAGTGGAATAGTTTTGCCTAGGCTGCTATACTTGCATTTCAGTTTTGGATTTAAAAGCTGCATAGCATCTCCAACACTGCAAACTGTCTGGCTTCTGTGTGCTAAAGGCAGAAATACAAATCATGCTTTATCAGGAAGTGGTGAGAAATGACACGTGTTTCCTCTTGCTGAACCTTTGTAACAGCCTTTGTACAGCTGTCAGGTTTCCTTTACATGAACAAATACCTGTATTGCTCCCTGCTGTCTTCTCAAACAGCTCTAAAAATGTGGCCTTGACATCAGTGGAAACAGTGACCATCTCCTCAGGTTTAAATATAATGAAATAAAATCCCCTGTTATTTCCCTTGCAACATTAATAAAGAAAAAGCTCATAAATTCTGGTGTGACTCTCCTCTTCCCTTTTCCAGCACTGTCTTTCTTCCCCTGTAACCAGAATAAAACATGAATCCTTCCTATCTTATCTGCTGACCTCTGGTCATTAAGTCCCATCCACTCATCTGCTTCTCTGTTCCTTCACCTGTTGCAGTGACCTCAGATAGGTTGTGTTTTATTTTCATTTTCAGACTTCATGTCTGCTTTCACTGTTACTGCTTCCATGGAAGCTGTCCAATTAAAAAGATAGATTCCCTTCAGAAGTTATCATCAAAATACAGTTCAAAGTACTTAGTTAAACTGTGACAAACTCTTCTTTCCCCACCTGTACATTTGAACATTTTTGTATGGTACCTAAAGGCTCTGAGGGGACTTACTGCAGTCCACTGAAGGATTAGAAGCATCTAGCTCATTAGTCAGCTTATGTGAATCCTAGCCAGTTTTGCCTCTCCAGTGACCAAATTCTTATTTACTTATTGCCCAACTGGAGGGGCTTCTTTGTCACAAATCTGGAATAAAATTCAACTTTTTGTCCCTGGGTTGATAGCAAGAAGACATACAAGCTTTGGTAGTACTTCCCTATATATCTATATAGATATATATATATTTTTTTTATGAAAAGCATTTGCAGCTTAGCAAACTAATGCCAACTCTGCAAAATTCAGCAGCCAGTTTAGAAAGATAAAAGGTGTTCTCCAAATGCCAAAAATAATTTAAGACTTGCCTTTTGGGAAGCCTTATCTGCTGATGCTTAGGGTTGTGCTGTCACATCTACCAAGTCCTTTTCTGGTGGGAGGAAAGGCAGTTCCCAAAGGCTAGAATTCTGCAGTGCTAATGTATAAGTAGATAAACTCACAGTCCTGTTGGAAGAATCAGACTGTGATAGACCCCAAGCCTGATGCTTTGGTAGTGTGAGAGTGTCTTTTGAATATTTATTGCTCTGCAGTCATGGAAAAATCCATCTTTTGTAAAAAAGTAAGACCAAAATGCAATGTACCAGTTTCAGAGGTGTTTTTAGCTTTGAATAGCAGAAATCTAATTTTGACTGAAAGAGAATTAGAGTTAATACAATTAACAATTCTATGAATGTTTTAATCACCTACAAAAGGCTGTTATATATAAACAGTATACAATCATCCATTTTCAGATATCCTGTTTACTTTTTCAGGATGTTTTTAAGTCTTCCCATCTAACTTCTCAGAAAGCAAAGCTAATCTTTTAAAAACATTAAAAAATATGGAATCCAGGTTTTTAAGAAACTGGAAGAGTTCCAAAGATGTGTATGCAGATAGAAAAAGCTTTTCTCTGCCAAAAACATTTCTGTATAATAAAATATGCCTCCACTTTGTGGCTCAGCAGCTGGATAATCTGTTTTTTTAATACTAACTTTCAGCTACTTTTCTTGTTCCTTTGTAAACTAAGAATTGCCATGTTGAAAAACTAGTAGAATAAACTATTGATCCTAGATGTTTGCTGCCAAAATTCGAATCCAAAGCAAATTTTTATCATCAAATAAAACCTTAGAGTTTTTGCCAGACAGGTATTAATGATGAGCATGGAGATCCTTTTTTGTTGATATGATTAGGTATTTCAAAAAAGCTATATTGAGTTCTTACATCAGCATTTGAATCATGTTAACTTTAAAAAGAATTAAACAAACCATAGTAAATTATGCAAGTCTAATGGGTATATTTTAAAGAAGGCATTTCTCTGCTGCTTATTTGTGAAATGAGGACAAAAACTTGACACATTATCCAAAACTACTTCTTTGGTCAAAATTTAAAAAGTCACACAGTTAGTTTTCCACACCTCAAATGCCTCTGACAAACTGTAGGCAAGACAGTAACTGCAGATGCATCATGAAACTCTTCCAAGCAGGCAATTGAAATGCTGTAGAAATTCTATTCCATGCTGTATGGTCTTCTAAACTATTGACCTCAGAGCAAAAGGAGGAGTGCATGAGCTGACAAACAGCATGCAGGCACCTTTCCTGTGTGTGCTGTCCCACCAGATAAATGAGGTCACCGTGAAGGTGAATTCAAAACCAGCAAGGGAACTGCCTTGGCATTCTCTGGAGGCTCTGTGAGTCTCGATGGCTGGAGGCATATTCCGTAGGGATCCCTGCTAGGGCATTTCTGCATGTGTGCAAAAGTTTGAGGTTCAGCCTCCCTAACTCTTGAGTCCTCTAAGCCCTGCCCTAGGGGTCCCTCCCTTGGCCTTGTCCCTTTAGCACACCAGCTTCTTGTTTTTAAAAAAGAGTGCAGTCAAAAATAAACAAACACCAAAGAACCAAGCTAAAAAAACCTACCTGCTATGAGGCAGTGTCTTTACACAGAGATACAAGCAAAACCAATGCAGCAAGAAGGCCACAGACTTCCTTTGTTCCATCTCACAGGTTAACCATGATCACTCAGCTTGGCTTTTTTTTTTCTTTTCCTTTTTAAGGAGAGACAGAGAAAGAAGGTAAATGGAAAATGAGGCAGGAACAGTCGCCACAGAGATGTATTGGTCTGGCTGGCTCCTGATATCCCATCAGCATGAGTTAGGTGGAGAAAGCCTCTCCAAACAACTTGAGACCCTTTATAAGTCATGGAGGTGACTCATAGCTAACCGACTCGCCTTGCTTTTAGTAAATCCCCCGCTTTCCTTTTCTTAGAACAGAGTTTAAAAAAAAAAAGAAGAAAAAAAGGTAGAGAAACCCCAAGGAAAACAGAAAACTCCAATCAAATTGAGGACTTTTTAAAAATGCACCATGTACTTTCCTTTTGCCTCAGACATCTTGACATCAGCCTTTGAACTGAGTAATAATAATAATAATAATAAATGCAAATGATTGTTTAGTGGTGCTGGTATGCTTAAACAGGTTGTGGGTATGTTGTGAGAGAGAGTTCATGCCAGTATCTTCTGACTGAAGAGGGAGTTCACTGTGGTGAGGTGTTTCCTACTTTTCTCTGTATTCCTTTTGCATCCAGGGCTGTCTTGCATGGATTTTTTGTGTAACAATTAACCCTGGCAGATCTAGGCAAAAAAACAACAACTCAAGAAATGTTCAGAGACACTGGACAGCTGTAGCTGGAACATCTGCAAAACCTCTAAAACCAGGGACATGCTTTAGTGAAATTAGGGTGTATGTGGGGATCGTAAACCAGTGGGTTGTGGAAACCTGTTACTGAAATTATATAGCATTTTTTAACACCGTTGAAAAACCACTGTGTATGACTGGAAAGACATGTTTGTCTAAATGAACAGGAGATACAGTATTATACAGTCCTTATATTCTGAACATATTCTCTGAAAAATACAGTTTATTTTAATTTCCAGCAGCAAAAATGGTGGCTGCTACTGCCTGATTTTTCTCAGACACTGAGGTTTGTATCTTTAAAAAAATTAATGCATTCTCACTGTGAATACAGGATCTTTTCGCCTTGGGCTTTGGAAGTTCTATTATGTTTTTAATAATATTTTCTTTCAGATCTCACTAAGATGGCTGAAATACAATAGTTCCATTTACCAACCACTGAAATATAAGAAAAAAAATCTGTCAAATACCACCTTAACCATACTGTTGTTCTCTTTGTCTTAGGTGTGTGATTACAAATGTCTTAATTTTCCCCAGTAAGCCCACATAAGTTTCTGGTGTTTGTCCTCAGATCTGCACTTCCATGGTTCCATCAGACCCTCATTGCTCATTAACAATGGGATAGGGTTTGACTTCCATGGTTATAGAGATGAGTTTGAAGCTGTGGCTGGAGCATTGGTGTTTCCCTGACACATCCCAGGCAAAACAGCTCTTGGAAACACAATTTTGTCTCCCAGGGCCCTGCTTTGGGAACACTGCTGGAGGAGAGGGGCATGGTCAGACACCATCTGCTGTGGCAGACACCTCTCTGTTCTTCCTGCACCTGCGCCTTGAAACAAGGCTGGATTTCTCTTGGGCACTTACTGAGGAAAAAGAAAACTCCTGAGCTACTTGGTCCTCTTTCCCAGTGATCTTCTCCTATGTGGTATTTGATGTAGGACCAAAACTTGGGGCCAGATTTTATGGGAAGGAAGTGTGAGATTAGACACCGAGATTGTCTCCAACCTGATCATATTACAAGACAATTTCATAATTTTTACCACATACTCTTTTTTGGTTTTTAACTTTCTTGATTCTCTTGATTTCAGTATAAATTGAAAATGTATATTCCTAAGGAGATGAGACTTAGGGAATTATTTTGTATGTCTGTGAGCATATCTGTTGGTGTCCTCTCTAATAACTTGAAATCAGGGATTAATTTGAACACATTTGATGATGAAGGATTTCGAGGATATTTCAAGGATATGAAGCTCCTATAATTTCTGTGACAAAAAATGTGGAGATTAGACAAGATGTTATTAAAATTCTCTTTCATGGCAAGGATGGTAATTGGAGTTCAACTCTTATCAAATATCACAATTTTGCAATTCTATAGGCAATAAGATTTTGTTCATTTTGCCACTCAAAAGATTACCAGATTTGTAAGGGATAATTTTAAATGCATGAAACCACCACTTGATACATTGATTGATACATAATTTTGGGTTAAACAACATATAAAATCCTAATGTTGCTAAGAACACTGTGCACAGGTAATTTAGCAGGATAACTGTCAGCTAGGTATTGATGCCTACTTAGGGTTAGACTGTTTAGGGTTCTGTACATGCATTTGTTTGAAGGCAGGTTGAAAAGCAGCTCCAAATGCTCAGACCACAGATGCTGTGAGGTGGCCTGGTGGCATTCCTGTGGTCTGGGGTGCTGCTGAGGCTGTCCCAAGCTCTCTTCCTACTCCTCTGGGTTTCACTCCCTAAACTCTATTTTGCACCTTTCAGCAATTATCAACATGGTTCTGCACTTGAGTATGGTGCAGCATAATTTCCAGGGAGAGGACAAACTTTCAGGTGTGTTCATATGATTCCAGTGGCTACTCTGAGGCCCAAAGGAACATCACCTTGCAGGAATGTAAAAAAACCCTGGAGTCTTTCTAAAGTTGTTCAGCTTATAGAGAAACATAAATCTCCTGGATGACAAGGCAAAGATGTTTAGGTTTCCTGTCTTGTATTAGCAATATATTCATACAAGGAATAGACTCCAGTCCAAAACTGATGGGATTCAAAGTAAGTTGGAGCTGAGTGTGACACTGGTCAGACCTGTAACACTCAGCACTGACTTCTCTTGAGGTAGTGCTTAAGGCTCAAAATAACTTACCAGACAGGAGCAAACCACAATTTGGGCTCTATTAGAATATAGACAATGGAGGAGGTGGAAATTCTAGGTTTAATTTAAGTTGCTTAATGACAGAAGTACTATTTTCAAACAGAGTTTCTTCATGAGTAACTGCAGAGCTTTAAAAACTGGGTCACTGGGAAAGGCAATAAAAAATCTACATGTAGCAAGCTTCCCTTTTAATTAGCTGCAATTTTTTTCAGACTGACCAGACTTATCTTCTCCCTTTTGAAATAAGTTTTGTTCCTTAATAAGGCTTTTACCATTGAAAATTTCAAAATTGCTAAAATTGGTTTTTGCAATAAAAGCTGCCTGTAAATTTTTATTTTCAGTACCCTTTTAATAATTTCATGGAAATTTTGACATTTATCAGATAAGATATTTTTGAACAACAGTTACTTAAATGTTACAATTTCAGTTAACCAAAAAAGTATTCTATATGGTTTTACCAGTTCTTGTCACACTGTGCAGTCTAAAACATTTGAGATGGATGTTTGAAACCTTTTAAAATCATGTCTCCCCATTCTCCTGTATTCCTTTGCCACAGTTTCTGGTACTTCAAGTTGTGAAATCCAGGGTCTTAAAGAAAAATGGATTGCTTTCATAGGAAAATATGTTTTTCTTGTGGACACCAAAATTCTGCCCATGTTACTCTATAAGTGCCTTCTACTGTGAGAATGAAGTTGTACTGATGAGCCAAATAGAAGACAGAATGTGATTGCTCAGATCTATCTTCCTTTTCTGGTGGAACTCTAAAACTGATGAACAGTGCCTTTTCTTTCTTGTCCATCTTCTTGTCCTTGCAACAGAAATGCTGCCTTCTAAATCTACCACAAAAGCAAGATGCTCTGCAGGAGCTACCTGGAACTTTTATTTTCTGAGGACCTGTAGCTAAGCCAGTGCCCCAGGAGATGTGCAGGCTCAGGAAAACCTTGTGGTCCTCCTCCATTCATGTCAAAATGGACAGTGAGGAATCCAGGAGCACATACCAGAGCAATAAGTAGGTGGTGCAGATGGTGGAATGCAGCATGGAGCATGTTCCAGTGAAAAAACTGGACATCAGAATTTGAACATGAACTCCAAAGTCCACATGGCCAAGCTCTGGAAAGACAGAGCAGTGACAGAGAAAACTGCTCGAAAAGCTGGATCCTATGGAAAACAGATTTCTTCTACTTTAAAGGAAAGACTCATTCCCAGAAAGCAATGAAAACTGGAACTAGTAAGCAGTTTTTAATACAAGAAGGAAATGAATGTTAATGTGGATTGCTTTTGAGATTAGCTTTACATGGCAGAATGGGCTATGGTCATAAAATACACATTTTAATACATCCTGGATAAGTCTAAATGTGACTGAATAGAATTCAGGTATAATTAAAAAGATGTTTTTTTAATGCCGAAATACTCTCTGTAATTTTTAAGTGCTTTGAATTGCATCCAGACATCAAAGAATAATGTTTGCATTTATATCCTAATGTCATTTTTCCTAACAGAGTCCTCAACTTACAGTTGGGGCTTTCATAGTTTCTGGATGTTTTCTTTATTACAGCCTTTCATTCTTAAAGGAGAACCAGGCTTTCAGTAATTTTAATTTCTAGCAGAGTGTGACACAGTCCTTTATTTTTCATTATGTTTATCACCCATGCTTTTTCCACTTGGTTTCTAGGAAGGAAGGGACAATATAGGACAGGTAGAAGAGAAATCCCTGCTGGGCTTGGCAGGAGGAAAAAGGAGTGAGGAGAGGGAAGCACTGCCTGTGTAATGAAATAGCAAAAGATGCTTTTGTAGCAGAGTTCAGAAAAGTTGAATTTCCATATATCTACTCATGAAGAACTTACTGGAGCTTTCCTGTTCAGCTGTATAATGTAGTCTACAATTGCATTGAAAATATGACTGAAGAAGTTAATGACCCCAAAAATGTGTTTAGTCCAAGCTGGGACCACAAAAATATGTATGTAACCTTAAGCAGGAATGTTTTATATTTCTATTGCTTTTTTTACCCTTGGTGTTGATAGGCATGGGACAACATGACACCATCTTGGAGAAATGACCTTCACAAACCCCTTAGATCCCTCACTAAGCTAAAACATCTGGTATGTGTCTCAGTAGGGAATCACAGCTAAGCTTCAACCCAAAACTAAAAGAGAATTTTTTCTCTCATCCTAGCCCAACTGTTGCACTTGTATTTTTACAGAGAAGGTGTAACCACATTTCTCTGCACAGAGAAAAGCAAGGCGCAATTCTTCCCAAGAATATTCTTATCTCATTTGCTGTGCCTGTGTTTGTGCCAAAGTAGAATGCAATACGGAGATGGGTTACCCAAAGTGATGGTGTTTTGTTTCCTTGGCCTATCAGGGCCCTGTGTGTGTGTGTCGGGACTGTCAGCTGACAGTCACGAGATTCAGTGTTGTGTGCAGAGCTGAGTGCTTGGCAGATTCAGTTTAAATGTAATGTAATATAGTATAGAATAATATAGTATAATAAAGTAATTAATTAACCTTCTGATAAGATGGAGTCAGATGCATCATCTCTCATTCCTCCTTTGTTGGGGCCTTCTCAATGCAGCCATAAGAAGGGGAAACCAGAAAACTCTGACTGCCTTCACTGCAGTGGAACCTCCTTCTATCTGTAGGCCATTTACTACTGTATGCCTTCCTTGTGTGGCATTTGAGCATAAGAACCCTGAGTAGTCAGAACAGCAGCTGTATGATTTTTATACAAGTTACATAGAAAAATGTGTCAGTCACAGGTAAATACCCCCAAGGGCAGACCAGGTATTAAATCCTTCAGTTCTCACTTCCTTCTGAAAAGTCAGGGTTAAATTTTTAGGAATCAAAAGAACATTTCTATAGATTATTGATCACTTAAGCTGAAGAAAATGGCAAGTCTGTGGAATTTATTTTCTCAGAAGTTTTACTGTATTTCTGAGGGTTGTAATTGTGGGGTTTTTTTGCATAAGCCAGGTTAGTGCTGTGAAAGAAATGCTGTATTCTCTTATTCGCACCTTTCCCCAAATAAGTAGTTTTAGATGTGAAATTGGACCAAGGGACATATGCCTTCAAAAATAATCACTAACTGTTTGAACTTACTGAAGTATTATTATTAAATTCCAAAAGTACATGGTCAGATATCCTCAGCAAAAGTGTGGGAAGTAAAACAACAGTTCAGAGGTTATGAGACTGCAAGACTGAATACAAAGCAAAAGAATGACAAGCCTCTTGTTTCCTCACAAGAGAAGAGTTGGCAGTATTTTAGAGGCTATCTGCAGCTTTTTCTGAGTGCTACTGGAAAGTCAAAAACCCTTTCCCTGAAATAAGACCTATTTTGCCTTTAAAGATGATTTGCATGCTGCTCCTTCCTGAGCTGCATCTGTGTTCTCTTTGGTGGTTGTGTTTAGTCACTTTGCCCTCTGGTCAGATAGAGTGAGATTAGGTTGATCTTGTAATTTAATTTCCTTCTAGCCTGGTGTTATTCAATGGCTCCAACAGGATAATTCAGGTAGAATATAACACAGAGAAAGGATTTCTTGGAAAAGAATGAAAACTCACAGGTAGTAGACAAAACATTCTGACAGAAGATGAAGTTAATGGCACATATGTTTGGGTTTGAATCTTGAGTTTATGATCACTGCTCACCTCTTGTTATGGTGTAAGCTAAGGACCTCTGCCTTGTCTTCTCCCCTTTGTACCTCAAATTTTATCCATATGGAATATTAGGATACTTCTAAGTGAGTGTTTATTTTGATAAGCCATTATCTGCAGAACATTAGAATCATTAAGAATTGCACAGTGCAAGGTATCCTTACAGCTCCAGAAATTCTCTCTGTCTAGATGTCTAGGAAAATTTAGATAAGGATTATGAATTTGCATTCTTTTATTCACAGCTCCTAATCTCTTGCAGTCTGCCCATCTCTAATCATCCAGCAAAAGACTTCAGCAAGAACTAAATCAGAAATATCTACCATGAGTTGGTAATTTAGAGCTGGGTCTGAGCTCATGGCACAGCTCTGTTTCAACAACATACTAGAACATACTAGGCTGCCAAATCAAGAAGAAAAACAGATGTTAATTTTCTAGGCTGAGAGACTATGCTAAAGTTTTGTATGAGAAAAATATTTTGTAGCTGTTAGAAGAAACAATGTTGTAAAGGATATGAAAACACCCATAAATATTTTCTGTGGATAAATCAATTACCCAATGAGTAGAACAAAAAGTTCCTAAAGAGAAGAAACCCTCCTCAGAGCCACTGCTATTTCCCACTGAGACTGTTTTTCTTTGTTGTAAGACATGCGAAGTTACAAGTGTGTAAATACAACGTGTACTGAAAGGGTTAATGGAGTTTATTTCCTTCTTTTATACTCACAGGAAAATGACTTAAGTCAATTTCCTGTACAATAGAGAGTTGTATCACACCATGAAACACTCAGCTGACAGTTTTATGGCAAGAAATGGAAGGAGCAGCTCTGTGAGATCTTCAAAGACAATAATGTGGGTGGGGAATTTCTACAAGCTTTTCACAAAAGTTCAAAAATTTCTGAAGAAGTCAGTCTTCAATCAATGATTTTCTTTCTGTAAAGTACATGGGATTTTGTGCTTTTTTCTCCATGATGAGTATTTCCTTTGCAGGATACCCTTAATGACAACATTGGTTGGTACTACAGAGACATGAGATTAATGAAAGAAAAGAGATTGCCTGGTAATATGGTAGTAAGTATTTTTGTGTCAGAGAGGGAGAGGGATGTTGAATAAAAATTACATGTTTAGATGTATTCCATGCTTTTCTGTGTTGCTAGGAAAATGGAATAACTTTATAAATTGTTCCACAATTGTGTTTTCTCTTTAGATGTTTGAAAGGTGTATTAATAAACATCAATAAAGTTTATTAATAAAGTAGCAGTAGCAATAGAGTAAGAACATCAACAAATAATTTAAAAACTCATTTGCTGAATCACAGTCATAAAAAATTTTCATTAGATGCAAGCATTCTGCATTTAAGAAATGGGTGAATAGCTAAGTAAAACAAAAGCAACACATGAACAAGTGGACGGGGCTTTCAGGGAAGTAACACACCTCTGAGAAAGATTTTTAGGCAGGAGAGTGCCACAAAGTTGTAGCTGGGAGCAGAAATTCATTGGGTGGGGAAGATGTCACTGTAACCAATATCACTATCACTTCACTTCTATTTAGCTTTTTAGAAGAAAGGAAAAATGGGGTCTACCTTTCCTGGGCTGGCATCCTGGAAGCTCATGGCTGCGGGGAGGACAGGGTGTTTCAATGCCATGAGGAGCTCTAGGGCTCCTAATCACAGCCTCCTCTAAGTGGCAGTGGCAGAACTAGAATAATCAAACCTTGAGGGCATAACAGCATGTGGTGCCAGCATCAGGTTGTCTTGGGAAACCAACTAGTAATTATGTCCCTAAAAATCATGTTATTACATCACACCTAACATGGCCTTCAAAGGAGAGGCAGTGGTCTTCAGTGGGGCCATCACTTTTATTTTGAGTCACAGCCTCAACAGATTTCTTCTCTGTTGGAGGTAGGGATGAAGTAATATGTCTGTCTTGTTAGAAAGAGAGCAACAAAACCCTTCACTGAGAAAAGTTACAGCTGCATGTACCAGCATGGCCTCTTTAAAAAAGGACATGGCAGCACTGAGGACTGTGAGGAGAGTCCTTCCTCACACAGCCAGCCATGTATAGGGTTAAACACTCGTGTCTGTTAATGGTAGGATTTGGATCATCTACATTTCTGGAACTAGAGAAAAACAAATTAAAATACTACAGACAAGAGCTTTCCTCAACACATATGAGCAAACACATATGAGCAGAGAAGTAGCACTATACCTAATAAACTGGCTGACAGTGTGACAGTGTAGCGGAGTCTATCTATCTATCTATCTATCTATCTATCTATCTATCTATCTATCTATCTATCCATCTATCCATCTATCTATACATCTATCTATCTATCTATCTATCTATCTATCTATCTATCTATCTATCTATCTATCTATCTATTTATCTATCTATCTATCTATTTTTGTGTAGATTGTAGTAATATGAATATTCCAATATTTCAAGCTACTTCAGCCTAAGAATGACTAACCTGGACCCATAGGTCACTGCATGAAAGTGAAGTGAGATTCCTCAGCTGTGATGAAGTTGGAGGTCTGGGCAAATCAGTGGCTGCTAGAAGTAGCCATCAGATTGTGGGCAGGTATTCCAATCCAGAGAATCTCTGGCACACAGGAGTGGTTGATCCCTGGTATGAAGTGCAAAGCCCAGGAGAATGGTTGGCTTCAGAAGAGACTCCATAAAACCCTGCATAGTGGGGCACAGCAGGGACTGAGATTCCAGATCCTCCAGAACTGCTGGAGTTTTTGCTAAGGCATCTTAAAAGTCCTACTTTAATTCAGGGCAGTTTGGTCCTGAGGCTTTAATTCAGGGCAGTTTGGTCGTGAGGTAGTCCTAGTGGAAGGGAAGTAATAGTCTGGGGCCAGAAGCCTCAGTGAGCAGAGCTCACTGGGAGAGATGAGATGGCAGGAAACCAGGGGAGATGCTGCTCCCTACTTAGTAAAAGTCTTTTGAAACAGAAATGTTTCCATGAGGCCTATGGTCATTAAATTGCACTGTGTTGCTGGATTCTTGACCAACTGTATGTGATGTCCCCAAGTGCAAAAGCTTTGGTCAGAAGCAAAATGCCAGCATATTCACTTAGAAGTGGTAAACCATTTTTTTTTCCTGTTCCTTCATTTCAGGATAATTTTTTCACTTTCTTTGTGGAAAGCCATGAGGGCTTGCAGGCTTCCCTGAATGAAAACTGGAACTATGAGTTTGCTAAGGAAAACACCCAATAACCCAACACTTCAGTGTTGTGCTCTGCCCAGTGAAATGTAGCCACAGCACAACCTCATTCTTTTAGCTTGTGCTCCTTTAGCCTGCGTTCTCCTATCCTGCAGGAAGAACAGGAGGCAGAATAGAACAAAGAAGAGCTGGTATCAGCCAGGACATTTACTTCTGTCATTTCAGCTCCATGCAGTAGCTACCAGCTACTAAGCACAAGTGAAACTTTGTGGGACATAGTCCCTTCTAATGATTCAAAACATCAGACAACTGTGTTGCTGTGCATTGGATGCTACAAATAGATAAATTGGTATGAATTTCCAGTTTTCAGCATGCAAAGGTCATTTATTTGGCCAGAAAGTTTGCTGCGAAGGCAGAGCTGGTGAGATGGAAAGAGATGATCTAGTTGGGAGAGGTGACACAGATCAGTAGCTGTAAAAACCCTTAACCAAGGAAAGATAGTTTGAGATGAAGAAACTGGTTGCAAGCAAAAGTCCATTCCTCCAAGGACATGTAAAGACCTTGCTCAGTCTGCCCTTGGAGGTTGAATGTAATCATTGTAAGTGTGTACATTAACATGGATTTATCACTTTCGTCTCCTCCCCAGCCCATGGTGGTCTCTGCTGTAGGTCCTTGGATGAGAAGTGTGGGCACTTCTTAGAATGCTAAATGTGTTGATGAATGATTTTCAGGAAAAATAAGACAACATCGGATGGAGGATCAGTAGATCTGTAAATTAATTTATGATTCCAGAAAACGTACAAGGTTACAACACACATGTTCATACACTTCTTGCCCGAGATCCTAAAATCCCTTTCTATAGGGAGTACCTACATTCTAGCATAAAAAGAAAACATTCAGGTATTAAATGTTACATATTTCTCTGAAATTTCAGCCTTTGAAAGATGAACATTTATAAAGGACAGTCCAAATCTAATACCAAGAAGTGTGTCTAGTATTTTCTTGCCCTCCACATAGATATCTTCTTTTCAAAGTGACCTAGCTTCACGCACAAAATTTGAATTTCTGAAGTGACTCATGAAATGCATGCAGGCTCTGTTTATGACTTCTTCACCTTCTTAAACAAAGAATGCCAAACCACTGAACGTTAGGAAGCATTCCTACTTCATTTCTTAGAAGTTTTTGCTGTTCCCCTTTCTAACGAAGGCTGCCGTTACAGTCATATGTCAAGAATGATTCATATAACACAAGATAAGTTTACATATGCCTAACTTTGTGTACTTTCACTTATTCATAAACTTACACACTCATTCTTGTTTTAGATTTTATTTTAATCCTGTATAAGGATGTGTGTTCATTTACTTACAGACACACCATTTATCATATTGCATAGACTTTTGTGCATAACATATATTGCCTGGGCACTTGGATGCTTTATTTTTGAAAAAAACAGATATTTAAAAATGAACTCTAAAAACTAGTTTGTCCAGACACATGTATTTTTGTCTCCTGTATGTCATACTAGAGTTACATGGCTTTATTTTACATTTACTGTCCTAATTTTACTGGTTTAAGCAAATGATAGTCATTTGTATGGTAATTCATTTGCCCTATTGCAGCACATGGTGACCTCACAGATTTCCAGATGTTTGCCAGCACAGGTTACTGCATATTTCAAAATCCCAGTAAGAGATGCCTAGGGCAGAGTTTAACTATTTCATGTGAAAACTAGAACCGAGCAGGTCTGGATACATGGAGAAGGTCAGATCTTGCTCAAGATTTACTGCATATGCAGGTGAATAAGGAGGTTTATGGAGTCCTTTGTTACCAGTGATGTTTCAGGGACAATAATTTTAATGGACCTGGGACTTTGTACAAGATCAGGGTGATTCTGAAGTCCCTTTGGGCTTGAATGCAAGCAGGTTTAGGTTGTTGGCAAGGGATTAATCTCATGAGATGGACTTAGATGATATTGATATCTGTGTCTGTGTTAGATTCTCTGTACAGTCTGTAAGTGGGAAGAAACATACTTTTTTGGACACAGTTCATCTGGTCTGGTTTAGATTTCTACTTTGGATGGAGATGAGTTGTGATCTAGAAGGCCTATTTGTCTCCATGACTACGCAGAAAACCTATACATTTACCTCAGAAGCTCAGGTCTATTTATTCATTTTTTTTCAGATGAATCCTATTCCTGGAGCCCAGGCTAAGTCATAGATTTACCAAAAGAGCCCAAGGAAGTGCACTAATCTCAGCATCCTCCTGAAGCAGAGGGTTATATAGGTATAGTAATTGAGAGCCAGTGTTGATTACCAACTTTAGAAATAGGAACACAATTCCAAAGTTTTTGTAGAGTTATTCTAAAATATTTCAGGTGTGTATTAACAAAACTGGTTTATTTTAAACATATGATGTGGCAGATGAATACATGAATTTTCTGTAACATGATCCAAACAAGTCTCTAAGATTCCACAGTTAAATGCAAAGAAAATGTCTGAAATCCATTTATGAAACCTACTACATGGACTTTATCAATTTGTGGTTTTTTATACAGTTGGTTCAAAGAAATCATCTGAGTAAATGTACCTGTAATGACCTCTATTTGCCAAAGGCTGTAAATAAGGAGAGAGGCTGGACATCTTCTGGCACAGTGAGGGCTTTCTTGACAGGCAGTTATTGCAGTTAACTGATTAGTTTCTTATTAATGGAGTGCAATGCAAGAACATTTATCATGATCTAAACATCAAAATTTTGTGTGGATGTTTATATGCAGAAGTCCAAATTATGATACCCATATTTGAGCCTTTAAAGGCTTGTCATATTCAGATGATCAGATTTGTTTGGAGTTAGTAGACTGGATCCATAATCTCAATCTAATCTAATCTAGATCATAACCTATGGCATTGCCATCATTCTAGAAATGCCACAGACATGAAAAGGTGGGTAGGGAAAGAATTTACTCACAGCTTTGTAGAAGTACACATTGTACCATTTTTTAGATGTGTCACTAAGGACCTCCTCTGATGTTGCATTCCTACCACCTGGCAAGACAATACACATGGGTATTGAGTGCAGGGAATGCTTTTTCTTACATTCTGAGCTGTAAACACAGGTTACTCCATAGCTCACAGCACTGTGCTATGAAAGCAGTTGCACCACTTGAGTGTTTCTGGCATTGCACGCTCCTGAAAGACTCTGCTGCTCCCCTCTTTCAAACAGGAAATGCCACTCAATTTTATCAGATTTTTAAAAACAGGACTGTGTTTTAGCCACAACATTTTCCCTATGAAACAAAATTACTATATTCTGACTGACTTCTGAGGCATGCACATGCACAGGGGAAAAAAGGGAATTATTTTTTTCAGAAGACTCTAACTTGGATTTCAGCCGAAGTTAGAATCAAGTAATCATAGAATATTCTGAGTTAGAAGGGGCCCATCAGGATCATGGAGTCCAACTCCTGGCTCTGCACAGGTTACCCCAAGCATCCCACCATGTACCCAACAGTGCTGTCCAAACACTTCTGGAACTTTGTCAGGTTTGGTGCTGTGACCATTTCCCTGAGGCACCAGTTCCAGTGCCCAGCCACCCTCTGGGTGAAGAACCTTTTCCTCATATCCAACCCAAACCTTCCCTGACTCAGCTCCAGCCATTTCTTTGAGTCCTGCCACTGGTCATGAGGCTGAAGAGATTAACTTGTGGAGGAGGGTGACATAGAAGGACTTGGAAAAGAAAATTGCTGCATTCCAATCAATTACATCAAGGGAATTCTGGCATTCTCAGTTCCTTCTGGGAGATAGGCTACTAAGAAAGGTAATTTGTCCATTAAATATCAAACACATGAGAGATATTTAATTTAAAACTACAACAATAAAACTTTTGCATTGGCATACATGTTCCTACTTATTTTTTAAAAGCAGTATGAGTTTTCCAGACTTTTCCTTTGGAACAGATTTGCTAAGAGACTATAAAATAAAACTAAATAGAAAGAAATGTGTTATCACCTGGAATATATAGTTAAATTTAACACTGATGGAGTAGGAAGCCAATTTTCTTGCATTATATTAACAATGAACTCATTAGTGGTTACTCATTAGTCGAATGCATTCCTAAAAATAGTTGGTTATTCAAACCCATATTAACTAACTGATGCCCATGAGACATATACCATAAGAATAGCAGGTTTCATTTTGTCTGAATATTATGTAAAATTGATAAAGATTGACTGGAGAGAATAAATGGATTTATTCATGCTGTTCCTACATATATATAATAATGTTGTATCTATTGAAGACTCTCACTTGCTTCACTGTGACTTTGGAAAAAGCTGGATCCAGATATATGAAGACAGAAAATGTGAACTAATTCTAAGAACAAAGAGTTGATATATATATATGATATGTATATATACCTTGGTATGATATATGCACTTACTCAGAGACACTGTGAAAACGTATTGTTAAATTAAGTAGAAAATCTTGTGTAATCTTATATTTTTTGTCACATGCAACTGTTACTTATTTTTGATTTTCCAATGTCTCAACAGCTAGAAAAATGATGCGGGGACAGATTCCTCTATCTGAAGCAGAAAATCTCGTCTGGGACTTTAAAAAAAATTTTTAATTAATTTTGGACCCCAATACTATCTTTTTTTCAAAATTAAAAATCGGGTCCCAGAATGAAAAACTAGTTGAAACTGAAAGAATTTGGAGTCTTACACAAGTGTCAGTTCTTCATGTTTCTGTTCAAGAAATGAATCTGATTTTTGTAGTGGCCTGTGGTTATTTTAAGCTGAGAATCTCACTGGTGTGGGGATAGTTTGACAGTTCTTTCAGGAATGTTACAGGGAAAATCTAAAACCTCTCACTTTTACACCCTTCATGCTGAAACTTTGTGTTTTAATATGAAATTACTCAGGGTTCTTACCATCCATAGGGGAAGTTTGGTCCCAAACTCGTCTTCTGCTCTCAGAGAGGATGAAGTGATGCCTTCCCTTCATTTCTCCTGGCCTACAGGCCCACTATAGAGGTTGTGCACACAGAAGTGCTCTGTTCAACATGTCATAAGACATTGCATTTATTATCTTTTTGTGAAGCATTAAGTGTAGTAAAAGTAATGATACCTGCTCTCTCTGCTTTTTTTATTAGTTTACTATTAATTTATTGAATAAACTTCAAATTATTTTATTACAGGAGCATGTCCAGATAAAATATACTCAGCAATTTTCAGGTATTTCAGCAATATTCAGTGTGTGTATTTCTCCTTAGCATGACATGAAGTGTCCTACAACTCACTTTCACTCCTAGTGGCCTACTCAGCAACCTGTTTCTTTGAAAAATATTTTAATGAGCTTTGGAAACTTTCCTGTAGTCACAGAAATCATGATAACAGCACCTGGCTTCATGTGAAAGAGGAATTTCAGCAAACCCAATGGGACTATTGAAAAGTTTAAGGCAGAGTAAATCTGTTTGTAGGATCAGAACCTGAATTTCTGCAGGATCTGTGGAGATCACCACGATGCACTTGAGAAGACAGTGAAATGATTTTTTAGACCCCTTATAACAAACCCTTGAGAAAGGCTATTACCTAAAGAAGATTTACATCTCATTTTTGGCTGGTAATCTGTTTCCTTCTTGGGACCTGCACCTGCAATGAGTAATTTTTTTGTATTTTAAGGCCTCTAAATCACAGATGGAGAGAGAAGGCAGTGAGACGACTATTACTTCCTTTGGGTAACTACATGCCATTAAGTTCCCTTATAATTCCAGCTGTTTCTTGCATCCCAGGATGGAGCTGTTTTACTGTGTGATATGTATGAATACTGTTCAGTGATCATTCTGACTCATTAAATGTTTTCATCTCTTGAAATCTGCTTATGTTAATTTTTGCAGATCTTCATGTTTTTGCAACAAAGAGAAAAAAAACCCAAAAACCTAAGTCATTTTGCCACCAAACTACAGGCAACAATTTAAAAAGAATTAGTAATTGTGTATATATTTATGAATAAATGTATCCCTTTGCTATTATGGCAGTCTTAGAGCTATGATGAAGCAACATGGCTTACACAGAGTGGGCTTAAAATACATACAGAAATAATGGCAAATGAAAGCTTTGACTTAAAAAAGCAACATATTTTTTAGTGATTTTGGGGCCAAGGTGTCTGGAACAACATCTCTGGTTTTGGCTAGGGCAGGTTGAACCACAGCTATGATTCATCCCGGCAATTCTCAGTTGATTTTATACATTGAATGGGGATTCCCACTGAACAAGGGTAATTCTAAAAGAGTGGTTGAAAGTGAATTTCTGCATCTCAGCAGATTTCTGATCTCAACCCTGTTGTGAAGATCAGGACTTTATCATCCTACATGTGCATCTGCTGACACTCACGTTACCTCCACCTAAACCTGGGAGGGGGCACTGAGCTCTGCAGTGGAGGGGCATGGTACCATTTCCATGTAAGAGCTGACTTTGTACTTTCATACTGTTTTCCTCCTTGTCTGTGCCTTCTTTTCCTTTTCCAAAAATCTTCATCAGAAACAATAAAGAAAAACTCTTTTCAATCTCACTCCCTTGGCTTCCTGAGTTGTTTATCCAAGACACTTTCAGTCATTTACCAGCAGTCCTGGTTAACCCAGAAAGGTCTCAGTTGACTGGAAATTGGCAAATATGTCATTTATCTATAAGAAGGGCTGGAAGGCGTATAGGGGGAACTACAGGGTTGTCATCCTGACCTCAGTGCTGGGGAAGGTCATGGAGCAGACCATCCTGAGTGCAATCACACAGCACGTGTAGGACAGCCAGCAGATCAGACCCAGCAGTTCTGTTTGTGAAAGGCAGGTCCTGCCTGACCAATCCAATGGCCTTCCATGAGAAGGTGACCTGCTCAGTAAATGAAGGAAAGGATGAGGGCGTTGTCTTAC
>JAWWEY010000001.1:14123912-14137866 GCA_035582745.1 Loriotus luctuosus | reverse complement strand
GGCCAGGCCCAGAGAGTGGTGGTGAAGGGAGATAAATCCAGTTGGCTGCTGGTCACAGGTGGTGTCCCCAGGGCTCAGTAATGAGGAAAACCCTGTTCCACCTCTTTATCAGTGATTTGGATGAAGGGATTGAGTGCACCCTCAGGCAGTTTGCAGATGACACCTAGCTGGGCAGGAGTGCTGATCTGCTGTAGGGCAGGAAGGGTCTGCAGAGGGATCAGATTAGGTCCATGGGCTGAGGCTCAACCAGGCCAATTACTGGATCCTGCCCTTAGGTCACAAGAACCCCAGGAAGTACCACAGGCTGGGGACAGAGGGGCTGGAAAGCAGGAAAAAGACCTGGGGGTGCTGGTTACAGCAGCTGAACATGAGCCCAAGTGTGCCCAGGTGGCCAAGGCACCCACTGTCATCCTGGCCTGTATCAGTGACAGCGTGGCAGCAGGATCAGGGCAGTGATTGTCCCTCTGTGCTGGGACCAGAGCAGTGATTGTCCCTCTGTGCTGGGCACTGGTGAGGCCACATCTCAAATCCTGTATTCAGTTTTAGGCCCCTTGCTACAAGAACAACATTGAGGGGCTGGAGTGTGTCCAGAGAAGGGTAACAGAGCTGGGGAAGCGTCTGGAGCACAGGTCTGATGAGGAGAGGCTGAGGGAGCTGAAGGCACTCAGTCTGGAGAAAAGGACATTTGGGAAAACCTTCTCACTTCTGCAACACCCTGACAGGAGGGTACAGCCATGAGAGGATTGGCCTCTTTTCCCAGGTAACAAGTGGCAGGAGAAGAATTGTGCCAGGAGAGATTTAGGTTGCATTCTAGGAAAATATTCTTCACTGAAAGAAGAAATCAAGCACTAGAAGTGTTTAAGTCACCATCCCTAGAGGTGTTTGAAAGACACTTAAATGTGGCACTCCAGGACATGATTAGCAGTGAACACAGTAATCCTGGGTTTACTCAATTATTTTGGAGGTCTTTTCCAACCTAAAGGATTTTATGATTCTGTCTAGTTCCCTCTGCTGTCAACATTTCAGTGACTATGAAGACTGTCAAAACTGTCTCTGGAAATTTGTCTTCTGAAGAATTTCCAGAATTCAACAAATATGTGAATACTAGAGAAGACACATTGAGAAGTAGAAAACAATCAAAATAGTGCTGTTTAAAGCAGCATTTTTGACTGACATTCTAGCACTTTTAACATGGAGCTGTTTTTTTAGTTCCAAGAAGTAAATTAGGACATTACTGCTAAAAGCTAAAAGCAGATAAAGAAAATGTGTTTCTTAAGTGCAGAACAGATGAAATTTCATTGAAAAGCTGAATCTGAGCAGAAGAACTCATGTGTGGTGCAATCAATCTCAAATTAAGATAAACCAAACTGAAAATCTGGATAGTCATGAGTGAATTGAAGCATGTTAGAGCACATTTGCTTCCTGTTTTTTCTCTGTATCTACTTTTCCTCAATGTCCCCCCCAAACACTGAGTCTCATCCTGAAGTGCAGCTGAAACACCTCTAGAGTGACTCTTTGCATGGGGAAGCTCTTAGTGTAGACATAGATGATAAACTGGTGAAGAGAATGTTTGTCCTGGGAAAATATTCCAGGCACATTTCAACTCAAGCTTTGCTTCAAAGTGGCTATTTAAACCTGGAGATGGAAATCTGTTGATGATGTTCCAGGTTATAGCAGAAAGATCTGCATCAAGTTTCTCAGTTTGTCTTCAGAAGTTTGCTACTTTCTTCCATCTTGAGCGTGGGTAGGCACGTTAACATCTCTGCTGGGTGTGGAAAAACAATGACAATAATTGTGCATCCCTGACTTCCAAAAGACTTTTGTATAGGTGATAATAATAATATATAGGTGATAATACTTTGGTGTTGATTATTGTTGCTAAAGATGTGTTTGCTTTATTTTGCTCCTCCAAAAAACCAAATATTTGGCTAGAAAATGGACATTTAAACTATGGCATATGGGCTTAACCTATGCTACCTCAGGGCAGGCTGTTTTCATTCCCTGCAGAGACTGTGTTTCTTTCGGGAAGGAAAGTATTTCAGTGATCTCAATGAATACAATAAGGAAGATGACTGACTTCCTTAAACTTTTTCTTGAAGACAGTGGATGAGATACTTCTGACAGCATCTGCTAGATCTGCCACACTCAACTGTGTTGGAAAAGAGTCAAAAAGGAATGAGGCAATAACACACAAAATACTTAACTTTTGTAAGAACAAGCATAACTCCTTTAAGGGCCCTGTTCTTTAGGAAGTGTTGCCTTTGTCTTCTGTCAACTATCCATGGGATTTAGTGTCTGGGAAAATGTCAGCATGTGGTCTTACAGGACAGTCATGCAGGGGGTCACCCCCTACTTCACATATCTGAAAGTGCAAATGGTGGCAAAAGGGAGTGATGAGATCTACAAGCAGGTTTTGTTGGAGCTGATTTGTGCCCGAGGCAGCCATTTGAAATGAGAAAGCAAGATTGACGAGGGCTTAAAATCATTCATAGTTCTCTTTGTAAACCTTTAGAAAACAGGTGATCCTAAAAAAGTCTGCAGGAGGGCAGGCACATCACAAAGGGAATCTAGGGAGTTATAGACACTTATCTTTTATTACCAAAAAATATTGAGACAAATAATGAAACAAGGAATTTATAAACCCCTACAAGTATAGATTAATTAAAGAAAAATTGAGTCAAGCAGTTTCATTCATGAAGGTGAACTCGGTTTTGTGCTAGGAAAGATGCTTGATTTTACATCTTTTTACACTTTCTTACATGACATTGCCATAAGCAAACTGCAGAAAAATTATCTAGATGAAACTGCTGTAGAGTGCAAACTGGTTGGAAAACTGTTCTTACAGGGCATCAATTAGTGATTCTTCACCAGATGAGGAGAATAAATTTTCATTAGTGTCCGTGATGAAGTAACAGGGAGCCTGACTTATATTTACAGATGACACAAGTGACACTAGAAGATAGCTGTGAGAGTCTGTCCGAAATCCTGTCTTTTTTGCCTCACAATCGTCATGAAACTGTTAGGCCAGCACAGGTGGGGGTGAGTTACGTGCCTTTTAGCTAACCGTCTCCATAAGAGCTACCTGTTACTAGATCTGGACTTTCTTCTCTGCCCCTCTCAGCCTGGCTGGCTTTGAACTGTGGAAATGGCCCCTTTCCAATAAAAAGACCCCTCTTGCCTGCCTTCAACCATCGTGACAGACATTCTTCCAGAGACTGGAGCTGAACACCCCCCCAGCTCGGGGTAGGTGTGCAATAGGACACCGCCTCCCCTCCCCCAATGAAAGACACTATAACTAGGGTCCCAGCTCAGCTGTGCCTTTGAGATCTCCCCAGGCGTGGTAGCCTGGTGAGCTTGTGACGGCTGGACCGAGAAAGCAACGCCATGATTCGGTAGCTATACCCGTTCCCTTTTTTTTCCCTCCCTCTTTTCCTTGTCTTTTCCTTTTCTCTCCGGTCCCCCCTCAGCAACGCCTTCTGTTGTGATTTTCAAGAAAACTGTATTTGATTTTGTTGCTGCAAATTCCCTGTGCCTTTGTTGGTTATTTTTTGCACCTTAAAATCAATCCCGTCATCCGTATCACTGGGTTGGATTCAAAGTGTTCCTGGTAAACTTCCAAAAAAACAAAAAATTCGAAAAAGGGGCTATACAATAAAGGCAAATGCCAGGTTGTGCCTTGAAGGTCAACTTTCTGGTATGTTTACCATGTGTACATTTAAAAACGTACAACAACCATAGTTGACCTCCTGAAACATGCGACCTACAAGGAAATCTTGAAGGATCTGGAGTTGCTTAGTCAGGAAGGAAATGAGAGAGGTAGCAATTTATCAGTTTTGAAAACCAGAAGAAAGAGGAAAAAAAAAATCTGTTCTCTGTGTTCTTGATTGTTATGATAAAGAAATAATAGACTCTGAGGTGGAAGAAATAATAGACTGTGGTGTAAACTCTTTGAGTTAAGAAGCCTACACAAAACCCCAAATAATTTCCAATGGGCATGTATCTTAGGCTTATGCCTTATGTAAAGCCATTACTTGAGATTTTTCAGATCAGCTTTTAGGAATAGCAGCAGTTCTACAGCATTTGGAGCAGGTGAATATACTAGATGGTGTCTTTAAACCTATTCCTCTCCTGGTTTCTGTGGTTCTGTGATACAGCTTTTGATAGACAAATCAAAAGTTGCTGCTTATAGAATTATTAGTCTTGAATTTAAGAACTGGTTTTTGTGCTTCCTGTGTCTCTTTGGTTAGAAATGACAATTTCTGTCTTGCTCTGGTTGGGGAGAATCATGCCAACATTTAGCTTGAATTTATGTACTGGTAAAACCAAGAATCCATTGCCTGGTGTGGTTGTGTTCCTTCTGACTCTCCATTACCAGGGCCTTATGTACACTAATGAGCAATAAACCCCCTGACCAGCCTCACCTGGAGCTTCCAACCACACTGGTGGTTCCAGGAGCTCTGGATCAGCCCCAGGCCTTCTCTCCCTGGCTGAGCTGGGATCCTCAGCTCAGGTGCAGCCTCGCCTTGGCCTCTCTACAGAGTCCTCTGAGCTGAGGCACCACATGCTTTGGAAGGCAAATTTTTCTAGCACAAATAAGAACTGTGGATGCATATCAGGTCAGCAATAATTTCTGTTTAGACAGGCAATACACATATGTGTTTTGATTCACCTCTCCTAAGGGCAAACCTCTGAAGTACTCATTTTTATGTGAAAATTTTGACCTTTTGCCTATGCCGTGCCTATCATGAGGCTCCTGAAGCATTTCACAAAATGAAGGCGGCAAAAGGGGACACAGAATAAAAATCTTAACATGGAGGATGTATTTTAGATTATAAATTTCTCAATCATGTCAGGACCTCAAAAATGTTTTTTTTTTCTACAAATGACATCAGCTTGGAAATAACCTATGACTTCTCTGGATAGAAGATATTAGTACAGACTCTTGATTGTAGTATTAATCATATTTTTCACTTCTGTTATGCATAACATTGGTAGTACAGACAAAGTGAAAAACTTTGAACTACAAGATTAAATAACAGGTTACGTATATAAGGGAGACACCTAAATGAGCATTTAAAATCACAGGCATTAAATTCCTGAGGGAAAAAGAAAAACTGCAAACAACAAATAAAGCAATGTAGTTGTATGTGAATTGTAGTTGTATTGTGACTTTCCAAGTCCTTATTTAACTTGGATGTATATGTTTACTATTTTTTCACTCTTTAAATCTTGTTTGTGCTGAAACTAAAACAATTAACACTGACATTTAGTAGACATGTAATTTTTATACGCTTATTTTTTTAAAGAAGGCTTGAAGAAATTAGGAACAGAAATTATGAAAAAAACCCTAACCCTTTCTATACCCAAATGTTCCCTTTCCACCTCAGTCTTGGAAAATATTACTTGAGTTGTTTTCATCCTCTTTGTAAGTTTTGTTTTTTTTCACTTACAACCTCCTGACCGTAAAAGAAACTAAATACTCAGAGGAATTGAAAAAAAATCCAAACCCTTTGAGATTTACCAGCTCTACTTCAAAGAATGAGGAAACAATGGAGAAGCTAGGAAAAAGCTGTCTTTAAGGGTTTTCCAAGGAAAGTTATATCAATCTTTATCAAGACAGAAAGTGGCAATGTTTGGATTTTCAGGTACACTTTAGTGCTGAACTACTTATTAGTGTTTGTTGAATTTTTGATGATCCTGGGATGACTAAAAGTGCAGAATTAAGAAGCATCTGACACTTGTCAGAGCTCTGCCTCTCATAGCAAACTGTTCATCTACAATCCATTTATATTAAAAAGGTTGCAGATACTTTTTTGATATTACAGAAAGAAGAAAATTGTAAAACATTCTATAACATTTCAGTACAGCAGTAGAAATTATGTTCAAGAAGATGACACTGACCACTGAGGAACAGTAACAAACAAATGGCAGGGTTCTGATCAGTGAAGAAATATATTAGGTTTCTTCAAGTGTGGCTGTCTAACAGATATCTGGTTCCACTAAGACTTTTTTTTAACCTAATTTATTAATGTAGGTTTTTTTTTTCTAAAAATAATATATAAAGATAGTTCCTACCAGCTGTTGATTCAGCCTTACTTTCTTACAGACCTATATTAAGATGCTATTAATTACCCTGTGGGTGTGACTGTATGACACAAATTTTCTATCAATAAATGCTCATTGGGCTCTTGGACAACTATTACTGCATAACTCTTAATTTGCATTTCTTCCTGTCTCTTTAAAGAGAACTAGAAAAGAAACTTGGTCCTACTATGCATTTCCATCAGGCAGCTTGAGTAAAATGCCAGGCCCTGCTGAGTGCCAGTCTTATAATTGTGGACAGGGGTGTCACACATGTGATATCCACATTTCTGCAGTAGCTCTTGGCTGAAGGAGGCACAAGAAGGTCTCTCGAATCTGCAAAATGAACTGCTTCCACTGGGGATTTCCAAGCACCTTGCATCTCATAAGACAAGGTGTGAGCAATGCATTCAGATCTAGTAACCACAGTGAATCAATTTCCTGCACAGTCTAATTGGTGATGCTGTAGCCTGAATCCCTAATATTCAGTATTCCTATATTCTCTAAACCCAAAAGATTTGTTTTTCTTCCAGTGCTGATATCACCAGTGCTTTTCAACTGTATATATTAATGGTAATTTTTCAAGTACCATTAGCTAAATTGCTTTAAAACATTTTTGAGCATAAAAGTCCCCTGCAGAACTACACATACTCTTGTAGCTCTGCTCCATACACTAAAGAAGAATAATTTGGGGGAAGCTCGGATGTTTTTGGGGAAAAAAGCCCTGTACCAAAATGTCAGAGGGATTGCTCATAGAGTATAATTTTTAAAAAGCAGAAGCTGCTGCTTCTTGCTTGTGAAGGGTCACTTTGCAGCCCCTCTTAGGCTTTTCCTTTCTATATACTGTGGTTTATCTTCCTCCTCATCTTTAATAATTCAACAGTACCTTTTCTTTCCAAGCTTAGCATTCCTCTTCAGCGTCTGGATATTAAAACAGAATTTTCATGCTCAGGTGATTCTCTGTTTATAGTCACTGGTATATCCTCTCCCCAGAATTTTTAAATGGATTCAGTTTTGATGGTTTTTCTTACTGAGAAATCCACAAGTAGAAAAAGATTTCTTTTTCACAATTTAAAAATGGGACCTCCTTTTTAGCAAAAACCTTTTGTGTTAGTAGTTTTGTTCCATATAGTAAGTCATCACTTATTATCAAAAAAATCCTCACAATTTTAGTCATAAAACCTCTGTTTATTTTCTTATCATTTTGCCAGTCTATGATCAGTAAAACCAAAATTTTGCAAGTTGGTCATCTTCCATCCAAAAGTTTTATTTTAGTTAAATATGGTAATAAGTGGCCACAAAGATGCATCGGTTGTATTTGAGGACAGCTTTAAGAGCTGAACCTGTGATAGTTGGTCTGAAAGTTTACGTTTGGATCATAGGGCTAGATTAACTTTGGAACGAGATGGATATTTCTGGTTAGTCCTCCACTGTTCTTTTGAATGTTCAGTAATCAGTGCAGGAAGGATTTCCCCCATAGTAATTACTAATTTGGAAAAAGAAAAAAGTGTCTCAACCACAGGAGCAACGTTTTCAATAAAATTTCCTTTTAAATGTTAAACAGTCTGTACAACATGTGAGTAAAGACTTAATCATAAGTATCACTATGGCAGTTTGGGGAGCTGGATTGAAGCCAATCTACCACAAAAAAGCACACCACATATAGTTCTGGATATGAAAGACTACTTTTGAACTTGACAGTCTTTTGCCTTTTTCAGATGCTGATGAAAATTCAGTCTCAAAAAATCAACTCCTAGTGTTATTAGTACACAAAGCTACAGTCTTGGTGCTCAACATAGACACAGTCATGTAAATACAAATTTCTACCTTCGGTTTACCTGCTGCAATCATCTTTGTACCTGAGTGATTACTTTTGTCTGCTTAAATACACACTAGCAACAGTTAAGTTTCCATGACAACAAAGCCATACACTTCATTTTTTGCTGATTAGTGTCTGTAGTCTATCCCAGTGATAGGAGCTTTAAAGAGTAACAATCTTGTGAGACAAAAAATGCTGAAACAAACGAAGTGATTTATTTGGAAATCTTGTAGTTATGAGGTGTTACTGATAAGCTGCAATTGTGAGTTTGCCCTATTGTAGAGCTGAAAAAAAAGGTTCCAATTTGATGGTAATATCACATATAAATATGCTGATTCTTGCAAAACTGTCAAAATTATCCTGTATTTGTGACTAGATTGAAGGGGATTACCTAAATTTTAAATACTAAAAATCTAATCTCTCTTACATAAAAAGGAACCTGCTGCAAGATCAAGTATCTTGAGCATAAAAGAAGCAAGAACTAAGATTTTCTGTGTGTGTGAAACCTTACTACTGAGTAATACCCTTATGCATATATTCATTGAGGTATTCTGTTTATTTTTTACTGTTTCAAATTTATGTTTACTTAGTGAGAAGCTATTTAATATTTTATTAATATCACAGTGTGATTCACTGCAATATTTACTCTAATTTGCCTTCTTTGAAGACAAAATAATAACTCGTGATCTGGATTATTGAACTATGATAAATTTGTTCAGTATACTACGTGTCTAGAGATGTAAAAATATCAGCTTGTTTTTTACAGAGGGGAAACTGAGGTACAATATGATTGTAGGTCTAAAGTGTTTCAATTTTGGATGCCAACTACAGGTTGTTGAGAGCTTGATTTTTATCCAGGGATTTAATGAGAAACTTACAATTAGTAGACACCTAAGAAAATAATTTAAAAACTTTTCTGATCAGCTGATGAGTCTCTGTGACAGAGGCAGGGATAAAATGTGATTCAGTGGGATAGATTTCAGCAGTCTTACTCAGAAGGCCATCTTGATTCTGATTTCAGTTTACATCTCCCAGTGTCAATGACAAATCAAATCAAGGTGTTATGAGCAAGTGCTTATTTTGCTGCAAAGCAGTGATGTGTTCCAAGAAATGATGTGTACTCTACACTGAGAGAGGTAGAAATCTGCACAACATGTGATGATATAATTAAGATCTTTACAATGCATTCAACCAGGAGTATGAAATAAGTGAGACAGACACCACTTTAATCCTCACATTCTTAATTTTAGTGTAATTACCTTTACAGCAGTCACTGAAACAACATAAACCTGATTATCAAGCTAAGCGGTGGTGCCGCTCCGTGGTTTTAATTTGAGAAATTCAAGGACACACCTTTCAATTTGATTACTGATTCAGCCTATGTTGCAGGTGTGGTGTCAAGAGCAGAACATTCAGTTCTTCAGGAAGTTCCCAATCTGGCTTTATTCAACTTGCTCTTGAGACTTGTCCAGCTGATCTCCCACCAGAAGCAACCTTCTTACGTGATGCATGTGAGGTCCCACACGGATTTACCAGGTTTCATCATGGAGGGAAACCGCAGGGCTGATGCCCTTGCGGCCCCGGTGCAGATGGCGCTGCTCCCAGATGTGTTCCGCCAGGCTAAGATCAGCCATCAACTCCACCACCAGAATGCTCCTGGCCTAGTTCGCCAGCTCAATCTTACCCGTGAACAGGCCAAAGCGATTGTGGCGACCTGCCCCCAGTGTCAATGGGACCAGCTGCCTTCGTTGCCCACTGGAGCCAACCCTCATGGTTTGAGCAGCTGTGAACTGTGGCAGGTCGATGCGACACATGTCATGCAGTTTGGTTGTCTGAAGTATGCGCATGTGTCCGTCGACACTTTTTCCAGTGCAGTCTATGCCTTGGCCCACACAGGTGAGAGAGCTTTGGATGCAATTAAACATCTCATCCAGGCTTTCTCCGTGCTGGGCATCGCCAAGGCAATAAAAACAGACAATGGCCCAGTGTACAAGTCCAAGGACGTTAGGGAGTTCCTGCAACAATGGGGAGTGGAACACACTACAGGCATCCCACACTCCCCGACGGGCCAAGCGACTGTGGAGTGGACCCACCAGAGCCTGAAAAAGATTTTAGAACATCAAACTCCAGCAATGAAGGTGGAGTCTCCACAGTCCCGGTTGTCCAGGGCACTTTTTACCATCAATTTTCTAAATTGTTATTTTGACAATTTCGACCCTCCCATCGTTCAGCACTTTGGATTTCATGAAAATCTTCCCCTAAAGGAGAAGCCTCCCGTGCTCGTCCGGGATCCTGAGACGTGGAAAGTCCAGGGGCCTTTTGACCTGGTGACCTGGGGGAGGGGATATGCTTGCGTGTCCACTCCCTCAGGCCTCCGGTGGGTACCATCAAAGTTCGTTCAGCCCTTCCTTCCATGTAGCCCCAAAACATCGGGCACTCAGAATCAGGTTTCAATAGCCAGCTGGCGGCGAAAAAGGAAGGCCAAACCCTTTGAGTACGATCTTGACCTTCTCATGTAATTCCCAGCAGAACGAATTCACCCCTCGAACATCTGAGTTTAACTTTTGCTTTCTTATAATTTCAGTCGACCAAGCCTTGACCATGTGCCACAACCTCTTTCAAATCATCTGGATCCTCGGAGCCCTGCTACCATCATGTGGTCCGTGGATTGTCTCCCAACCACACGCAAATGTCTGGAAGATCCTCGCGTCATCAATGGGACAGGATCACATCTGCCTGGACGCTAACTCAGCCGACAGTCCCCTCTCAGCGTGCCTTGTGGGGATCCCTGTCCTGCCAGAAAAGCTGCCAGAGCCTCTGGGGTCTGCCTTCATTCCCTTGCTACCACCTCATGGAAATCCTTTGTATGGGCAGTACCCCCGAAGCGCTTGGTCAGCTGGGGTTGGTAGTCTCGCACACCTTGACTCCGACCCCCAAGAACTGGAATTATTAGGCTCTCAGAACGCTTCTTTATGTTTTCAATTTGCCCCTCCATGGCAAGTCGACCCCATTAATGGTTCCTTTACTATCATTAAACAACATGAACCTGATTATCAAGCTAAGCGGTGGTGCCGCTCCGTGGTTTTAATTACTTCCCCCACCTCCCTCGCTGGTCCTGCCCTTCAGCTCCCACGTGGAGTCTTTTTTATTTGCGGAGACAGAGCCTGGGTAGGCATCCCCCCTCGTCTTGTTGGAGGGCCCTGCACTTTCGGGCAGTTGTCCCTGTTCAGCCCCCACAAAAAACAAGTTATCAATTGGATTCAAAAGAATGAGACAAATGAATTGGCACATCCAAAAAGGGATCTTCGAGACCAAGATCCTGATTGTAATTTGGAAATCGAACATTGGGGGAAGCCCCACATTATGGCTACCGCCACACTATTTCCGTGGGCTGGAGTAGCCAAGTCACTCGGGGAATTAGGCCAGCTCGAGCACTGGGTGGCGAAGCAGGCAAATCTTACCTCAACTGCCCTAGCGGACCTCCTCTCAAACGAGGAGATAACAAGGCATGCTACACTGCAAAACAGAGCAGCATTGGATTTCCTCCTCCTTTTGCACGATCATGCTTGTGAGGAGTTTGAGGGGCTGTGTTGTTTTAATCTCTCTTCAAAGGCTGAGGACGCGAGGATCACAATCCAGAAAATGCACGACATGGTACATCAGCTGAAAGAAGAGCAGTCAGACTGGCTGGGAGACACCTTTACTGGTTGGGGGCTCTCAAGTTGGCTTGGGTCCATTTTACAGGATGTTCCTATAATGCTGTTTGTCTTACTATTAGTTTTAGTTGGTTTCAGAATTTTTTGGTCATGTGTTAAGAAATTGTTTTCTAAAGTTACTTCCACAGTTTTCGTAAATCGCTTGACGATGACAACAACTCGCCCCACTGAAGAAGATACTTACTCAAATCCTGAGGAGTATGAGCAAATGGGAATCCCTCAAGAAACTGAAACACCATTCCCCATGGACTTACCTTTTCAAGGACTCCCTCCACCTCCAGCCAAGTTGTTGTTTGAGGACAATGTCAATGAGCATTCAGTTTAAATTAGCACCCACACTCCCCTCCTCATCTAATTGTTTTTATGTAAAGAAGGGGGAGTTGTTGTGGTGTGTTGTTTAATTTCCCATCTTTGTTGTAAAAGTTAGTTCTATGTGATGTTATTTGGTCTGCCCCAACCCCTCTTTTAATTTGAATGGCTCTGCCTGGGTTCTCCCCTCCCACTTGCCCAAGTTTCTCACTGTCAATTCCCTCTCTCCCTTTTACATTGTCCTATAGCCTTCCTAATGTTATGTCCATCAAGTTGCCTCCCTCCCCCGTGATCTGCCCATCACTCTCCAAGTCAGCCCATTTTCTGGAGAGTTCTCCTCGGGTTGGAGAATGATTGGTGCAGAGGCTGCGATTCCTCCCTCAGACCTCCCTCTGGGCTCCTTCATTGGTCTCACGTTCTGTTCTTCAGGTTGTCTAGCCAATGGTAACTGTACCCTTGTACTCCACCCTCTCCCTTTATCAGCTGGCTGCGCCCAGCAATCTCTGTCAGACGCTCTCTGATCTCCCAGTTGCCCCACCCCTCCTGTTGGAATAAAACCCGACGTTCTGCACCCGAGAGCGCCTGTCCGCCTCCTTCTTCTCGTTGGCATCGCTGGTTGGCCTTGCTTTTCCCTCGCCCGAGGGTCAAGGGAGTGGAGCTTTTCACCACAGACGTGGGAAGCCACCCCTTAGGCGATGGTTTTGGGGAGCCCGTTCTCCACATCGGAGCACCTGCTCGTGCCATCCAAGCCGTCGCCCCTTAGGACTGCTGGGTTCGTTCTGGACACCTAGCCATGATTCCACAGCAACCCCAGCAGTATTATAATTATTTTCTTATAACTGAAGAAGCTAATTTCTTTTTACCAATATCTTACTCGATGCTCCTCCAATTTTCTGCAATAATTTATAAACAGGACAAGAAGTCACAAGATTTCAGCTGGAAAAAAAGTTGTTCAGAAGAATGAAAGTGCCTGGAAACATAGCTGTATTGTGGGAAAATCAGTCTTTTTCTCAGAGCACCTGAAAACTCTCCCTTTCAGTAGAGCTTGTTATTACCTGTCAAGTATTTTAGGTGAGCTATTCTTCAGCAGAAGACACCAGATATTAACCTTCTAAATAATTTTGAACAAAGACTTGAAAACTGCATCTTTCTGATGATCATCAGGGTTTGGTGTTTTTTTTTTTTAGTATATGCAAAGAATATTTTACAGTATTAATATCAAATTTCAATATATAATTCCTGGCTGAACTGATATTCTAGGGACAGATAGGTTGTACAAAAATTGTTTGTACTCTGATTCCTCAACCTCAGGATCCTTAGATACCAACCAGAATCTGCTGACTGCAGATGCAGTCAGACTGGTGAAATGATGGAGCCCTCATCCAGACTTGGGGCTTCTGACTGTCAAGAAAGGGATTCACAAGCTGAACATGAATGAGCAAAGTGCAATGAAGGAAAGAATCACCCATATCCACTGTATTTGCAAAAATGAAGTCAGGCTCAGAGAAGTGATCATTCCCTTCTGTTTAGCATTTGGGCTGCATTACTGTGGCCTGACTGGGGCTTCCCCAAAGAAAGTACAAGAAAGACATGGGCATACTGGAGAAAGTTCCCTGGAGGGCAACTAGAACAAAGAGGGAGCTGGAACCTGTGGTGTACCAAGTGCTGTCTCTGTTCTGTGTTGAGATAAAAATGATGACATGGAGGGCATTTTAGTTGCTGCTTTCAGATAGTGAATGAGTAAGTATAATGAGGGTGGAACCAGAGTCCTATTTCAGTTGAACAGTGAAGGGCTGAGAGATAAAGGGCATAAAGAGCAGTACAGGAAACTCCAATGAGATACTAGAATTTTTTTTTGGCAATAAGGTTATTCAAGTAATAGAGCAGATGTTCTAAAGAGATTGTGAAATCTCCAGCCTTGGAGGTGTCCATAATTCAACTAAGCAACTGGCTCTGAGTTCATCCTGCTTTGAGCAGGCCTCCAGAGGTCTTTAATGAGCTATACAGATCTATAATCTCTAAAAAAGTC
>JAWWEY010000001.1:14112662-14122726 GCA_035582745.1 Loriotus luctuosus | reverse complement strand
GTAGGAATTGCATGGACCTTCTTTGTAGGGTACTATCTGCTAAATTCCCATATCATGGCCTCTTCTTTTCAAGAAGTCATTGTGGGACCCCAAGAACATGGCCACCCATTGCTCACACTCTCATTTATTTCTGGTTTTTGTGGGGGTGTGTATTAGCTCTATGGAACTGGTGGCAGATGAACTATGTAAGCCTTGATCTTATGTGGTCAGGCTTGAAGTTCTCAGGACACAGAAATATTGCTAGTTTCTATGTTTGGGCTCCAAGATAAAACAAATTGTGGTAGGTTCAATGCTGGCCAATCACTAGTGCACTCACTAGAATGTACTTACTTGTCTCCTTCTGTGACATAGGATTTGAAGAAAGGCAAAGCAGGCTCAACACTTTAAAAGGGTATAAAGAAAAATTTGTTAACAGTAACTAAAAGAAAGAGTAATAAGAATCAGAACAAAACCTTCAGGACACTTCCCCCTACAACTTTTTCTTTCCTACTGACAATGCACAGAGACAAATCCTAAAATTTTCAGTCACTTTACCACCTCTAGAATAGTCTTTCTTAAGGTCACTTAGGGAGAGAAGTCCTTCTTGTTAGTGTTCTGGAGACTTCTCCACAAGAAAACAGTTCTCTTGTGGCTCTCAATTTCCATGAATAGCAGCTGCTCAGAAAAATCTGCAATTGTGAAGTCCCTCCTATTTTTTCACAGTTTTTGCCACAACTGTGTCTATGGGCCACGTTGGCTTATGGGGTACTGTTTTAAAGGTGTGCTGTTCAAGAGCAAAGGTTTTCTTCGTCTATCTCATCTCTGAGAACAGACGTTTTCTCTATCTGGGGGCACAGGATCACATCACTCTTCTCTCTTTCTCTGTTCAAACTTCTCATGAGATCACAGCTACTTCAATATTTGCTTACTTCGGCATGGAAGCCTTTGCCTACAGTTTGAACAAGTCATCTCCCCATATTTGCATGTGTTACAGGGAAAAAGAGTCTGATGTATCAATTACATCCTTCTCCGTAGCTTTACAAGAGGATTTCAGCCCTAAGATCAAGGCATCTCCTCATCCCTCCCTTTTCCTCATCGCTCCTATCTGGGACTTGACTCCTTCTTCACTGACTTTGGTATCTTCATGTTACTCCCCTATATACCTGTACTTGTCCTTTTCTCTCACTTGAGGGAGGATTGAAGCACTGAAAGAATTAACATCTCGCCTGAGGCCTGCAGATGGTTGCGTGAGCCCGGCTGGGCTCAGTAGCTTGTGGTGGGAACTGTGGTGGGGAAGTGGCTCGGATTTCAGCAGCCAACACCCCAGGCCTGATGGCTTCTCCTCCTCCCAGCTCAGTGGTTGTGGGTGAATCTCAATGGTGGCAAAATCTTGGCCAAGCCGGCCTGGCCTGGGGCTGCTCATGGGGCCTTGTGGACCCCGGCTCGGCCTGGGCCGGGCAGCGGGGCAGGACTAATGTCCACGAGGTGTTATCAACCATGGCCAGCCCTACCTTAGCTGGAGGCCTCTCCCAGCCACTGGGCCAGGACTTGGGGGGAGAACCTCTCTTTCCAGGTGCAGGAAGGAAAAAGAGGGAGTTTCTGGGTTTATTTCATCTTTACCATGTGTTTTCCATAGAAGCATGTACAGCTTTCCAGTGCTTCAACAGATTGTCAATTCCCAAAACCAACCACTGATTGGTTTCCTGTCAGACATGGAGGAGACTGCCAGCAACCTCTCCCAAAACATCATTCCGAGATGAAAAAGTAGCAGATGAATTAAGCCAGCGGTTTCCATTCATACTGAATTGATCACCTGATGGCTTTTGCTTAGATCTGATTAAGGCTTTCTAATGTAAACCGAGTGTGACCACAATGAGCTGAACAAACCAAAGTCTAAAAAATTGATGTTTTCAGTGCTTAGGTTTCAATTTTGTTGCAATGTTTTGCTTTCCAATTGGGAAAACAAGCTCAATATCTCATTTCAGACTGAATCTATCTGAAAGGAAACATGGTGGCTTGTTGAATTGAGTTAAATGGTTTACATTCAGGTCAGATTGTCTGAGTTGATGCAGTAGCTCCTGGAAGCAGCAGTTGTGGGGAAAGTAATCATATATCTTGATTTTCTTAGGAAGAAGTCAAATTGAAATTGAAAGGCTGACCAGGTAGTTTATCTTCTGGCATATTCAGGTCCAACTAAGAATCATAGATATTTAAATACATACATTTTGAATGGTACATATATGTACAAATGTATGTATTTCTAGGAGAAAAGTATACTAAAATACTTTTACATATAGATAAATATATATATATATATAATTTATATATAAATATAGATATATGTTATATAAAATATATATAACATTTAAACTCTAAAACAGTTATACTTGTGTTTTTATAAATGTAATAAAAAGTATTTTCCTTTCCTTTGCAGAAGCATGGCTGGAGCCCAGAGGAGAAGGAAAGATGTCTACAAAGTAAGAATCTCTTTGTCTTTCCAGGTATGATGTCCTGATACATGGTGTTTTATATTTTGATACATGGCTATGCTTTATCTGAACTGTACATGTGTACGCAACTATAACTGGCAATCCTGTGCCACACATAGGGATTAGGAAAGCTAATACTGGAACTTAGTTGAAGCATAGAAATGAATGATTTTATGTTCTTAGGACTCTGTTCAACACAACCACAAGATGGCAGGAGCACAATGTCAGTTTCTTTTCACAGCACTTCCATCCTATTTTCCTAGTTTTCTGGAATTGCATTGCAATTTGCATAGTTTTGATGGTTTTAAAAGCCAATTCAGTTCAACAGCAAGTCATTTTAAAGGTTTCAGGTCTGTTACTATGTATGGCAGAATCCAGAGTAAATGCAATAGTAACATTAAAAGCTTAAGTGTTGTACTAATGAAAGAATGAGCCATCCAAATCCATAATATTTTCTTTATTTAGAAAATAAATTGTATCACCGTAATATTTCCAACTCCTTAGGAAATTAACTTTTTCTTTCTTGATCAAGTTCATGATGTGAAAAACTTTTAACGAACTGAAAAAACTCTCCCAATCCATTCCTCGCATTTGAATTTTGGAAAAAAAATTGTAAACAGATCCTTAACCAAATTAGTGAGAGACTACTATAGTCTTGTACTACTGAAGGAAAGTGCACCAGGTGCAGAGCTATTAGAGTCTCACATAGAGCTAGTGCAGATATGGAATGTTGCCCACAATTTGACAGGTGTAAACAGTTCTGGAAGGCTTCAGCAAAGCAAAATTAACTTTAAAACCCTGCACACTCTTAAAGATATTAAGCAGTGATTTATGAGGCACCTCTAGCATATCTATGATTTGAAGATAGGAAGGGTTCCTTCAGTGTCAACAATTTTCACCATCTCTAGAAAATGAGCTCACATTTGACCATATGATTCGCCTTAATGATTGTCATTGTACAAGTACCTAGCAGAACTCTAGTAAGAGTTTGAAAATTTTAGTATTTAGTGTGTCTTCTTGCCTAAGTGTATTCTAGGTACTTCACAGGTTTTCTCTGTGTATGTGGATACACACAATGTCCAACTGAGTAATCTGTGCATAAGCCCTCTTGGGCTCCAGGGACTGAGCAGGCTTTCCCCTTCAGTTGTGGATGCTCCCTATCCTTCTGCTCAGTGTGAGACAGACACTGTCCTGACGTCTGCAGGACAGACAGTATATGTCCAGTCTGTCATCGTGGACTGCATAGAAAGATTATGTAGGTGGTGCAGAGAAGAATGAAAACTGAAGTGGACGGAAACCACACTCACGTGAAAGAGAAAGGAATATGATGGGGTTGTTTTTTTTTTTTTTTTTTTTTTAATTAGAAGGATTAGCAAGCAATAAGATGAATTTTAAAAGAGAATGCAGAAAACGATGGATTATAATGCTTAGTAAAGCAGAGGAAAAAAGGCATGAGACATTTGCAAGGGTGGCCTGATGGAGCCAATGTAGAAATGTCATCGTATGTAGCATCCTAAGAGTCTGTGGGGACTCACTGCTTCTGTCTAACAGAGCCCATCCACCTTGGATCCTAAGGATACCACTCACAAGTGCAGGTATAAATACAGGTATTTTTAGGAGTTTTTTTCCCCTCAAAAGGTGAAAGTAATTTTACATGCATAAATATGGTTCCTTTACTGCAGACCATGAATGTGAGAGGCACATTGGCAGCTTACCATTTGCTGAAACTACCGGACTGAAAGAAAGATACTTGCCTTCTTCCTCCTCAGTGCTCCTCAGAAGATGTGGGCTGGCGAAGGGAGCCTGATGTATCTGCCCTGCAGTGCTGTGCTGTCTGTTGGAGATACTGATGTTCTTTACAAAGCCACAATTCAGTACTCCCTGGAGCAAAACCTTTGCTCAGGCATTGAGCAGCAAGACAAAGCCAGGGTGATTTCCCACCCCCACCCCCCCAACCACCCCCCTCCATGGCACGTGTAGGCAGGGACTAAAATCTGACTTTTTTTTGTATTAAGATCTCATTTTCAGTTTCTTAGAAGATTTCGCAGCTTAAAATGTTCTCTGTGAAAATGCCCATGCAGGGTGTAATTCTTTTATTTGTATGAGGTACAACTGCATGGCTAGACAATTTCCCAGAATGTAAATAGGGGGAAGTACATTTGACCTTTAAAAAGATCTTAAATGTTTCACTGAGATGAACTGGCACTTCTGTGTGTGGTACTTGTTTCTGAATAAGGGTATTGCCTTTTCTTTATGGAAAAGAGATGACAGTTAGTTGAATTACGCATAACTAAGAAAACCTTCCAGTACACATGGTGGTCCATGTACACTGAACAAGACCTGGTAAGCCAGGTTGACTACATCTAATTCCTTTTTGACTACATCTAATTCCTCTTAGTGTTATATAGGCTGGTTGCTTCTGCTACTGGCTGGAAAGGAGGTAGCTCCTTGCTAGCAGCATTCCTCAAGGAGTGACACTGAAGGATCTGTAAATCTTGATTCTAAATTATCTCCTCCCTTGTCTTTTAACCCGCTCTCCTCACCCATTTGTCTGCCCCTCTGTACCTCTGCATCCTGCTTCTGTTGTGACAGGGTCAGCAAAATTAAACTTATATTTCTGAGAAGCTGTGAACTAGCTCAGACTAGTCCTCCCAGATGGAAAATCAGAGGATTACTTTAACATGAGACATCTGAGGAAGCTCTATTTAACAGAGGTCTGAGAGAATTTAAAGTGTTAGGATAATCAGTGTAACACCTACAGATAGCACCACTTCCTATGGTAAGCACATAACTAATTTGACAGAAAATCTTAACTTTTACATTTACAAGCTCCTAGAGGCATCACACAGTAGCTTTTTTTTGGCCTTTGATGCAACTAAGGCATGTGCATGTACATAAAATTTTTGTGTTTGTCTACTGCAATCTATTTATCTAGCTGTCTAGGTCTCTTGACATGAATTATAATCTATTCTAATACAAACCCACAGCTTTGTATTTCTTTGTAAAGTAGAAAATACGAGGGGTAGGTAATTTTGCCAGCAGAGAAAATCTATTTGAGGGTTTTCTTTTGATGGCTGCTGCTTCTTGAATTTTTATCTTCTTTAACATAATGTGGGTTGCTAAAATACACACCTACCCAGAGGGATCATAATCCATTTTAACTGTTCAAACAACATTATGCTATTAAAGGACTTTTGATTTCTGAGCCTTCTCACTGTATTGGACCTTTTAGTTACTGCAGCAGTTTGGTCTCATTCTAGTCCATTTTATACCCGCTGTCTCTTATAATCTCGTATTATGTACTGTGAGTGTTGCATATAATCATCTGCAATTTGTATTGTTACATTTATTTAACATATTTTAGAACTAAAACCTAGATAAATACTGAAGAAAAAGCAAAAATTGACCTGCTCCCTTCTGTCCTCATCTCAATCACTTATCCTCCAGTGTTTCAAAAGGAAAAAATAATTTGGAAATCGAGGGGTTGACCTTTTCACCTTTATCAAATGAAGGCTCCTGTTTGTGAAACCTGTTGTGGGTTTCAGCTCTTTACTGAACTCCCAGAGCTATTTATGCAACATATACCCATGATGTAGCTGCTGCAGGCATCTCAATTGTGTTGTTTGGAGTAGGTGGCCTAAAAGGAATCCAATTAAAACCACAAATATCTGTGAATGTATTTGAACTTGTTATTTTACTAAGAATTTGAAGGAAGAAAGAGCTAATGTATACTTTTACTGCCTGCAGTGTAGCTATAATCCCAAAACGCATACAAAATACTATATAGCATTAACTGTAAAATGGAATTATTTCCATCACTGAACAGGATAATGTACCAAGCATTATTCTTTGTATCTTCCCTTATGCTTGGTTTGTCATGTCATGCTTTGATATGCCTCCAGAATTACAATGTATCTTTTTTGTCTGCGTGTCTGAAGAATTTAAAATAATTTGAATTTAGTTTTCTGAAAGATTGCAACCTTTTCGTGCTATTTGACTAAATGGAATAGTAAATATGGAGATGCTGAATAACAACTCCTCTCAACAAATCCTTAATCCCTATGGAGACTCATGGGAATTCATGCTAAATTCTTTCTGCTGCCTTTGCTTATAAAACCAGATAAAATGTTTGTAAAAACATGAAGATTTATAGGGAGATAAAATTCAGACATTTAATGTCTTTTATGAAGCTTGGGAAAGGCAATGTCAGCTATGGTGTCAATTAAGGAAAAAGAGGACACACCTGTAATCTGTCACACTTAGTGACACCTTCCCATAACACCTCCTTTATTCTGAAAATTCTTCTTTCCATAGGAAGTCTGAAAATACTGCACTCTGCTGGTCTAGCCTCTGCACGTCCTCTAGCCGTGCACATCCTCTGGACTGAGGATTCCCAGGGCTTTACTCTGGAAAAAGAGGCTGGAAAGGGTGAATTTAGCTATGGAACAGCCAAAATGCCATCATACTGAACCATTGTTTATGTTGAAAAGAGAGACTATTTTGAAGAACAGTAGGCAGTAACAGTAAGAGTGGTTAATTTTAAAATAATCTCTAAACCATGTTTTTTTTCCCAAATAAATAAAGATGGTTTGTTAGTTGCACTGAAGAATTTTTCCATGTCGTAGAAGACTACTGATGAGTAATTGAATATATAATTGTATTTGTATTTGACTTTTGAAAAGAAAAGAAAAAGACTCCTTCAGAAGTTATTAAGAAAATAAGCCCTTTTTTGTTAGGCAAATTAAATGAAATAAAACCTGTATAAGTGATCCTTGCAGTTACAACTAAATATTGGGCATCAACTTATTTATTGTCCCTTTGGTGTTTAGCTTGTAAAATAGTTTTCATTAAACAACTGGAAACAGTAAATGAGAAGGATCATATTGCAAGAAGCTTCTGTCTAAGTTTTCCATTGAACAAATCTGTGTCTGTTCAATAAAAATGCTTTTTTCCTAGGTATTCATAAAAATTATCTATTGTTATTACCATAATTTTCCAGTCTTCATTGTTAGAAATAAATATAATGGTGACTGACAAGAAACCATTTTGCCCTTTAACTTTTGTTGAAAAAAATAGAAATCAGGTTTCATGGATGAGTTGTACTCCATCACGATAATGAAAGAAAACAATTATCTAATACATGTTGTTCACATAAACCTTTACATGTATCTACATACATTTTTCACATATACATTTTCAGAGCATAATACTGAGGGATAAAACCTTACCATTAACAAAAAACCCTGCATTTTCCTTATTAGGAATATTTAAGATGTATGGTATAAGATCATATTTAGAAGCATTTTTTAAAGAGAAATTAAATGCTTACTTTTGTGTGCTCAGATTTAGTACAGAAGTGTACAGTACTTAGCAAAGGTTTAGATTTTTTTTAGGGTGCTTTTTGTTTGTTCCTCAGCAGGGAAATGTTTTAACTGTGTTACTTGGGAGTACAGCTGAGCCAAAATATTAATTTCTTGATCAGTGAATATTTTCTTAAAACCTCTATCCATCTCAAAAACCCCTGTGCCTCAAATTGCAAGGAAGATTCATAACCTTACTCAAAACCTCCCATAACCTAAATCCCATCTGTAGTAGTGTTAACGATATTGTGATTAATTTGAAACACAATATTCTGATGTAAATATTTTTTTTACATGATAAGCATTAGTTCAGAGTTGTCATTTAGATACCATGTATGTAGACACCTGAGAAAGCCATAGGATAACCTCCCTCTTGGTGTGGTGAGGGTGTCCCATGGAAGTTCCTCTAGCAGTACAGAATGCAGAAGGAATGGGCAGTTGGAGCTGTGATTGTGAGGGTGCTTTCACTGCATCTGTAACAGGACAGAGCTGATGCAGCCCTTAAGGCCAACAATTATAAATCGAGAACTGGAGACCTCAAGTACAAATAATATGAATTGCTAATAATCAGAATAACGGGAATTGCTAGCAATCAGGCCATTTACCTGCTCCTGCAAATAATATAAGAAAGACCTAATAAATTGAGACCTCTAATAAACTGAGATGTTTTAGGGCAAGAACTGCTTGAGCAGCATGATCTGTTGTGTTTTCTAGTGATTGCAGATTTGGAAATGTAATATTACAAGATCGTGGACCTGATGTTACTCTGGGGCTGATCATTGCTTAAGTCAAGCAAGTGGAATGCTTTTCACTGGTATGAGGGAGAGTAGTCCATATTTAAGAAGGCTACTTCATGAATACCAGATGGTTATTCTAAAACAGCTGTCTTTTACCTCTTCATTGGCTTTTTCTGCTACAGTGTACTAGTTTGAAAGCAAACCAGTGGGAGATTCCAAATCAGAACTAAAATTTAATAGGAAAATTAAAATAAAGGTAATAGTACAGAAATTGGCAAAGTCAAAATATGACCTGACACCCTGTTGATCAGTCTGGTGTTAACAGTCCAATTAAATGATGGCTACAATCCTGTTGGAGTGATGGATGTGGTTTTGTCAAAGTGGTGATCCTGGAGAAAGATCTGGTCCTTCTCTGGAGGTCCAATGGTGGTTATCAAGCTCTTGTCCTCTGAGAATCCAGAGGTAGCACTACCGTGGTGCTCCAACCCTCAGATTACAGACAGGTAGGGATGTTTGGTTCTTCCTCTCAGGGTGGGGCATATCACAATGGGATGATGTAATTCTATGAGTGACACCTTGATGGCCTGTTATGGAGATGGCCCCCCGCAAGCAGCTGCTGCTTCCCCAGAGGATGTTATCAGGGCTGAGTAATGGAGAAGATAAAGAACACTGCCCCAGCTATTTGAACATATTATATAGTTGGTGATAGAATTCATACTTTTGGTTACACCTTGCATTCTAACCCAAGACATACAGATACCCTGAATAATGGAAAAAAATAATCTAATATTAAACATCTGGGACTCCAATTGCCCAAGACCTGAAAAGAAAGGAAATGTAGGAGAGGAACCAACATTTTCAGACTGGGTGATGAAAAATTCTGGAGTTCCTTCAAACCATGATGTGTAGTTACAGATTGGGAGCTCCACTTTTTTGTTAGACTATAAATCCACAACTTCTCTTGCTCTGCTTTCTGCATGAGATTGGACTGAATGAGAAAATTAGAGGGTCTTTCCTCTTCTTTTTGCCTCTTGTGTCCAGCTCTCCATTTTCTGTGAAAATGCTGATTTGCCTAGTGAATCATGATTTAAAAAATTTTAGATTTTAGCTGAGGGTTAGAACAAATTCATATTGAAGTTAGATACACCAACGATAAATTAATGATTATTAGATGCTTAAGCTAAAGCTAATTGTTAGATTATGAGCTCATTTGTAGAAAGAAGTGGAGCAAGTGAATCATTATAGGAGCATGCTGAAACCAATAGAACAGTGCCCAACACTTGGACTCTGTTAATCCATCACGAAGCAGGGGGCCTTGGATGGTGCCAGAGGGTCACAGAGACCTGATGAAGACCTTCCTGACTTCATCCCTGAGACCACTGACCCAATTCAAGAGAAGAATTGCACACACATGAAGGACTTATAACCTCATTTTAATACAAAGTGGTGATGAAGGTGCTGGGGTTATGCATACGTATTGTTTTGGGAAATAAATAGAA
>JAWWEY010000001.1:14091119-14103734 GCA_035582745.1 Loriotus luctuosus | reverse complement strand
GTCCAAACAACTTTGGTCACTCTATCTTTCTCTGAGGTCCATGTTCCCATGTAGTCCTCTGAAATTTGGTCCACACATTTACTCAATCATTCTCTAGGTTTATGCATCTCTTATTTAAAGAGTGTCCCACCTGAAGCAAACCTAGGGTGAGGTAAGGTGTAATGGTGCCCCTGATGCTTTTCAAGCTTAAACCATGATTTAGGCTTAATTACAAATGAGATAGATGAAGGACTAAAAACTTCTTTATAAGCTTATATGGGTAATAGTGAATGTACAAATGCATGAAAAGAAAAAAATTACTGTGAAAATTTAAAAACATGTTGCCAATAAAAGATACAAGATACAGTATTTATTAAGTTACAGAACTTGTCAATGAAACAAGGTGTTTAACATGACAATAGTGGTTGAATTTGAAGGAAGTTATTCTTACATCTCTTTGACTCTTTGTTCTGATGACAAACTCAATTTTTTTTACTTGCTATTAAGGTCTGATTTTTTTGGCTAATGGTAAATACTCTGGACCTTCATCAAAATCAATCCAGCAGAAAATATTTTTGCATGCACTTATCTTTCTGCTGCCACTGTTAGACACGAACAAAAATAAGGGTTAATACACATACAGTTTTAGTAAGTATAAGCAACAAAAATACATTTACATTTTCAATCTTTTAGGTAGTTGAAAGAAAGACTATGTCTTCTGATCAGACTTGGAAATAAAGCATCTTTTCACACTCTCCATTACCCACATTAAAAGAGCATTTTGTCTCCTCTCTCTCTGGAACTGTGAAAAGAGCTTTGTAGCTGACTGAGGACACTGAAGGTCACTGAAGGCAGCACATAGAGCCACACTGCCTCACGCACTCTCCAAAGTCTTTTCAGAAAGTTCAGGCAGATCAGTGCAAGATGAGTGATCAGAAGACAAAAGTGAGTGGAAAATCCAAAGGTCCATATGTAATGTAGTTTTGCCTTACTTATCCCATCTCCTCTCTTTTTCCTTGCCTCTCCCTCTTTCTTTCCTTGTCCCCACCCCAATCTTGATAGAGTCCTTCAGATGGCCTTTCACACAATCTTTTTAACTTCATTCTTTCTCTCTTCCTTTTTATCCCATTTCTTACCTTTCAACAGTGTTTTAATTTTTGTTTCCCTTTTCTCTACACATTGCCACAGCTTAATCAATCCTTTAGGTTCTACCCTTTAGATCTTCCTTCAGCTTAAATCTGATATTTGCTTTTATGGTATCTTAGGGTCCATAGGCTCCATTTGTTTGTCTCTGCCTCCAGAGCATAGAACACATTTTAGGCAAGGATACATGGCTTTCTGTCTGACTGGAAATAAAAGATCTTGGCTTTTAGAGAAAGTCTGATCTAGCATATGATGAGTTAGAACAGCTTAGCCAAATGCCAGGCTTGTCTTTGTAGCATTAAATATTGTCTGCTTGGTCTCACTGATTATTACACAGCTGGAGGAAGGATGCTGTCCAGACAACTTCTTGGTTTCTCCTTTCTTTTCCCTTTTCCCAGATCTGAAAGTATTTAATATTTTCTGCTTTGCTAAGCTAAGGTAACTATCTGGCCAGGACACACTCCTTTTATTTATTTATTTATTTATTTATTTTCCTTCTCTCTGTATTTTCACTTATTTCCCTGGAGATCATTCTTGGAGACCTTTTCCATCTTCTGTCTAATATATTATTTATTTGATAGTTCTGGGTATAATTCCTTCTGGGCTGTTTCCTTTTTCCCTGTAGCCTCTCTTATACAATGGAATAATTCAAAAGGACCTATTGTAACATATCATCACATAGTCAGTTATGACTGTTTTTTCAGTTTTGGTTGGAGTGCCTCAAGAACTCCTAAAATAAATAGTAAGAGTTAATTATTCAGGCAAAAAGAAATTTACCTCAGTTATAAGTGGTTTTGGTACATGAAGACAAAAATCTCAGGACAACCCATATTACATGTCTTTCTTCAGCCTAGTTTTAAAATTGCACAGTGGGCTAATTACACTTGTCTTTCTGTCTCTCTTATGGTTTAACTTAATCTCTTTATTGATGCTGTCTGCAGCAACTTCATATTTTCAGATGTTTTTTTCAATTTGTGTTCATGTTCTGCTATTCTTAGAATTATTAGCAGTAGCAGTAATTCTGTGGCCCACTTCTATGAAGTATCCTTCAGAGAATGTTACAATTTTCTTTGGCAAGGCAGGCTATCTGAATCCAGGGACAGTAAATCCACCCTTTAGGAAATAATGTGTTTTTATGATACTTAAGGAAACAAGCTTGTTTGAATTTATGAATTTGTTCTCCTATCCATTACGATATTCAGTAGTGAATCACAATATCCTCTACTTTCCACCCATAATATACAGCATATTCTTCTACCTCTGGCATCAATTTCCTTTTGCTACGTTTCATATAAATTTTCTTGAGAGGCTTTAGAGAAGGATGACTCAAAAAGCCAATAAAGGGCAGATAAATTCTATGTGTACAATAAGAATTCTCATTATCTTCTGAGAATATCTCAAAAGAATAAAAAAAATTACTTGAGAACTGTGAAATATGACAAAACAAGCATCTCCAGAAATGAACATTTGTCTTCAATCTCTTTGGGGAGTTGATTGCCTGCTGCAATATCCCTACAAAGAAATACAAATCTTTAAATTAGCTTCCTGTATTCTCTGTTAGGAGTAAAAACTTGCTTTCTCTAAAAAGGTAGTACTTTGCACCGTTGTGAAGAGTGTCTGTCATTGGCTTGCTAGATGTGTTCCTTATTTACACAGTACGTTTTTCTTTTTAAGCAGCAAATTTGTTGTGAGTCAATAAACTTTCTCTTCTCTGTAGTCAGCATCCTTGCCATCTTCCCCTGTACCTTGGGAACACACAGAAAAGGGCTTGTACTTTGGTAAGTAACCTACTATATAAATGTTTATTCATTGTTTGTTATACAAGAAAATGTAATGCTTTTATTTTGGTTTGATCTTAAAATAAACCCTTTTTTCCCCGGTGTCTGCCTCTGACTTTCTACTAGACTGGCTCAATACATTGATCTATATAGTGGGATGAGGTAGGAAACATAAAAACATATTTTAAATCTGAAATCCTATACTCTGCTGAATGTAACAAACATCATTAAAAGAGCACCAAATGTTCAGAACACGTCAATCTTAAGCACATATGCACAGTGAATAGTCCTGCCAGGGATTAAAAAATGGCAGAATGCAGATATGAATCTTAGGAAAAGTTATTTTTCAGTGTACAGTATGGTCATTAACGTGACATCCCTGTATAGTAATTAAGTACAGTGCATTATGTTCCTGGCTTTTTCTGTGATGATATTGTATAGCACACTCAACCATTTTCATTATTATTATCTTATATTTTCTGGAACTGTGCTTATTATAATATTCAGAAGCCATTATTGTGTACTGCAATGTGATTCCTATAGCCTGGGAACTTCACACATCCAGTGGTGAGCCGGAACTGTGCCAATGAGTGTTGTGGTAAGAGGATAGAGCTTTGGCAGAAAATAACCCCCCTTGCTTTGCAGCTGGTCCTCAGATTTCAGAGGTGCTTGCTGCAGCTGGGCTGAATTTCCAATGCCAAACTCGGCACTATAAATATGGTTGCATTTAATAAGATCCCAGAAGGACCAACAGTGTGGGTTACACTCTGTCTGATCTCATTCATGATCACAGATTCACCAAGTGTGGTTTATCACAAGCAACGGATTACAGACTCTTATAGATTGATCTAGACAATGTGATAAATGCACTAGATCTGCAAAATATCAGTGTTCAGCTCTCACTAGAAGTGTCCCCAAGTTAAAAGGGCACAAATCTTACAGAAGAGGTGTCCCCATTTTGGGTAGGAGAGAGGAGCAAGTATGTCGACTTATCTGTAAGGTGATTGTATTGTCCTCCTCCATCCTGGAGGATTTCAAATGTCAGTTTATACTTTTGGGAGATATGGAGGTGAGACTGTAGTCAAATGTGCTGTTACTGATGCCATAAATGGGGGGTAGAACATTGTATGTAAATGACTACTACAATGAGAGAGATTACAAATCTCATGAGTTTTGTGTAGGAGCAGGATAGAACTGTGACATGTTGGTATCACCCCCTCTTCCAAGTGGCCAATGGCAGTGATAATGATCTGATAACTTATTACCCCAACAGCATGCCTTTGTACCCAGGGAAATCCCTTTGCTGCATATCTCAGGACATATGTCATGGAGATCCCTTCACCACACACATATCTCACAGCAACGGGCCTCATTTCTGCAATGAGATCCTTAGAAATTTGATGATTGTTGAGAAATTTAAATTAATCTTAATAAACAAGACAACAAATATATTTTTTGATCTCCAGAACTTGGCATGTTTCAGTGTCTATTCCATGTGACCCCCGCAACTGGAATATTTTTAAAATACCTTTTATATTACAGTCTTTCATGTTGGTCTGTCATCCAGTCCTTGATTTGTGTATTTTGAATAGCAAAGAACTGTTCTTTAAAGCTAGGGGCTGATCATACTTAGTACTTTCTTGGAATTGCTGTAGAGTTTGATGTTTTCTAAGGTTGTGATTTAGTCTTTTACAGCCAAGTTCTGATCATTTCTATGCTTATCTGGATCTACAGATCAGTCTCTTTTGATAGTGAGTTTAGTGACACTCTGTAAAGAAGTGAACCCTGAATTGTTAAAAAAATGAACACCAAAATTTTAAAGAACAAATAAAAATAATCCAAAAGAGAGAACAGGAAGGAAGAATAGGGAACTATGCAGTCAGGTGTGCCTGGTATTGCATTGCAGTGACTTGCCAGTTTAATATGCTGAAAAAACAACCTCATTCGGGGACTGCTGGAGGATACAAATGAGTCTTGCTGCTTGGTTTTTTTATATGCTTCTTTTTCAAAAGAGAAATTTAACTGTTATAAAATCCCCCATAAAAAGCATTTAGCAACTGTTTTATTGGTTACTAACCTTCTGGTTTAATAAATATTAGAACGATGTCAACCTTTTAATTAGCATTTTGGAACTTTCCTAACTTGTCTGTTAGGAAAACCATGCTTGTTCTTTGAGATTTTAGGGACTCATCAAAGAGGATACTCGCAGGAAAAAAGGTGTGACATCACAGTAAGTATGTGATTCATTCAGAGTTGCCACTGGATTTATTATGGATTGAACAAAACTTTTAGTTAGTAACTTTCAAAATAAGTGATGTACAAAAAAATAAAATCATCAAAGAAATATACAACCCTTGTATTCATTGCAATGGTCATGAGGCTTTCTTCCTCAAAGTCACCTTTACCCTCTAAAAATATCCAGAATCTAGCCTTGAAAGTTAAACTGCCTTTCTGAGACTCTTGTCTGGTGAGACATGAACTTATGGGACATTTTAATGATGAGTTCCACAAAATTGCTATAGTAACATCCATATTATTACAAGTCAAGTTGAAAAAATATTTCTGTTTAATCCTTATAATTTGCCCAGGGATGTTTCTATTCAGCACCAAATCAGTCTTGCATAAGTCTGAATTAGCCCTAGAGGGAGATACGGTTAGTCAAAACAGGCAAGTCAAGAAAATAATTATAAAAGGAATATGTGTGTTTGCATTTTATTCTAACTAAAGGGTACGGCATTAATCATGAGTAGAATATTTTTGGGAATTTCATACTGAGTTTACCTTTCTATTTCCTTCGGGTCCACATAGACACAAAGTGTTAATATATAACAAAGGCATATAAGAGAAAAGGAGATCATCGGACCTAGAATATGCTTAGCAAAAAAAAAAAAATCAGAAAAAATATGTGATGAGTAGAAGTATGGAGCATTTTAATTTGTTGGTGGTTTTTTGGAGCTCATTTCCAAACACTAAGTTTTAGCCCATTAGTTTACAAATCTGTCCTCTTTTTTTCTGTCTTTCATGGCTATCTTCTTGCAGTTAGAGTAGTGCAACATTTTTAGTAAATTTTTTATATGTCACAAAGGTGTTTTCTGACTGTTTCTAAGAGGAAAACAAAATAGTAGAAATACTGAATCTTGACTTCCAGGGTTTGACTGGGAGACTACAGAGGGCAAGGTCTACAAGGTTGTGGGAAACGGACTCCACTAAGGAACAGCAAGTGAGTCAAAAAGACTTTCAAATATCATTTAAGTCACTTTTCACATATCACAAAGAGGAGCACAGGGTACAAACATTTCATTTTACATTGTCATGTGTGCCTGGAGTTAACTGTTACTTTGGAAGACCATTACCCATCTGTTGGAAGTTTCAGAAACAAATATCAGTAATGACAGAATAATTTGTGAATCACTGCTCGAAGTAGCACAGGAGGAAGAAAACACAGAACAGAGGGAGGGCATGACAAATGCTGTTATTATGATGACATGAGTTGTGCAGGAAGAAAAAAAGGAAGGGCTGAGTATCAAACAGGAGGAAGACTGGAAGGATGGAGGAGCTAGTGGATGAAAACTGTGTGTGCAGTGAGGTGTGACGATCTGCCTCAAAGACCAGCTTATGTCATGAACTGAGTTCCTGGTGTAGTGGTCAAGCATTATTCAGTGCTTGTAATTTTATTTATAACAACTCTGGCTCATGTGGCTAACTTTGGGCTCAAGTTCCTTGTTTTCCACTGGTGCAATGCAAAAAATGTAACTAGAGCAGGTTCTAGATCCCTTTGCAGGAGGGGCATTGGCCTTGCCCCTTGCTACCTTCACTCTGTTCAGCCTGAGTTTCCTTAATGTGTTCAGCATTTCTGTGGCCCCTCAGTGGCCTGGGGTGTTCCTGTGAGGAAAAAAAAGTCTTATGAACATTTAAATCAGGGTGAACTTCCCTGGAAAGAGTTAAGAGAATGAGAAGTCTTGGTTGGAAATGTTTAAAAGAGAAAACATGAAAAAAAGCAAATGAAACCACCAGCTTTGGTATTTGTGGGTTTTGTCTGTAAAGCACTTGCTTCTTTTCTTGGTGTTTCCTGTATGTAGGAAGGAATAAAAATAATTCTCATTGGTTAGAGAACCAAATGCATGTAGAATTTACTTTGGTGCAGAAATGAAACAGTATTATGGCCAATAGATCAACAAGACCTATTTGTCAGTGACTTACTGCAAGCGTAGGGGGTTGATAACCTAAATAAGTGTCCCTTAAAAAGCCCAGCTAACTTTCTTGAAGTGTTTTTTCAAAGGAATATTACAACTAACAATTACTTAGATGCAGTGCTGTAATGAGGAAAAGTAGTGGCTTCAGTAGTCCCAAGGGCAAAGACAAAACAGGAACTGAATGAGTGAAACTGAAACTTTAAATAAATTCAAGCGAAGCATTTAAAAAGTGCAATCACACTGGCAGCTTCCATCCTGCTACTAATTAATTCTGATTTTTGCTGCAATCCATGTGTAATGTGCATCATCCTTGAATAAATGAGGAAATGCATATGGAATGTTGTCTGCTCAAAATTGATACAAGTAGAAGACAGAAATTGTGTACCCCAAAGACATCTTTTATTTAAAAAAAAAAGGTAATTGCTCTGCTAACAGTTTTGAAGACAGAGCTTTTCAGCTTGCTCATTTAGTCTTAACAGGAAAGAAATGTGAGAGAGATATGAACCATGTTTTGTGAGCATATGAAAGAGCAGTTGTTAAATTAATTCCAAAACGGAATCATTGTGCATTAAGGATATCTTATAGCAGAACAGAAACATACTTCAGTGGTTTTATTTTTCAAAAATTTACTCTCAAAATATGTTGTTTTAGCACCTTGTGTGAGTATCCTTGCACATTTCTTTTTTTTTTTTAATTTTGAATTAAACCTTTATGAATTGCCAATTTCAAGAATGGCTAGTAAACATGATTTCAGAGTGTGCTGAGGGAATTGTATGGAAAAAAAAGTCATGCTAGAAGATCTAAAGTTTCAGCAAGCAATCTAGAGATGTGTGAAAGAGCTAATGAAGTAAATAATTATTTAATCTCATTTATCATAAGGCTTTTGCTCACAAGACATGCAAGCAACCTCAGCATTCTAATGCATGATAGCTTTATGGGATTGGTCCTTAAAAGGGAGTGGACAGATGTGTGGCAATTATAAAAATTAAGGAATCATTACAAAATTGAAGCATTTAAAGTTGTCTAAAATCCATGCATGGCCTTTTATATTTTGATTATGCTGAACAAATTTAAACGTAAATGAAGACATTTATGGTGATATATCATGACATGAGCGCATGCTACCTTGATTATGCATTTAGAAATTACCTGATGAGAGCAGTTTACACTCTCAGCAAGTGGAAAATCAAACTGCAGTTGATTGAAGGGCTCCATTTAGAGATGTCTGGGAAACAGTCACAGAACTGTGGTGTGCAGCAGATAATGGCCTTTCCCTGCAAGTCAGAAATTTATATGGGGAAGGTAAATCTCTAAAAAAAGAATGTAAAAGTAACATAGCTGTATAGGCACTTTTCCAGAACTGATTCAACTTCCTAGCAGTGGAAGAAGGCTACAGTCTTGAGACCTGAAGCAGCATGTTTTGAGATAGTGTGGTATTTTCTGTGTCCCCTGTCATTGGGAGGAATGATGAATCTAACTCCATGTTCTTGGAAGGCTAATTTATTATTTTATGATCTATATAATATTAAAGAACGCTATACTCAAACTATACTAAAGAATACAGAAAGGATACAGACAGAAGGCTACAAAGAATGATAATGAAAACTGGTGACTCCTTCCAGAGTCCTGACACAATCTGACCGTGATTGGTCATTAAGTCGAAACAATTCATATGAAACCAATGAAACAAGCACCTGTTGGTAAACAATGTTCAAACCACATTCCAAAGCAGCAAAACACGGGAGAAGCAAATGAGATAATATTGTTTTCCTTTTCCTCTGAGGCTTCTCAGTTTCCAAGAAGAGAAATGCTAGGCAAGGGGATTTTTCAGAAAAAAATAAAAGTCACAATATAGCTTGAATGTCTCTGTAGAAAATTGAAATGTAGATTGAGACCATAAAAACTCCTCACTATAAAAAGGAGGATTCAGGAAGACAGTAACAAAGAGTGATCAGTCTCACTGATTTTCATCACACCAACGGCTCCCCTCACATTTGGAGTCTAAGTTAAGAACACACCTGAAGAAAAGGGGACCATCTGAGGGAAGAGGAGGAGGTAGCAGTTTCCTTTCTGGGCAGATAATCACAGTTTGAACCAGTTTCAGGATGGACACCAACGTGTATGGAGTTAGGAATATGTGTCTCTGTTGGAGACTTAGGGACTAATGAAGAGAACAGGGAACATACAGCAGGAGAGGTGACAGAAAGAGAAACACTGTGGGAATCGGCATGGAGTCTTTTAAACTTGCTGAAACTATCACAGATATTGAACCACCTGAAACTATTTGCTGTGGAGTGTCCTTCCAGGCACCCTTACGTTTGTAAGTAAAGACAGCAGTCTCAGTATGCTAAATAAATCTCTACAGATTAAAAAAAAAAAAAAAAAAAAAAAGAAGAAAAAAAAAGATAACAAAAAAAGAAAAGAAAAAACCTCAAACACTGAGTTCCTGTTCCAGACTACCAAGTGTTCATTTACATTTATACCACCTGTAGCACAACATTTTCAGGAGGCACTGCTGACCTTCCTGTGTGAAATTTCTCTTTTCTCCACCTTTCTCAAGGAAAGGAACGTGATAGTTTCTAGTTGTTCTTGTTTCTGTTCAGCGTACTTTCAAAAAATCACTAAATGACTTAAAATTATTTCTCTTTCTCGTCAGTTAGTGTCAATATTTGAGTTCTGGTACAAATCTAGAATGTTAAGAATGATGCATTGCTCTGGTACCTTGAGTTTGGACTGTATTCCCAATATCCAGTATCAGAGAATTTCTGTCATTTTCTTTTGGGATGAGCTGATCTATGGATCTGGGAAAAAACCCACAAGCTCTTCAGGCTTTTTTTTGAGTCTGAGCTTTGTGGGTAACTCAAAATGTTCATGTATTCTTTTATAATGGAAAGAGGAAGTAAAACTTCAGCTAACCACAGAGGAGAAACAACTTGTTTCATACCAGAAACATAATGTTTCAGTCTCTGTCTTTCTTTTCAGACCTCAGCACCTTTTCTCCTCAATGTGTTACTGCCTCCCTCCAACTGATTGCTATTGCCACCTATGTCACTGTCATACCCCCTTTATAATCTGAGACTGGATCTAGTTGATACTTCTGGTTTTTTTTCTTTCCTCTTTTTTGTAGTCCACATATTTGGAAATTGAGCTGTGTGTGCTGCCCCATTCACCTTCCAGACACAGTGCAGCATTTCTCCATCTGTGTGGAAATATAAAGAAAAAGAGCACAGCAGGTCTTAGGGAACTCCTGGAATTTGTTTTAACCATTTGAATTGTTTTTGTCTATTTAGAGCCTGTTTGATCTGGTTTGAACCTGACTTGTGAGAAAATGCCCATTGACTTTTTAATCTATTTATTGTTTATGAATTTATGAAAAGGATAACGCTCTGAATAGGGGTTTAACATCCTAAATTTTATTCTAGTTCTAATGCATGCTGCTAGTCCAACCAAGTATGGTAATCCAGCTGGTTTCTCAGATGCTGTCAAAACGCAGTATGTTCTCTGTAGGAGAACAAAACAAGAAACTGTTATATCAACTTAAGACCAAATTATGGCTGAAAACTATCCATATTCAACTGGTATTTCAACCACTGTTTTGGAATGCAATATGTTCTAGGATAAAAATGAAGCAAGTGGCTCTTGATTATCATGACATTAGAACACCCAGACCTCAATATTTTCTAGTTCTTCTCTCCACAAGGCATAATAAGCCAACACCTAATCCACTTATACTTTTGTATGTTTTTCTTTCCTTCAAGGTGAATAATGGGATGATTCAATTTTTTTTAGTGCAGATCTTACCTGCTTCCAAATATCCCAAAATATATTTTACCTTTTGGAATAGTTTTTAATATCAATCCTTTAAGGAAGTATATTGCTACATATTGCTAAAGGAGAAGCAGCTGCCTGAGCATTTGACACATACGTGAAAATATCCTCCATAACATTGATTATCTTCCTACCCAATTTTGGGCACCACAATATAAAAAAGATGCAAAACTATTAGAGAGCATCCAAGGGACAGGCATGAAGTTGGTGAATGGCCTTAAGGAGAAGCTGTAAGAGGAATGGCTGAGGTCACTTGGTCTGTTCAGGATGGAGAAAAGACTGAGGGAGACCTCATTGCAGTTACAACTTCCCTTTGCTCATGATGGGAAGTAGATGGGCAGACTCTCTGCTCTGTGGTAGTCAGTGACAGAATCTAAGGCAATGGCCTGAACTGGTATCGGGGAAGGTTTAATTTTGATGTTAGGAAAGGATTCTTCCACTAGAGGATGGCCAGGCACTGGATCAGGCTCCCCAGGAAATGGTCAAAGTCCTAAGGCTGCCAGAGCTCAGTAAGTGTTTGGACAATGCTCTCAGGCACAGGGTGGGATTGTTGCGGTCTCCTGTACAGGGCCAGGAAATGGATTTCGATGATCCTTATGGATCCCTTCCAACTCAGCTTATTCTATAGTTCTGTGACCTAGTGAGGCCATTCCTCAGGCTGCCCATGATGGGGGCTTGAAGCCCATGGTGGTGGCTGAAGACTTTTGTTGAGTTGGCAAAAGTAGCATCCTGAATAGTCTGTTCAAGGAGGGCTTGCCCAGTGAGGTCACTTTGTCCCTTCAGATGTGGCTCAGTGCCCTTCTGCAGTCCCTGCTCATTGTAGGGATTCCAAGGATCACAACAGCTGGGTGTGGACAATCCAGGTGAGCTGGGATCTGAGCCCAAACTGCCTTTGTCTGGCACATCTCTGCCTGTGCCTATGGAAGACTCTACCACAGCAAGCAAATACTTCTGATTCAATGGGTAAATAAGTAATATCCATCTCACATAGCTTGTAGTTGCCAAAAATTGTTCATGTTGAGCAGTTTTCCTGCTAGGTTAAAGAATATATTGCCTGTAGCAGTATATACATATATTTGTTTTTCTTTTCAATTTATTTTATTACTACACCTGCAAGTATTTTTAGATTTCTGCTGGATGCAACTGCAATTTTTTGTTCCTATCACACATGCCCTCTTAAAGGAAAAGCTTTTGTGTGTGTGCTTTCTCTCACTTTCTTCTTTCCTTTCCTTTCGCCTTCTGCAAAAAAACCAGAATGATAAACAAACATGCACTGTTGGCATTTTGCATATGGAAGATACTGTTCATATTTTTTCATAGAATCATGGAATGGCTTGCATTGGAAGGGACCTTAAAGATCATCTCATTCCCACACCCTGCCATCGTGAGCTGCCTGCACTAGACCTCTACAACTTGTCCTTGAACACTTCCAGGGATGGGGCATCCACATCTTCTCTGGGAAACTTGTGCCAGTGCCTTACCATGCTCATATAAAAGAAAATTTTCCTAGTATCTAATATAAACTAATACAGATAATCTAAAATGAATACAGAATAATCATATTCTATAATAATAGTAGATAAAATGTTAAAAAATACATACATTTTATATTAATATAATAACTATACAGTAATACAAGAAATAAAATAACATTACATATAATATATAATATATAATATATAATATATAATATA
>JAWWEY010000001.1:14075900-14091019 GCA_035582745.1 Loriotus luctuosus | reverse complement strand
TATAATATAAAACTATGCAATAATAATTAAATACTATGATAATGATACATCATAGAAACTAAGATTTTATTCTATCTTGTCTATTCTGCCTACACAGTAAGTCCACGTCAGCCAATGCAAAGAGTAAATGGAAATAAATGTGATGTCCTAACTCAATATTTATTTCTCAAAGTGACTTCATACGGAAAACACAAATCCAATAATTTTAAGGAACAGGAAGCCTTTGGTAAGTGTTTTCCCTCTCTGGACTGGTGGATCTTAATCAGCTAATCAAGCAGGTAATTTTTTTTCTCATACTGATTACATGGTGTTTTGGATTTGAGCAGAGATGGATGATGGCAGCCATTCATTTATGTAATGTGGTAGCTTCCCAAAATACCTGATGCCTATGGAAATTTCCTCCTCCACCACTATTCCTTCTGTTTCAATCATACTAATTTTCAATACAACTGCAAAGAAACAGTTGGCTCAGGTTCATGGTTCATGTTGTAAATGAATCTGCTTGTCAGGACAGTGACCTAAAGAGGAAATTTTTAAGTAACAAGAGCTTGCCTTTACAATAAGCAGTCACCAGGCAATTATCATTTTATCACAATGATGGGGAAAATGAGTAGTTAGAGGAAAGGGAATTTGCTTTAATGTTATCTACCCTTGATATTGTCCTAGGTTACAATATTAAGATGTATTCTCTTCCCATCCTGAAGAGCTGCTGAAACCAGGAGGGGCATTGTTTTTTTTCCTTATTTCCTGTTAATGGCCCCACAAATGCCTTGCCCATGCCTCAGAGACAACTCCCTCTGGGAGCCATTTCTGTTTAATGGACCCACCCCATGACTCACAGAACGATATCAGCCCATTGTGTGATGCTCTGCCCAGGGGGGAGGAGCTAAGCATCCCCCTTGGATATAACCTGGGGTTTGGGACACAGCAAGGAGTCTTTCCACTGGCTTCCCAGGTGAATGGTTGCCTTTTCCACTGGACCTTCAGAGGAAGACTACACCCTTCTACAGAATCACTGCTCCAACAGAACCACACCTGACACTGCAGGAGGACTGCAGCCACAATTCCAACTGGACTGCTACCAACACCCTGACCAACAAGGTGTCAGGCTGTATTTTTTTTTCCTTTTCCTAATAAATTGTATTTCTGTCTTGGAGCCTCTCACTGGTTTTGCTTTCAAACCAGAACAGATATCATTGAGTTTTAAAGTAATATCCCACCTTCTATTAGAAAAGAAAAATGGCAACTATTAAGTATGGTGATTTTTTCCAAGTTGCTTGGTATCTGTGAGCTGGGATGTCAAACCTTTGATTTCATCCTTGCAACAACCCTGACAATGGAATGTGGTTTTCCCCCTCTGCTTAATATAAAATCCCAGCAGGAGTTCTTACTTTTAAAGGCATTTGATAAAGGAGCCTACTCATGGAGCTGAGAGGAAAACAATTGAACTTTTTCATTTAATGGGGCTGTGATGCTTAAGTCCCATGGTATAATGCATTGCTCTTGTGGGATTTTTCTGACAGAGTTCTTTCTTCTGGCTTACTCTGCCTTTTGTCTCATGCTCACATTTATTTTTGGCAAGTTTGCTTGTAATTTTAGGCTGTGAAATCTAGGATATGGCATAGCACTATGTTGGCACACTCTAATGAGATTTTAAATACTTTTTGTATGCAGAACCTATCAGTGAGAGTGTTGTAGCAGGGTATCCCTGGCTGGGTAATGATTAGCATTGACTCCATGATTTCAGAAGACTGATCAATCACTTTATTACACTATACTTATTAAGAAACTCATTGCCCTTACTGACAGTCTGATACAGGCATCCCAAAGTGGTCCTTGAATCCAAACACCATCACCATTGGCCAATTAAGAAACCACCCTTTGGTAAAGAAGTCTCCATAACAAATTCCACATGTTCTCAACAACAGGTGCAGCAAGTGGAGATAAGAATTGTTTATAATTTTTTTCTCTGATCTTCTCACAGCCTTCCCCAGAACAATGCCTGGGAAAGTTGTGCCTTGCTCTCTGTGGCCAGAGAGCTGCGGATACATGAGAGTGATAGCGCTGTTATCACTAAATGAGCTCGAGAAGGAAATCTTCTGTGGCCCTGATACGTATTCTCCCATGCCTACCCTCAAACTTGAAAATATACATTAAAAAGAAAATAATCCCTATTGCCCATTGGAAATTCCTGGCCTAAGATAGGAATGACCTATGGTATTTGTCTTTCTCTCCTCTCCCTGGGAGCAATGCTAATAATTTAACCTGGAGGTTGCAAGGCACCAATGAGGCAGCATGAGCAGATAGATTCCCATTTGGCTGCTGATGGATGTTGGAGTTTTTGTGGAGTGGGCTGTGTGCTGCTACCAGTGGCTCCACAGAGCTGGTGCAGACAGCTGGAGTGGCATTTGAAGGCTAGTTCATGTCCTGGCTGTGCGGTACAGGCGTGCAAAGTGCCATTTCTCTTGTGCCTCTCAGCACACACTTATGAAAGGAGGTCTCTGAATTCTATGCCTGTCTTCCCTGATCAGGGAAGTTTACTGGAGAATCATGAAAGAGCAAAGCTGGGACTTAATGAGGGTGACAAACAATTGGACACAGCTTGGAGTTGTAAGCAAAATATATATTAAAACCTACTATACATTCACAGATTCACAGAATCATAGATTCAGAGAATAAGCTAATTTGGAAGGCACCCTCTGGAACCATTGAATCTACCTCTTGACCATGCACAGGACCATCCCCAAGAGTCACACCATATGGCTGAGACCATTGTCCCAATGCTTCCTGAACTCTGTCAGGCTTGGTGCTGTGACCACTGCCCTGGGGAACCTGTTCCAGTGTCCAGCCACCCTGAGTGAAGAACTTTTTCTTGATATCCTACCTAAACCTTCCATGACACAACTTCAGGCCATTCCCTCAGGTGCCGAAGGGGCATCACAGAGAAGAGATCAGTGTCTGCCCCTCCTCTTCTCCTCGTGAGGAAGTTGCAGTTAGAGTCCTTATTGGTACACAAAAAGGCTGAACAGCTTTTTGCTGGAGGCTGGTCCAACATTCAAGACCAAGGCTTGCCTTCACTTTCTCTCACATCCTCTTGGATGCCCTTGTCTCCAAATTAGGAAGTCTGTACTTTCATCTGAGCACATAAAAGCTACATTCCTTAGGATTTTCAGGACAGAAGGTGTCCTACTGCTCTTTGCCTGTCAGCAATGCCTGCCCTCACACAGCAGCTGCTGGTGCAGTCTTTGATGTGCGGATTTTGGACAGCCTGACGTTGCCATAACCTCCTTCCTGGCCAGGTGTCCTGTCTGGTCATCTCCATCCAAACTCTGTGGCATGTGCTCCCCACTGGCCTGGGTGTCCCTTCACCTGTTACTTGGTGTGTTGTTTGTGGTGTGGGGAAAAGAGAGGCCTTCTGATACACAGCTTAGATTTTACCCAGATTTTACAGTATTTCATCTCACTATTTCATCCATCACTTTCTGGTGGTTCTAGCACACACCCTCACTTTAATTCCTGAATTGCTTTCCTAGCTGTCCCTGTTATGAATTGTTAGCCTGGAATGGACTAGAAGGAGAACAGAGAAACCTTTCACAGAATGTGATTCAGTTACTTGTAGTCAAGAGAAACTGAAGTGATGGAAGAAAAGTGAAAAAAACATTTTCTCTTTTGGATGCATTTTTTTTGTTTAATTTCATAATGTTGAATAAATGTTACATTTTAAAGCTGTGGGACACTCAGGAAAGCCCCTAGCTTGTTTGGAAGTCTGTGCTGACAGAAAAGGAACAATTGTGGAGAGATAATGGTACAATCTCTAAGATCCATAGGACCTAGGCAACTGCTAAGCTTTATTTCAGTCAAGTCTCATTCTGGTTTAAAGAAGAAAAAGAAAAAAAGAAAAAAAGCTGGAACACACATATGAAGAAGAATTTATAGTTAGAAGATCACCACAGTGAGAAGATACAGGAAAATAGCTGAAAAATCATAGAATCACAGACAGCATGAGAAGAGATCTTAAAGATCATCTAGTTCCGACTCCCTGCTATGGACAGAAACACAAAATAATCTACTTTTGACTTTGATTTACCACAGGAATGTTTTTGTTTGTTTAAATGCAATGCAAAAAGGTGGAGAAAGGGTCGAAGAAGAGTAGCAAGAGGCAATATTGAAAAATCTGTGTCACCATTGTTTTGTTCATACTGTGCAGATGGTTTATATTGCTGTACTTTTTCTCCCCTTGGATGCTATTATTTTCCTTTCCTGATAGTCTGAAGGGAAATTAAAAAAAAAATCCTAGGGTCAGCTTATTGATTTAGAGCTGCCAAATTCTCCTGATGTGCCATTCTAACAGCTAATTGAAAGGTTTCTGTTGTGTAATCAAAAGTATGCTTTTGGGAGCTGAAACACCCTGTTTTGTTTCTCAGCTTTTTGACCTGAAATAACTTGGTGAGCTGTTCCAGGAAGCTGACTGTGGAGATGTGTGTCCCTAATTTCCTCCTTTCACTGGCCCCACCTGTGCTAGCCTTTTTAGCTCCTTTTAACTAACTGTCATTAAAAGAAAAGTAATTGGCTTTGGATGCTTCTATTCCTCAAAACCTCATTAGATCTTGAAAACATGTTTTCTTATCAAAATTTCACTTTACATCTTCAATGAAGAAATAGATATGTAGGAAAAAAATATTTTTAAGCCTCTGTATCTCATTCATGTTTCTGACTGTCTCTCTAGCCTGTGTGAGAAACATTGTGATTGAAAGGCTACATCAAACTAAAAAGGCATTTCTTTTCCAAACCAGGCTGTCTCTTTCTTCTGCCTACAAGTACCCCAGCTTTGTCATAACTTTATTTAAGTGAATTCATCCAATACACATCTAAGAAGAATGAGACTTCTAATGCTTTTGAAATAATTTCCCAAAATTAAAGTATATTTATATATTTTTTGCCTACGTACATGTGGTAAAAAGTAGGGCATTGTTTTTAGAATGTGATGGTCCAGCTTTAGCAGTGAGCACCTTCTCCATTAGTCTGTTTCTGGAAGTATGAAGTCAGGCAAAGCAAGTATCTAATCCTATGACATTTTCATTTTTGTCAGTATTGGGCCTTGTCACAGGTATTGCTCCTTCTTTCCCACAACTGATGGTTTCACACCAGCACCATCTTTTTATGATTAAATTGCTATTATTTACATTGTTGAAGTGTTTAGTTGTGCTAGTCTGAGATTTGAGTCTTTGTAACAGAGCTTGTTTCCTAGCTGTGAGTTTTCCTTGTCGAATCTAATGGGATTAACAGTTTCAGAATGGCAAATATTTTAAATCTCTGTTGGATTTTATACCGTGTCCACCTTTTTCCAGACGTTTTTAGTGACTGTAGGATGTGGGAACCTTGGCTTGAAGGTGTCCAGGGCAAGACTGCAATGACAATGGGCCGGAATTTTTCATCCTAACAAAACACAAAAATGCCTGTTAACACTGACTGTTAGATGTCCTGCTGTCATCTTTAGGACTTCTGCAAGGTCAACACTGTAAGTGTTCTCTTGCAATTCAGAAAATTCTGTGTCATAGAATAAACTAAGGCATAAGGGTTTTACCTGGCAAGCCCCATGCCCTTTGTGCTCTGTAATGAAACTGGTTTTAATGTGAGATGTTAAAAAATAATAATTCAAGTTCTTTTTTTTTTTTTTTTTTTTTTTTTAATTTTCATACTTTGATTTCCTATTTCGGGCTTCCTGGAAGAGTGATAGGAGGTGGAAATGACACTTTACAAAACTAAGATTCTCAAGACCTTGTGATTTCAGATGCCAAGAGTTAAGAAACAAGCATCCTAACATGCATGATAACATAGTGAATGATAGAAGTACTGCAGTAAAAATTTCAGCTGTGAGCATTCAATCTCAGAAAAAGATAAGACAGTTTTCTCCCCAGAAAACATCACTTTTAAATGAAACTGGAAGAACTACATTTAAATGTAATGTTGAGATTCCTGTTTAAAATGAATTATGATCTCTTTATTCTGCAAAAATCACTAAACTCTTTTAGTGTTAGTCCTCCAAATACTAGAGTTGTCAGAATTTTCTACAAAAAAGGTAGGAAATTCTAATATTTTCCTTAAGGATAAAAAAATACAAGAGATAAAAACATATTTTCTAGTACTGCCAAATACATTACTGCAGTGTTGGGCACAGGCTCAGAAACAACTAAAAAAGCCTATGAATGATTCAGCCATAACATTAGTTAATGTGTCATCCAAAAGTCCCTCCATATACTCTTGATTTGAAAGGTCAAGTTTTGCTAAAAAGAACATTCTTGATGGCCCTAGGAGGTCTAATCTGTCCTAAACAACTGAGCTGCATGAGGCAAGATACACAGTGGGTAGAAAAACCAGCTGGTCCTCAGCTGTGGAAAGGCAGCAAGATCTGCTGGAGTCAGAACAAGGGCAAACACTTTCTCTTTTCATTTATTTCCCCTTCTCTTAGAAAATGTTCTGCTCAGGACTTAGTGGGTGACACCAAGTGTGTCACAGAACACAGCTGTCCTTAGCTGAATGACAATAGGATATCTTGACCTCAGTGAGGTGTTTTGAAGATAGTGTTCCAGTGAATTGGCTGTCTGAAATTATTTGGCTATATAAATGCTAAAGGTGCTGATCTGAAGCAGTGGTTCCCCCTTTAACACAATTTCTGGCGTGTAGAACAGACTGCTTTCTTCAGCTGGAAACTCCATTGGGAAATTTACCGTGAGAAGGGAAGAGCTCAATCTCCTCAGGTGGGATCCCACTGTGAGTCCTAGTGTGTGCAATCAAGTTTTTCTGGACTTTATGTGCTCATGTTCCACCAGACAGAGCAAGGTAAGGGCAGAACACTGATGTACAAGTGGAAGAGAGACTCCACTACCCTGCTTGCCATTTTAAAATAAAAATTACTTCTGTCTCCTTGGGTGGAAAGGCTTAAGTGGGCTTAATTCCTGAAGCTGACAGATCAAAGTAACATAAAGATTCCCTTGTTCAAACACTTTTCACAGCAGTATGATCAAAAGACTAGAGCAAATAGCAACTTGAGAATGTCAACTGCATTTTTCTAGTTAAAAAGGTGACTAAATTATATAAATACTACTTTTGAAATGTGTGTTTCTTAAAAAACAACAAACAATTAAAAAAGCCCAAACATTGACAAACCAAATCTTGAAAAGCTAGTGAATTCTTTTTTTTCTAGAGGCCATTTACTTCAAGAAGTCATGCTCTTAACTGTATCTCCCAAGGACAGCAGTGACTAGGAGCTCCTGTAGTATAACTGCCTTCACTTTTCATGACAGGAGATGGGAACCAGCACTGGAAGAATATTCTAAATATGATTCTCCTATTTTGGAGAGGGACAGGACTCTGAGGAAAGTATAATGTCAACATTTCCTACAGAAATTGTCTTTTTTTTTTCTCTCTTTTTAAAAAAATATTTCCTCTGTAAAAATGAGGCTTTACTTACCCCTTGCAGTATACATTCAAAATGTGTTTTTCTCAGAATTGTTCTAAATAATAGAATGGATTTGGTAGTCATGGACATCTGAAAACTTGCTCTATTTGCTGCTTTATATAACCATTATGTGACAGTATCACCAACCTGCTTAGAAGACCTGGCTGATTTTAAGAACAAATGTTTTGATTCAACGTATTTACAAAATCTGGGGGGCCTGGAAGCTCTGTGTTTACACCATAATGAATTGATTTTTCAAATACTCTGTAAGTGAATCAAATTAATGCAAATCTGTGATAGGATATTCCCTACCAAAAATACCCCCTGAATCAATGCTTAATCTCTTTAATTCTTAGGCTTCTTGCTCTTGCAGTGCTTGTTAGGCTATTAATACTAGTCCATGCAATGCTGCCCACAGACTTTTTGACTGCTATTTATAAATACTGGAAACTTGAAGGTGAATTCTGGTAACAAATGTCTTACAGAAACATATTTGTGCACAATGTAGTATGGACCTTTGCCTATTCTTCAAGGTTATGGACTTTGTAACATAGCACAAGCTCCCTTGCACAGAGGCGTGATTTCATCTGGGAATGTGGGGAATAATGCTCATCTCAGAATTTTATGGCAAATACATCAGTCTGTGTCTTGATGCATGACTGGATCTGTGCCAAAGATTTGAGTGTCAACAGCACCTCCTCGTGTTGAAAACTTACCCGTTTAAACATTCCTGACTGCCTTACTGACATACATTTAAAACTCTATTTTCTGTGCAATAAAGAATTAAAAATACTACTCTGCTTCACAGAAGAGCCCATTTCTGTGGATTATTAGTAAAAATATGTGAACATTGCTAAAGAAAATGTTCAAGACTAATGCTATTTATGTCAAGAAATGTTACCACATACTTTTCAAGCAATGTATTCCATCATCAGCACTTCCACCTCCTTGGCACCCAGTCTACCTTGCTCCAGCTGATTTGGATGCTGATATATGTGCATGGTTTGTTACACGCCAGTCTAGGTTACAGGTGCTCTTGTAAAAAGCTGGGAAAAAACCCCCAAAGTTTGCTTTACCTCCTGTATGACAGTATGTGCCTTTATTGAAAATAGTACAGATCAATTTTGACAATGGCAAAGACACGCTGGTATGTGCCAACAATTTTCTTATGACACATGATTTTACCAGAATTTTCTGCTCAATAAATGCAGGACATGTGGTAATTTAAAACCTGTTCTTTTTTTTTCTGGATAGAAAGTCTGTATTTTAGATTTTAAAATATTTTAAATTTTTATTATTGAGTGACTTCAGGGAAAAAAATATTGTAATCTAGTTAAACTATTTTTTGGCTGCATTTTTCTCCACTTACCCATGCTGTTAGGCAAATTCTTCAAGGCAAGCATGTATGGAAGAAGGTGATTCATACTTTCTAATGTTAGATTATTATAACTAATTTAACAGCGATGAGCTCTGTGGAGTCTTTCTTGATATTCAGCTGCCCACAGCATCTTTTAGCCAGTTTGGGATGTGCCAGGCTAGATCAGCAAACTGCTTGAGAGGTGGGAAACTGGTTGACTGTTGGCCTTAAGGCAGCACTTACAGGGTCCTACTGTACCTAAATCTGGCTGTGAGTGCAGATCCTGGGAGATCTCTCCTGGGGCGTCTCCCGTTAAATGGCTTTACCAATGCCACTGCCCTCGTCGAGTTTGTGGATCATAACAACTTCTAGGATGCTATCTAAATTCTCAAAAAGCAGGGTGACCATTTAAAATGAGCCTTGCACACTGCAGGAATGAGCCAGTAGGAATTTCAACAAGAGCAAACACAAAGACTTGGGCACACTGATGCAAGGAAGCTAAACAGGAACCAGCTTGGAAAAGAGACAGATGATGAGTTATCAGAGAAGTCATCAGGGGACACAGCCAGGTTTTTGCAGCTGTGTGTGCAAGGACAAAAAGACGACAATGGGAATATAGAGGTGAGACTTCTAACAGATAGAGGGAAAAATGTCTCTCCATGAAGACAGCCAAGCAATGAAGCAGGTTGCCCAGTGAAGTTTTGCAGGCTGCATCTTTCAAAGTTTCAAGAAGGAAGCCCTGAACAACATAGGCCTTGAGATGAACTGCTTTGGACAGGGGCTTGGGCTGATTCTGTAATTCTCCTTGCTTGTCTGAGACTCTCGATATTCTCTGATGTTTTGTGCAAGGCAGTCAGAAATGCAACTTCAGTGGCCAAAGCATATAGCACAAATTTGCAGAGAAATTTCTTATTGTGCAAAAGGAGGCAGTTCCAACCTGGTGGAAAGAAGGTCCACGCCTTCTCCTCATCTTTCTTTCCCTCCCTCTTGATACCTGTGCCCTTGAATGGCACAGGTATCCAGAGCCTTGAATTATTTTTCATCCCAGTTGTGATATCCTGTCTGAAATTCTTTCATCCGTGAAAGTGTGGGGGTAAACAGGAAAACTGGAATGATATGGCATGGTCTCCTATGAAGATAAGAGTGTCATGTTAGTCCTTGACACTTTGGTCTTTCAGGTTAAAGAATTGCATGTTACATGCAGACTATCTTCGAAAGAATTTCACTGTGATTCTATAGAAAACTGACAGAATTTGACAGTTCTAAAAGAAAAAGCAAACTAACAGTCAAAATTAGAACAATCCCTACCAGAGCATATTTTTCTGCAACCAGGAGCAACTGGTGGGGGTAGGAAGAAAAGGAAGAAATCATTAATAAAAGGATAAGGTAGAGTAGATATAAAAAAATTATATACAGTGCTACACTAACATAGCATCAGTGAGGGTAAACTATATGACAGATGACAGAGCAGACAGCCTATCCAAGGAGCAAAACACAAGTGTAAAAAGTACTTGATTGTCCTGTTTTCAAAAACTACTAGCATGTTTATGGAGCCTGGAATCTGATCAACACCACTGAAACTCAGGCAATCAAAGCACATAAAAGCAGATTTGTTGAAATCTATGGGGAATAAGCACCTACCTGTTTATCCATCAAAAATTCCCATGAAGCATTCATCTTAAACACTGATAACTTTATTAACTTTGAAATAGTTGATCACTTTTCTAAAAGAGTTCTGGCTTAAAAATAGGTTAGAATTCTTGAAATGATTATTCATAAGGTTTCTTTTTTTTACCAATTGGTACATAACCACCCTGCTTCGCTCTGATGGCCAGAATGGTCAGGTTAAGCTAATATTAGTGGTAGTTATATTGCTAGAAACTTAATTTGTATGATATGTCATTCTGAATGCCAAGCTTTTGTGAAAAATATTGCCTTGTATTAGTTGTTGTCACACCTAAATGGGTGCATGTTAGTTTAAGAATGCATTTTCTCATGTAGTTATGTAATGTCTCTCCACAACTGTGACAAATCTGTCTTGTCTGAAGACAGGTTCAGATTTCTTAGTTCTCATTTGGGTGACTTTAATCACAACACTGTGCCTTCCTCTCCTCTTCTGGGACATTTGTATTACCTAACTGTGCAGTTGGATTGCAAGTCTTCATGTGGAACATGTTTCTTTTCCTCCTCTGGAATTTGGCTTGGATTCCAGTTTTAAATTTAAATGGAAGTCTATTTTCCTTGTCTAATAACCACTGAGTAATTAGGCTTCTACATAGAAAAATAATTATCTAAAGAAATGTGTTCCTAAAATGACATTTTGAGCACTGTAGATATATGCCTCCTCTGCCAGGTTACCGGCAGCGTGCAGAAAAAAATCTTAAAGATACAGGTGTATTTATATAAACCAGTCCCTGTTATTTGTAATACTCACTTCTGTTGTTTGTGTATCTTATCTCTTTCATATTACTGGAAAATATTCTTACTTCCTAAAAGAGGCATTTGTTTCTAATGGAGTGGCCCATTAAAAGAATCACATAATAATATCTTCACAGAAAATGCAGCTGTATATCTCAATGGGTCTTTGTCCACTTCCAGCCCCTACCCACTCCCCCTCAACTATTCTACCGTAAATGGCACCTGGATGGAAGCAGATCTGATTGTTACTAATTGTTTCCATTCTCTTATTCAGATTAGTTTTTGTCTTATTTCTGTTATTGGCCAAATTTCTGGGCTGATATTTGGAATGAACTTTGCCTACAGTTCTAATATGCTGCTGTATAGTGCTGTATATCTTAAAGTGCTTTTCAGGATGTGGACCTAATAATTTGCAGTAATGCCAGTGAGGATTCCACCACTGGATGTGCCTCTGTACTGCAGTGGATTATGGAGATTGCTGTTCAGCTTGATTGTTATTGCAGACATATGGTTCAAAAAGGTCTCTGAATATTTGATGGTGTTTGGGTGTCCCCAGCCTGGATCCTACAGCTCAGTACCCCACAGTTTTGAGTGTAACATTGTTCACAGTGAAACATTCCAGTGGCTGCTCCTTCCTCTACTCGCTCTCCCCGGCTGGTGCTGCACAGATCTGCAGTGCCCCATTTCCCATATCAGTGTCAGCATCCAGCAAGACTCTGGTGTGTTTGGCCTCGTTTAGTGTTTCCCTCAGCCTGCATCCAGCTCCCAATCTGCTCTCATGTGTAGACAAGATTGTGGGAATCCATAAAATCATAGGGTTTTGGGAAAGCTGCAAAAGCCAGGCCTCAGAGACAGCAGAACTGTGATTGGAGCTAACCAGTAGCCATGAGATTGGTCAGCAGGAAACTTATGTAAGAAGTAGAAAAGTAAGGACAAATAGAACAATGGTCTGTGTATAAATGCTTGTCTGGAATAACTCCCCAAGCTACAGAAAAGTTTATCTAGTGAGACATTAGGAAGTTCTAGGCTTAATAATGGAGCTCTGTGCATTGTGTTTTAAGGCTTACAAGCAGGTATTGTATTTGAAAGAAGCAAGCATTGCTTTGACAAAAGGTACGTGTGCTTATAGTGCTTGGATGGAACTGCTGTCAATGTGCTTTTGCTTTGTGTGATTGGGAAAAAAACTTATAAAGTAAGTTGTAACATTAAGTTCTTGGTCTGCTGCCTGGGATGTGAGGTGACAGCATCTTCCCATTGTCATAATTGGTCTCATGTAACGAGACCAATGCTGGAAAATAAAACAGCAGAAAGCACGTTCCACAGCAGTCCTGTCCTGTTTGTGACTTGTACATAACCCCCAGCTGGCGATAAAGATGACTGAGTTTCGTGTTTCAAAACATGTCCAGCTGGAACATACAGGTAATTATTAATGTTGGACTGAGTTCAATATGAACAAACACAGCAAAATCAGCAATGAACAACTCTCTTAAAGTACTTGACCTAGCTTTGGCCATTCCACATGAGAAAGCTGGGAAAGCACTCACGTGGGCAGCTCAGCTGCCAGATCAGAGAGAATGGCTCTTCCTGAGAGAGAAGAAGTGCTGATCATGTGGAGGAGGCAGTTTCATCCATATGCTAATGCAGGTAAGGAAGGTTCATGTCCAGATGGTCAAATGGTAGCTTTTACCAGGCAACTGACAGTAATCTAAAGCACATTGTTTTACAGACATGGAACTAGAAGAGTATGGCTTTCTATTTTTCTGTGATTTGTGTCCTGCTTTGCTCTCTGGCCAATAGTATTCCCATTTTCCTGTTACAAGGCACAGTCACTCTGTGGTATTGGGATGTTGCCTGGCCAACCAGCCTTTGGCTGCTGATTTTCCATCTAAATGTGTGAATTGGTGGGAGACTGCTGTCTTCCTTTGGGAGTCCACTCTCTGCTACTTAGTCTTTGGACAGACTTGAGGTCCTTGAGCCCCTGTCCCTTGTGTCAAATTGAAAATTGATCAGTGGCTTCAAAGGCCTCTGGGAGAGATGGGTCTGAGGACCTAAAAGTTAAGTGATTGTACGTGCTTAATTTCCTTTGCAAGTTGGGAGAGCAAGCATTTTCAAATTTCTTTTTCATTAAACTATCTCTCAAGCAAAAGATTAGATGCAGTACCAAGAGAATTGTATGATATACAGCATAATTTTTCAGAATATGTGAACAAATAAAGGCAAATATCACACAAACTGATAGCGATGGCCTCTTGGGCTGAGGCAGTTTAAGACCAAATGTCATAAAAATCCTCATGAGACCATTAGCTATAAACAGCTCTTTATTTTTAACCATCCTGCTGCTTGTTTCCATGTCATTTTTCAGGAAAATCTGAATGCTTTTCCTTTCAAATATTGACAAGGGTTTACAAAAAGGTTTTAAAAAGGGTTTTAAAAAAGGTTATCAGTGCATGAGCTCTTTGTAGCCAGTAATTCCCAAGACAGCTGTGAATTTGGAAAAGCAAATAGCACTTGGCAAATGTATCTTGGAGATAAAACCCTAGACAAAAGCTCCTTTCCTGCAGATATGTGTTTGGTGGGTGTGAACCACAGAAAAACTCAATCATGGCTAAATTATTTTCCCTTCTCTGGAAAGGAGCAGAAAATGAGTCTTGAGCAGCTTTTATAAACCTAAAAATTCGGAGTATATGCGTGAAGCACCAGTAGAGGGCATTAATAGTCCATGAAGAAAATACTGCAGCAGTAATAAACTATGAAATGTATTTGTTTTAGAGTCAGAGTTGTAAGAGCTGTAAACTGTATGCTTTTGCATCCTTTTTGCATCAAAGCATTTGCCTGTTTTTAACCCTGAACGTGTAGGTTCATTTAGCTATTTTCATTTAACTGGCAATAAGTAAAGCTTCTGAAATTTTTCATATCCCTCATCTGGAAAGTAGTTTGCAACCCATTCAGTATTCAAATGTAGTACTGTTTCCTCTTTCTGGCAAACATGGACTAATTAAGCTTTTCAACAGACAAGTGATTACCTGATAAATGACCTTCTGCAAAAGGCTGCAGTAAAATAAATCAAAAGGCAGATTTAGCACAAATGACGGCCAAGCAACAAGGTGCAGGAAGAAAAGAGAAGCTTTGCAAAACCAATCTGCTTCAGAAGCTTTAGCAATAACGAAAATGTTTGCTAATGATGTAACTGTAAGTCTGACTCTGTGTGTACATTCTTAAACACAAAATAGGATAGGCTGCTTGTCATCCTGGCCATTAATTCACTTGAAATCACAGTTACAGCAGGAAGGAAGCATGATCACTTTTCACAGGATACTTATTACCTGTGATCGTTTCTGAAACAAAATGTGAGCAGCAAGCAGATGACAGACGAAAATGGCCGAATTGCACATAGCTTCCAGTGCCTTTTTTCCCCATCGGTCTTGGGGATGGTTTATGATCCTATCCCATTTCTGGGGTCTTTGATCTGTTTCGTTTTGTGCCCAGGGGCTGTCCCTGCCCCACACCCCATCCTCCCTGGCTCCGGGGCTGCGGCGATGGAGAGGAGGTGAGCGGCGGCTTCCAGGGGGAGCTGGGGCGGGGCGAGAGGCGGGAGAGGCAGGGGAGGCGGCTCTCTGCCTCGCTGTGCTGCTTGGAGTGCGCCCGTACGGCTGGTACCTCCGACCCGGGCTCCTGCTGCTTCCGTGGGATTTGTCTGCTTCTTTTTGTGTTTTTTTTTTTTTTTTTTTATTTTTTTAATTTGGGCTTTGTTTTTACCCTTTTCTTGTTTTGTTTTGGGTTTTTTTTTTTTGGTTGGCCTTTTTTTTGTGTGTTTTAAGTTTTTTTTTTGTTTGTTTGTTTTTGTTTGGTTTTTTTTTTTTTTTGTTTTTTTTTTTTTTTTTTTTT